>CM060937.1:342075571-343325571 GCA_030765085.1 Allium cepa
TTGCTTTCAAATAATTTATTATATTTATATCTATTTTGATTATGATTTACATGAATTTTAGATCTTAGAATTATGAAAACCATTAAGAAGTAATTAAAATTATCTATAATTCTTGGAAAATTATAATATATATGAAAGTATGTATATGGAAAAATTATGATACTTACATACATATTTATCTCTTACTTTGTATTAAACAAACTGTTTTATATAAAATTGTTATTTAGTGCGCTCTAATGCATTAATAATCAAAGGGAGACATTATCACTTATATAATATATAAAATTCTTATGAATGTGAATGTGTAACATGTATTGTAAATAAATAATCTACCTAATATTGACGCTAAAAATGGGCATCAACACCTAATAAGATCTAATAGAGATTAAATGAAGAATGAAATAGAAATAGAGAAAATATCATAAATGAACACATAGATTTTTATAGTGGTTCGGCAGGCTTGGCCTGCGTCCACTTCATTTTTTATTGATCTTGCACTTGATTATGATCACAAGAATATTTGGACCATGTAGGATCCAATCATACAAGAATGAAGAATAAAAATGGAAGACCATTTTCAGTAGAAAGAAGGATCCCATTTTTGAAGCCATGCCTGCTGTATTAATAGGGGAAAACGTGCATAGATCGGATTGTATTTTCGGCAGAAGGTTCTAGAGACCAAGACGAGGCCACCCAAAAATTTCCATACCCATTAGGGCCCACAATATGGATTAATACCGATCCCTATTAGTGTGTCCAAATGGTCTGTGATCCTCATGAGGGGTAACCTATGATGTTGGCTACTCGCTCCCCAAATTTTATGCAACTCCGATATAGATTTGTGAGATATCGCATTTTCCACGAAGTAGTCCTGCTTGAATTCAAATTTTAGCTGATCCCTCAAAGGGTAGTTGTGACGATCCCTCCAAAGGGAGTTATGTCGATCCCTCCAACTTCCTCCAATTGGAATGAGATCCTTAAGGGTTGTTCCACATGTTGTTGTAGGTTTGCACTTCAAGTTCTATGTCAATTGGATGAGTAGAACTTGAGTTATTGCTCGATCTTTATTGTATTGAGCTATGGAATCGATACGATACGATCCATAGTGATGAATATGGATCGTAACCTGATCCATCTTTGGGGAGTAGTGAGCTTTCATGCTTTGCGTTATTACTGCTTCACATTATCATTTATATTTGATTTATGAACATCGTAATCATTGCTTGGGGTACTAGTCTTGATGACAGTCGAGTATAACTTGTCTACTCACTTTGGATATAGCCGAGTCAAAATTCCAGTTAACGTTTGGCCCCAAAAGTACGTCTTCTTGCATACATAACGTGCTTTGAATAGAAGCAAGTTAGAGTTACCAGAAAGAATCTATACAGTTTCGCAAATTGTAGCTATCCTTCTGGATCTCTCTTTGATTGTCATGATGCTTGGTCAACTTCCAGTCATATAAATTCTAGGTTGTATTCCATTAGTTACTATCCATGTCTGGTTCTACAGGGCTAGTAAGCTTTGGGTACCTGATCTAGTTTTTTATGTAATAACTCCAGGTGAAAATCCAATTTCTATCGATTTCAAGCAATCGAATTTTTTGATTATACACATGCACGTTCAAGTACACGCTCTTTTCATTGGCTCCCCGATGTGTTCGTATGCTCACGAGTCATCGCCAGTTCCTTTTAGTTTAATTGCAATTCAATTGCAATTCCTTGTTTATATTTTATTTTATATTTTATTTTATAATAAAATAAGGGTTGTAATAATTCATTCGATGAGAGGGGACTTTAAGATCTACAGGGACGATGGCCTCGAAGCCGTTAGCAAGGGCGAATGGAGTATTGCCAGTCGTGGACTTATGGGTGGTTTTATAAGCGCATAATGCTGTTAGGAGTTTAGCCAGCCACTTGCCTCTAAACTTTTCAAGATGTTTCTTCAAAATGGACTTTATGATTTTTTTTTTTATAGTTTCGACTTGTCCATTTGCTCAAGGGTGAGCAACCGCCGCAAACCACTTTTTAATATGATGTCGTTGGTAGAAGTTTCTGGATTCAACGTTATCGAATTAGGTTCCATTATCAGTTACAATGGTTTATGGAAGGCCAAAATAATAGATGATTTTCTAAACAATGAAGTATATTACTTTTTATCATTGTGATCACAGCTAAAGGTTCAGCTTCAGCCTAGTTGGTGAAGTAATCCACAACTATGATGGCGTATTTCGCACCACCATTAGAAATCGGCAAGGAGCAAATGATGTCAATGCCCCAAAATGGAAATTTGCTGTGGGTTAACCATTTGAGTTATTTCTATAGGCAGGGCTCTCGAAATTTTTACAAACATCTAGCACTTGTCGCATTGTCTAGTGTGATCAACTGCTTCTCGATTGGTAGTTGGCCAGTAATACCCATAGTGGGGTATTTTCTCTGCAGGATTTGCCTCTTGGTGTGATCGCCGCATTCTTCTTCATGGACTACTCTCAAAACTTGTTTGACTTCATCATGGGCAAAAAACTTAAGTATGGGAATGGAGAAAGCCCTTTCTATACATGACTCCTTCTTGGATGATGCAGTGTGAAGCTTTGTAGAGGATCTGTCTTTTTCATTCCTCCATTCAGGAAGAATTACCTATTGTAGATAGTCTTTGATAGGAGTCATCCTGACTCCTTTTCCTATGCCATCTCCAAGATCTAGTCAATATCCATCTGTCAATGCTTGGAATGTTTAGTACTTCAACTGGGACAAAGTCTATTTGTTGTGCATCCCCAGAACCGGCAAGCATGGCTAGTGACTCAGCTATTTCATTTTGTTCTTGGAGGATGTGTGTATGGTTTAATACTCTATGTCGGCTGGTAGCACTTGGTCTTAGTAGAGATAAGGAGCAAGACGCTACCCCCTAGCAAGGAAATATTCCCTGACTTGGCATACAGCTAACCAAGAATCACAAAGATATGTAAAGTTTCCATTCTCGGTTTTCTAGCAAGTTTGAGTGTGGAAATCAAGGCTTCATACTTAGCTTTGTTATTTTTTGCAGGGAAGTTGATTTTCAATTTGTAGCAGATCGATCGTTCCACAGGAATCATTAACAGAACTCCAATGCTAAATACCGATCATTGGAAGTTCCATCCATGTACATTTTTCATAGCTTGGTCGGTTCTCCACTACTCTTAGAATAGTCGCATGATGCAGTGAATTACGATATAAAGTCTACTGTTCTGTCCCTGGATAGCTCTCCGAAGGAGATAAGTGAAATCGAATTGGCTTAGCTTGGTAATTGATTTTAGCAAAGATCTAGACATCTAAGGTTGATGTAGGACATGACGTAATGGCTGGTCGATATAGACGTTGATAGAGTGAGCCTGTAATTAATGATGAAGCTTTTAGGATGCAATCAACAGGCAGTACACGAGCTTTTCCAACTTTGAGTAGTTTCTCTCTGCCCTGTAGATCACTTGCTAACATAATATAGTGGCCTCTAGATCTGATTCTTTTCACGTAACAGTGTGGCACTTATGGCATGTACCATCATCGCTAAATAGATGTATAAGTCTTTATGATCCAGTAACTTGGATAGGATGGGAGGTCTCTCTAGGTGATCTACCAGAGCTTAAAACACAACTATGCAATCCTGCATCCATTCGAAGTTCCCCTGCTCTTTTCTAATCAAGTCAAAGAATGGAATACACTTGTTGGTAGCCCTGGAGATAAAGCGCCTTAGGGCGGCAACCTTCTCATTTAAGCTATGTACCTGCTTAATCGTCTTTGGTACTAGATGTCTTTAATTGCTTAAATCATTTTGATATCGACTTATATTCCATGGGAGTTGACGATGAAACCGCAAAATTTCCCTAGTACGACGTCGGAAGAGCATTTCAAGGGTAGTTTCATTTCATATTTTCATATAATACTAAACATCTCCGCTAAGTCATAAATATGGTCATTTTAATGTCACGACTTCATGAGCGTGTCATCCATATATACTTCCGTCAATTGCCTAATCCGGTCTTTGAACATCCTATTGACAAGTCTCTAGTAAGTAGCTTTAGCATTATTTAGCCCAAATAGCATCACAACATAACGATATAGCCCTTGATCGATAATGAAGTTGGTATGCTCCTAAACGAGGATGTGCATCAGGATCTGGTTGTATCTGGAGTACACATCCATAAATGAAAGTAGTTCATATCCAGCGATTGAGTCTACAAGCTGGTCGATCCTCAAAAGCAGAGCTATCTTTCGGGCATGCATTGTTCAGGTAAGAGCAATCGATGCATATCCGCTACTTTCCATTAGCTTCTCATAGGAACTGGATTGGACGCCCATTTTTGGTAGAGGGTGTCGCCTGTAAACCTATTTCTTTTAAGTTTATCCACTTCCACTTTAAGTGTACTAGATCTCTCCGTATCTATGATGCGTTGGTTTTGTTTTACCATGACATGACTCATGTTGATATTCAATGCATGGCTCATGATAGTTGGAAAGATCCCACACATGTCAAAATGGGTTCAAATGAATACATCAAGATCCTCGTAGGGAAAACTAGTAAATTCCTTCATCATCATTGCACCGAGTTGTGGTCTGATCGTCTGAACCCAAGATGGGTTGTCATGATTGACCGTATGTCGATCATTAGCTCAATGGGTGCAGCCATGGATTCTTTAGGCACATATTCTTTATCTTTTGGGTCAATATCTTTATAGAACCAACTATGATGTTGTTTCTTGATATTAGCCTTATGTTGTGAGCTAAAAAAATGCTTAAATAGATTTTCCAAAGCAACGGGATCAGTTTCGATCCCTTGTTTTAGTGGAACTTAGCAATTTTTGATTTGACATGAACATATTAGACCATGTGAACTCAAAATCAAATAATAGGACATGCCATATATGACTTGCATACTTGAACTAGAAAATGGCCTTGAACTAGATGTTTACCCCTTTAGACTTGAACAGATTAGCATATTTGTACTTGTGCGTATTGTAACATGTGCCCTGAGTGTACTTGAAATTGAATGTCAGAATCCTATGTGCTGTTAGCCGGTTCTTGGTTTCAAATGTAATTGTTTCGCATAACAATCAACGTGAAATACAGTTAGGATGGCTAATGATGATTGCCACTCTAGTCAAATCTCAGAGTCTTGTCATGATCTATTTAGTCTTATAGTGATTGGTTTTTAGATGCTTTTAGCAATTATCTACAATGGTTAAAGATCGGACTTAAAGGAGCGCAGAATCAAACACCAAGTAGAGTTTAGTCTTATGTATTCAAATAATGCGCTCTTCATTCAATATACTCATGATCTATTACTCATTGTTCAGGTTGGAGTGATGGTCAGTTACCAATTAGCTTAGGCATCGATTTGACAATTCTATCTCTATGCATCCTTTCGTTTATAGCTTCAAGTCATCGTAAACACTAGGTATGAGTTACAGTATTGAGCTATCATAGTCAGTCTTTGGATGATCACACTTCTACTCCTGATCATAAAGTTAATAAATGTACTGATGGACAGTTGAGTCTTGTCCTAGTCGTGTTTACAGTCCCACCTAAGTTCCAAGGACTTAGAGTTGATCGATGAATGGTCGGTTTACATTCATCTTGTTTCTTGCTTGTGCCCCAAGTCCGGGGCATACATAGAAAAGTAGGAAGGCAAGTCAAGTTCAATCAGTGATTGTTGCCTTCCCTGTTGGACCATGGGCAATGATCAATGTGGGGATGTTCGATTCATGTCCATTAGTATTGCTCTTGTAGATGAATCGTGGTAAGAGTCAATGAATGAATGGTCATGTTGCATTCATTCGAAGCTGGATGGTCGGTTATGCCCATTTCGATTCGTGTTCTCCACCAGATCTAGGGATAGAGTTCGCTCAGGTGCAGTCGGGTCAAGTTAATCCGGTTTCATAACTCCTCCTGACGGATCGAAGGAGGGTGCTAGATAATTAATGATGTAGTCACACTCATTCGTGGTTTATTCTCCTACCCACATTCTAGTTGTAATGGCCTGTTTCTTTGACTCCCAGCAATTGACATTAATACATCCTCGGTATTCACGTCCATAAATCCAAGTGCCAGAGAAATGGATCATTAAGGATAAGAATGAAAATAAAGAAAAAATAGAATCTCATATATATTATTTCAACAAATAATATTTACAGTAAAAATTAAAATTCAATTATCAGAGTTAAAAACATGGACAGTTATAAATCCCGTCCTTACAAATGCGGAACACTATAGCACAAGAATATGGTGGAAATAGACAAAAATCTTCAGTAAAATCTTCTGATGCCATGCTTGGAGATCCATCCAGCTTTCTTCTAAACTAAACATGACTAGTAGGCTGCCTGTGGAAAATTAAGGCGCCTAGAGTTTAAGGATAGGGAAAATAAACTCCAGGTCGAGAACTCAAAATACGTGTTTTGAAAACAAAAAGGTCTCTTAAGACCACGCCGTGCATGAACACGGAACATGTTTTTACCTTATGATAACCAAAATATTTTACTTCAAAATACTTGATATTATTTTTAATAACATATCTTTGAAAACATTCGCAAGTAAATTTATTAATCTTATCCGAAATTGTTACATTATTAAGTTCTAACATCCCACCTTGTAATACAAAGCTTTCTACATCAAAAATCTTACGTGCTCTTATTGGATAATGGGTTTCCATACAAATGACAAGGCGAAGGGACTACCTTCCGGCGGTATTCTCTAGAGGAATGTACCGAGGTTAACAGAACCACTGCACCTCTGCCAACACAAGACCGACCTACCTTTTCGTAGGTAGTACTGAATATGTCATCACCCCGACGGTTACCGACCTATTCGAGGGCCCTCGTAGCATACATCTACATTAATTTACATCCTGAACGTCATAGCAGGAAGAAATATATCTAGAGGGGATGATCTATCCTAATGGTCGCGAAGCATATAGCATTACCGCATTTAATCTAGTTTCGATCATTTTTGAGTGTGAGGCTCGAGGTAACGAATACCTTTTCACATAGCCCATCATCTTCCTTTTAATGCTACACTAGCATTCTATCGATCACTTGTTGACTTCCATAAACATAAAACCTCTGAGCTCATAAGTCTCAGGAAAGGGTTTTAAGCTAAGAGAAGTTTCGTTCTCCGCCATTAAATAGATGTACGTTTATAAAAGGCAATGATGTAAATCTCAAGAATCCAATGTTAGGCCTCCATCCATACCGGTTCATTATGGGATTGAACAAAACTGAAGGCACTCTCCTACCACATCCTATGAAGAATTAACTCTATGATTAGTAGCGAGAAGTCCTTGCAACCCAAAGAGTTTTAGAAATGAAGGAACCACCGCTACTTTAGTATTTGGGACTTGATCAGAGTTATCAGCAAGTAGTCCTTTCATTCCAAAAATCCTTGTCTTCGTCCTTCATCATCTTTATCAAGTCTTCATTTTTTCCAATGCATATATTGGTTCAAACTAGTTTTGGATAGTGATTTCCCTAGATCTGACCCCAGTTCCTTCGATTCAATCATCAATGGAAAGAGGTTTTGTGAACAAGGAATCATTCTTAAATTGGTGAAGTTCTTTTTATCAAAAATCTTCCTCGGAAATGTATATTTTCAAAACATTCTTTTCAGTATATACAGAATTATCAAACCACTTTTATCCAATCTTTGATTACTTAAAACCCTTTTTAAATTCCAAATCATTTCATATTTTCTTAGGAAAATTTCCAAATCATTTATTTAAATCTTAATAAAGATTTCCAAATCATAACTTTAGTCACGGATCAAAAATTATGTTATTCATGACATCATTTACCATAAATCCAAACAAATAAGTTTTAAGTATGAAAATTTAAATTAATTACAATTCATTTATTTAAAGCTTAGCAAAGATTTCCTAATTAAAAACTCATACTTTTGATTGAGTTAAAACCACCTTATCTAGGATGTTAATCCTAAAACCAGTAAACATTAAGTGAGTAGAATCTATAGAAATCATCTAATTCTATTAATATTAATGCCTGTATTCAACAAATACTACAGGCAGAATAATGGTAAAATCACCTTTTAAATTCCACGAATAGTATGAGTTCCCTCTTTGGGCTATAACATCGAGTACAATAAGATCATCTCCATAAAATCAAGTTATAATTAAATTTGGAAAATTAAATTGTTTTATGCTTAATGCATTTTTGATATTTCGACCTTACCTATCCCCCGCCCAGGGAAGAGGCTAGGTGAGCCAGGGAACTGGTTTCTCCTGAACATCACCTTAGTTTAAGTACTTCACATCTGGATCTCACGAATAGAAAAATCCAGTCTACTTGTCAGCTTTTAGAGCCAAGATTAAACTGCTATTTATAATAACTTTTCTATAAATCATTTACATGAACTTTCTTCAATAAGTTGGAAAACCTCCAAATCATTAGTAAAACCTCTTAATTATCCATTCCAAAACATTTTTAAAGATTTGGATAAAAATCTTTAGGTTTAAAACTATATTCCAAAATTTGTAGAAATGTGCTGCAAAAAATTGCTGCAGAAAGTGCCTTTTAAGCTATATTGATCAAAATGACTTTTTATTAATTGAAAATCCATTTTTACTACGCAAATCACTTTTAAACATTTTTACAGATATATAAGATTTATTTCATATTTTTAAAAAATCTTAAAACATCATTTTCAAGGAAATCCAGTTTGGATTCTGAATTGCATATTAAGGATTTTTCCAAAACTTGTTTTACTCATATTCCAAAATCTACTAATCGAAATCTCGATTTTCATTCTTTTTTGGAAAACTATTGATATAACATTTTGAAAAATTCTTATATCAAAAAATTCTGAGCTATATTCCAACTTTTACAGTTATTTGACTTTATAGTGCAAAATTACGAACTACCGATACGCGACGCGCTTGTTTCTAACTAAACTTTCTATTACTTTTCGAACTTTACCAAAATCTTGTAAATGTTTATAAAACATCTCAAATACATTATAAACCATTTAAAAAAGGTTTAACACTTCCATATACACCATTTTATTAATTTGAAGGAAAATGATTTTATTTTATGCTTATCGACGTGTATATTCGAGACTTGCATATATATTCAACAACAACATTAAACAACCAAACCTGACGATCAAAGAGTATTCAACATCCATTACAAATATCATATCATCATCCAACATATAATATAATATCTTAGGTGTTCCCACCATAGATTCGAACGATCTAACTTTAAATTGGCTACTGCTCTGCAATGATCGAATTAAACTTTAAATTGGAAGTGTAAGAGGTGCTCACGACCATGGTGGGAATGGAGGAAGGGCTCAGCCTAGGGTGGATCTAATAGTGCCATTGAGTTTGAGTGGTGGAAAGGAGGTGTTTTGACTTGTTTTTGGTTTGGATTGATATTACACACACACACACATATACATTGCTAATATTTTTCCATAACTTTTTCAAATATTTTCCTAAAACATGGGAGTCATTAAAGAAGATCTTAGGAACCTTAAAAAGAAGGAAGAAGAAGAATAAAAATGAAGAGAAGATGGTAGGGTATTAATTGGACAAAAAAGGAGTATAAAGGAGATATGCATACACCACTTTTTCCAAGCTTCTCCAATACACGTCCTCTTCAAAATACACGGTCATAACCCCTCCCTCATGTGCACATCACTTCCATTCACTCATGTATGCATATGTTGACTTGTTTAATCTTAAGGAGGAAGCTTTAGTTAAAATATCTTTGATTTTTGTACTATGTATGTATTTGTAAGTGCATAATCATATATGTATGTATACATATGATCATGTGCTTGTTTGTGGATGCATTTGTATCATATATATGTGTACACGTGTATGCATATGTTAACTTGTTTAAGCTTAAGGAGGAAGCTTTACTTAAAATATCTTAGATTTTTGTACTATGTATGTATTTTTAAGTGTATAAGAATATGTATATGTATACATATGTTCATGTGCTTGTTAGTGGGTGCATTTTTATGTTATATATATGTACATGACATATAGACAATGTTGCATTGATTCCGAACAAATTTCGTTTGACAAACCGTTGCTTATCGGAGAACCAGTTCCCAGTCATATTTTCACTTATACTTTAAAAGTACATATATTTACAAACAAAATTTCAAAATAAATTTATTATCATTTTAAATGAATTAAAATGATCACATTTCGTTTATAAAACCATATAAATTTATAAAAATAATTATTTACAAAATAGCAATTATACTGATAAAGCGATATCGGTTTTTCCTTTTATTTTCAGATCAAATATTTCTCTTTATAAACTATTATCATTGATTTATCGTCACTTTATAACTACTCAAAATGAATTATAACCATTTTAAAATCAATACTTGAATAATTATAGTAATTATTTAATCATTAAATATCAATTTAAGTTAAATAAATTAATTATCATATTTAAGGGCATTACTAATAATATCAAAAATCAAATCAATTGATTTTATGTTATATTCTTGTTTAATTACAAAAAAAGTATATGTATCCAGCTCCGTGCATGACGTTTTACGATTATAGAGCTGGTTATTGATAAAACAATTTTTAGTCATTTTATCGATTTAGATTTCGAGGAAAATATCTTTATAAATACTTATTCAAAATAAGATTACTATTACTTATTATTACTCCAAACAATATTATTTGTATTAACAACCTTTTATTTAAAAATATAACTTATCAAAGTGATAAATTTGCGTGTCATTACACCAGTGATCAAAAAAATTCGGAGGACATCTGGGACACATCCGTTTCTGTTTGATATGGATCAATATTGACCATCAACCTTGTGGGACAACACGTAAATCTTGGATCGGCAATGCCTGTCAACCCGGTGGTAAGATATAGTCGGTTGCTCGTAACTTCGGACGTCGTTTCGATTGGTTTTGTATTGAGGCCTTCTTGTGGCTATTGCCTTAAGTTATAAAGATCACCCAGCCGAGCTATAGTATGATTTCCTATTCAAATGGTAGTACTTTGTACTCTTGTTTCCATTCTTGGCTTAGCAGGATTATTTCATGGACGGTCAAATTCCATCCGTATTGAGTTTATACTTTTCCTGTCAAGTTCAGGTCGAAATTTATGGAATATTGAGTGGTCGAACCACACTCATCTATTTGTTTATACTCACATCCACACTTTGGAGATAAGATTTTTTAGCCGGTGGTCGAACCAGACCTTATTTATGTTTATACTCCAATCCGCACTAGGGAACCAGAGTTATTTGCTGGATGATCGGACTACGTCCATGTCTTGGTTTGGATTTTTGGCTTGTCGATATCTGAGCAAAGCTAGATAGTTCACCATACCTTAGGTGCAAACAAGGTCATGGAAGGACATATCACATTCTCTTTAGATTGGACGGTCGAACCACGTCTGCTTTAGACTTGGGCTCTTAAACTGCCACCTTCTTCCAAGGCATCAGTCGATGCGTGGACGTTTATACCATGTCCACTTCTATTTGGATCCAATTTCTGCCAAGCCTTGGGAGTAAGATGAGTGTACTGAAGAACTTTGAGCTTCAGTAGAGGAGGAGATGGTCAAATAGCATCCACTTTGAGTCGTGTGTTTGCCTTTAAGTAGAGGGCAAGATTAAAGGAGCGGATGGTCGAACCGGGTCTAATTTTTGTGTTTACACTCCAGTCCACACTCTTAGGACCAGGGTTTTATAATGAGTGGTCACTCATACTTGTTTGATGTTTATACTCCGGTCCATGCTCTAGGAACCAGAGTTGATCGATGGACAGTCGAACCACGTCCACCTTTTTATGTTTATACTTTGGTCTATGCTCTGGGGACCATAATTTTATAATGGATGGTTAGCCACACCTATTTGTTGTTTATACTCCACTCCTCTCTCCAGGAATCAAAGTTGATGATGGATGGTCAAACCGCGTCCATTTTTTTTATGTTTATACTCTAATCCATGCTCTGGGGACTAGAGTTTTATGACAGGTCGTCAGTCACGCCCATTTGATGTTTATTTTTCGGTCCGTGCTCTAGAAACCAAAGTCGATCAATGGAAAGACAAATCACGTCCATCTTTTTGTGTTTATTCTTTGGTCCACACTTGGGAAACCAGAGTTTTATGATGGGTGGTCAGTCACACCCGCTTGTTATTTATACTTTGGTCTATGCCCTAGGGACCAGAGTTGGTCGATGGGTGGTTAGTCACACCCATCTGGTGTTTACACTCCAGTCCACACTTTAGGGACCAGAGTTGGTTGATGGACGGTCAAATCACGTCCATCGTTTTGTGTTTATACTCCAGTCCAAGCTCTAAGGACTAAAGTTTTATGATGGATGATCGAACCGCATCTAATTTTCTTCGCACTTCTCTCGGTTGGTCAAGAGAGAGGGTAGTTGGGTGGACAGTTAACTCACATCCACCTCACATTTCAGTCGTGTGTTCATGGAAAGGACGTTAGTTAATGATTTGATGGTCAATCATCGCTACTTTAAGTCAAGCTTCCAGAATGTTTCTTATTTCCTGGCCAGGAGTTAATGTATGGATGGTTAAATCGCATCCACTTTAGTTGGACCTCAGTCGTGCTTAGCTTCGGGAGAGACATAATTATTTTGGAAAAATTCAAGTATGAGCTGGAAGTGGATGGTTTGGTTGCATCCACTCCAAGTGTTTCTACGGTCTTCAATTCAAGCGTGGAGGTTGATAAGTGGACAGTCACTCGTGTCCACATTGTATTACATTTTGACCCTGACGGGCTTGAGTAAGGCATATATGTTCTGTTATAATTGAAGCACGAAGTAGGAAGTGGATTGTCGAGTTACACACACTTTCCATTTAGAGTGGTTGCCCCAAGTTAGGGGCATCTGTCAGCTGATAAGCAACTAATTGATGCTCGACTTGTGATGCTAGGAAGGTCCGGTCATGGTCTATGGAGGTTGGTTGGTGCCCAACTCTAGGCACTTGGTTACCTGCATTGTATGCAAGTAGTTTAATTCAAGTTGGTCATAGTTCACAGCATAACTAAAATTGAAATAAAACAATTCAAAGAAGATCGAAATTAATTTCATTGATAAGTGAAGCAGCATCGTGTGCTCGCTACTCCACTTTGCCTCTAGCTCCTTTCAGCAGGATGTCGACCTTCGGTGGTCTAATTGATAATCAAAATTCTTTATTAATAGGCATCAGATGTTCCATGCTTGCCATTTTGTAGGGCTGGTACATATTGTTGAAACTTTCCTTTCTGGATTAGCTTTTTTATCACCTTTTGGAGTTGTCTACAATCGCCAGTGTTATGACCATGCGTGCCTTGAAGTAAACAATATTTCTTGGACATCTTCTGGGTTTCGGTGGACTCTCTCAAGGTTGGTTTCCAGTATTGCTTCGAGTCGTGAATCTCTAAGTTTATCTTTCTGATTGAATCGTTTAAAGGAGTATATGAGTTGAATTTTGGGATTTTGGCCGTCTCCTAGAATCTGAGTCCTCATATTAGGCCTCAATATTGCCATTTCTCTAAATTTCTTCAAACAACAGGCCTACATCGTACTTTCTTCTAGTATGCTCTACCTCTACCTTGTTTAGGTCCTGGTTCACTTTGTAACTGAAGTGATCCAAGGTTGATAGAGGCTTTCCAGCTTACCAATCGCAAAAGTTAGACCTAAGGTAGGTTCCCCTTATCAATGCCACCAATGTGACATTCTCACTTGTATTGCTTACTTTAGTGTTGAATCTCTGCTAAAATTCTTTGAGCGGCTTGCTCGAAGCTTAGGTTAAGTTGGAAAACTACATCGCATCCTTTGTGTGACTCACGTGCATTCTGAATGCTCGGTGAACTCCTTAGCCAATTGATTAAAAGAGGAGATGGGCTTGGGCAGTAATAGCGTAAATCACATGAGCGATCGCTACTTTATCAAGGATTATGGGAAAGAATCAATATTTAATTGCATTCATCGCTCTGGCAGAGTCCATGTGCCCTTCAATTTTTATGAGATGCTGTCGAGGATCCATGTTCACAGACTACGCAGGTGTAATCCGCACATTGAATCTCCTTGGATACTCTACATGGTGAATGACTTCGATGAATGGTCTTCGACTGGGGGAAATCCTCTCGTCGTTGTTAGTCTGATCCATTTCATGTTATGACTATTTGTAATGCTTGTGAATGTTGTAAGCATGATTGTCCAATGTTTGATGGATTGGAGATAATTTACTTAGAGTCCGACCTAAGAAAATTTGCTATTTGCATAGAGTCAGCCCTTGGTTCACTTGGATTGGCTAAATTTGAAGTGCTGGGTAGGTGACGAATGATGCTTTGAGCAATACTATTGTTTTCTTGGAGAAAATCTTGGTTTTACCTGATTTTGACATTTGGCCAGAACTTCCTAGGTTTGCTTCCAGTCGAATGCGTAACTACTTCAGGTTCGACTTTGTTGATAGATAGTTATACTTTAAGATGGCATAATAAGTGACTTAGGGCGGTCGTCACACTAGCCATTGTATCATAGTTAGCAAGTCAGGCATTTGGAGGCAGGTCAGGTGAGAGTAGTCGTAATCAACCATTGAAGCGTGATCTAGAAACCAATCCCAATTCGCCTTTAGCCTTTGGGTGTACTATTTGAGTAACAATTCCTTGTCCATTTTTTGGTTGTATTTCAGCAACTGCTGCTTGATCCGCTATGCCTCGGTTGGTAGCATGTAAGGAAAGTGAATAGAATGCACTATCTTTAAGTTGAGTTTCGAATCTGGAATGTGGGGGCACTAAATTGTGGCATGGATTCGGGTGCTTAGCACCCGAAAAAAATTTTAGAGCCATTTTTTATGTGCGGCAAGAAGGAGGGATCGGTCCCGATCCCTTTTTGCCCCTAGGAAAAAGGGTTCGATTATGTTTCCTTTTTGAATACGAAAGGGATCTATATTTTTATTTTATGAGAGGGATCGATTGTACGGAGTATGGAGGATCAGTAATGAATGTTTGTGAGAGGATCGGTGGTATAGGGATCGGCTGAATTTCCTTGGTGAGCGATCAGTCATTTTTTCTAAAGGATTGATATATACACCTTACAGAGGGATTGGTGTATATACCTAGCAGCATATATATCCTGTAGAGGGATTAGTATATATGCATTATTCAGTGTATGTATATTGCAAAGGGATCGGTATGTACACCTTTTGGAGCGATCGGTACAGATGCTGGAGGGATCGATATTGATGTATTTGGAGGGATCAGTATTGAGCATGTATATGTATTTACAGGTCTGCTGAATTGCCTTGGCGAGGGATTTGTCACTTAGGCTAAGGGATATATTGCAGTTGAGATTAGAGGGATCGACCATCTAGGCTTCGAGAGAGGATAGGCCATTTTGGCAAACTTGAGTGATAACTTCAACATCTGATCCCAAGAACTTGCGTATATGAGTGAATCCGATCCCTTCCAAATGGATATGAACACATGAACAATTCCAAACAAGAAAACAAGCATAATAAAATCCTCCAAAAGCACGAGAAGTAGACTTATTTCCTCTAACTATGGCTATCAGCTTCCTTTAGATTTCCATTAAATCTTAGTAGAATAGGAAGTTCGTCGGTTAAGAACTAGATTTATCTCGCGAATATGTGAATCCACAAGTAGATGATGAGATCCAATCAAGATGAGATTTTAATTATAAGTGAAAGCACCAAAATGTTGACACCAAAAATGGGCATCAACACCTAAAACGATCTAGTAAAGATTAAATGAAGAATGAAATTGAAACAGAGCAAATATCATAAATAAACACACAGATTTTTATAGTGGTTCGTCCATCTTGGCCTACGTTCACTTCATATTTTTATTGATCTTGCACTTGATTATGATCACAAGAACGTTTGTATTGGCTAGGATCCATTCGTACTAGAACGAAGAGTAAAAATGGAAGTGCCTTTTCAGTAGAAAGAAGGATCCCTTTTCTATTGCTATGCTTGCTGTATTTATAGGGCAAAACGTGCATGGGTCGGACTAAAATTTCGGCAGAAGGCACAGGAGACTAGACAAGGCCACCCAAAACTTTCTCGGCCCATAAAGGGCCCATAATAGGGATCGGTAACAATCCCTATTAATGTGTCCAAATATGCTATGATTCAATTGAGGGGTGTCCCATGATGTTAGCTACTTGTTCCTCAAATTTCATGTAATCCCGATGTACGGTTTTTGAGATATTGCATTTTCCATGAAGTTCTGTTGCTTAATTCTTATTTCAGTCGATCCCTCTAACATTCACCAATTGGAACGAGATCCCTAGGGGTTGTTCCATATGTTGTAGTAGGCTTGTACTTCTGGTTTCATGTCAATTGGATGAGTAGAACTTAAGTAATTGCTCAATCTTTGTTGAATTAAGCTATGGAATCGATACGATATGATCCATAGTGGTGAATGTGGATCATACCCGATCCATTTTTGGGGTGCAGTGAGCTTGATTTTTTAACCCTACAATCATCGCTTTGGGGTACTGGCCTTGATCACAATTGAGTCAAAGTTTTCCAGTCGGTTTGGATATAGTCGAGTCAAAATGTCAGATAACACCTAAAGAGACAAATGCCCTAGCTCACATCATTATTTATCAATGTCCTAGATCTGCACTACTATTGCTAACAATCAATGAACCACCACCAAATATAGTTATGATTCCTTTTATTTATGGTTTAGGGTCGACCATATATGTGTTGGGGAGAAGGTATATGTGAGAAATTGTGGATTATGGATCTTAAGGCTAGGATTAACACTAGGGGGGGTGAATAGTGTTAATAAAGAATTACTAAATCTTTTTGAGTTTGTGTCAATTTAGACACCAATGTATGCAATATACAGACACAGATATGATCACAGAAATAAACACAGATGCTGCAGAAATAAAATAAAAGCGGTAAAGGAAAGAACACATCGGATTTTATATTGGTTCGGAGTTACCCTACATCCAGTCTCACAACACAAGTACGGATTTCCTTTCAAAAGCAATTGTACAATTACACCCTTGGTTTCAAGGCTACGAGGTACACCCTCCAGAATTTCTATTCTCTGGGTAGAGATACTTGATTTCCGGGCCACATGTTCACCCAATTGATTTACCAAGGCTACAATCACGCCTTTTCTCTTTTGATTGATTTTCAAGAATACAATCACACCTTTTCTCTTTTGATAGATTACAAAAAGCCTATAACTCTGAATAGCATTGAGAACCTTGTAGAGATAGTGGTAGAGAATCAAACTAGAAGTAATCGAGTTTGATTCAATGTTGATTTTGGCAGAGTAATGGTAAGAATATGTATTAAGAAATGTGGAAGAAGAAGAGGAGCGAAAAACCAGAAAATCTGATATAAAATTCGTTGAAACTAACCCCTATTTATGGAAGAACAATAGCCATGTCCATTCATGAAGAGTTATGGCGAATAGACACTTCTTTTGAAATTTAAATTTTGAACTCAACTGACACCATGTCGACATGGGGTACTTGGGAATGTTAACATCCCAAAGGATTTTTTGGTGTTTTGTTTTTCTTTGAAAATAACTTTTATTTTATATTAAAACCATTTTATACTTTATAAATATACTTGACTATAGTTAAAATTCATAAGTGAATATAGAGAATAATATATAAAGAATTTAACTATAATTTTATATTTAAATCTAAGTATAAATATTTAAAAGTTAAATATATTATATTTAAAAGATAGTTTAAAATCAGGAGTAATTTTGACTTTGAAATTAAAGATAATTCTGAGGCTAAATTTTTTTATAATCAGGATAGAGGGTTTTGATGTTTTTAAAAGGAAAGTTTTGAAATCATTTTGAAAACAAGATAATTTTGTAAAATCATTTTGAATAAAAAGTTAGTGGATACAAAACAATGTTCCACTAGATTTTTCGTAGGTTCTATCCTACTTAGGGTTCCATCCCTTTAACAGACTCGAAGTGGATTCCATTCCACGAATAAATTGGATTTTAAGATGCCAGTGCTTTTCTATGAGTTTTAACAAAGTTCCTAATAAAAATACTTAACCTTAAAATCTTGAACTCTTGATAATCTTGATACTCATAAGTCTTCTATCTTGATATCTTGAATCTCTATATTGTATAGTCTTCATTCTTGGTACCTGCATGGTTAAATCCTGCATATACATATATAACTAAACTTAGAATGTCAGTATTTATATTTTATAATCTATTCTAAGGTTGTTGTCATCAAAACCATCATCTCACGGACTAACAATCTCCCCCTTTTTGATAATGACAACCTTTGTTTATAAAATATTATTTCTATCCTAATAACTCCCCCTAAAACTAATAACTCTCCCTTAATTTATGCCTAATTACCCTATTTTATATTTCTCCCCCTTTCTCATCAACAAAAAACTCACTCCCCCTCATTTTTGGGCTTTAGTACCTGCATTGATAAACTATACAACGGAATATATAATATATAGATTAAGAAATAATTATGCTTATGAACATGATAACTAATCAAAGACTATATACATTTCATTGTATATATATGTTTTATACAACAAAGTTCAAACTAATATTAAGAAATCAATCCACACAGAGTATCAATCCGGACCAAATCAATCAAAGCAAACAAATAAAAATCAAACATTACGTGGAACTTCCACCCATCCTTCTTCTTCAAAGATTGGGTCTACCTTAATAGCATCCCAATTATCATTGTCATTGGTGAGAGAGACAGGAGGATGTGCTTCGTTATCATCCTTGTGTAGAGAGGAGATCATCCATTATATCGCATCGAAGTGCCTTTCTTGTTCCTTGATCATCTGCATTTGACTCAATTCTAAGTGACGCTGGTTACGTAGAATAAACGAGAGAATGTTCTTGAACGAATTAAGAGTTTCTTCAAGATTTTCGGATAGATTGTGAATAGGATTAGCCATAGTTGAATTTGTGAAAGAAATAAAGGATATAAATGATAAGAAATAATTTTCAGTGAAGAATTCTGAAAGAAACAGGTATTTATAGGTGTAGAAATTCGTTTAAAATGAATAGACATTTGAAAGTTATTCAAATTTCAAATTCAAAATCAATTGTCATTTCTGACCAGTACATGTTGACATGGTCATATAGGGGATGTCGACATGGGTTAGTGTAAAATTATGACTAATTTGATTTTGTGAATAATTGTGTGTGTATATATATATTTATGATATACTAACATTTATTCTGGAGATAAGATAAGGTAGATAATAGAAAGGAAATTTCATTTCATTGCATACTATGATAATACAATGATTAAGCACACAACAAACTGCATGAACATTCGAAATAAAGCAAAATAAAACAAATATAACAAGATACGAAAAGATAAAACTAGTTAGAGGATGATGATGATGAAGATAGTCCAAGTTTCTTGCCGACTTTGGAAATGAACTTGTTCATCTTGGATGAAATTTTTTCCAACTTTTTACTAACGGATCTTTTAAGAATAAGTTGATTCCCAACAATCGTCTTTTGGTTTTTGAGAAGGGTTCTGGTGGATGGACTAGGAGGATAGTCAATGCTTTCCAAAGAGGTTTCACCTTCTTCTTCTTCTTCATTTTCCATTTCATCCCCTTCTTCTTCTTCTTCCTCTTCCTCTTCTTCCATTTCCTTATGAGCCAATCGCTCTTCTTTTTCCGCAAGGGTCTCATAAGGTTGAAAAACAAAAGAGATTTTCATAAGCGAAATATTGGAATGATTGAAAACTTTTCTAGAAACAAATTCATCACCTATGAAATCCACTCCAAAATAGTTAAAAATCCGAGTGAGATTAATTCCATGATATAAAGTATTCTCGCCCATTTCAAGATTTTTAGGACGAAGTTCATCCAAAATAACTTGCACCCAATTTATGTCATAATTTCCAAAAATAGCAAAAAGGGCTTTGCAAACTTTTGAAGTAGGATTGTTAAAATTCACCGATCTTGGCGTCAAAGTATGTTGCAAAAGAAGATTGACAATTCTTGCCTTTGGACGAAAATTTCGATTTTTGAATTCAAAAATATCAATTCCTTCAAAAATGTTATGAAATGTCTCACAATCATTTTCATCGATTTTAAAACTAGAAACATCCATTCCCGTACACTTGCAATTGAGAATGGTACCCAAAAGATCACAGTTCAAAACAATTCTAGTGCCTATGACACTACTCCAAATTTCATCCTCGTTTCCATGATAAAATCCACGGTTTAAATTAGCATAGAAAATTTTGACAAGATTTGGATAGCAAACAAAATCATTTTGAGAAGCATCAATAAGACTAAGAACTCCATTGTTTGCAAAAAGAGAATCAAGTTCATAAGAAGAAAAATCTTGAAAAATAGCAAATTTTCCAGGATGGATTTTGGCATAGTTAGCATAATTGATGTATGCTTTTATTGCCTTCGGATCATTGAATAATTGCTCTTTGATTTTTATGGAAATTCTCATGGCGGAGGGGTTGCTTGAAGAAGCCATTAAAGTAGAGAGTAGAGAGCTTGAAGTTATGAAGAGAGAGTTTGAATTTGAAAATGAGAGTGAAAAGATATGATAAAAGATAGTGAATAAATAGATTCTTAAAGGACATATTCTCTGGTCAAAAGGTAGCTTTTCAGAGAATTGAATGAAGTGAAAAGATGGAGGGAAATTCAAACATTTGAATTCAAATTTTGAAATTCAAATTCAGGTACCCATGTCGACATCATGGTAGGGACCATGTCGACATGTGCCTTTGAATTTTCATGAATTGATTTTTCCTAAGATCTCTAATATATATATATATATAAATGTTATTATTATTTTTAATGCCTGTATATATATCTGAAATATTATTAAACTTCAAGTATATTTCAGAAAATATTATTATACTATTAAAAAATAATAAAAATAATAACAAAATAATGAAATAATAATAAAAAATAGGAAACAAATTTTAAAATTCAAACGACACACCAATTCAAAATCAATCAAACAACCAAGCAACTAATTCTAAGCAAGCAATTTCAACCAATTGTATTGTAAACATGTACCTTTTTCTAAGTCCGTCTCTTTGAATTCGTCGGAGTCATGAACAGCTGTGAAACACAAATTCGAATTATCTGTCTTCCGATCATCATCACTTGAGGACGAGTCTGAGTCATCTAGAGTAGCAGTAAATGCACGTTTCCGTTTCTTTGCTGAATCATTATTCATAGGAGAATTTTGCCTATCTGGATACGGACAGTCTCTTTTGAAATGGGCTGGTTTATCACAGTTGTAACATTTGTCATTATTTGTCACTACATTCTGATTTCCAGAATTCTTATAGTTGTTTCTCTTGAGATTATTCATCTTTTTGTATTTTAGAAATTTTCTAAAATTTCTGGTCATAAAGGCTATCTCTTCATCGTTATCGCTGTTTGAGTCTGATCCATCGGTAATGCATTGAATGCCAATGATTTCTTTTCATATGCTTTATTTTATCTTCTCCCGATCATTTGAACTTCATACGACATTAGATTTACAATTAATTCTTCTATCTTTAAAGTACTGATGTCATTTGCCTCTTCGATCACAAGTGTCTTTTGATCCCATTCTGGAGTTAGAGAATTTAGAATCTTTCTGACTTGATCTTCTTTAGAAAATTCCTTTCCCAAAGATGTAAGAGAATGCACAATATCCTGAAATCTAATATACATATCCGAAATAGACTCATTAGGATTCATTTTAATAATTGAAACTGATTTGTGAGCATGGAAATTTTGGTCTATTTAACTTTGCTTGTTCCTTCGTGAGTAACTTGCAAAGTTTTCCAGATTTCATACGCAGACTTACAAACTGACACTCTATTGAATTCATTTCTATCTAGTAAACAAAACAGAATATTCATTGCCTTCGAATTATTTTGTGCAACAGTCTTTTGCTCAGCAGTCCACTGTGCAAACTTAGTTGTGGGTTAAGAATATTCAGTTTGTGTGATATTCCAAGTGTCTAATCCTATAGATTGTAAATATATTTTCACCCTACATGCCCAATATGCATAGTTACTGCCATTAAAAAGTGGTGGTTTGACAGTAGACTGACCCTCTACAGATGAACTGGTGACAGGAATACTAGTGTTAGTAACAGTACCAATGTTGGTAGCCATTTTGAAAACTTTGCAAAAATCAGATTATGAAACTTTGAAAACCTCGCTCTGATACCAATTGTGAGAAATTGCGGATTATGGATCTTAAGGCTAGGATTAACACTAGAGGGGGGGTGAATAGTGTTAATAAAGAATTACTAAATATTTTTGGGTTTATGTTAATTTAGACACCAATGTATGCAATATACAGACACAGATATGATCACAGAAATAATTACAGATGCATAAATAAAATAAAAGTAGTAAATGAAAGAACACACCGGATTTTATACTGATTCGAAGTTACCCTACATCCAATCCCGCAACACAAGTACGGATTTTCTTTCTAAAGCAATTGTACAATTACACCCACGGTTTCAAGGCTATGAGGTACACCCTCCAGAATTTCTATACTCTAGGTAGAGATACTTGATTTCTGGGCCACAAGTTCACCCAATTGATTTACCAAGGCTACAATCACACCTTTTCTCTTTTGATTGATTTTCAAGGCTACAATCACACCTTTTCTCTTTTGATAGATTACAAAAAGCCTATAACTCTGAATAGCACTGAGAACCTTGTAGAGATAGTGATAGAGAATCAAACTAGAAGTAATCGAGTTCGATTCAATGCTGATTTCGGCAGAGTAATGGTAAGAATATGTATTAAGAAATGTGGAAGAAGAAGAGGAGCGAAAAACCAGAAAATATGATATAAAATTCGTTGAAACTAACCCCTATTTATGGAAGAACAACAGCCATGTCCATTCATGAAGAGTTATGGCGAATAGACACTTCTTCTGAAATTTAAATTTTGAACTCAACTGACACCATGTCGACATGGGGCACTCGGGCATGTCGACATCCCAAAGGATTTTTTGGTGTTTTGTTTTTCCTTGAAAATAACTTTTATTTTATATTAAAACTATTTTAAACTTTATAAATATACTTGACTATAGTTAAAATTCATAAGTAAATATAGAGAATAATATATATAGAATTTAACTATAGTATTATATTTAAATCTAAGTATAAATATTTAAAAGTTAAATATATTATATTTAAAAGATAGTTTAAAATCAGGAGTAATTTTGACTTTGAAATTAAAGATAATTCTGAGGCTAAAATTATTTAAAACCAGGATAGAGGGTTTTGATGTTTTTAAAAGGAAAGTTTTGAAATCATTTTGAAAACAAGATAATTTTATAGAATCATTTTGAATAAAAAGTTAGTGGATACAAAACAATGTTCCACTAGATTTTTCGTAGGTTCCACCATACTTAGGGTTCTATCCCTTTAACAGGCTCGAGGTGGATTCCATTCCACGAATAAATTGGATTCTAAGATGCTAGTGCTTTTCTATGAGTTTTAACAAAGTTCCTAATAAAAATACTTAACCTTGAAATCTTGAACTCTTGATAATCTTGATACTCATGAGTCTTCTATCTTGATATCTTGAATCTCTACATTGTACAGTCTTCATTCTTGGTACCTGCAAGTTTAAATCCGTCATATACATATATATCTAAACTTATAATGTCAGTGTTTATATTTTATAATCTATTTTAAGGTTGTTTTCATCAAAACCATCATCTCACGGACTAACAGTATATTCGACCGAGACAAGGAAGAAAGAGGCAAGAGAGTTGGCAAAAGTATCTTCCAAAAAAATATGATTTGGTCTTGCATTTGTATAGGTTTTTTGGGGATCAATTCTTCATAAATATCTTCTACTAATTCGAAAGTAGATCTGCATTAGTCTCCTTCTATAACTTCATCTTTGGTGAAACCCTATTAGTCTAAAAGTGGACCAAATTAAATAATCAGGGCCATTCGTAATTAATTCTTTTTAAATAAAATTTAAATACACATCGATATTATATGTTGATAAGCACATGTATACTTTTATGTTCGCAACCGATTAATTACTAATGGCACATAGAATATTTATAGAGGCTGCCTCGTTTAATAAATGCACTCTATACAAGAACTACAACAAAAATTAACATTCTATAATTGAGTTTATTTAATTAATTTATAATTATTATATGCCTATTAAATTAGGTAGTGCTGCAAAAACTAAATACATTCGGTTGTGTGAGTTATGGGTGTAAACTCAGCCAGCAAGTTACATTTAAGCAATTCAAATTCTAATGTTCATACATTACGTTAGTTAATGGTATGGCACTATGGAATTCATTGCTTCTATATCTCATCGGTAAATCTAATTTTATAATTAAAGATGTCCCTTTTAGCAATAAATATTTACGTCAATTCGCTTCACAAACACTATATCGCTTTAGAATTTATGTATTTTGATTTGGGTTAAATTTCCAAAATCAACTACATTATACTTTTGTAGTCTATAAATAAAGTCCTTGGTTCAATAGTAAAATTTATTATTAACCATACTACTCTTACTATTGATTTTGACTTTGAGTTGACTATAGTTTACCATAACACTAACCCCATACAACTGAGGAGACGAATTCTATGTTGAATAGTGTTTCACTACCAATGTTCCAATGCAGGTCCAACTATAATCACTCGTTGGTTTCCATGCCATGAATTAACTATAATCAAAGTGGAGTATCCACATTAAAGCTTAACAGTGTTCTCAAGTTGAGAGCACCATGTAACATTTTCAGTTCGAGATTCCTTGTTTGAATTGGTTGTTATTAACCATGATGAAACTATCAGATGAGTCATTCCATAGTTATCTGATAACTACATGCATATAACCCTTTAGTAGCCAACAACCATGAGTAATACACTACTAAACATTTGGAGAGCATTATGTACTGGTCTCAACGGATGCATTAATATCCTTTCTCAAAGCATCTTATCCAGGAATATTTATATTATATTTTGTTTAATATTATGATAATTTTTCATAATAACAAATCCTTTTTCACACTGCATGCCATTTAAGGATTTTCTATTTAATATATTTAAATTGTTGACTTAATTAATGTATTATAATTATTATGCTACAAAATTTACTCATTATAAATGCCAAAACAGATGATCATCGGCTTAAACTCGAAAGCCTATTATGCATATGTATCCTCATAAGAATAAATGTGTTAACCTTATGTCTAAGGGGATATTTCTAGTAAACTGAGAGAATGTGCCTTAGGGTAGGATATGGCGGAAAGATCGAAAGCATTCAATTATGATACACTGTGGAGACCATACACTATCCTTAATCTATCTTTTGGGGCTTTCATACGGTCATCTTTTTGGGAAATGACGTATATACAGAACTAAGATCAACGGTTAAATGGACCCCTTCTACATCAACGGCTCAGGCAGCCAATGCATATGAGAAGTATACGAGCTAAAACATGTACAACTGTATATAGAAATGCTATATTAGTAATCCATGTCAATCCGCATTTGACCAAGTGAAGATGAATCTCCATACTTTAACTCTACATGCGGACCAAGTCAACAATCTAAGAGAAGTTCTATACACTAGTGGCAGAGCAACAAATTGTCTATAAATACAATATGGATACTTATAGTAAAGGGATTCGATCCAAGCTCCAAAAGACTGATTGAATAATGTTCAGCTTATTTTCAAACCTTATAATTTTCCTATACCAAAAGCTTTCCTAAGAAGTCATTAATAGTAGGCAACACCAATTAGAACTTGTAAAGCTATTTAAAACTCATCCAACTACAAAACAAAGACTTTACTATGGTGGACACAGGAATCTATTCCCGAACCATTATAACTCCTATGCATTCTTTACTATTTGGCATTTATTTTGTTTCTAGTTTCAATTTAGGAATTCTGCCTTCTGTTGAGCTTTTCCTTTATACTACTACTTCCAAAAATAACTTCCAAACATTAAGGTGTTAGCTTGCGATGGAAAATCGTACTAACACTTTTGGTGCTGAAAGGAAGGCATTGACCTATATAATAGTATATTGCATTCTACACCTAATTCCAATCGATTTTCTATCCGATGATGAAATTTATTTCCTTTATGAGAAAGAACTCTCAATCTTTGTTGTTTGATGAAGATGTTCGAGAAACATAAACTGAAATGGTTAATCCAACTACTATTGGGGTTCCCCACCTCCACTTTCAACCGACGATCAGTTCTAACACATGAAGCTTGCTTTCATAGAAAATACCGTGAAATAATTGGATGATTCCAGGTCAAAATGAGGAAAGCAATCGGTGATATAGAAAGAAGAGTAGTTGCTACTATAAGAAAACCAGCCCCCAATGGTTGGATTGAACCCTGGGAAAAAACAAATGACTATGGAAGAGCTTGAGACCGAGTATATTAAAAAAGCTGCTAATAAAACTAGGGCAACATCCTCCAAGGAAGCTAAAAAAACTCTAAATTGAAAGACCTCAAACATTAAGCACCGAAAGGATAAGCCCTGGTAGAACAGTAAGGATCTAGTCTAAAAGCATAAATTTTATGATGTTGAGCCAAATGATAGATTAAATGAAACCGATGAGAAAAACATAGAAAATATAATATTTAAATTATCGGAGCAAGTTCAAAATCTCTTAAAAGAAAGGGTTGGTTCTTATACGAAACCAACTGTCAAAAAAGATTTAGCCATTTTCAATTGATGCAATGAAGGCTCCATTGCCAATGGGATTCAAAATCCTAATACTCTTGTATGATAGGACAATTGACTCAGAAAATCTTATTGCCTTATGGAAAATACAAATGCAATGAATTTGAGCTTCGGATGAAGTATAGGTATTTAACGACTACTTTCATTGGGCCATCATTAAATTGGTTTCAAAATTACCCCTCGACCTCGATCTGCTTTTAGGATCTATTAACAATGGAGTTTATGGCCTAGTTATTTACTTTGAGGGACACTCGAGCGGGTATAAGCTTACTTGTTAATATTAGCAAGGGAGATCGAGTTCCTAAATGACAATTGCAAAAGATTTAATGATGTCGCTGCAAAAGGTTAAAGGCATGTTAAACTAGTCCAAGTGGATTACTATAAATTTGGATCATGGAGAAACTATCCATTTTGAAATAATTTAGTGAGGCTAGAATGCATCTTTGAACGAGCTCTTTCATAGAGCTCAAGGGGAATAAGGATTGAGGAGTCTAAGAGAGCTTTATGCAAAAGCTATAATGGGTAGATGAGAATCAAAAGTGTTTTCCAAAAATAAAAGCGAGTGTTTCAGGTTGTGGAAATTCTCCCACTAACCCATTCTTACACTGAAATGTACACTTTGACTCAAGAAAGATTTTCGTACCCCTCCACCAAGAAGACAAATGAACTAAAGCCTAACCAAGAGGGAAATACTGTTCTTTCCATTAGTAGAATGGCCATAACACAGAAGGACGCAAATTTTTGAATATTTTATTAATAGACTTGTAAAAATTGGAAATGTGAATGAGTTTTAAAGAACCAAGAATAAGCTAGGGGCATGCCTTCGGTTGACCTTGATTATGTAGTAAGTAACCGAATTATTAAGATAATTGCTGGCTCCTAAAAAATTCACAAAATATAATTGAAGGTGGTCGAAATGTGGTTGTATCTAGTGACAGCTTTTGGAAGAAGTACACGAATGAAGCCAAAAATAGAAACTGAAATGTGTTTGAGATAGGGAGGTGTGATAAAATTAGAAGATTGGAGTCAAAAGTTACTTTTGGGAACTTTGTCAAGTAGGGATCATCCACCCTTGTAGTGATGCCTTACAAATTACAGCCAAAGTAGGGATCTTAGAAGTTCCAAAAATTATAGTAGACCTTGGAGGTACTATAAACATTATCTTTAAGCGCGCTTTGGACAAAATAGAACTTCTTGACACTATTCTCAAGCCAAGTCGGTCCCTGATATGTGGCTTTAATAATAAAGGAGCTAAGTCTCGTAGTGAAAATGGGTACCAAGGCATGTTCCAAAAAATTTCAAGACCACGTTCGTAATCAAGGATGTACCATCTATCCACCATGCCTTCTTTGAGAAGCTAGCTCCTGATGCCATTAATGGATATGTCTCGACTGAACATTTGACACCCAGATTCCCTACCAAGTGTGGTAAGAGAAGTGTGCAAGGAATTAATGGGTCTTTAGGCAGTTGTGTTATGCACGTTTGAATATGGTAAGTACTAGAAAGAATTAGGTTTATGAGAATGGTGTTAAACTGAAATACATCACTAATTTTTCTTAAAACAAAGAAAGATCAAAGAACTGTTAACAAAAATGACTTCGGGATAATAAGAAATGGTTTGAGTATTCTACCGTCGAAAGAAATTTGATAAAATATAGTTGGGATAAAGCAACAAATCCTTTAGCCGGAAGAGGAGATTTATTTGAATCACACAACAAGTTCCAAAGGAGCGTCAATACATTGAACTTGACTTAGATCCGTGACCCGACACAGATTAAGTAATGACCACCAAAACCATTGAAGAAATTTGTGTTGACTTGAGGGATCAATCTAAGACTAAAGATTGGAACTTACATTTACACTTCTGTTTGATAAGAACCAATAACTTTTCTTCAACACAACTTGGACGTATTCGCTTAATCCTATGAAGATATGGTGAGAATAGATCCCTTCTACCATGTGCCATTGTCTAAATATCAATCCTAGAAATCCCCCTATAAGACAAAAGAGACGACCTCTCAATAAATTTTGATATGTTGCATTATGGGAAGAGGTAGAGAAGTTGTTTAAGAACAATTTCATTAGAGATGTCCATTATGCAAAATGGAAATCCAATATAGTACTTGTGAAGAAGTTGAATGGTAATGGAGAATCCGCATAGACTTCACTTACCAAAACAAAGCTTGTTCAAAGGACTGCTTCCCTTAGCTAAGAGTAGATCAATTAGTTGATGCCGCAAGTGGACATCCGTTGCCTTTATTTTGGATGCTTATTCTTGTTGTAATGAGATTCCTATATTTAATTTAGCTGAAGAACATATGAGCTTCCTGATAAACATAGGCTTATTTAGCTATAAAGTAATACCTTTTAATCTCACAAACATAGGGCAGCCTATCAGATAATGGTAAACCGAATGTTAGATAGGCCAAAATATGAAAGCCTACATTGACGATATGTTGGTCAAATCCAAGCAAGCCGAAAGTCATGTTTTAGGTTTCGCTAAAAGTTTTATGGACCTTTGGGATTATCATATGAAGTTAAACCATCGAAAATGTTCTTTTGAAATTCAATTAGGAGTGTTTTAGGCTTCATGGCAAGCGTTAGAGGTATTAAAATTAATTTGGATCAAATCAAAGCGATAGCTAACATAAGGCATCAACAAAGGAAAAAGAGTTAATGAGCTTAAATGGGAAGATCGCAGCCCTAAAAGGGTTGTAACAACCTAGAATTTCAAATAATTTGTATTTAAATATCTAAATTATTAAAATAGTTCAATCTTAAATTAATGTCATTAAGTGGATTTTATAACCTTGCTAACTGCCTTTTAATTAATAACTAATGATGGTAAATTCATTTTTGAAAAATGTTTACAAAAATAAATAGTTTGAAGAAATATCGATAAAGGACATTTTATTTGGTGAAAGTTGTTCGAAATTGTTGAGCTTTCCTGATATATTAATGTTCAATTAATTAGAAATTAAAAATATATTTCATGATATGGCTAACTAAACGTGAATATGAAAATGATTTATGGAGTGATTATGAGAAGTCGTTTTGGAGAAGAGAAGGATTTTTGGTCAAAGGTGTGGTGAAAAGTTGCACATAGGAAATGCAACGACTCAGAAGTTTAGTCGTTTGAATATTGAATATTACAATTATTTTAAATGTTGTAAAGTTAAATTTATAAGTTAAGTAACTTGAATTTCAAATATAATGATTCGTTTAATAATTAAATTGTTGAATTTAATTTTTGGAATTGCTTAAATAATTAAATCCTTAATTTAATATGGAAAAAATTGATTTCGAAAGTTAATTTAAATTTTATTAAATAAGAATGAAGACTGTAAACTTTTAATATAGATTTAAAAGTGATTTATTTGGTTTTTGTAATCCATTTTAAATAACGTGTGAAAATAACCTTTCGGGACACTGTCTCGGATTCGACCAAACAATTTTCGCTGGATCCGTAATAATGAGTTATTGTATGCCTCGAATTTCATGACGAGTGGACATATTGTTTGGGCATGTGAGATCGAAACACGTAGAAATTAATTTTCAAAATTTATATAATAATTGGGGTTGAAAAGCTATCTTGTATATAAGACCGAATTAGGCCTTGAGACTAGTTGCATTATGTTTAAAATAAGGGTATTACATATAGAATGCCTGGTTGCACAACTCGATAGGAGTTTGAGATTTTGGGACATTTAAAGTTGGATATTTTCGAATATAATATATATAATATATATTTGGCCATACTATTTAAATCCCCGTATACTTATGCCCATACTCATTTGTGTTCACAACCATGCCTTCTTATTCTGTTAACAATGCGTCGACCAAAGAAAGGTGATAAAAAAAGTTCGTAAATTTTCAAAAAAAATCTTCCCTTCATCCAATGCTGAATAATTATCTTGACCACCAAAGGCAACATTAAACCATAGACCCAACTAGAAAGTTATATAGGGGAGTGAGGTGAGCGTTTTAACTGGTGGGATTGAGCTATGGCATCATATGGTGGTCAGGGAGGAGCTCCGTTCATGGGCAGCTCGATTGCAACATTTTGTAGACCTTAAGAATGATAGCGCTCAAAGGAATAACTCCCGTGAGGATGAGAGCTATGTATAGCCAAAGTTTCATGGGCTGTCATCATGCGGTGGTGGTGCAGTTTCAAGATGAACGGAATTTTTCTGGCATTTTGGGTTGAGGCATTTGGAATTGGGTGGCATGGTAGAGGCTGGAGGCTCGTAGCGATCTGGGTAAAGATAGGTGGTGGTGCGATGGCACGTGGAAGTTGACGACGATGATGATGAAGGAGGGAAGTTGTGCACATAGCCTAGCATTTTCATAGGAGGAAAATGGGTTTGTTAACGAGGGTAATTAGTGTATATATAGTTTGAAATTAGTGATTAATTAACAATAATTAAAATCGATAACTTAAAACGTGCGTAACTCCCTCATACGAAGTCCAATTGAGGCGTAGATTTTTGTTTGCGCTCATAAAGACTAAAACTACGAAAGAACTAGTTTGGTCGGATTTGGCGACCGTTTGTAATTTGGACTAAAATAGGAGATTGTCTGATTTTAGTTTCAAACTGGAATGCCTAGGTGACACCAGAAATTTCGACGAGTTAATCTCATCTTTTTAGTTAACCAGTACTAGCATATAGTTGATAAAAATCATGGATTGAATATTTGGATGATTTGCCATTTTATTAGTTGGTTTGGTTTTGTTCCTACCTCTAGAGCAGATGACCTTTTATATATACCCGTCTCGTAGTAGATGACCTATATTATAAAATTATATATTGTACGTGATGCAAGGAGACAAATTGGAGGGATCCAATATGATTCCTTACACTGTTTTTTTATTTTTAATACAATTTGATATATGACATATTGGATGATATATTTGATGACATGGATATATTTCTGCCTATTTAGTGCTTTAGTTGTACCAGCCCTTATTTTTGGTATTTTAAAGTACTATAAAAATAATGATTTATTTTAAAAAGGGGTTTCAAAATGATTTTTGAAATAAAACATGTTTAATAATTATCTTTTCATTATTTAAGGATGGAATTTATTTAAAGTAAATAAAAAGTACGATTTTTAGAGATTTCAAACTAATGGTTTTTAAAATATTTTAAATAGAGAGTTTTGAAGTATGGATAAAGATTTTTAAAAATCTTAAAATAAGTCTGTCTTTATAATAATGGAATTTGGTTTTTAAAGAAGATAGAAATAATTTAGTACAATTATTTATTAACTATTTTATATAAAATGACTTGTGTGCATGTGTGTATTCGTATATCAAGATTTATTTATAAATGTGGAAATTTAATGGAAAAAAAATAAAAAAGGTGACATTTTATAAACAAAGTGAAGATTTGAAAAATCATACATATAAAAGGATAGATTTATAATCGATATTTGTAAATAAAAGGAAACTTTATCATTGGATAAATTTAGGGAATAGTTGTGGAGTTATAGTAATATGCGTAATGTTGTTTTAGAAAAATAGTTGATTATATTTTGAAAGTTTCAAATGAGATTTATAAGAGGATAGAGTTATAAATGGGCCTTTATAAATAAAAGAGGATTTTATAAAAAGGAAGTTTATAAAATAAAACGAGATTTATAGAAAAGGTGTTATAAATATGAAAAATGATCATATTGGAATGTAAGTATGTATTTTTATCAAGCAAGTATAATTATGTTTTTTTAAAGGTTGTGTATTTATATTAAATTTGTTTTAAAGTTGTTTATCAATATTTTAATGTTTTGAAAAGTTATTTATTTAAAATAATTAATACAGTTTGAAATTAATTATAATTATTTGTTAATAATGTTTTGGAGATTAGTTATTATTTATAATAATGTTTAAGATAAATTATTATTGTTTTACTTAGAAGTTTGAAATTATTAATTATTATGTTTAACTTTTTTGAAGTTAATTACTATTTTTTATACTGTTTATTATTATATAATAGTGCTTAAAAGTAAATGATTAGAATTTATTTATGAATGTGTGTGATTTATAAATAGAGCTTTATAACGGACTTTGGTTTATAAGAGAAGCTTTATAAAATGGGTTATGGGCTTAAAGGACTGTTTTATAAGGTAAAAAGGAGTTTTATAAATTGTTTCATGGATGTATACTAGAGTTTATAAATGATTCTACAATTAAATAAAAAGGAAATCTTCCCCGATGTTTGGTGAATATACTTATACTATTGAAATAAGTATATGGATATTTTTCCTAGTACTGAGAATAGGGATTTATGGGTATATACATAACTTTCTAAAAAGAATTGCGATTCAAGTATTTATAAAGTGAACTTAAATTAATGAAAGATTATGTAAAAAGAGGTTAGGGGTTGCTTGTGTGCTTAACCATTGTTGAGTTTACCTATGGAATTAAATCACCAATTGAATGTTTGTTATTTGATAATTAAATAACTGACTATCGAATTTGGGACCAAAACATAACTTTGGAATTATCTAGGAGAAACACATGAGTAATATAGCACAGTCATCTCCGATGACGTTGTATTATTCGTATAAATATTGTTTCTCTCTCTTAGGACAAATGATAAGAAAATCGATCACTGACGGTTGGGAGGTGATCTCCGCTCTTATATTTGACTGTTTATTTCATAAAGAACTAGGGGTGAGTTTACCAAAAATTATCGAAAGATGTTTCGAAGAGCCAAGGATCGGATATGTTATTCGAAAACCACTTCGATCCAACTCAAGCATTTCGCAGTGAAGACATCTTGAAGATGATGGAATTTGAAGATAGAGCTCTCAAGTGTTTCATTCTATCCTAGAAAGAACTTGTATGGATGAATGCTGGCATTGCACTGTTGCCTAGAGGGCGATGTTAGCATTCCAAGTGGGAAGAGCTATAAAATAGGTAAAACGTTGCCTCAAGCCTCATCAATCGGGAATAACTAAAACATAGGAGATGCAGTAGGGCTAAATGGGTCGCTTTCAAGTAAGGTATGATCGTCTCTATCTAGAGTCAATATTAACTCTCATTTTATGCTTTGGGACCCATTAACGGAGAGGTGATCATATTCGGTATTGTCCACTATGGGTTAGGCTGGTTCTTTGTTGGTGAATGTTTGTACCGAAATTGGGAACAACACTATTCAGGAGTGTTTGAAGAGATAAAATGAATAAAATAAGTGGAAAAAGATGATTATCTAACGAACACTCCAAATAATAATCAGAAAAACAGAAGAGAAACACATAGATATAGAATGGTTTGGCGTATGGCCTACGTCCACTATGGAATGATCAACTATTATTAACGTTTTCTTGTTGGTTACAATGAATTACAACAGTAAAAATCGAGTACATTAATGATTTCGGCAGAGTTTGGACGTAGAAGAGCCAAAAGTCCCTTTTCTGTAGGTCCTGGACTGCTATTTATAGGCATAGGCGCAAATATCTCGCTCAGATCTTGGAATACCTCTTTTCTCACGTGAGGGGCCTGCACGATCGATCCCATGCCGTTTGCATTCGATCCATGATCGATACGAACGAACTTCGTATCGATCAATATTTCATCGAATCGAGTCGAGATCGATCATGAACGTTCTTGAGGATGTACGCAAGTCCTCTGAAAATTTGGTGGCATTTGGACTTATGAATTTTGAGTTATGATCGATGCAAGTTGGATTTATTGAAGGCTGCTGAATTCACATTGATCTGTTTGTATGGCTTTTGGGCACGTGCTTGCAAGTTGACGTGGCGCTAACTTCTTGGATCGATCCACTTTTCATGCCGAGTGATTGGATCTTTCATAAGGGTGTATCTTGTTCGTATCAATCCAGTGGAGCCTTGTTCACATCGCTCGGCTGTATATCACTTCGTATTGATTTTGTGTATTCCACTTCGTATCTATCAGTTTCACTCTACTTCCTATCGATGCTTTGTAACTAATTCGTACCAATACGAACCAAGGCATTTCGCATCGATGACCTGGATATCATTTCGTATCGTTCATTCTACACATTCTTCGTATCGATGACTTTAGCGGCATTTCGTATCGATCTTTGGCCGATCGATACGAATTGAGTTGGTGAGTAAACCGATACGAAGTACATACAAACGATATCGATGCAAAACATTGCCTATTGATGGATACAAAGTGAAGCGATCATGATGGATACGAACCAATACTTACCAATTGGATATGAATAGGATGGTTGCAATACTCTGGTACGAAGTGGGTCAACTCCGATGGCTACGAAGGAAGCCGCCATTTGATGGATTCGAACAAAACGATGCGAAATGGATTGACCGATGGATACGAAAGAGTTTTATTTCTTGGCTTGCACCAATCATATCTTGAGCGTATAAAATCGGATTGACTTAAAACTTCGAATATTGGCTTCCATAGCCTTGCTTGTCGTGTCACACTAATTGTGGCTCGATCTGGACTCGGGTAAAATTTACCAATATCCACCGCGAACCTGTGTATACTGTTTTCCAAGATGAACTGTCTTTACTTCTCAGTCAATTTCTTGGTGTCACGGCCATGCCAAAAGGCGGGATAACATTTCCCCCCTAAACTATGTCTTGTGAGGATATTACATGCTTTGAAAAGCTCCCATCTTTATTCTGAACAGTTTTATCTTGCTTGTTTGAACGATTGTTGTCATCTCATCGAAAGATATAACCTTTGACTGATCTTCAGTAATATAAACTGTTGACTGCAAATTGATGTACCGTGCCCTGTTGTAACTGAGTATTTAATGATAGCAAACCGTTGTTCTTTGTTGTAATTATCATTAGGTGTCCATTCACTTCCTGTGAATTTTAAAATTGAATGTCAATCCGTCATTCATGTATGTATTTTTGTCTGACTCCCGCTAACGTTCGCATGTTGGCGAGTTGTTGTCAGTTTTCTTGCATCGAATTCTGTATCGATCCTCTCCTAAGTCGGTGTGAAATTCGAGTTATAACAACACTTGTTGGTTGTTTTGGAGTTTCTCTTCGCATCGATCCTCTCCTGGATCGATGTGAAAAGTTAAAAAATCATTTTTTTGCATCGATGGCGGTCGATACAGATTGGTTGGTTCTTGTCTCCTTTTATTTACATGCCTATATCGATGGATATGAGTATTAGTGAACCTCAGAGTAATAGATACAAAGTTGTAATTTCACATTGATGGATCTAAATAGCTTAAATAGGCCTTTGATATGTTTCTCGTATTGATGGTTATTAATACGAACATGATGATCTCTTCGGGAGGCTTCGTATCGATAGAACTGAATAGGCAAATATGATTTCGTTGTATTTTTCGGAATGATAGGATTCACACCGATGGATACGAAATAGATGTGTCGTATCGATGGAGTCACGAGGTTCTAGATCAATCTCGCTGTTCTTTTTTATCGATGCATGGATGGATACGAACCAGTTGGATACGAAGATACTAACGGTTATCTCGGTACAAAAACTGGGATACGAAGCCTTTCCTTCTTGGATTCGAATTAATATAAATACTCTTGGGACTAAGAAAAAAAATTCACTTGCTTTTGTCTCCACACTTTGCCTTCGTATCGATAGAATAGGAAGAAGAGAAAATTATCTTCGCCTCCAAATCATTCAACTTGTTTAACCCTTAACCCAATCCATTCAAAATAGGCAATCAACTAATTAAACCCATCTATAAAACGAGGAGACTCGAGTTTCTTGGCCATCTCATTTGCTTTCGTGACTGGTTACGATGAAGTGGAGGCCGGAGATGAGCCAAGGCGACGTTGAGAGTGGAGGAGGCGATGCTTGAGTGGTTTTGAGAGGAAGAAGCGTGGGGACATGAAGGACCTATGGAGGAAAGGATGGCCTCGGCTTCGTATCGATGGGAGAAGGAAGGGAGTAACACTTTCGTACTGATCTAGGAAGAATAATTTGTATCGATCTTAGACGTTACACAATTTCGTACAGATAGGAGAGGATTCCTTTGTATCGATGGCTCATGGACCTTTAGATCGATACAAAGTGGTCGATACGAAGATGTTGCCGATAATCGATATGAGCTAGAGAATTTTTTATCGGTCCTAAATGGACTCTGCTGATCAATACGAAGTAAAGCCCTTTGATCGATACGAAGCGACGGTCCTTGAACCGATACGAAGTATACCTCTGATGACCGATCCAATTTTAAATTATTATCGATATGAAACTCCTTGCATGCTCTAACACTTGACTCCGATGGGATTTTTCCATGCATATCTGGACTTAACTGTTAAACTGCATATTTGACTGCCCTTCGAAGCTCGTCGATGGAAATGTAACTAGAAAAAACTTAAAACTTTAACTCGGATCGGTCTCCAAAGTTTGGATGGTACGGTTGTGACGGTCAATGATGACGGTCACTCCAGTTGAATTTCGAAGTCTTGTCGTTTGAACATTCCTCAAGTTCCATAGAATTTCTTTTAGGTATTACATAACATCGCACTGCAAAACGCATTCATGTACTTCACACTGGGGAGCATATGGGTTATTATTGTCCAATGATGGTTTTTGATAAGTTGATTAGTTATGGAATGTACAAGTTCACAGCGACATGAGCTTCGAAGTTCACCTCCCTTAGTAATAAAGATACCGGCCACCACGTCCGGAGTTATAGATCTAGCTCCGAACGAGCTACCAGGAGCCAGCTTTATCGAGAATCCGCAAGACTATGTGGCGTCCAACGTCTCTGGAGATATGTTGGGGCGAATATGTTTAAGACACGGTTTGTCCCTGGATGACATCTTATTACTAGGCCCGAATGATAGACCACATGCTCCCCCGGAAGGGTTTTCTGCCTTTATTAGACATCCGTGCACAGCGGGGACTCTCCCTCCATTCAACCAATACATTCAAGAGGTGCTAGCTTTCTTTGGAATCGCACCGTCACAATTACATCTGCATGGATATGCATTGCTGAACAGTTTGTTCATCGTTTTCATGGAACATCTCTTTCAACCCCCAACCCCAGAAGAAGTTAGATATTTATTTAATGTCAAGAGTCGGGGGGACAATCCTTCATCCACATTCCTGGAAGCAGTTAGGAACTGTCAGGTGGTGATGGGGTCTTGGACTAGGCTCGACTATTTCAAGACGGAGTGGTTCTATGTCCGATGCCCTCCAAAGTTCGCCAGCCGGTGGTTAGTTAGACGTAAGTGAAATAATTCCTCTAGTAGTTTACGAGTTTGTTGCAACTGATGCTGAGTCTAATATTTTCTTTCCTTTACAGCCGCAATTCCATGACCTAAAGGTGCTCATTTTAAAGACTTAATACGAATTCTTCAGGAAGTGCCAAGTGAAATGAGAGAAATCGATTCGGTGCTCACAGATGAAAACTTGAGGATTGTTGGGCTTATCGATCAAAATTTGAGCATTTGACTCGAAGGGTCGATCAAGGCAGTTCCGACAAAACGGGCTGTAACTACCCGAGATTTTCGAACCCGAAAATTCCAGATAGTTATGGAAAAGAAGAAAGAGATAGAAGAAGAAGAAGAATAGAACACCAAAATCTCATATTCGCAGCGGATAAAATATAGTAATAAATAATAACAGTTTACAAAAGAATATTATATCTATCGATTACACTTTAATACATCATAGTTTCACATATATACAGTCACTGATCATAAACAATTATCATGTCTCAGATTAACAACAATATATATACAGCGGAAATACTCTATACGCTATTGCCATCCAGCTCGTCTCCTGAGCTCCAGATCGTACCTACCTGAAAATCTGTAATACTCGGTCTGACCCGAGCATTACATCAAAGTAACACCCGGGTCAGGCTGGAAACCAGCGTGAGTAAACCCAACTAACATGGAATACAAAGTATACAACTCATATAAACCCGGGGTAACTTATATCAATTCACAAAGCCACAATTTGCTATAGACAATACTTATTCCACACATCAATTTCTAAGTACCAAACTTATAATTAAAATCGTCCAATTCCTTTAAAGACACTTCATTCCAGTCTATAGATTTCACATGCCCATCTATAAAAATTCGAAGTGGTTTCGGGTATTTACTCAATACCCGACTCCGGTCTCTTCGAAAACTTATGTCTTCCTAACCCAAGTTTTCCAAATGAAATACACAACATTTCATATCAGGGATATCAACCCATTCGTAGCATCCACTACCATTCAATCATCCATAAGCACAACGAATCACTTACAAATTGAATTAAATTAATCCTGATTGAATTACCCACCTCATCCACCTAGATTTCTTCATTTAACATTAATTAATTTCAAATCAATAAATCAATCATCCTTTCATTGTTCATCTTGATTAACCACCCTGGATTAATTATCTGGAATTGCGTTCAAGTAATTATCTTTAATTAATTATCACGATATTAATTATTCTTATCCAAAGTCAATAAGTAATCTTAATTACTTCGTAAATTCATTACTATATTGAATTACATGAATCCTTGATTACTTATATTAATTAACTTCTCATAAGTCACTTATTATTGATTGATTATTCTTAATTAACCAACCTTTAATTACATCATTAATTTATAGTAATTAATGTCCCTTAATTACTTCTTTAATTAATTCCTTTCTTTTAATTAATTAACTTTAATCCCTCAATAAATTAATTAACTCTTTAATTAATTAACATTCAATGTAACGACCCGGAAATCTTCGACCTCGAAAATTTCCAGATAGTTAAGAAAAGAAGGAAAGAGAAAGAAGAAGAAGAAAAAACAAGTCACAAAAACCTCACATTCGCAGCGGATCAAATATAATATCAAATAAAATAGCAGTTATACAAAGAAAATTATATCTGTTAATTTACATTTAAATACATCAGAGTTACACAAGTACATAAACATTGGACAAAACAATCATGTCCAGATTCTGCAATATCACAGTGGATACTTTCTATACGTCCCTGCCATCCAGCTTGCCTCCTAAGCTCCAGAACGTCCTTACCTGAAAATCTGTAATACTCGGTCTGACCCGAGCATTACATCAAAGTAACACCCGGGTCAGGCTGGAAAGCAGCGTGAGTAAACCCATCTAACTTGGAATACAAAAGCATACAATTTATATAACCCGGGGTAACTTATATCGATTTTCACTTCATAAGTTATTATAGACATCAACCATTTCACACATCAATTTCTAAGTGCCAAAACTTAGATTTAAATGGTCAAATTTACTTAAATCATTCCACTTCAACCTATTAGTTTCACATATCAAAATATAAGAATCGAAGTGGTTTCGGGTATTTACTAATACCCGACTCCGGTCTTTTCGAATCCAATATCATCTTAATCCAAATTTATCCAATTAAATACAATTCAACTTTAATTATCAGATAACATTTTAACACATCAATTCATAATTGATAGATAATTACATTACCACCATTCATCCAACATGTCATATCACAAGGCAATTCATATCAGAAATATCAACCAGTCCCAAGCACTCATCATCATTTAATCATTAACAAGCAAGATTGATACTTCATTAATTATATTAACAAATTACTTTCATTAGTTAATTATTCTTAAATTTCACATAATAATTAACCTTTAATTACATTCATTATCAATCTTGATTAATCACAATCAGAAATTAACTTTCCTTAATTACTTTATCAATTAAACCAACTCCTTGATTAATTATATAGATTAATCCTTCAATTACACTGAGTAATCATTACTTAATTTCTTCCATCAAGTAATCATCCTTAAATTACTACCCAACAAGTAATTTAATTAAATTACATTCAGTAATTAATTATTTTGCTAAGAAACTACACCTCATTAATTACTTTAAGTAATCTACTTAACCCAACATCAAATGATTAACTTTAATTAATTAAACTGAATTAATTAACCAAAATTAACCACATCCAATTAATTAGTCACACTGAGTAATTAATTCCTTTAATTACTTTATTAAGTAATTATTTATAATAATTCTTCTTCATTAAGTAATTAACCTCCTAATTACTTCTTACTTAATTATTTCTAAATTAGTTAACCTTGATTAATCAATCTTAAATTATCACCTTCAAGTACATTAAGTAATTAGCCTTTAATTAATGATACAAACTAATTATTCTTCACCTATCCGGTTAAATTTCACTTACCCTATTTTTTTTATTATCCTATAGTCTCTTACATTAAATAATTAATCATCAAATAATCCACACGAATTATTTGTTAATTATTAAATCTTTAATAATTAATTAATTAATTACTTAACAATTTATTCTTGATTATTAAATTTATCTACAGAAATCAACCCTCAATCATTCTTGATTAACCCTTATTAATTAAGTAACTTCAAGAATTAACAAATAATTCTATTTAATTAATCAAACACTTAAACAATATTTTAACATTACCGGATAATTAAGTATAATATTAAAACTTCATTAATGTTAATTTAAACATTAAGTTAGTATTTATTTCTCCCGAGATAAACCCATTAATAACCGAGCTTACTTAAGCACCAACCCTTCTTCCCTCTAAACTTTACTGCTATGCTAGAATACTCCTGCAAACATCCAGACAGAAACCACGAGTAAAACCATTCCTTTATCGAACATAAACTCGAGAAAACAACAGTAAACCCTATCATAATCTCGAGGTAAAACTTCTTCCAGAAACTATTCTTGCTACCACCTGTTACTTCTATCACCTGCACGCATGTCACGGTGCACCTGCACACGGCGAACGGCCGGCATGAAACCCGGCTTCAATCATCGACACGTCCCCTATTCTCCACCGAGTCGCCTCGCAAACTCCGATTGATTAATCATCACGAAAATAAAAATTTGAACGAACGAACCACCCTAGGCTTCAGAACCCATCATCTACTTCCATCTTTTATCATCAACTCCGACCACCAGAGATGCCTTCCCCATGCTCGAACCATCACCTGACCCTAGTCATTCCTTTCCTCCCATTTCTGACCTTCCCGACGCCATCACAACGCCATGGAAAAATCAGCGAACAACCCATCCAACTTTCTGCCTAAAACCCTAAATTGATGCGATTCGACTTCCTCGAAGATTAGGAAATTCCAACTCCATTTTTCCCACGAACTTCTACGTCTAGGCTTGCTTCAGACCAAGTATTGATGATCGAAACTTCCCCGATCGAGAAAAAATGAAGTTTTCCTAAATTTTGTTTAACCGAGAATTCCCACAAATCACGGATTTAAAAATCCTGAGTTTATTATCAAAATTCCTCATTTTCGACATCAAATTAAACTATTAAGTGAAAACACAAAATTTAAACAATGAAATTTCAAACTTGAATTAATTTTCCCTGTAATCCCATGTTTTTAAATTATTGCCAAATAGATCTACTGGAAACAATTTTTAGATTTAAAATATCATAATTATAATCAAAGTTTCTTCAATCATCAATGCATGGAAGAATTTGTGTAATATGTTTAGAGTTTTTTGGAAAGATTTTTATGGTCTGAAAATTCAAGAACAAAGTCCCAGAGTACCTTACACAGTCATGCACTCAGCAATCAAAACTTTAAGATAAGCAACATCTTAATACAACCATACCAAACATGTTTGAGTTAATCATATGATCAATTATTGCATGCAAGATATTTCAACAATTTATCACAGCATCATTATCAACAAACTTAAGCATTAAAAGGCAGCAGTTTACTCATCTTTTTTTACAAGCAGATAATAGATTTTCATGTCCAGGCTTGAAATTTATCTGAAAACTGTTTTTGATTTGCCTTGCTGTTGAAATCCCTTTGCATGCTTGAAAAAAATCTTTGATTTTTAAATTTGAAACAGATCTGAACTTCCCTTTGATTCTCAATATATCAGGTTTGCAAATTTTCAGTAGGATTTGGAGTTGCAGCCTTTAATTGATGGGAAGAGCTTTATTCTTTTGCAGATTTTAATTTTGCCTTTGGCTTCTAACTTCAGGTTTTGAAAATGGTTTCTGGTTTTAGATTTTGATATGTGTTTATACTGTTGAATTTTGGTTTGGAATTCTTTTTTTTCTTATTTCAGCTGAAAAATAAGAAAATGGATTTGAAGAAAGATCTATACTTTTATGAACTAAATTATGATAAATTAAAGAAAATATAAAAAAATATAGAGATGACACTTGTTATCTAGAAACTTACATTTGTCACTTAGGTAACTTAATCTTCCTACATATGTTACTAAGATGTATTAACATGTTTACATATGTTACTTATGTATTTTTAATAATTTTTTTTCTCTAAATGTTAATATAAACCTACTTACCTAATTTACTAAATTAATAATTTTTTACTTATGTATAAATTTATTTTTTTAAAGAAAATAATATAAAACTAATTATAATACAAGTAAATTCTTATACATATATTTTTATAACCATTTTAAATTTAATCATTTAAAGGAAACAAAACAAAACTTTATTTAAACTATCATATTTAAAAATAAAAATCAAGTGTTTCCATTTGTTTGCATACAACTTTGAATTTACACATGTAAATACATGTTTTCTATTACCTTACAAATGTCAAGAACTCCTTATTTATATTACTTTTATACTTATATATACATATATATATTATTTATATCATATTTTTCTTTTTAAGTTTAATACTTCTTATATATATATTATATATATTTAAAGAAAATATGATCCTTAATTAATTCCCATTTATATATTTAATGACTTACTATTGAATTCATCACTTTAATTCAATAGCTCCAAATTCACCTATATACATCCGTACATCCTAAATTGTCAACTTTTATTTGTTTAATACAAATAAAATTAGTAACATAATAGTTAAAAATCAGTTAATTATCCAATTACCTGTTATATAAAAAAACCGGGTTGTTACATTCAGTCAACTATATTAATTAATACTTTAGTTAACAATATCATGTGATTACCCTTAATCACTTCCATTTATTTACTCCCATAAGTAATAAGTAATTATCCACTAATTACTCCCATAAGTAATTATCTATCCTTAATTACATTCAGTAATTATACATTAATTACTTCACCAAGTAATTATCCAATTAACTAATAAGTGATTATCATTAATTAATTAGACAAATTAATTAACCTAAACTAAATTACGTTAACTAATTATTCAATTAATAAATCACTCAATCCCTATTTAATTATCTCTTAATTACATTCATTTTCACTAATTACTTCTTTAGGTAATTATTCTTAATTACAATTACAAAGTAATTAAGCTTAATTTATTTAATAATTAACTACTCTTGATTTATATCAACTTACTTAATTTATTCAATCTTTAATTATAAAGAAATTTAAGATATTTCATTCATCTTAATTAATTGGTTAGTAATCAATCAAAATTCTTATTTAAAACATCTTAGAATTTAATATCAATAATTTATTAACTTAAAACCATAATTCTTTATTCACTTACCTGTAAATGATTAAAACTTAACATTTTTTAAGGTCTCATTTTACTTTAAATTTAGCTGGGCCGAAGCCCAACAACGACCACCCAATAATCTCTCCCTCTTCCCAACTTTATCGTCCCCAGCTCCTTCCTGATTTGGAGCAAAAAGAAACGTCCCACAACTCCATCCAGCATCGACCCAAAACAAACTACACAGCAACATCATCTAGCATCTACCTAAAATGCGAACCACTCAACCACATCGCGCGCACGATCCACAAATTCACACCCGCAACCATTCAAACGATCGTTGCCTAGTCCCATCATGCACGGTGTCACACGTGTCCGTGTACACCCTTGCCAACCATAAATTTTCCACCGCACCAATGTTGACGAACTTCCCTTTGCTTCTCGACCCTGATCGCCTCATCTCCCAAGCCAGCAACTCGTTTGATCGGAAATCGATCAAATTCCATCACTTCCTGAACCCAGAAAAAAACGACCCTATCCCACAAATCGATCCACCACGGCGTCAACTGAAACCTTACATGCATGCGGCCTATCCCTGTCGAATGCTCAACGATACGATTGTCTCCTCGCAAAATTTCTTGAACTCCGGTCACCATATCACGTCGCGAAACCATCGCGTCTTCAACCAAGCCAACACCACCCTAAACCCTAACTTCGATTTGCCCAGCCGCTATAGGTCAGAGAAAAATCTTGCAGTATTTTATTCCATCCCTCCTGACCATAAGCTACCCTCAACATGAATTTCGTTCTCACCGAGCCCCTTGTTCGCCTGAATTCGACCAAGGCTTGATTTCGGTTCAACATGAAATTTCTCTCTAATCCCAATCCTAAAAATCTTGATTTTGGTTTTAAAAATCTAGTTTCTCAGAGTATATTCAAATTATATAATTGAATCAACAAAATATGATACTCGAATTTAACATATTTTAAGAATTTGCAGCTAAATTGCTTGATTTCAGAGAAAGTTCAAACCTACTTTACTTGGATAAAATTCTAAACCAAGGTTGATGTTTAAACAAATATATTTTATTCAAGATTTATTTCATAACAATGATCTGTTAGGTAGATTCTTAATTTCCTAACTTGCGTTGAACTGTGAATTTGTCACAGAAATTTACAGTCACACCCAAATCATACACAATCAGGCATACACTTATATATACACTGAAATTTATCTATATATAAATATGCAGCTTACATATCATCAAGAACATATATATACACAACATTTATTCTATGAGCATTTTAGTTAAAGGTTTACTCACATCTTTGAAAGGAGAAAAGAGAATAACTTTCTGGATTTGAAAAACTATCAGCCTGATCCTTTAAATCTTCTTGTTTGTGTTGAGTTGTAAATTGCAACTTGAGTTGTTACTTCAGCTTTTGTAGTAAGATTAAATGTTCTCTTATTTCAGGAATGCTAAGTTTGATGTATGAAATGAAAAAAAGAGGATTGATATTTATAGAACCAAGTTTACAGGGAATAGGTAATTTCTGGTACAAACAATTGGTCGGAGATATTTTTTTCTAGCCTCCTGCTTTGACCAGGGAAGATTTCCTTCTAGCACAAGCTTGACCTGATGTATACTTGAAATGATATATTGTAGGCTACAATTTAATGCTTGTCTCAATATATGTTTACATAATTATCATCATGTTTGCTTGGTATAAACATTTGTATGTAACCATACATTTTGCAGGTAGATAAGGCTTGTAAATGAAGATATTATCTTTTATCTTTTTATTTTATGAACATAGATATTATGCATGAAAACATTTTGTCTCCTTGCTTAAATAGTTCATATGTATATGTTTGGGTCAGGTTTATTTTGTACTTTGGTCTTGTAAATGAAGATATGTGTTTTAGAGATGCTTGTTTTATCTGGTATTACTTCTAGCATTCACCATATACATACATACATACATATATATATATATACATACATACATACATATATATATATATATATACTTGTGCTTATCTTATCCTATACTTTGTTCTTAAATATTCCAGTTTATGTTGCAAGCATACACTAACACTTAATTCTTGTTCTTATTTATTACATTTGTATTTTATATTTTGACTATCAATATTTAAATTAGATTCATACGTTTTACTTACATTTATACTTATTTTTATATTTAAATCTATTTGTATTTTAACTATTGATATTTAAATTATATTCATAAGTTTACTTACTTATATTCAATATTTATATTTTATATTGATTTTATTTCAATCATTAGATGTTAACAAGGTAAGCATTTTAATTTAATTATATAAGATAAATATTATCAAGAGATTTTATTTTAAATTCCCAAATCAAATTTTCCTTTCAAAAATACAAATCCTTACCAATAAATGGCCATTATTTCAAAATTCTGTTCATTTTAAAATGATAAGTTCACTTTTTATTTAATTAGATTAAATATTTATTAAAATAATAGGGCCAAAATCCAAGGTCGTTACACGGGCCATGTTGAATATGTGCTTATATGATTTTTGTTTGATGATAATAAACATATATATTCGTTTAAATGTATTTGTTAATGTACTATTTTATTTTTCATAGATTAAATAAATATTTGCTGAATAAAATTAAATAACACAGAATTTGAATTCAAATAGAAATTTTATTCAAACAAATATTTATTACAATTTTTGAATAGTACAAATTCAAGCTCTCACTATATACATATACAATTTCAATTACAATACAATTTCTAATTACATCACAACCTAATTTACATAAATTCCTCACTACATATCACTCACACTCGTAGTTCATCTTCAACTTCATTCCAGTTAGAATCCAGCATCTGAGCAATCTGCAAAAATATTCAATAACACGGTAAAATTGAAAAAGAAATATTTTTGCAATATAAAATAAAATGTGAATTTTTGAAAATAATATTTGCCTCGGTTATTTGGGTTGTTCGTCATCATTTAAATTTGAATTCATCATACACGAACAACTTGTGACATACACAGTGTATCACTGTATATGCCACAAGGCCGTGCACATCGAAATATACACTTCATTGATTTACAGGGACAGGTGAGCGCAGGTCAAACCCAAATGAAAAGCCGGGTTCAACTCAAATGCAATATAAATAAAATCAAAACACGCGCACAATGTCAAACCCGAGCTATTAGCTGGATTCAAAACAGGGCAGTTGTACAGGCTACGACTTCAAGCATGCAAGCAAGATGGTGATCAATACGTAGTACAGTGAAGTACAAAACAAGTGCATCGCAAACCAACAAAGGAAAAACCAGGCAAGATCAAATGCCATCAAGCAAGCAAGACCAAATAATGATAAGACCATAAATACACAAAGAGGCACATTAATGTACAACAGCAAAATTCAAGCATCAGGATATACTACAGGGATGAACACACGAGAATGGAATTCATTGGTCAGGGAAGCAACAAAGTGCCAATGAAAGATGTGCAGCCCAATGAGCAGAGGCAACAAAGGTCAGGGAATAGGGCAACATCAAGTGATGCAACATCACATAATCAAATGAAGCCAAAGCAAACAGAGGGATCAATATGGCAACACAGCAAGCACATGAATGCACAGTGCAAGCTACAACTCCAAAAGACCAAGTCGAAGTCAATGTCGAACTATTCAAAGCAACTGACCGGAGTGAAAAAAATCAAAAGAAACAAAATAGCAAGGTAAAACCGAAGTCACAGTGAAATCGTCAAAACAAAACTCAGGTCATGCTGAAGTCGGTCAAAAATCAAAATGGCCAAAGTCCACAGAGTGAAGAACATATCAAGTGCCGAAGTCAACATAGGTGTCCAAGGAAACATCGTCAAGCCGTTTTTCTGATCAAAGTCAAAATCGTGGTGACCACGAAATGAATCAAAGCCGTGACCTTCAAGTAACGGAGTATATACGTATTCTGAACAAGTCAATACAATCTCAAGCAAACAATCGAAATCCAACGATCAAGCTATATCAGCTGACAAATTCAAATAAAGAATATACGACGAAAATCAAGGGTTACAAACCCTATATAAACAAATCATCATCGGCAAATTAAAGATAAGAGTTCGAGTACGAAGCACATAAAAGCAAAAAAGCATAAATTCTTACTGAAGCAACAATCAAACTCGTCGAAGCAGCCGAAGTAAGCAACAAGGAAAACGATCGATCAAGGTTACACGCGAATAATCACTGATTCGATCAATTTAAAGTCGGCACTTCAAAAAGCCCTAATTTCCAGAGCATAGAAAACGAAGCCCTAATTTAGTTGCAAAGAGGAACGGCCGTCATTCTCACGAAAATAAGAAGAGGATCGGGCTAAAATAAAAAGGAAAAGAGAATAGGGCCGGCTTTATTTTAAGTGCTTTTTAATTTTTCAATTAGGGTTTTTGTCTTTTATTTTTAATTTGCTTTTTAAATTTATTTTTAAATTTTAAACAGTTTAAATTTCTAGTCGTGTGACTAGGGGACAAACTACGTGGTGTAGTTTGAGAATTCGCAACTCAGTGGCTGAGTTGTGGCAGGGTTTTGAGCGTAGAGTTAGGTTTAGTCGATAGCAGGTGTCGCGAGTTTACGTGTGTAAGCGTCTGACTATCTAATTTCTAGTAGAAACCTTGGGGGCAGAACGTAGGCAGGGTTTTGCCGAAGCTGGAAGCTGGGTAAATTCTGTGTCGTTCTATTTCTGCATTTATTATTCTGCTATTATCTGTGCTGCTATTGTTCTGTGATCTGTGTTGAAATTATTTTATAAGCTTCCGCAATTAATTTTTATAATTAATACCATCACCCTATTCACCCCCCCTCTAGGGTGAAATCGATCCTACAAGTGGTATCAGAGCTAGGAATAGAAGTCTATTTTGTTTTAAAAATTCGTGTTTCAAAAATCAATTTTTGTTTTAAAAATTTGAATTTTTAAAATGGCTTCTTTCAATAATGCCTTTTCCGAGGGTCAGTCTATAGTTAGACCACCAATGTTCAATGGTGAATATGCTTACTGGAAAAATAGGATGGAAATCTTTCTGAAAACCATTGACGCTTGGAATATTGTTGAGACAGGTTATAGGACACCAACTATAACTGTAGATAATCAGGAAGTAGATAAACCAAAGGAACAATGGACAGAACTAGAAAATAAATTATAAAATACTAATGCTAAAGCTATGAATTCTGTTATCTGTTCGATGGATCAATTTGAATTTAATCGTGTCTCACATTGTCTAGCTGCGCATGAAATATGGCACACACTAGAAGTGACTCACAAAGGAACATCTCAAGTCAAATAATCTCGCATTGCCATGCTAAGCAGCGAATACGAGAACTTCGCAATGGCGAAGGAAGAAAATGTCAAAGAGATGCATGGATGACTTTCCAATATCGTATACAAATCAAAAGCTCTTGGAAAATCATATACAGAGTTGGAGATAGTCCAAAAAATCCTTAGAGTCCTTCCACGAAGTTTTGAAGCCAAAGTGATTGCCATTCAAGAATCAAAAGATTTGAAACAAATGAAAGTCGAAGAACTCATCGGAAATCTCATCACTTATGAGCTAGAAATGAAATTCAAGGAAGAGCGTGAAGGAGGAGATACTTGAAAGAAATCAATAGCTCTCAAAGGAACAACTGTAAGTGATGACGATGACGATGACAATGCAGTAGCGGAATTGGAGCTATTAATAAAGAAATTCAAAAAGTGGAATTACAAATATGGAAATTCAGCTCGAATTCAAAAAGCAAAAGGCAAAATAGCCAAAGCACTAGACTACTCTGAAGAACAGAAGATCATCTGTCACAAGTGCAACTAACCCGGACACATCAAGCCCAATTGTCCTCAAAATCAACGCGACTTTAAAAAGAAATCAAAAAGGAAAAGTTTTGCAGCCATGTGGAATACAAGTGATGAAGATAATCAAAGTTCTAGTAGTGAGAGTGAGAAAGCAGATATGTGCCTTCATGGAAATATAACAGATAGCGATGATGACGAACCAAGCGAGGTATCAAAACTTACTCACTCTGAATTACTTATTTATTTCCACGAAGTAAATGGCTGTTTTGAACGACTTAGGAAAAAATACGCTAAACTTGAATCACAAAAAGACACTTTGATAGAATTAAATGAACAACTTGACCAATTAGTTGAAAACTATCAAAGAAGGATCCCTAAGTGTGATAAGTGTCCAACATTCGAAGAAGAAATTAAAAAATCAGAAATTAATATATTTTTTGGCAAGGCCAGCCTGTTTTTATTGTGGTCAGTCCACATTTATTAAATATTAAAGGAACAGAGTTACAGAGCCATTAGAAGTAAAACAATTAAAAGTACATGACAATTACGCAAACATAATGTAAAACGACAGACAGAAAACAATCATCTGATGATATTACTTAGCACGGCCGTGAGAGAAGAATATTTGTTGGCAAAGCGACGATTGTTTCTCTCTTCCCAAATAGCAGCCACCGTAAGCTTAAGATATTTGAGGAGGCAAATGGATGAACTCGATTTCCATCGCGTTGCTTTGAAGATTCGTATCCATTCTAATTTGTAGTCACGAACAGGTGAGTGTGCATTTATGTGTAAAAGAGTACGTCTCCACAGTTGAAAGGAAAAAAGGCAGTTGAAAAGAAGATGGCCAACATTCTCTGCCGCACGATTACAAAGGATGCATTTGGATTGATCGATGAAATTCCTCCTCATAAGATTGTCTTGCGTGTGTAGTGCATTGTTGAGACATTTCCAGAGCAGTAAGTTATGCTTAGGTTTAGATCCAGTTTGCCAAATTCTAGAGTACCAGGCAAAATTAGAGGTTGAAGTGCTGCATATTATTGAGTTGTAAACATTAGAAATGCTGTGAGATTTAGCACACCAAGCAAGGCCATCTATGTTCTGATTAGTGAATTTATCACTGATATGGCTCCAAACAGCAGACAGAGTGGTCGATGAAACATGGGGCAATTGAACACCATCATCAGTGATAAAATCATTAGCAGTAGCATGCATTGGGATACCAGAGTTAGCGATAAGATTGTAGTCTACAAGATTTGAAAGAATCATACCAGGAGAGCACCAAGGAGAGAACCAGAAGGCATTGTTTTTGTCACATTGAACCCAAGGTAAAAATATCTGCCTATGCTTTAATATTTTATTCCAGAGGTAACTAGCATTGTTTTCAGGTATCATAGTCCAGAAATTATTATTTTTAAGGTTATAGTGCCTATTCCAGATAGCCCAAAGACCAGTCTTATCAGTTAATAATTTATTGACATAATTAGAGTTAGCAGCTATATTCCAAGTTTTGAGATTGATTATGCCTAATCCCCCCATTTTGAAAGGTGTGATTAACTTTTTATAAGCAATAGGTATGAGTTTGTTAGAGTAAATGTTCCCATGCCAAATAAAATGGTTAAAAGCACGATTAAGCATGTTAATAAGTTTAGTAGGTATGATAAATAAACGAAAATAATAAGTGCACATGGCAGTTGCAATACTTTTGATTATCATTAGCCTACCAGCTTGAGATATATAAGCAGTATTCATAGTATTCAGTTTTTGGGTTATTTTTTCAAACATTGGGAGGCATTGAGTAGTATTAATTCTAGATTTACATAAAGGAGCACCTAGATAAGTTGCATTGTTATCCATATTTTGAAGACCTGAGAGTTGCAGAATGTTTGTGTACATAATATCAGACACACCAGCAATACTGATATGAGATTTGCTCTTGTTAATTTGCAATCCTGTCATATTTTTGAATGTATCTAATGTAGCAAAAGTATTAGTAATAGATTTGTTATTTGGTTTAGTGAAGAGAAGAAGATCATAAGCAAACATTAAAGTGGAAATTTTATGAACTTTGCATTTAGGGTGATAATCAATAAGTCCGTTATTATTATCTCTGCATAATAGTTGAGTTAAAACTTCCATAACAATGACAAAAATAGAGGAGGATATAGGATCTCCCTGCCTTATACCTTTCCCAGTATTAAAATAACCAAAACTTTCACCATTTATAGCTAAAGTTATCTTAACAGTGGAAATGCAAGAGTGAATCCAAGCTAGAAAGGGAAGGGGGAAGTTCAATCTGGACATAATAGATATTATAGCTTCCCATTTAATTGTGTCAAAAGCTTTTTGAATATCAAGTTTAAGGAAACATCTAGGAGAAATATTTTTCCTATTATATCCCCTAATTAATTCTTGAGCTAGCAATATATTGTCAGTAATTGTTCGACCAAGAATAAATCCATTTTGATTAGAAGATATTAAATCTTTCAAGCAATTTTTCATACGTTTGGATATGACCTTTGCAATGCATTTATATATTACATTGCAACAAGCAATAGGCCTAAACTCAGTGACACTTTGTGGTAGGTTAGTTTTGGGGATTAAAGCAAGTTTAGTATGTTTAATGCCTTTAAGAAGAATATTAGTCTTAAAAAAGTGGAGTATGGCATTACAGAAATCAGAGTTTATTATACTCCAACATTTTTGAAAGAAATGAGCACTGAAGCCATCAGAACCAGGGGAGCTATCTTTCTTCATTTTAAATATAGCATCAGTTATTTCCTCTTTAGTAATCTGTTTTATAAGATCATTGGATAGTTCATCATTTATTATCTTAAAGTTTAAGTCAGTAAGTATATGAAGATCAGGATTATTTTCATTGTTAGAGTAGAGATCTTTGTAATAAGAGAGAAAAGCATTTTTGATACCATTCTGGGAGGAAGCTTCATGACCATATTTGTCTTTTATCCTATAGATGATGCTAGCAGCTTTTTTTATCTTCAAAGAATTGTGAAAGATTTTAGAATTTTTGTCACCTCCAATTTCCCAGTTCTTCCTGTTGTTTGCTTTCAGCATATTAACTTCAGTGACAATTGCTTCTTTTAATTGGTTCGATAAGTAATGCTCCTTGTTAGATAAATCAGTATCATTGGGATTATCCTGCATCATAATATGAATATTGTTTAGATCATTTCTTATTTTGGTTGATAAATTATTACCTGAACCAAATTTTTCTGATGCCCAAGATTTGATATTGATTTTGCAGTCTTTAAGTTTGGCATGAAGTATGTACATGGGATTGCCAAACTTATCAACACACCAAGTATGCTGGATTAAACTCATGAAATCACTTTCTTTAGTCCAACTGTTGAAGAAATTGAAGGATGAGGGTCCTTTAATATAAGCATTTCCCCAATCTAGGATGATAGGACTGTGATCAGATAAGGATGGAGGAAGAAAATGAGCTAATAGGGAAGGCCAGATAGTATAAGCATCATTGTTTAAGTATGATCTATCCAGCCTGCAGAAAGTACGAGAACCAGTCCTACTGCAATTATTCCAAGTATAGAATACACCAGTCATAGGCATCTGGTGGAGCTGGGCAGTATGAATGGAGTTATTAAGAGGGGAAACATCATTGGGACTGAGAGGAAGCCCTCCTATTTTGTCATCAGAGAATTGCATGCAATTGAAATCCCCCAAGCATATCCATGGCATATTATTTGGGTGTAAAGAAGGTAGCAAGTCAAGCAGGTATTGCCTTTTATGTTTTGTATTTTTCGCATATATAAAAGTAGTAATAAAAGAAGTATTAGTGGGCAAGTGAAGAATACTACAGTGTATAAATTGTCTATGTGTAGCCACAGTATTGACAGTATAAATATGGGGGTTCCAGATTATCATGATGCGACCATAAGGAGCATTATTGTGGTTGTGTATCATAGACCAAGAAGGAGCAATATATTTTGCTACTTCACTAGTAACCAGTTCAGTATATTTTGTCTCAGCTAGGCAAAGAAGTTGTAGTTTATTGCCCTTTATAAGTTGTTTGATTTCAAACTTTTTTGCTTTGTCATGTCCACCTCTGATATTCCAATATCCCATACTATCCATCATATTTTCTTTTTATTTGCTTTGGCAGATTGCCTGGTGAATCTTTTCTTCTTCCCTGATGTGCTTTTGTTGCTCATTTTAACAAGTATTTGTTCAGATGTGTAATCCATATTATCATTTAGATCATCCAATGACTCACTGGAGCATTCTTCATCAGTCTCAATATTGTTGTCAGTAGCATTATGCCTTGTACTAGGAGTATCAGGCAGATATAAAGTAATGTCAGCTGGTGGCTTTAGCTTCAAATAAGGACTTTTAACTTGCTTTTTCGATGTAGTAGAGTTTTTTCTACTGCTAGCTATTTGTAAACTATTTGATGTATTATTGGGAACTTGAATATTTGTAGCATCAATGTCTGTATTGTGAATGGGAGTGGTTGTCATTTGTATTGACTTATTTGTCACAATATTATTTCTGTTTTTTGGGGAGATAACTTGAGTACTACCTGATTCTAGTTCACATGTTGCTTCACTGTTGCTGATTTGTTTTCCAATATCATGTTGTTTGTCCATAGTTTTATTGCTATTGTGCTTTGTAGTCATTTCTGTATCTGTTTGAGTTTCATCAGGAATCTCAACTATTTCACCTTCCTCCATATCAGCAAGCATAGAAAAGGAGTTATTGGTCTCTATATTACCATCTTTAGCTTTTTCATTATTTTTCTGCATTTTATCATATCCAATAGAATCTTTTATCTTATTATTTCCTTTGGAGTTCTGTGTCTCTGCTGGAATTTCATTGGTTTGTTTTATTTTCTTTTGCCAGTGCTGCTGCTTAACTCTGTTCATATCAACTCCATCTTTTTTGCTATTTTCTTGAACTGTTTTATATTGGGATTGTTTTGCATCGTCTGTCATTTGTTTTGCTTTTTCCTTGTTGACATGCTTATCACCAGTTTTAGCATTAATATCTTCTTTGCTACCATGTAAGTCACAAGATAAGGTGGTGTGGCCAAAAACTTTGCACTCAGTACATATAAGAGGTTTCCATGTGTATTCAACATACACTTTTTGTATTGTTTCTTGTTTGTCTCCAATAAGAACATAATCAGGTAACTCTTTATCCGGCGTTATTTCTACTAAACACTTAGCATATTCCATACGTTCTTGCTTCTCTGTAGCTTCATTGAAGCATATTAACTTACCCAAATGACAGGCAATCCAATTAATACCTAGTAAAGTCCAAGCTATATGTGGTATATTGTATAAATGTATCCAAATTGGCACATTTTTAACTTGAGACTGCACTGTGCCAAAGGATGGTTTCCAGCTTGTTATGATAAACATTTGACCACGTATGAATGTGGGATCTGCTTTCAGAATTTTTATTTTATCCTCTTGACAGTTAAATTTGAAAAAGAAATTTGTACCATTCGACTTTATATCATAAGAACCCTTGAGCTTCCAGAATTTCTTGACATGTGAGATGACAGCCATGTAATTCACTGATACACCAAGAAAAAATCCAACTAAATAATCATCCCAATAGTTTTTGCCTTCAGTATACAATTCTTCTGGGGGCATAAGAGGTTCGCCAAGATAGTTGAGTTTGTAATCCAGAGGAGTAAAAATACCAGCATTACGTGGTTTGGTAGAAAACAGAGATGACCATGAACGTGTTGTGGAAGGAGACAGGACTGGAGAAGGAACAGGAACAGAGGAAGGGGAAATTAGCGGGGCAGAAAAGTTGGTCGGGTCTGGAGGCGGCAAAGGCGGCGGAGGTGGAGGAGGAGGAGGGACCGAGGGGATTGCAACAACCGTTTGGGGAAGAGAAGGTAAGATAGGGTGAGAAGGAGCCGAAGAGGAAGATGGAGAGGGATCAGATAGTATAGCCGTTGCTGCCATTTTTGAATATTATGAAATAACCTCTGATGATTTTGAGGATCTTCTTGTAATCAATCAGAAATTAATATAAAATCACTTGAAAATGAAATTCTGATTTTAAAAGAGAATGAAAATACTAGGAGAGAGAATTCTATTAAAAAGTGCACACAATTGTTAAACGAAAATGAATCTCTCAAAACACAAGTCCAACAATTATCAACGACTTTAGATAAATTTTCAAAAAGTGAAAAATCGTTGAACATGCTATTGGGAAAGCAAACTGTTAATACGGTTAGAAAAGCACTTGGATATAATCAATCTAAAATTGTTGAAAACAAGATTAATCAAGAAAATTCAATATGCACAATTTGTAGAAAATATGGACACAATCACAATAATTGTTGGTATAGACCCATACATGAGAAAACTATACCGATTTGGGTTCCAAAAGGCACAAATATAAAACCTCACAAAGTTAAACAAATTTGGGTGCCGAAGGAAACAATTATAAATAGTTTTAGGTCTCCACAAAATTATTTTTCAAAATATTCTGCCACTAACAATCATGGACCTATAAAAACAAATAGGTCACAAAAATCTTTCAACGTGTAGGTGTGGTGGCAGGCTAAGGAACAACAACAGTGTTTTATGGATTTTTGGCTGTTCCAGAAGAACACCGAGCGACAAAGTAAAGTTTCTTAGCGTAGTATAAAGGTGAAAGAATCACAACGGGCAACCACGAAAAATTATCGTAAAGGTAAAACAGGTAAGTTATATTTTTTGAACGATATATTAAATGTGATAATCTGCACCATATTCTGAATTAAATCAACCAATAATGAGATGATAAAAAAAATAAAAAATAAAAAATGATGATTTTGATTCTGACTTATTCAAAATTGTTGGCCAATTATATTCTTATGCCAAAAACACTATAAAATTCTCTAGATTCTTTGAATTACTTCATATACATCAGTTTGGATTAAAAATAGTGTTTTGTTGGATGATAATACATTTGGTTATAATACGGCTAACTCTATATTCATGGTTTTCTGATTATTAACGCGGCTTCAATTCAAATTCAAAAGAATGTCATTTAAATTGCTGTTAAAATTGAGTTTGAAATTTTTGGAGCACACTTCATGATCTGGTCTATCAAATTCAATTAATGATGATTTTGAGTGAAAGAGAAATTCAGATGCAGATTACACTGGTAATCTAGTTGATAGAAAAATTACTAGTTGAACGTGATTTTTGTTGAGACATTTAGTAACTGCATCGTTTTTCATAGAAAACATCTACATATTTTTCATTTCAAATAATTTTCAAATAGCAGAATTTTTTTTAATAAAACCCCCTCGAGAAAATCATTTTTGACCATATTTTCAGATTAGTCATTTTGAAAAATTGATTTCATAAACATTTTTGAATTTGATTTTAAATGACTATTTTGACTTATTTGACTCCCTAATAATTATCGAAAAGTTAAATAGTGATTGAAAAAGTGATGAATGTTGATATTTATCATATATTATGACTCGAGACGGTATAATTAGTAAATTTCTTTAGAAATTTAAACAAGAGTTATAAAACTTTTTATTGGTAAACTTTCCATGACCATCTCTATCTCTATCATATTTCTAACGACCATCACTCATCAAAATTCTATATAGTTTGTCGATATGTGGTACTTTAAATAAGAATCGTTCGTTTTTCATTTTTACATTTTTTTTTACAAAAATTATATAGTAAAAATAATAATAATAAATAAATACCAAAGTATTCACTCTCATTGAAAAGTCCTCACGGTTATGCATGGGTGAATTACTTGGAATTTGTTATGTGCTTCCATGCTCATTTAAAAGTACTCACGGTTATGCATGTATGAAACGCATATCAAAAGTTGATTTTTAAAATAAACAAGTTGATTCTAATCCCATTTAAAAGTCCTCACGGTTATGCGTGGTTAGAAGATACTTGAATTGATTTTTTTTTAAAAATAAAATTAGAATACTACTAATCTCATTTAAAAGTCCTAACGGTTATGCATGGTTAGTAGATATTGAAATTCCTGATATAAATATGCCACAAATAGACACAACTGTATGGTTTTATATGATGACATCATTCCCATCATTCTTAAAGTGGAATATGCGGCTAACAAAATTTTTGTGATTTTTGTTTGATTTTTTATTGAAATTTAATATTTATATTCAATTGAGTTTTAATGTTGGATTAATATTGATCATTTTATCTCTATTTTCTCTAACACTATTATTCTTTTGCTGATAACAAAAGGGGGAGAGAAAAGTTAAGATTTTGTCAAATAAAATCAAGCAAAGGTCAAACAATTTTCTATTTGCATTTAGGCTCATTTGCATATTTTTATTTGTATGCATATATGTAGGGGGAGCTTTGTGTAGAGAGGAAGCATTTAAATAGGGGGAGCAATTAGGATATATCTATGATCAAATACATTTAACATATTCAAAATCTTAAATATATGTTTGTTATCATCAAAAGGGGGAGATTGTTGAATATGTGCTTATATGATTTTTGTTTGATCATAATAAACATATATATTCGTTTAAATGTATTTGTTAATGTACTATTTTATTTTTCATAGATTAAATAAATATTTGCTGAATAAAATTAAATAACACAGAATTTGAATTCAAACAGAAATTTTATTCAAACAAATATTTATTACAATTTTTGAATAGTACAAATTCAAGCTCTCACTATATACATATACAATTTCAATTACAATACAATTTCTAATTACATCACAACCTAATTTACATAAATTCCTCACTACATATCACTCACGCTCGTAGTTCATCTTCAACTTCATTCCAGTTAGACTCCAGCATCTGAGCAATCTGCAAAAATATTCACTAACACGGTAAAATTGAAAAACAAATATTTTTGCAATATAAAATAAAATGTGAATTTTTGAAAATAATATTTGCCTCAGTTATTTGGGTTGTTCGTCATCATTTAAATTTGAATTCATCACACACGAACAACTTGTGACATACACAGTGTATCACTGTATATGCCACAAGGCCGTGCACATCGAAATATACACTTGATTGATTTACAGGGACAGGTGAGCACAGGTCAAACCTAAATGAAAAGCCGGGTTCAACTCAAATGCAATATAAATAAAATCAAAACACGCGCACAATGTCAAACCCGAGCTATTAGCTGGATTCAAACAGGACAGTTGTACAGGCTACGACTTCAAGCATGCAAGCAAGATGGTGATCAATACGCAGTACAGTGAAGTACAAAACAAGTGCATCGCAAACCAACAAAGGAAAAACCAGGCAAGATCAAATGCCATCAAGCAAGCAAGACCAAATAATGATCAGACCATAAATACACAAAGAGGCACATTAATGTACAACAGCAAAATTCAAGCATCAGGATATACTACAGGGATGAACACACGAGAATGGAATGCATAGGTCAGGGAAGCAACAAAGTGCCAATGAAAGATGTGCAGTCCAATGAACAGAGGCAACAAAGGTCAGGGAACAGGGCAACATCAAGTGATGCAACATCACATAATCAAATGAAGCCAAAGCAAACAGAGGGATCAATATGGCAACATAGCAAGCACATGAATGCACAGTGCAAGCTACAACTCCAAAAGACCAAGTCGAAGTCAATGTCGAACTATTCAAAGCAACTGACTAAAGTGAAAAAAAATCAGAAGAAACAAAATAGCAAGGTAAAACCGAAGTCACAGTGAAATCGTCAAAACAAAACTCAGATCATGCTGAAGTCAGTCAAAAATCAAAATGGCCAAAGTCCACAGAGTGAAGAACATATCAAGTGTCGAAGTCAACATAGGTGTCCAAGGAAACATCGTCAAGCCGTGTTTCTGATCAAAGTCAAAATCGTGGTGACCACGAAATGAATCAAAGCCATGACCATCAAGTAACGGAGTATACACGTATTCTGAACAAGTCAATACAATCTCAAGCAAACAATCGAAATCCAACGATCAAGCTATATCAGTTGACAAATTCAAATAAAGAATATATGACGAAAATCAAGGGTTACAAACCCTATATAAACAAATCATCATCGGCAAATTAAAGATAAGAGTTCGAGTACGAAGCACATAAAAGCACAAAAGCATAAATTCTTACTGAAGCAACAATCGAACTCGTCGAAGCACCCGAAGTGAGCAACAAGGAAAACGATCGATCAAGGCTACACGCGAATAATCACTAATTCGGTCAATTTAAAGTCGGCACTTCGAAAAGCCCTAATTTCCATAGCAGAGAAAACGAAGCCCTAATTTAGTTGCAAAGAGGAACGGCCGCCATTCTCACGAAAATAAGAAGAGGACCGGGCTAAAATAAAAAGGAAAAGAGAATAGGGCCGGCTTTGTTTTAAGGGCTTTTTAATTTTTTAATTAGGGTTTTTGTCTTTTATTTTTAATTTGCTTTTTAAATTTATTTTTAAATTTTAAACAGTTTAAATTTCTAGTCGTGTGACTAAGGGACAAACTACGTGGCGTAGTTTGACAATTCGCAATTCAGTGGCTGAGTTGTGGCAGAGTTTTTAGCGTAGAGTTAGGTTTAGTCGATAGCGGGTGTCGCGAGTTTACGTGTGTAAGCGTCTGACTATCTAATTTCTAGTAGAAACCTTGGGGCAGCACGTAGGCAGGGTTTTGCCGAAGCTGGGTAAATTCTGTGTCGTTCTATTTCTGCATTTATTATTTTGTTATTATCTGTGTTGCTATTGTTCTGTGATTTGTGTTGAAATAATTTTATAAGCTTCCGCAATTAATTTTTATAATTGATACCATCACCCTATTCACCCCCCTTCTAGGGTGAAATCGATCCTACAGGCCAGGCGTAGGGCGCCCGAGATTATAATTGTTGAGGAAAGCGATAGAGAGGATATGCCCACTGATGACGAACCCGTTGCTAGGCCTTTAGATAGTTTTCAGATTTAGAAGGAGAAAAGGAAAGGCAGTAGCACATAAGCGCCTAAAATCTTCGAGATGGAAATCCGTAGTTGTGTCTCCACCAGTCTTCGGTGTCCGAATTTCGAAGGCTCCTCCCTTGCAAGTGGAGAATCCTTTTAAAGGACTTGCCGGCATACCAATTTCTAACTATTTGTCGCTCCAACACGACTCTTGATTGGTAGGGATTCAAAGTGTCTTAGATTTAAGCGAGCCACTTCCTACAAGTGTGGCCGACAAATCCGGTTGGTCTGGGGGTTTAACACATGCATACACATTTCACGCACTACATGGTTTACAATATTGAGTTGCCCACCTTTGGAGATCACTAAATCTGTTTTTCTCTTACTTTTCAAATACAATGACCAGGCGAGATTCTATGCTTGGATGTCTCCATTTGACACGCCATTCATCGAGCTCGTATTATGAGTCTCGCCAAAGGGAGGCAGATAGAGACCACGATCGCGGTTATTCCAGCCAAGGATGCTATGAGAGGGAGAGGGACAGAGATAGAGAATGCAAATATCGATCCCAATCACGCTCTCCCCTTCATCGAGCCCCAACACAACTCTCTGGTCATGGAAGACAACCATTAGAGCCTCCATGTCAAAAACCATCTTCTCAAGCCCCCAGGCCTGATTCACAACGCCATAGAACTGAGATCGAAACTCCCCCGTCATTGAACAAGCCATTATCTAGCCCATTGGGGAAGGGGCAGGAAAAATTGCCCAGTTGAGAAAAGAATTTCCGAACATTTGCTTCGATGATTTTATCTTTCCTCCTCACTTAAAGAAAATTCCCTCCGAAGCGGAACAAATGATACATGGCTACATCCATAATATTTATACCCAATACAAGCAGTGGATGAAAGCCGCGGATAAAGTGTCGACTGTGGCTTTTGAGCAAGCGAAAATAATTGAGAAGTTAGAAACCAACCTCGACCAGAATGACCACATTATCCAAGTGCTCAATGATGAAGCTAAATCTTCTTGAAAATCTGAAATAGAGGCTACCAAGAAAGGTGACGAGGCAACTCAATCTATGGAAAGAATGCGACAAATGTATTTCGCTTTGGTGGAGGAGATGGACCACCGGGACACCACAGTTATAGCTGAAAGGGACGCTGCTCTGAAAGAACTCAATGAGCTTAAAGCCAAAAAATTTGAAATCGATAAAGAAAAATATGATGCGAATAAAGCAGCCCAAGAGGCATGCAAACAAGCCGTGGTGCTCCAGGGTTAAAGATATGCGGCAGCACTTATAATTCGGGAGGTTGAGGCCAAGGTTGAGGATGATGTTAAAATGGCGGAAACTAGGTTGGAGGTTGACATTGAAGGTCTTCTAATCACATACAATGCTAATGTCTTGAAACATAGAAACCTGATTTGGCTTGACAATCATCCAACACACTTGTATAACACTTGGGGCTGATTAGTAGGAGATGAAAAGGCTACTCACTAAGCTGAATCAATTGATGAGTTCGAGCTCGTGAACCGGGTGTTGAGCGAAGACGAACGGAAAATTATCCACGATACGATGATTTCATATGAAAAGGTGAAACTTGGCGCTCAGCACTCGGAGGTCGGAGAAGATTCTGGCATCGGGTACCATAATATAAGTACTGAAACTCTCATGCCGACCCAGCATGAAACTACAACTGCGGTTGATCCCCAGTCTATTCCTGCATACAACCCCATCAACTGCAGTTGTCTTCAGTCCATGAGTAAGTATCTGAAGCTGCCCTACCAGCTATGATTCAAACCGAGGAAGGTACTCTAAACATTTCCTATGCTTGCTCAAAATTGGAAGCGTTGCTTAAATTAATTATTAACAGTTCTTCTTTTGTTTCTATTCGGTGATTGAAACTACATCGGTTGTGCCTCCTGCAACTAAAGAGCAACACCGAGAGCAGGAGGCCATCACAACCGAAGTGACCACGACGACGGCTACTGCACCTACATATGGGGTACAAGGGAGCACACTTACTTTTGATGAACAGATGATGGAGGGCTTCATGGAATCATAGAGATCCCTTTGCCGACTTGTCGTTCGTTATGGGTGGAGTAGCACCTGCGGTCGGTTCCTCAGGCCCAACAGCTAACGTTCCCAGCGATGCGCAAACAACTCATGAAGAGGAAATAATAGCCGAAATTAACACCAAGATGGAAGAGGCGGCACAGGCTAGTAGTTTTGGAGGTGGAATGGTGGGCCCTGGTCCATCCCCATTACGAATGATTTCTCCGAGAGGAACGGTCATTGATACAAGTTTACCCCTTCCTCCTGCTAACATTGATCCTCTTCCTCCGACTCTGCCTTCATGAAGCATTCCTATTCGCTTGAGTTCGGAGGAGAAAATTGAGGTAATGCCCCCAGCTTGAGATCGGCCATCGAAAAGCAAAGGTTCAAAGAGAAAGCCAAACAGCGAATCCAATGGGTTAACGCCGAAGCAGAAACCGAGAAAAAAGAAAGAATAGACTTGTCTCTTCTGCTCATTTTTGGTAGGTAGATAGGAATCTAGTTTTGCTTTCTCTTTGTAAGCCATGTATAGATGCGGGTTTGGCCCCTACTAGTAGGACTTTTGGTATAGTTTTGTACTTAACCTTTTTCTTCCAAAGAATGACTAAAATAAAATTTCATTTCGTCTTCTGTACAACTTGTGTTAATTTCCTTAAGTGTTTCAACACGCGAACTTTCCTTTGATACACTTGTGAAGCTTTAGTTCTTTAACTTGGACCCAGATTTAGTTGCTAAGCCTTGAGGCTACCGTTTTGTGTTGCGATTGAGTGTTAAGTCAAATTTCGATATCGCGCTGTCTCAACCAATGGTCGGTACTTAAGTTTCGCTCCCTCCCTCCCTCCTCCCCCCCCGATTTGGGGTTACATTGGAAAGATCGGCTAGCAACCACTATTTGTCATTAGCAAATGACCTCAATCTTTATGAAATGAAACAGAAGAATGGAAAATTCGGGCAATCAAACCAAGCAGGCTCATCAATTGGTGATCATATCCACACTCTGGGATTACACTTGTTCGTCGGCGGTCGATTATGCCTGCTTAAGTTTTAGCGATATGTCCATGCTCTGGGGACTTGAGTTATTTTCACAGACGGTCGGTCATGCCAGTTTAATATTTATAACTGCGTCCACACTTTAGGGACTTTAGATTGATTCGTGCATGGTCAGTCACACCCGATTTATGTTTATACTCTGACCGCACTCTGGAGACTCAGAGTTGTGTTAAGGATGATCGATTCATATTCGATTTAAGTTTAAACTCCAATCCGCACTCTGGGGATTATAGAGTTAGTCGGCATTTATACTCAAATCCATGCTCCGGGGATTTAGAGTCAAATTTATTAATACTCTGGTTCACACTCCGAGAATCCCAATTAGTTGATGTTTTAACTCCAGTTCGCACTTTGAGATTCAGGAGTTGATTGATGTTAATACTCCAGTTCGCACTATGGGAATTCGGAGTTAGTTGATATTTATACTACAGTTTGCACTCCGAGAATCTGAAGTTGGCCGACAGATGGTCAATCACATCTGTTTAGGATTTAGGATTTCATTCACACTCCTTGAACGATGAATCTATCAGGATCGTGGATGGTCAGTCTACATCCACCCTGAGTTAACAAGCAAGTCGTTAGATGGTCGGATCCATCCTCCTCTAACTTGGTCAAGATGCGGCAAAGTCGTTAGGTAGGAAGATCCACCCTCTTCGAGATCTTATTTATAAGTTTACACTCCAACTCACACTCTGCGAATCTAGAGTTAGTAAAAGGATTATCATGTATCAATCCTTTTTTGGCTCCAGTGAGATGACTTGTCCCCAAGCTCAGGTTTCACTTAGCGAGTAACCGGTCGTATTACATTTACTCCTTATTTGAATAAACCCCACCGTCGGCTGGAATTTAGCTCTCCATGCATTGTGATAGTTATATGACGCATTTCAAAAATCAAAGCTCTGGCTCGAAGAGATTGTAGATGATAGCTGGAATAAGAAAATACGACACAATTAATGGCCTTACTACAAATTCAAAATTCGAAATGCATAAACAAATTGCAAATGAAAAGTAAACTGAATAATTAATGCGTGTCATGTGTAGTAGCGACGAAGGCTTTTGCTGTTCCAAGCTCTTGGCATAGTAAGACCATCAACAGTTGATAATTTGAATGTGCAGTCTCCGAGCTTTTGTTTGATGAAATACGGCCCTTTCCATGTTGGTTTCATATGCGAAGGAACCGGGTAGATTCTTTTAAGGATGAGATCATCGAGTTCGAAGGTTCGAGGTCGAACCTTGGCATTGTATAATCTGGCAATTTGACTTCGGTATGCGGCTTCCCTCAAATCAGCCTCATGCTTCTCATCCAATGAATCCAAAGATTCGCAAGTAATATGGCATTTGTTTCAGATCGTAATAAGTCACACAACGAGAAGGTACTTCTATCTCGATTGGAATAACGGCTTTTGAACCGTAAGAAAAAGAGAATGGAGTGTGTCCGGTCGCGGACTTGTGGGCTGTTCGGTAAGCCCATAGAGCCATAGGAAGTTAATCGACCGACTTGCCCCCGACATTTTCCTAGTCGTTTCTTTAGAATAAACTTTATAACTTTATTAAAAGCTTCAACCTATCCATTCGCTTGAAGGTGTGCAACCATGGAAATTTCTTCTAGATGTGAAATCAATGACAGAAATTCTTACATTCAACACTGTCGAATTGGGTTCCGTTATCTGTAATATGGTATGTGGGAGGCGAAATAGACAGACAATGTTGCGTACTACAAAGTTGATCACTTTCTTCGTTGTGATTGTAGCAAGGGGTTCAACTTTCGCCCACTTGGTAAAGTAATCAACAGCGATGATGGCGTACTTCGCACCACCTTTAGCCAGAGGTAGAGAACCAATAATGTCAATGCCCCATACTGCGAACGGCCATGGACTGAACATCTGGGTTATGTTGGTAGGTGGGGCTCTAGGAATTCGAGAATGCTTCTGACATCTGTCACATTTTTTGGCGTAATCCAGTGCATCGAGATTTACAATCGGCCAATAGTATCCATATCGGAGCACTTTCTTAGCAAGAACTTGCCCCCCGGTGTGATCGCTACATTCTGCTTTGTGCACATCATGCAATACTCGTTTGATTTCATCGTGAGTGATACACCGAAGTAAAGGAATGGAGTATCCTCTTTTATACATGACTCCATTCTAAATAGTGAACCGCGAAGCTTTTCAAAGAATTTGCCTCTTTTCATTCCTACGCTCTGACAGGATCCCATGCTCGAGATAATTTTTGAACGGAGTCATCCATGACTCCTATGGGAACAACCTCAAATACCCAATCTGTCTCCATTTGATCGATGCTCGGGGAAGATAACATTTCCACAAGGATGAGTCCTATTTATCATGCCTCGCCTGTACTGGATAACTTTGCTAACGAATCGGCTTTCAGATTGTGCTCTCGGGGTATAAAGTAGATGGCATAATAATCGAACTAGTTTAATATTTCCTGAACCTAAGAAAGGTAAGCAGCCAGTCTACGGTCCTTGGCCTGGTATTCCTCTCGAACTTGACACACGACCAATTGCAAATCACAATAAATCTCCACAACAATGATTTTTAAATCTCTGGCAAGTTTCAATCCGGCAAGCAAGGCCTCATATTCAGCTTCATTGTTGGTCGTAAGAAAATCGAACTTTAAAGCGTAGCATATAGATGGACCTTCGAGTGTTTTAAGTACAACTCCAACACCTGATCAATGATCATTTGACGCACCATCAGTATGTAGCTTCCAGACATAATTGGAAGATTCACTGGTTTTGGGCAAGTCCTTTGGGATAGTAAATTCAGCTATGAAATCTGCTAGGACTTATCCTTGAATGGCTCGCCTTAGAGTGTAAGTAATGTCAAAATGACTTAGCTCGATATTCCACTTGAGTAACCTATCAGACGACTCAGGCCGCGTAAAGACCTTTCTTAATGGATGGTCAGTGTAAACGGTGATAGGATGAGCCTGAAAAATGGACGGAGCTTCTTTGAGGCAATAACAGGACAATAATCCAACATCTCTAGCTTTGTATAATCTCTCTCAGCTTCGGTCAGTCGTTTACTAATGTAGTAGACCGGCTTTTGTATTCGGTCTTCCATCCGAATTGGGGCAGCATTAATTGTGTTTTCTGACACCGTCAAGTAAATATACAATTTCTCATGATCAATATGCTTTGACAGAATAGGCGGTGTAGAGGGGTATTGAATTAGCGCTCGTAATGCACCCTCACATTCCGTAGTCCATTCAAAGTTTTGTTTCTTTTTTCTGATCAGATCGAAGAAGGAAATGCATTTGTCGGTGGATTTTGAAATGAACCTGCTCAGTGCTGCTACTTTCCCATTAAGGCTCTAGACTTGCTTTACGGTTCTTGGAGTCTCAAGATTTCTGATTGCCCAGAACTTTTCGGGGTTCGCTTCGATTCCTTGGGCAATGATGATAGACCTAAGGAATTTTATGGATGCGACCCCAAAGTGACATTTCAATGGGTTGAGCTTCATCCTATATTCTTGGGGGATGTTAAACATTGAATCCAGGTCTCTGATATGATCGGTGGAGAATCACGACTTCACTAGCATGTCGTCCACATATACCTCCATGGTTTTTTCAATCTGGTTAGCGAACATTCAATTAAGTAATCGTTGTAAGTTGCCCCGACATTCTTGAGTCCGAAAAGCATGACTTTATAGCAATAAAGTCCCAGATCGGTTACGAATCTTGTATGCTCCTGGTTAGGTATGTGCATGGGTATCTGGTTGTAGCCAGAATATGCATCCATGAAGGATAAGAGTTCATGTCCAGCCGTTGAATCTACGAGCTGATCGATTCGAGGAAGTGGAAAACTGTCTTTAGGGCAAGCTTTATTCAAGTCATAGTAGTCAACACATGTTCTTCATTTTCCGTTTGGCTTCTGGGAAAGTATAAAATGGGACATACATTTCGGGTATAAAGCATCTCGAATAAATCCATTTCCTTAAGGGCGGCAGATCTCTCTGGATCTAAACCGTGCCTTTTTTTTGACCGGGACGTGCCGTAGGTCAATGTTCAATGTATGGCTCGCGATGTCCGAGGAGATTCCATACATGTCAAAATGTGTCCAGGCAAACATGTTAAGGATTCCCCTGAGAAATTCAATCAATTCCTCTTGCATTTTTTGGCTTAACCGAGATGCAATCTTTATCATTTTAGAATTGTCGATATCATCGATCGAGACATCGATCGTCGGCTCGGTCGGAGAAGCTTGACTGTCTTTACTTTCATCTTCAATTTCGGTATTTCTCAGGTCAAGATCCCTTGGGAATTGGTTGTGGTACCCGGGCCCAAGCGTCAGTTATCAATTCTCAACAAAGCGGACACAAAGAGATTCCTCTACGCCCTTTCCTTTTTCCTCTCACTGCGCCTCTCGTAGCTTAGCAACATAACAGGCTCGCCCAACAGTTTGGTATCCCTAAACGACTCCGACATCATTGTCGGTAGGGAATTTTAGGATTAAACAATAAGGGCCAATTGCAGCCTTGAATTCAGGTAGGGCCGATCGGCCCAAAAAAGCATTGTATGCCAAGTCTATATCCAACACAACAAATTGTAGCATCTGGACTCTCCAACATTCTCTAATTCCCAACTCCACTGGCAGTTCCACTATTCTAGTGGGTATAGTGCACTCCCGTTGAAGCCATGAGTGCGAGACGAATAAGGCTTCAAATCTTTAGTTTTCGTTTTCATCTGGTCATAGGCTCGCTCAAATAATATATTCATAAAATTTCCACTGTCTTCTAGGATCCTCTTCATCCAAGCAGGACCTACTTGAGCTGATATGATAAGTGGATCGTTGGTTAGGGCTTCAACTCTATCGGAGTCTCTATCTCGAAAGACGATGTCACCGACTTCTGTTTCTTGGCGGAACCCCATCTTCCAAACTGCTACAACACTCAATGCTCGCATGCCTAACTAAACTGGCATACGACTCCATTTCCTCCTTACTTCGGTCTGTTGGATAAGGACCACCACTAATAGTATTTATCACCAACCTTCCGTCGATACGAGCGGGTTCCTCCGCGCTCACCTGATTCGGTACAGGGTTCTGATTTGATAAGCCCACACCTCCAGACTGCGGTGCCCGCGCAAACTGCTCCAATTTTCTCTCATGTATCAACTTCTCAATGATATCCTGCAAATGACGGAACTCATTCGTGTTGTGGCCGTAGCTTTCGAGGAATCTACAAAACTTCCCCTTCTGAATCTGTTTCTCCGATGACTTTTTCGAGGCAGGTTTCTTATACTAAATAGTATGTAGGTTTGTAGATACACATTCTCTAACAATGTGTTCAAAAGAGTATAATTATCAAACATAGGATCCCTATATTGTGGACCACGATTCTGATCCCGTTTCCTGTTTTGATTTCCATTGCCTTTCTATTGACTTTGTTTATTCTGTATGTTCAATTACACTTTTTCGAAACTCTCCCCAGTTTGTTTAACAACAACATTGCTTTGAATCCCTTCCATACTAGGCCATGCGTCATCCTTTTTCCTAGACTGTTTCATGGCCTCCCTTCTTAAGAATTAGGCCGTCTTGGAATAGAAACGGTCCAATGACGCAGGGGATTTTTCGGCCAACCAGTTGCCGAACTCGAAATCAAGATCAATCCCTTTAGTCAATGCGTTCAGAATAGAGTTATCATTGGGATTGCTAATCTCAATGCATGCAGCATGAAATCTCTCCAAGTAACATCTGAGTGTCCTTCCAGGAGCTCTAGTGACACAAAATAAAGTATTAACATCCTTTAGCCTCGTTACACGCATGCGGAACTGCTCAACAAGCTTTATCGCCAACTGATCGAAACACGACATAAATCAAGGTGGTAAATGGGTGAACCACATAGTCGCTATGTCCCCAGCGAGATTGAGAAACTTCAGCACTTAATTGCATCGTCGGCTCATGTAGCATTCATTAACCATTCATACTTCAAGATATGTTGATTAGGATTAGAGCCCCCTTCATAAATGGGTAAAGTCGGCATCTTGAATCATCGAGGGTATTCAGCATAGAATATCTCATCAATGAAAGGAGTACGACTCCGGGAGATTCCCTAGTTGTCATTGGTGAGGCCTTGACTCTTTCGGATCATCTAACGGATCATCATCGGGATGTTCTGTATCTGTACATTTCGGGCCTATTGAGCCAAGGTGTGGTCGGGTTCCACAATGCGAGGATGAGCTGGTCGCGGTCGATGGTCCATGTTTCGCCTCCTTGGTTCTAAATTCTCTACAACATAAGGTTCGGGAATATATTCATGTTGGCGACGGTTCGGATCTGTCTGATTTCGGGCATCAGCTCCAAACTCAGTATCAATAGTGGTAGTGTGATTGTCTGTAACATGGTGAAGAACAGTATCTCCCTAGGTGGAAGGTCCGGTATGTTAGCTGGTTGACGGCCAACCTTCAGTTGCCTAATGTTCAACGTATGCTGATGTCCAGTGGCTTGAGTATAACTTCAGTCTAACCGTGGGCATATGGATCTATGATGGTAGTCATAAGAGGCTAAACTCTCAGTGGATGAATAGGATGCCTGATCCCTCATGGATCTTTTTCATCTTTGACGGTTTAGCTGGTTGGTTAGTTCCACATTGGCATGGAGCTGTTGAGTGAGCTATTGGCGGCTTTAAGTCAGTTCTTGCATAAGCGTTTGAAATTCTTCCCGGGTGACAGGGCCTAGCAAATCTGATGGTTCGGTAGCATGCTGATCAGCAGTAGGTAGCTGTACAGCATTCTGTCTGTCCCGTCCTTTTGGATCTGTGACGGTTAAATTAGTCCTAGTGTTCACCAAGATGGATAACGAAGCTCTTTCCTAGAATTGATTGAATAGGATGGAAGAACTTTAAGCTTGAAATCTGGATCTTCTTCTTAGATTTATGCGATCCGATATGGATAGTATATCCAATGAGCGGGAAAAAAGATAGGTTTTCTCAGTGAAAGCGCTAAAGTGTTTGTACCAAAATCGGGCGCAACACTCTTCGGAAGTGTTTGAAGAAATAAAATGAAGAAACTAAGTGAAAAAAGAGGATTATCTAACAAACACTCCAAATAATAATCAGAAAAACGACAGAGAAACACAGAGATTTAGAGTGGTACGGCGTATGACCTACGTCCACTATGGAATGATTGACTTTTATTAACTTTTGCTTGATGGTTACAATGAATTACAACGGTAAAACTCAAATACAACATTGATTTTGACAGAGTCTGGACGTAGAAGAGCCAAAAGTGCCTTTTCTATGGTATTGACTGCTATTCATAGGCGTGGGCTGCAAATATCTCGATCAGGTCTCAGAAGACCTCTTCTATCACGTGGGGCCCCACATGATCGATCCCATGCCGTTTGCATTCGATCCGTGATCGATACAAATGAACTTCGTATCAATCAACATTTCATCCAATCGAGTCAAGATCGATCATGAACGTTCTTGAGTATGTATGCAAGCCCCTTTGAAAATTTGGTGGCATTTGGACTTGTAGATTTTGAGTTATGAACGATGCAAGTTTGGATTTATTGAAGGCTGCTGAATTCGCATCGATTCCCTTCGCATGGATCTGTTTGTATTTCTTTTGGGCACGTGCTTTAAAGTTGGCGTGGCGCTAACTTCTTAGATCAATCTACTTTTCATGCCGAGTGACTGAGTCTTTCATAAAGTTGTATGTTGTTTGTATCGATCCAATAGAGCCTTGTTCGCGTCGCTCGGTTGTATCTTACTTCCTATCGATTTTTTGTATTCCACTTCATATTGATCTGTTGCGCTCTACTTCGTATCGATGCTTTGTAACTGATTCGTATCGATACAAAACAAGGCATTTCGTATCGATGACCTAGACGTCGTTTCGTATCGATCATTCTACACATTCTTCGTATCGATGACTTTAGTGGCGTTTCGTATCGATCGTTGGCCGATCGATACCAATTGAATTGATGAGTAAACCGATACGAAGTACATACGTACGATATCGATGCGAAACGTTGCCTATTGATGGATAGGAAGTGAAGCGATCATGATGGATACGAACCAACACTTACCTGATGGATACGAATATGATGGTTGCAAGACCATGGATACAAAGTGGGTCAACTTCGAAATATGCGAAGGAAGCCGCTGTTTGATGGATTCGAACGAAACTGATGCGAAATGGATTGACCAATGGATACGAACGAGTCAATTTTCTTAGCTTGCACCGATCATATCTTGAGCATATGTGAAGCAACATTTCTAGCATACTTCCTACTAATATCACTTCACCATTCTTCTATAGTCTACACACGTGAAGCAACATTTCTAGGTTTTCACTAGTGTCCTACATAGAAAAAATCTTGGTTTTATAATAAATGTTTTTGGAAACAATAAATAGTTAATAAAATTTGACAAGTGTTTTAAACAATGAAAATCAAAGAGAAACTAAAAATATTTTAGAAGCTTAGTTTTATAACATGGGGATCGACTTAGTGTTATCGATTGAGTTAAATGATTTCGTATAACGCTTTGTCGAATATGGCATAAACTCATTGAATAGAACATTTAAGTGGAATTTACAAACCATTAGTGAATACACGAATTTCATCTGGTAGATGGGATACTTTTGTTATATTCATGTGATCACTACAGAGTAGAAATCAACACTTTAGTGTTGTTTTCTCTTCGGGTGTGCGACAAGTGGTTGCGAGATCCAGATGAGAATGTAATTCAAGTTTTCTGGTGGTATCCGTAATAAGTGATATTTACTATAGTAAATACTTGGATTTCGCTATACGATATGGATGTATTGGTTAAATTCTAGTGATTATTGAAGGTGATAGTATTTGGAACTTTAGAGTTTACTCTCTTTTGGTGTGCGGCAAGCGGCTGCTAGATCCTTGAGATCGTCTTGTGATCTTGTGTATGATCCTCGACAGCGGACCGGTTCTTGTGATACCAAGTTGTTTGTTTATTTGCTACGGTCTTGTGCACGATCATCATGATCATTTTGAGCAAGATCTCTTGGATTCTGGATATTTAGGTTCTATGACTATGCCATGTTTGCGAAATAAATACAAATTCTTAGGTCTTGTGTTCATGAAATAAATCTATATTCTTGTGTCTTGTGTTAGTGAAATATATATATATATATATATATACACACACACTTGTGTTGTCTTGTCTTCATGAAATAAATATGTATTATTGTGTCTTATGTTAGTGAAATAAATACATATTATTATGTCTTATGTTTGTGAAATAAATATATATTCTTCTGTCTAATGGCGGATGCTAAATTAAGTTAATTCTATTATTATGTGTTTAATGACTAGTTCCTGTCTATGACTTAAACTTATAACCCTGTTCTGAGTCAAATTGATTCTCTAACTCATTACATCCTAGAATCTGTATTTACTTATATGTTGTTTATTCTTGTGTTATATTCTGTTCTCTACCTATTGGATATTTAGATATAGTCTGACCCGGGTGTTATTTTACTTGGGTCAGGCCTAGACTTTTTAGGTTACAGGACAAGTCGACCTTTGGATGTTTAGGCTAGCAAGGAGATAAACACTTTTGACTTTTTAGTTTATCCCATTTAGGAAATTTTTGAATATGTTTATAAGATGTACAATTAGAATTAGAGAATTATAAATCTGTATAACAATTGAGTTTTGTAATCCATTTTGTAAACTCAAAATTTGTATATTTATAAGTTGAGATTTATTCCGCTGTTATCTACGACTGTTATTTGTATGATATATTGTTCTGATTTTGAGAAATCAAAGTGTCTATTACTTGAATGGCTCTTAACAAGATGTATTCTTTGGATTAGCATACGACAATACTTGTAACGTTCTTCGCTAATCTACATCGTGGTGGGGTCATTACAACACTTCTAATGTTTATTTTTTTACAACTTAATTTCATATCCATTTTAAATCAAATTCAATTTTGTTTAACTTAATTCATTATTCATTTTTAATATTTAATTCTATCAAACAACAGTCTAAACCATATTCAATTCACAAATTTATTTAATTAGTACATTCTTTACTCTATTTCGAATCACCATCAATTTCATTTCAAAAATTATTTCATGTAATTTAAGTTAAATCTTCATTTCATATTTTTCTTTTCTCAACATTCATAATCAACCATTTTTAAAACTTGTTTTTTCTATATAAGTTATAAAACTCTTTTTTTCCATATATTTTCATAAAACACTTAATGAAAATTTTCAGTGTTTTAAACACCCTATTCTTAGTCCCAGTTATTTTGAAATAATAATACAAATAGTTCCTTTGTATTCCAAATCATACTTTTGAATTTTAAAATCAAAACTAGTTTTACCAAAACAAAATCCAATGGTAGCAATTCTACTCTTGGAAACCTAAAAATGAACGTCGATGATGCTGCAGTCATCATCGAAATTATTTTCCAGCGATCGAAGTGAGTTCAGTGCTTTCTATTCCATTTATAAATATTTAAATTTAAAAATATTTCCAAATTGTATTACTGTTATCATAAAACTTTGAAAAACAATTTTCAAAACCAGCAAGATTTAAAATCTCAAATTCCTAGCTTTAATCCTTTTTAATTTGTAAACCATATTTATACAATTTCACTTTGGTTATATAAAACCATTTCTTATTTTTTATCTTTTGTTACATTACAGTGATAACAACATTTTATTAGAACAACAAACAGCAATGATAATAATCAAATATTATCATTCACTAACAACCAAACACACCATATATAACCATTATAATTTCGGAAAATTATTCCATTTAATATATAAAATACAATCGAGGTAAATTTATTTCATTAACCTAATTTCAAACAATATTGTGTCGAACTGCTCCGTTCCAATGTTTAGGGATCCCTATCAATAAGGTTAATTACTCGAATACAGAATCCATAAGCCACTCAATAGTTCTACCAGCACAGTATAAAATATTTTTATGTCACTAAAAAATACGCGCTCATATATATGCACACTCTAACTCATTCTACGTTGCTACTGATCCTACCTCTAATGATTTACCCCACCATAGCCGAGGTACTTGCTTAACCTGGCTCTGATACCAAATGTAACGAACATAGGCTTTTTGACCCTAGAAAACTGACACTAATACGTCTACTATATTGCGTGCCAAGCAAAAGTTTACCCGAAAAACCCGACTGTTAGGAAAAAAGAAAGAAGGAATAAGATAAGAAGAAACCTAACCATCATAGAATCTCATAGTGGAAAGAATAATCTATAATATAAAATAAACCTTTACATAAGAAGAAGCTGTAATATATGAGTATATGGACATCAATTAGAGTATACTAACATATTCAGCCCGGACAGTTATAACAACCTTTCCTTACAACTTTTGATAAATACAACGACGAATGCAGCAGAAGATAATCATATATATATATATATATATATATATATATATATATATGTATGTATATATATGTATATATATGAATACGTCTTTGAGCCTCCAACTCATCTCCTGAAGCTCCAAAGCATCCAAATAAATCTATAAATATGTTCGGTTTGACTCAAGCATTACTGTAAAATAATACCCGAGTCAGTCTGGAAAACCAACATGAGAAAACACATCCAATTGGATTTTATAGTTGTGGAAAACCATTTGATATCAAACGTGTCTCGTAAGACCACGCCACACATAAACATGGATGGGTTTTTACTTACGATAACCAAAAACTTCATACGAAATTCTTTGATATTATAATAATGTCTAAGATACAAATACTTGTTAATGATAGCCGTAATTGTTACATTAATTGAATTCTAGCATGATAGGTGTACAACAAAAAATGTAATGGCTCATATTGGAGAATGGTTTCCATATAATGATTGGGCTGCTGGGGTACCGTCCATCACGATGCATCTTTAGATAAAATAACATCGAGGACCTCACCTGGATCCCCTGTAAACACAGAACCAGCCTACCCCTTATTGGATAGTACCAAATATGATCACCCCTCCGTTAAAGGGTCTCGAAGCATTCAATTGAGAGATAATATTGACTCTAGATAGGGATGATCATACCCTACTTGGGAGAGACCCACTTAGCCCTGCTGCATCTTTCATGTTTTAGTCATTCCTAGTTGATAAGGCTTGAGGCTACATTTTACCTTTTATATAGCACTTCCCACTTGGCACGCTAACACTGCCCTCAATGCGATTATACAATTATAACATTCATCCATAAAAGTTCATTCCGAGACTGAACAACATGCTTAAGAGCTCTATCTTTAATTCCATCATATTCAAGATTTCTTCACTTTGAAATGCTTGAGTTGGATCGAAGTGGTTTTCGAATAACATATCCGGTTCTTGTATCTTCGAAACAAATTTCGATTATTTTACAGTAAACTCAACCGCGGTTCTTTAGGAAATAAAGAGTCAACGACAAGAAGGTGATTACCTCCTAACCGTTAGTGGATGGATTTCATTATCATTTGTCCTAGGAGAACAAAAGGAGATTTATACGCACCGTACAACATCATCGGAGATGAATGTGCCATATAATTCATGGGTTTCTCCTAGATATTTCCAAGTTGCGTTTTGGGTCCAAATTTGATAGTCATTTACAAAACTACCAAATAACAAACAATCAATTAGTGATTTAATTCCATAGGAAAAAACTAGCATTTGTTAAGCATCTAAGTAAAAACTGGCCTCTTAAATTAATTTTCTCATCAATGAAAATCACTGTGTAAATATTTGTATATAAATACTGTTACAAAGATATACCCACAAATTTCCCATATTTTCAATATGTAGAAAAATATCTATATACTTAACTTAACACTATAAGTATATTCACCAAAACTGAAAAAGATTCCCTTCCTACACAGTTTAAAAATCATTTATAAATTCCTTATAAATATCAAAAACCATTTATAAAAATTATTTCATAAATTTATGAAACCATTTATAAAACTCCCCATAGAACCCCTATATAACTCAGCCTCCATTTCCAATTATAAACTCTTTTGTAAATTTCAAAACATCAATAAACTCTTTATAAATACATAGAACTATTTATAAAACTCGTCTTATAAATTTATAAACCAATTCCTAAAGTTCTTTTATAAATTTAAAAAACATTTGTAGAACCCTTTCACCATTAGCCAATCTTCCTTTAAGTTCCAAACCTATATTATAAATCTCCTCGTATAAAAGCCAAGTCTGCTTATAAATTACACTTATGCATCTCAAATACATTTATAAAAAACATTTACTTCTAACACTATTATATAATAATTGTTTAAGTTAAACATCATAAATAAATAAATAATACTTATTTATCTTAAAACATCTTAAAATAATAATTCATAATCTCAAAACATTTTTAATAAAACAATAATAAATAATCTTTACTCTTGTTACAAATAATTAAAATAATCATTTTCAAAACCATATTAATAAACCCTTATTATTAATATCAAATCATAATTATTCTTTAAATAATTAACCTTTCAAAATATAAACATACTGATAAATACTTTAAAACAATATTACTTATAGGCAAGTAACTTCAAAACGACACTAATATAATTAAAACAACTTTAAAACAATATTAATATAATTAAATAACTTCAAAACAACACTAACATAATTAAAAAAAACTTTAAAACAATATTAATATAATTAAATAACTTTGAAAAAGAAAGATAAAAAGGTCGAATAAAATAGAAATTTAATCCCGTAACATAAAATATTTCCGAAAACACAATTTCGGATTTTAAATCATTTCCTGCCTCTTAACCCAATTCCAACTCGAATGACAATTTATAGTATTTTAAAAATACTAATTTGAGACAAATATCCAACGAGGTTAACTAGTATTAATATTAATTTCCTATCGCTACTAGGTTTTAGTTTTTAACATATAACGATGTCATATCCGATATTTTCAAAAATCAAGTTTATTATCCAATAATTCATATAACTAGAATACTATTGAAATCAATTAAACAAGAGCGAGGAATCATGCCAACCCGTTCTCCTACATCACATATAGTATATAAATCAACCACTTCGAGGCGGGATCTTTTACAAAGGATCATCCGCTTTTGCACGGAAACTTAATAGGGTCTCATTTGCTCTAGGGTATCCAAAACAATAATATAAATTAGTAATTATCCAAACAATCATTCAATTTTTTTTATCAATTATATATCATACCAATTAACGAAAAAGTTGAGTTTAACTCATCGAAATTCTGTTATCGCCGAGGCGTTTCGGTTGGAAATAAAATCAAACGAGGTCCGATTTTGTCCCAAATTTCAACTATCTCCAAATCCATCCAAACTAGTTCCATCGCAAAGCTAAAACGTACATACAAGCACAACACAACAAACGCTCGAATTCGACCTCGTATGAAGGAGTTATACAATTATTGATATTTTTAAATTATAATTAATTACATCATTAACCTTAATTACATACTTAATTCATCTTCTACCTTTACGAGCCCAAGCGCTAAAAAAATGAACCCGACCATGCTCCTTCTATCGTCGATCGTTGACACCCCCGATACCCATACACTATCGCACTTCGCTACGACATAGCTAAGGCCATCCTGAGAAATGTTCCCTCAAATGACAACCCCTATCGAGGTACCTAGCTTGAGCGCGATGAAAAAAGGTGGATGTAACGACCCACAAATTTATTACTTTGATAAATTGTATTTATTTACAAATTTATGCCAATAAAAGGATGATAATAGAAATAATATTATTTTAAGTGATAATAAGTAATAGTAATCTTATTTTGAATAAATATTTTCTTTAAAATTTATATCTATAAAATGACGTTGTTTTAAAATAAAGATTTATGAATTTAAATTAAGATTCAATGAGCTAATAATTATTTTAATTATCCAAACAATTATTTTAAATGAGATAATTTATTTTGAATAGTTATGAAGTGATAATGAATCATTAATAATAGTTTTATAAAGAAATATATTTAATTTGAAAATATAAGGAAAAATCGATATCGCTTTGTTGATATAATAGTAATTATTGTACTTAATTTTTAATAACAATTTATACGGTTTTATAATTCAAATGTGATCGTTTTAATTAGTTTAAAATGATAAGAAATTTATTTTTGATTTTTGTTTACAAATATTTGTACGTTAATAAATGAGTGAAAGTGTGACCGATAATCAGTCTTTTGGATTTCAATAATTTAGCAAACAAAAGTTATACGAAGTGTTATGCACCTACATATACATAAATATATATGTCACATGCACATGATAACATGCATATACATACATACATAAATGCACACACACAGATATATATATATATATATATATATATATATATATATATATATATATATATATATATATTACAAAAATGATTTAATAATCACCAAGCTTAACATTTGAGTAACCACAAAGCAAACATCACTTCATTGTGCTACACAATCACCTCACATCAACCATCACATGGCTTTGAGGGGGGAGCCATGCACTAGGGGCTGGGAGAGGGGTGTGGACTAGGGGTATTTAGGTAATTATGCAATATAATATTTTATACTAAGGTTTTTTTTCTATAAATGCCACCACTTTGCTCACAAAAATCCTAATAACGTTCCACTTTTTCTTTCTCTTCTTTTCAAGCTTTCTAAGTGCCTCTTTAATTGTTTCTTATTCAAAAACTATATTGTAGAAAAGTTAGGGAAAAATATATCAAATAAAAGAGGAAAATGTATAGACTAGTTTATAATATCGATCCACTTCAAATATTTTAGAAAAGTTCGACCGCTTTAATTGCTTCTCGTTGGTGACCTCAAATGTTTTGATTCTAACACTAAAGAATGCAAGTCTTTACACTATATAAAGCATTAGTTGAGATCACTCCTTCAAAACCATTGCCGACGAAACTCAAAATTAGACATGCTGATGGCCACGATGTGGTAATGGATGTTTAGCACAAGTGGAAACCTGATATTTGTTCATCTTGTCGGTCATTTGGTCACTTTATGGATGTATGTTCGTTTGTCCCGCTCAACCTCCTCCTCCTAAGGTTCCACTTCCAAAGCCAGTCTTGAAGTGGGTTCCTAAGGTAATAATTCCATCTACGTTTTCCCTTCTTACTACATCCAACCCTGTTGCGACTGGTTTTTCCGCTGCTGTGGGAGATCCATCCTCCCCTTATGGGTCTCTTGCGGTGGCACCTTCATCCGTGACCCCTACGGATGTTTCTAGTTCTTTGGATCAAGTTGTTGTGAGTCCACCTGTTATGGAGTCCACATTATGGTTCATTGAAGAGGGTTCATAGGTACATTATGATACAGAAATAAGATATGATTCAGAGTGAATAGTTATTTTTCGTATATGGGCAAAGACGGGGAATCGTGGAGGTTGTTTTATCATGTGGAAGATGATGGTTTGACACTTCATACTGGGGGCTTTATTGGTCTTCACAATTGGCTATTATTACTGGACTTAACTTGGGATCATGGGTATCTTTACAGTTCTTCGTCTCGGTCATTTGATCCTTCTCCTGCGTCTCATTTCTCTTATGTTCTTCATATTTATGGTCCTTTGACTGTCGTTGTGGCCTGTCATTGTAGGATAGTTGTCCTCCTTATTTATAGTTTACACATGACTATCTAACACCTGTTTTTCATATTGTATTAGCTGATCCAGAGTCTATTCTGATCACCTGTCTTTTTAATTGTTTGGAGTAATAAAAATGGATGACACACTTTAAACGTCGGCTGGCCTTACCAAAAAATATATCGATCTTCTTCAAAACTAGTTCTAAACACATCCTTTACTCTTCCGAAGTCCACGGCCACCACCCCATACCACCTAGGCTTTGAGAACCATCACCATTAAGGCTAGGCCGAGCTCTCTCTTAGGTCGAAAACTTGGTTTCGTTTGCTTTAGTTCGGTCGTAGCAGAGCTTTAACCGATTTTCTATTAGCTCGAAGGAAAATGAAGGTGAGAACTCCTAAACTATTAAATTATGTTTTGAATGATGATATGATGTTTGTAATGGCTGTTTAATATGTTCTGATCATCAAGTTTGGTTGTTTAAATATGAAGGTTGAATATGTATGCAAGTCATGAAAATGCACGTCAATATGCACTAAGGAAATCACTTTCCTCGATTTAATGATGTGATGTATATGAAATGTTAAACCTCTTTAAAAGTGGTTTAAAATGAGTTTGAAATGTTTTATTAACATTCAAAAGTGTTTTGGTGAAGTTTGAACAGAAATGGGAAATTTAGTGAAAATAGGCGCGTCGCGTAAAGATAGTTTGCAATTTCGCACTCTAAAAGTCAAACGAGTGTAAAGAATGGTTTAATCCTAGCTCTAAAAGCCGACAAATAGACTGGATTTTTCTATTCGTGAAATTTGGATGTGAGGTGCTTAAGCTAAGAAAATGTTTAGGAGCAACCAATGCCTTGGCTCACCTGGTATCTTCTCTGGGCGAGGGATAAATAAGGTCAAAATGTCGGAAACGAGCTAAGCATAAAAAGATTCGAATTTTCCAAATATAAATTAAATACAACTTTGATTTTATGGGGATGATCTTCTTATGCGCAGTGTTAAAGCCTGAAGAGGGAACTCATACTATTCTTGAATTTAAAAGGTGATTTCAATTATTCTTCCCATAATAGTTGTTCAATACAAAAATTGATATTGAGTAGAATTAGATGATTTCTATAGATTCTGGTCACTTAATATTTACTGGTTTTGGATTAACATCCTAGACAATATGGTTTCTATCAAATTAAAATTATGAGTTTGAATTTAGAAATCTTTGTCAAGATTTAAATGAAATAGTTTAGAATTAGTTTAATCCATATACTTAAAATTTATTGGTTTAGATTTATAGCAAATGATGTCTTGAATAACATTCTTTTTGATCCATTTTAAAAGTTATGATTTGGAAATCTTCGTTAAGATTTAAATAAATGATTTGAAAATATTTTCCCAAGAAAAGATGATATGATTTGGAACTTAAAAAGGGATTTATTAAATCAAAGGATTTGATAAGAGAGGTTTAAAAATTCCATAAGTACGGGAAAGAATGTTTTAGAAATATATATCTCTCTAAAAGATATTTTGATAAAAGAACTTAATCAATTGAAGAATGATTCTCTATTCACAGAACCTCTTTCTATCATTGATTGGATCGAAGGAACTGAGGTCGGATCTGGGGTAATTCCTATTCGGAAATCACTTCGAATTGATGTGTGCGTTCGAAAAAAGAAGAACTGATAAAGAAATTGAAGGATTACGATCGAGGATTTTCAAGGTGAAAGGACTGCTTGTTGATAATTCTGGTTAGCTTCCAAACACTAAAGTAGCAGTCGTCCCTTCATCTATGAAACTCTTAGGATTATAAGGACTTCTCGCCATTAATCCTAGGTTAAGCCCCGACATGATGTGGTAGGAGGTTGCCTTCGGTTTGGTTCGGTCCCAGAATGAACTTGTATGGACGGATGTCTGACATTACATTCTTGAGATTTCATCGTTGAATTTTATTAATATACATCTGTTTGGTGGCAGAGAAGGCAACTTCTCTTAGCTTGGGACCCTTCTCTGAGACGTATGAGCTCAGAGGTTGTATGTTTGTGGAAGTCAATAGTGGCCGATGGAATGATGATGTGGCATTCAAAGTGAAAATGCAATGTAAAAGGTAATTGTTACCTCAAGCCCCACACTCGGAATTGACCGAAACACGCTATATGCAGTAAGGCTGTGCAGTTCACAACCATTAGGATATGATCATGCAACATCCCTCTACCTGGAGGCCCAAAACTAACAATTATGGATGCTATAATCTTCTATAGTAATAAATCCTCGGCTACTAAATACGGTGATGCTAGATACATTAATACATAGATCACAAGAATATCGAAGAAATTTAACAAACCAAAAATACATTCCCACATTCCATTCAAAGCACTGCTTGTTTATTACATCATCCCATAGATGATAACCATATTTAGAAAAATATAATTATTACACATACGCCAAGAGCGACATACGAAGATGCCCCCTTGGTAGATCAAAGTATATAATAAGGCAAAGTCTGCCTTTACAACCAAAATACACAGCGGAAAAGATAACTCTAAATAGCTAACTATGTCATGCATACCCCTGGAAGTTTTATTCGTCTAAAAAGAGACCCTGAAAACCTTAAATCTCAAATTACTCAAAATCAATTGAGTATCCGAGAGTATAAGGGGGAAAACAAAAAATTCGAGTTAGACGTAAAGCCTTGTATGAATAATTATCTGTCATCTCAAATTATTTAGATATTTAGTGAGACAACGCCGCTTAGTAGAATGGGTTCCCCTCGCTGGTATCTTAGAACCTTTATACAACCATATACCGTGCTCCTACATCCACAATGGTTAAAATAATTCAGAATAGTATAATGTGATGATATGCAAACATTTTGATACATACAGGATTTCCCACCCTTTGTTTAAATTGACCAGCCATCATATTTTTATAGTTTCTAGGGTCACTATTAACCTATTAGTTTTCTTGGGCTTACTAATAACCTTTATATAATGTATAGACTCCCTGTCCTATTTCATAGTTTTCATTGGTGCACTATGAACCTTTCATCCCTCTACAAATTAACCTAATTAATTTATGGGTTCCCCTGAACCTATTGGTAACTCCAATAACTTCTCTCTTGTCCTAGTTTTCGTGGGTTGACCAGGATTCTAGTGACAACTGTCAATAACTTAATCCAGATGTAGTTTTCATGGGTGAACTACAAACCAAATGGTCCTTTGCCAACCAATCTTTATAACGTAGTTTTCACGGGATCACTATGAACCTATTGGTAATCCCAATAACTTCCTAGCCATAGTTTTCATGAGATCACTATGAACCTGTCTCCCTGACAACTTCCAAATTTAGGAATCCTATATTTTGGTCTTCCTGACCTCTTGGATGCAAATCTATTTGTCCAGGAGTTCGCTTAAATTATATTTACTACTGGATCAACCTAGCTGGTTATTCTGCCCTTTCTCAAAATACAGTTATGGGATTCAAAACAATGTGAATATATTTATATTTGAAGAGGCATTCATAATAACATAGCAATACCACTCCTGTGGGTTTAGTATAAAACATGGTTAATCCCCTTAATCCTAAATTTTATCAAGAAAATCTTTTTCTTAAAACTATTACAAAAACTCCTTCGACTTCATAGGATGACCTCCTTCGACACCTTACTTTCGACTTCATAGGATGACCTCCTTCGAAAGCATTAAAATCTATCTTAAAAACATTAGGCTCTTGCCTTCTTAATACTTTAAAACCTTCCTTTATAAACCTTTTGATTATATTAAATTATTAGCATTTAATTTTAGAAGCATAACTTCGAAATTAGTTAGAAAGCACCCCTTTCAAAAGCATTGGGTTTATACTTCAAACGTTATTTGGGTCAAAATGAATATAGTGAAAGCATCTCTTTCGAAATCATCCTTTATCATACATAAAAATAGTGGGGAAACATGATGACGTTGGCACCATCCTTTCGAAAGCATAAAACGTCTGGGTAAAATAGTGGAAGGTTGGCATCGAAACCCCTTTCGAAACCATTGCCATTGAAACCTCTAACCCTTTTTGAATGCTACAGGAAGTGCCTTAAACTTATAAAACAAAGTACCTTACGACAATATTGATATCTTCAATACCATTGAAAGTGAAAAGAACGGTAGCAAGGCTTCGACTAGGTCGGAACCATTTCTTTCAAAACACTTTCATAACTCATTCGTAAGCAAATTTATCTTATTGCAACCCTTTCAAAACTTTTCAAAACCTCTTTCAAAACCATATGCTTCGACGCCTTCGAAGGCTAAAACAAAACAAAGGAAGGCGCTTCTCATTTAAAAACAAACTAGGGTTTCGACTCCTTAGGAAGCCAAGTTTTCAACGCCTTCCTCCAATCCACTATGTACCAACTTTGTGATACCTTGTGTATTGGTTTTGGCCTAGTAAGTTTCGACTGGATTGAAGGTGAAAGCTTTTGTGTCGAAAGGTGCTTCCCAAAGTCGGCGGAACCCGCTTTTCTGAGTAAACCCGATTTTATACTACTTAAAGCAAATCTTTTTCAAACTAAACTGCCACATGTCAACACCAAATTTGTTGCCCTAACGTTTTGAAATCATTTACCAAAATAACTGCTGCTAATCTCATATCTAAACCATGGTTAAGTTAATCGATTAAACCCTTCCATTAAGCAAAAACAATATTGCAAAGAAGTCCCTCTTCTAAAATAATTTGATTTGCATAGCAAATCACTTTGGAAAAATCCCTAAAATTCCAGAAATTCACTTTAATCATGTTATCTAACATATCAAAATTCCAGACCCAAAATCTTAATATATTTTCTAAAATAAATTTATAAACCCAAATAACCATATCTTCCTTTGAAAATTCATAATTAATTTCCACGGCTTGAAGATTATAAAAATTAAAAACCAAATCCAAAATTGTATTTCTATAGTATATTATTTTCTCATGGCATTTAAAAATAATTTAACCTCCATTTTACCTTGAAACCGTGCATATTCCTCTTTTGAACAATCTTGTTTAAACTAATAAATCATAAATCAAGCGTATTTTCATCCAATATATCATAAAAATGAATTTACCCTTAAATTCAAAAACATATGTTTATAAAACCAATAATAGAGATGTATTGATTATTATTCACCCTGATTTAGATAAGGAGATTGGATTGAGATTGATTTCTCCTAAGCTTGATTCTCTAGCTTTTAATTTGTATTCTTCTTATCTTCTTCCTAATGGCTGGCTCCTTCTCTCCTTACATTTTAAAAAAATTCATATGTAAAAAATGAATGTGTATGGCCTTAGGGACAATAGTATAAGGGTGGAGAATATGGTCAGAAATTTACCCCAATACCCCTATGTTTATTTAGCTAACACTTACTATTTATAAGCTCATTTATTTTAAATATGCACGATCACTTAGGTTATTAATCAAACTCAATCTCCTTATCACTCTACATTATTCTATTTAATTTACTTTAATTAAATCTCCTAAATAATTTTATCAAAAAAATTAGGGGTGTTACTGGTACCCCTCCTTAAAGAATTTCATCCACAAAATTCAGTAAGGACTAAATAGAAAACAAACAATCATCTGTAACCACTTCTAACATCCATACAGGACTACTAGCAACTAATCTATATAAATCAAATATAGACATACAATCAAAGCGAATTCGGATAAGAATCTTGAATCCTGTCCTCTGTCTCCCAAGTACAGTCTTTCTCATTGTCGCTCCACTGAAATTTCACCAACCCGACTGTCTTGGTCCTCAGTCTTTTCTAATCTCTCACCACAACTCGAACCGGTTGTCTAACAAAAGTCAAATCAGACACTACTACCAAGTCCTCAAACTCTGTTCGCGGAATAGTAGCCTTTGGATCATACACACATTTGCGAAGATTAGACACATAGCATACATTATGGACACCTGCCAAATTGCTTGGCAACTCTACTCTGTATCCAATCCTTTCTATAATCTAGAATGGACCTGCATATCTTGGTGCCAACTTTTTTGATTTTCCGCACCGTACCACACCATTCGTCAGTGATACTTTAATGAAAACCTTGTATCCTACTGAGAACTCTAGGCCTTTACACCTTTTATCTGCATAACTCTTCTATCTGGATTGAGCTTCCGTCAACCGCCCTCAGATTAACTCGATCTTTTCTGATGCCACTCTAACCAAATCCGGATCTGAGACTAATCTGTCTCCAGTCTCCAACCAACATGCAAGCGATTTGCATGGCCTTCTATACAAAACTTCAAAAGGTGCCATTCCTATACTAGTCTAATAAGTATTATTATAGGAAACCTCAATCAAACGTAGGTGATCTTCCAAAGATCCACCAAAATACAACACAAAAGCTGTCATCAAATCCTCGAGTAACTTATTGACTCTCTCTGTCTGCCCATTCGTCTAGGGATGATATGGAGTACTCATCTTGAGCTTAGTGCCTAACACATCTTGTAGACTCTTTCAGAATTCACAAGTTAAAAAAGCATCTCTATCACTGTCTATGCATCTAGAAATCCCATGAAGTTTAACTATGTTCCTCATGAACAACTTTTCCAAAACAAGTATCGTCTAATAGACTTGATTGAAATGAAATGGACACTCTTGGTCAACATTTCCACTATAACCCATATGCTTTCATTTCCCCTATTTGATCTTGGCAACCCATCTATAAATTCCATCAATATCGAATCTCATTTCCATACTAGAATCTCTTAAGGTTGAAGCAATCAACTCGGGTTCTGATGTTCGGCCTTTACTTGTTCACAGTTTACAAACCGCCAAACCCACAAGCCAACATCCTTCTTCATTCCTTTCCAATGGAAGCTCCTCTTCATATCTTCATACATCTTAGTCCCTCCAGGATGAATCATAAACATGGATCGATGACATTCTTCAACAACTTCATTCCTCAAGTTCTCTACATTTGGAACACATAATCACCCCTTCTTTCTCAACCATCCTCTCTGGTCAAGATAAAATCTTTCAAATCATCGACCTCTGTTCCAACCTCATGTCTTATGATCCTCTATACTAATAATTGATCTTCCTTCTACTTAGAAGCAATCCTCTCGATCAACACTGATCGAACTTCTAAACAAAACATCATGGCAGTACTCTGGCTAGAACTAGCAATTGATCTTAACTGCACCCCATAACTAGCCAAAGCTTCAAGATCCTCCATTCTACCAACATAGCCAACACCATATTCTGATGCCTTCTACTAAGAGCATCGGCCACCTTATTGCCTTTCCTTGGTGTATATTCCATACCAAAATCATAAGCAACCGAAAACTTTAGCCATCTCTATTGTCTCATATTCAACTCTTTTTGAGAGAACAAATATCTTAAAGACTTATGATCGGTACACAGCTTAAATCTCTCCCCCAAGAGATATTGTCTCCAAATGTTCAAGGAAAAAATCAACGTAGTCAACTCGAAGTCATGAGTAGGATATCTTACTTCATGAGGTCTAAGCTGCCTAGATGCATAGGCAATGACATTGCCCTTCTGCATCAACACTGCTCTCAATCCAGTCCCACATGTATCAGTGTATCTACTAACCCTTGGTTTCCATTTGGAACTACTAACACTGGAGTAGTGGTCAACAAATGCTTTAACTTAAGGAATGCTTCCTCACATTTGCTGAACCAAACAAACTTCACTTCCTTCTTAGTAAGCTTTGTTAAAGGCGCTGCCATCCACAAAAAATCCTTAATAAATCTCCAGTGATAGCAAGCAAGTCCAAGAAAACTTCTATTCTCAGTCACCATATCTGGTCTCTTCCAATTGTTCATAGCTTCGATCTTATATGGATCGACGATAGTCCTTTCTCTGAAACCACATGGCCAAGAAAACTTAACCTCTTTCTTCCAAAAATGACACTTGAAGAACTTCACCTTTAGCTAATTCTAACTTAGCATCTCAAGCACAACTCTAAGATTATCTTCATTCTCTCTTTCATCCTTAGTGTATACCCATATGTCATCTATAAACACCAACAAGAATTTATCCAAATACTCTTGGAAGACTAGGTTCATTAAATCCATAAAGAAAGCAGGTGCATTCGTCAACTCTAATGGCATTATTGACCACTCATACGAACCATATCTAGTTTGAAATATAATCAAAAGAATGCTATCCTCTGCCACTCTTAATTGATGGAACCCCATCGCTAAATCCAACTATAAAAACACTCTGGTTCCACTCAACTGATAAAATAGATCATAAATTCTCAATAAAGGATACATATTCTTTATCGTCCTTTCATTTAGCTTACGATAGTCGATACATATCCCTAACGACCCATCTGGTTGCTTCACGAATACGATGGCCGCTCCCCAAGGCGAACTTCTTGGTCATGTAAAATTACTTCCTTTAATATCCACAAGCTACACCTTCAATTCCTTCATCTCAATCGGTGTCATCCTGCTAAGTTATCTGAAACTCAACAGCTCGTTTTGGTGGTAGTCCTGTGACTATAAAATAAATAATAGAGATGTTGTGATTATTATTCACCTTGATTTATATAAGGAGATTAGATTGAGGTTGATTTCCCCTAAGCTTAATTCTCTAGCTTTTAATTTGTATTCTTCTTATCTTCATCCTAATGGCTGGCTCCTTTTCTCCTTATGTTTTAAAAAATTTATTTTGTTAAAAATAAACTTATTTGGCCTTAGGGACAATAGTATAAGGGTGGAGAATATGGTCGACAACTTACCCTAATGCCCAAAGGTTTATTTAGTTAACACTTAACCATTTATCAGCTTATTCATTTTAAATAAGCATGACCACATTATTTGCTAATCAAACTCAATCTCCTTATCACTCTACATTATTCTACTTAATATATTTTAATTAATCTCCTAAATAATGGCAACAAAAAATTAGGGGTGTTACAGATCCTCCCCTTCTAGATATATTTATTCCCGCTAATGTTAGGGTTTGATATTATTGTGGATGTAAATTGTGAGGGCCTCCAGAAAAGTTGGTAATGACTAGGGTGATGACATATTCGGTACTATCTAGGAAGAGGAAGGTCAGTTTTGTATTGGTAGAGGACCATCAGTTGGGCCTCGGTACATTTCTCTAAAGATGTACTACCGGAAGGTAGTCCCTTCACTTAGGCATTTGTACGAAAACCCATTCTCCAATAAGTGAGCCCGTACTATTTTAGATGTAGAAAGCCTTGTATTACAAGGTGGTATGCTAGAATTTAGTAATGCGACAATTTCGGCTAAGATTAATAAGTTTAATTGCAAATGTTTTCAAATATATGCCATTAAAAATAATATCGAGTGATTTTACGTAATAATGACTTTGTTGTCATAATGTAAAAAATCGTTCCGTGTTTATGTGCAACGTGGTCTTATGAGATACCTTTTTGTTTCCAAAATGTGTATTTTTGAGTTCTCACACCAGTCCTATGACTGACTTGATGTATATTTTCCTTTTCAACAAACTCTGGGTGCCATAATTTTTTCGGGCATCCTATTAGTTAGGTTTAGTTTAGAAGAAATCTTGATGGGGCTCGAAGCATGGAGTTAGATGACTCATCAGAAGATTATTATCTGTTTTCACCATACTAATGAAGTATTATATTCCGCATTTGTAAGGATGGGAATTTATAACTATTCATGTTATTAACTTTGATAAACTATTTTAATTTCCGCCATATATTTTTATCAAAATAACATATGTCAGATTCTATTCTATCTTTATTTTTCTTTCTTCCCTTTAAGAATTCGCTTCTCCGACACTTGGATCTACGGCACGTGAATATTGATGATGTATTAGTGTCGATTTTCAAGAGTAGAAGAAACGAGTCCTCACATCTTGGTATCCGAACTTAGATAGAGCAAATACCTAAGCCTAATAAGGGTAAAATACTTATCAAAGATAGGTTAGTAATACCCTAGGATGGGTAACTCATTAGAGATAGGTTAGTAATTCCCCAGAATGAATTTGAATGTGTGTGTGTATATATATACATATAAGCGTGTATTTGTTAATATCATATACAAATGAATTTGGTTTTACATGAAATAATTTTTACCTAAAATGTGTGTGTGTGTATACATTTGAAAAGAAAAAAGTATTTTGGTAAAATTTTCAAAGATTTTTCGTAATAATAAACATTTTGTATAAATAATCTTAAAAACCATCTTCAGAAATAAATCTCAAAACATTTTTGAGTATTGACCAAATCTTTCTGCCTAATAATACACTATGAGTTACTTGCTACTTGTGTCTGAAAGAGTAGTTGTTTGCCTTATAGAAGTCGTATGGGGAATGTTACGTGAAAGGGGAGTCTTCTCAAGCTAATAGGGCAACAAGGATAGCCTTATTGTTCTCTCTAGTGATAAAGAGGAGAAACCAGAATATCCGCTTAGCAATGGTGGGTCTCTGGTTGAATGAGAATATGCCTCATACACTCGAATGAGTTAAGATGGATACCCTATAGCTGGAATGCTTATACCATCCCTAGCTCCAAAAGTAATTATGATCTCTAGCAACAACGAACTCGGGTAGGCTTCGAGGGGAAATTGGATGGCAGATCTCGCTAGCTCAATTTTGGAACCAATAGAAGAGATTTAGTTGATGGAAGAAGAATATGAATACGTCAAAGAGGAAATAGAGCCCACGAAGGAAGAATCAGAGCCGATGGAAGACCTGATGCTATCATATCAAGCGAATGTAGCAATGTAATATGGGATATGGACGAGGAGCATGTCATATGGCAGAGGAATCATCCAATCCATTCGTAATTTTAAACGAGATAGAAAGCAACAATGAAGAAGCAACATAAGAAGAAGAAGAGGAGGAGGAGGAGTTAAAGAATTTAAGATCCCTTGGGAAGAAAATGCGCGCTTGTAGGAGTTAGAAGAAGGAGGAGTCATTCTATGAATACTAGTCGGCATGGGACATGTCCCATAGAACCAGTCAAGTCTACCCCAGGGAATGGAAGAGGTATAGGAGGAGGACAACAATGAGGATGACAACAAACTGGATTGCAATGAAGAAGGGGAAGGTGAAGTGATGTTTAACCTGAGATGTAGGAGTCCACCATTATATTCGAACTCGGAAGAATAAGAATAACATGTGGAGAATTGAGGATAATTCTAGTATGTACGGGTATGGATCAGATGTTTATTTTTGATTTGGTATTTTGAATTGTATTAGATTAAGGAAGGTTAGGGTATTTTTCTTTTTGGACCTAAGATTCGAGATTTTTTTAAAATGATGTAAGCATGTGAGAATTTATAATATGATGTTGTCCTAGCTTCTCATTAGTACTGATCTTTAAAGTAAATATTTAAAGTTATTAATGAATGGTTTTGAATTTGTAGTAAACACCATTTTTTCAACATTTTTTTTAAACCCTTGAATGACACTTTGAAAGAAATTTTGAAGGTATATTTAACAATGGGATTTAAAGATAATAACAAAATATTGGAATCTTTTATGTAAAGATAGAAACGTTATAAGATCAAATTTATAAAAGAAAAGGAGTTCATTTTGACAAAGTTTTGATAGTAATCATTTTAATCTCTTTGATTATATTTTAAAGTAAGTAAAACTTGTTATCTAAATTATGAATATACTTAAAAAAATTGAATAGGTGTATAAATACATTTTAAGTACTAAAACTAGTATAAGTAAAGAGAATATATATATATATATATATATATATATATGTCAAGGGAGTTTTAATTAAGAAAGGAGTGTTAATTGATAAAGAAAGTTTTAACTAAATACAGAATGTTTTCACGGTTCATATTAGGTAAATTAAGTTTATGGTGATTTATCAATTTAATGAATTATTTTGAAAATAATTTTTCCAGAAACCATTAAGATATGTTTAGAAATGTGTTATGCTAAAATAAAAAAATTGCCTTTTTAAAAGAAATGTTTTCTTTAAGTAGGATTACTGGAAAAAAATGTAAAAAATGGTTATGTATAAAGAAGTATCTTTATAAAAGTATAAATAAAAGATGGAAGTCTTTTGAAGTATTTTCTTACGAATTTTGGAAAGGTTAATAAATATATATGAAGTATGTGGGTTATTTCGTCGCATGATTTAATCTAAGATTCGAGTGCAGAACTTTGAGGTGTTTACACCGGTTTGAAAAATAATTTATCATTTGATTCTTGATGATGAACATTGATGAGGGTTTATGGTTAGATGCTTGAGATCTCTATCATAGTTGAGAGCTATGCAAGGAAAATTAAAGTTGTGATCAAAAAGCCTAGTCAGAGTCCGTAGTAGAGAATCGGGGGATCAATACTAGTTCAAAAGTAAAGTTGTGGATTCGAATAGAAGATTGAATCGGATATTGCGTTACAAGTGATCTATATATATCATACAGGATAAATTTAAAAATAAATATTTTGGGCAAACCTTTGAGGTTTTTTTGGGTACTTTCAGGTACAAAATTCTTTTAAGGAGGGGAGTCTATAATAACTCGCCAGTTTATCACTTTGATAAATTATATTTATTTTTAAATTTAAGCCGATAAAAAGATGGTAATACAGATATTATTGTTTCAAGCGATATTAAGTAATAGTAATCTTATTTTGAATAAACATTTTCTTCAAAATTTAAATCAATAAAATGACATTGAAATTAAATAAAGTCTTATGAATTTAAATTAAGATTTAATCATTTAGTAATTATTTTTGTTATCTAAATAATTATTTTAAATGATGAAAATTCATTTTGAATAGTTATAAAGTGATAATGATTCATTTATAATATTTTTATAAAGATATATATTTGATTTGAAAATGTAAGGAAAAATCTATAACGCTTTATCAATATAATGACAATTACTATAAATAATTTTTAATAATAATTTATATGGTTTTGTAATTCAAATGTGATCATTTTAAATAGAATGATAATAAATTTATTTTTGAATTTTGTTTACAAATATATGTACATTAATAAATAAGTGAAAACGCGACCTACAGTCGGTTCTTCGGATTACAACGATTCAATAAACAAAAGTTGTTTGAAGACGTTCGAAAGTGTTATGCACCTACATGTACATACATATATATGTCACATGCACATGATAAGATGCATATACATAAATAAATAAGAGACACACCATACAAATGTGTGTGTGTGTGTGTATAAATATGTACGTACGTATGTATTACAAAAATGATTCAATAATTCCTAAGATAAACATTTAAGCAACCATAAAGCAGACATCACTTCATTGTACCACATCATTACCTTACATCAACCATTACATGGATTTGGAGGGAAAGTCATGCGCTAGGAGCTAGGGGAGGGGTGTGGGCTAGGGGTATTTAGTTAGTTATGCAATTTAATATTTTATTCTTAGGTTTTTTTTATAAATATCACACCACTTCTCACAAAAATCCTAATAACATTCCACTTCTTCTTCCTTATCTTTTCAAGCTTTCTAAGAGTCTCTTTAATGGCTTCTTGTTCATAAAAAAATATTTTAGAAAAGTTAGGATAAAAATATATTAAATAAATAAGGAAATTGTATACACTAGTTTATAATATCGATACAGTTCAAAGCTAGTTCTAAACACATACTTTACCCTTCCAAAATCCGTAGCCATCACCCTACACCACCTAGGACATGAGCACCATCATCATCAAGCCTAGGCCAAGCTCTCTCTCAGGTCATACGCTTGGTTTTGTTTGCTTTAGTTCGATCGTAGCAAAGCTACAGCTGATTTTCTATTAGCTCGAAAGGAAAATAAAGATGAGAACTTCGAAGCTATTATATTAAATTTTTAATGATGATTTGATTTTTGCGTTGGATGTTTAATATGCTTTTATTATTAAGTTTGGTTGTTTAAATATGAATGTTGAATACATATGCAAGTCACAGAAATATATATCAATAAGCACAAATCACATCCCTTGATTTAATGATGTGGTGTATATGGAATGTTAAATCTCTTTAAAAATGATTTTAAATGAGTTTGATTTTTTTTATAAATATTCAAAAGTGTTTTGGTGATGTTTGAAAAGAAATGGGAAATTTAGTAAAAATAGCATGTCGCGTACTGGTAATTCGCAATTTCACCCCCTAAAAGTCAAACGAGTGTAAAGAATGAAATATAGCTTGAAATTATTCAAGATAAGTATTTTTGAACTACTGTATCCATATTTTTCCAACAAAGAAAGAAAATTTAGATTTCGATAAGCACATTTTGAGATATGAGCAAAACAAGCTTTTTGAAAAATTGTAGTTTTGCAGTTTCAGATCCAAAACTAGATTTCTTAGAAAATGATATCTTAAAATTGTTTAAAAATATGGAATAAATAAAAAAATATTTTAAAATTTTTTAAAAGTGATTTGAGTAATAAAATGAATTTTCAAATTAAAAAAGTCTTTTTGATTAATATATCTTATAAAAGTGCTTTCCGCAGCACTTTTCCGCCGCACTTTTCTATAACTTCTAAATTTTAGTTTTAAACTTAATTATTCTTTTCCAAGTCTTTTATAAATGTGTTCAAATGAATAATTAAGTGCTTTAATCATGATTTAGGATTCTTATATCTTATTAAAAAGAGTTTAAATATGATTTAAAGAAAAGCTATTATAAATAAGTAGTTTAATCCTTACTCTAAAAGCCAACGAGTGGACTGGAATTTACTATTCGTGAGATTCGAATATGAGGTGCTTAAACTAAGATGATGTTCAGAAGCAACCAGTGCCCTGGCTTAACTGCCCTCTTCCTTGGGCGAGGGATGTAAGGTCGAAATGTCGAAAAGGAGTTAAATGTAAAAAGATTTAAATTCTCCAAATTTAAATTAAATACAACTTTAATTTTATAGGGATGATCTTCTTATTCTCGGTGTTAAATCTTGACGAAGGAACTCGTGCTGCTCATGGATTTTAAAAGGTGATTTTGCCATTATTCCGCCCATAGTATTTATTGAATATGAGAATTGATATTGAGTAGAATTAGATGATTTCTATAGATTATGCTCACTTAATATTTACTAGTTTTGGATTAACATCCTAGATAACATGGTATCAATCAAATCAAAATTATGAGTTTGAATTTAGAAATATTTTTCAAGATTTAAGTGACATAATTTAGAATTAGTTTAATCCCTATACTTAAAATTTATTGGTTTGGATTTATAGTAAACGATGTCTTGAATAACATTGTTTATGATCTATTTTAAAAGTTGTGAGTTGGAAATCTTTGTTAAAATTTAAATAAATGATTTGGAAATATTAAAGGATGAAATGATTTGGAATTTAAAAAGGGTTTTATGTAATCAAAGATTTGATAAGAGAGGTTTAATAATTTTTTATAAAGCAGAAACAATGTTTTAGAAATATATAACTCTCCAAAAGAGATTTTGATAAAAAGAACTTAACCAATTAAAGAATGATTCCCTTTTCATATAACCTCCTTTTATCGATGATTGCATCAAAGGAACAAGGGTCGAATCTAGGATAATTCCTATCTGAAAACCACTTCGAACCGATGTGTGCATTAAAAAAATGAAGATCTGATAAAGAAAATCAAGGATGAAGACCAAGGATTTTGGGATTGAAGCACTGCTGTTGGTGATTCTTGTTAGCTCCTAAATACTAAAGTAGCAGTGAAACTCTGTGGGTTACGAGGACTTCTTGCAACTAATCCTATGGTTAATTCTTGGCAAGATATGGTAGGAGGGTGCCTTCGGTTTCGTTCAGGCCCAGAATGAACTTGCATGGACGAATGTATGACATTGCATTCTTGAGATTTCCTCATTGACTTTTATGAATATACATCTATTTAGTGGCAGAGAAGGAAACTTCTCTTAGCTTAACACCCTTCTATGGGACGTATGAGCTCAGAAGTTGTATGTTTGTAGAAGTCAATATTGATCGATGGAATAGGGATGTGGCATTCAAAGTGAAAAGCGCACAGTAAAAGGTAATCGCTACCTTACGCCTCTCACATGAAAATGACCGAAATAGGTTGATGCAGCAAGGCTATGTGGTTCGCAACCATTAAGATATGATCGTCCCCTTCTAGATATATTTATTCCCGCTATGACATTCGAGTATTAAATTATTGTGGATTTAAGTTGTGAGGCCCCTCGAATAGGTTGGTAACGACTGGGGCGATGACATATTCGGTACTATCTAGGAAGAGGTAGGCTGGTCTTGTGTTGGTAGAGGACCATCAATTTGGCCTGGGTACAATCCTTTAGAGATTTGCTGCCAGAAGGTAGTCCCTTCGCTTAGTCAGTTGTATGGAAACCCATTCCCTAATAAGAGCCTATATGATTTTAGATGTAGAAAGCATTGTATTACAAGGTGGTATGCCAGAATTTAGTAATGCAACAATTTCGACTAAGACTAATAAGTTTACTTGAATTTTTTTTGAAGATATGTCATTAAAAATAATATCTAGTGATTTTATGTAATAATGATTTGGTTATCATAGGGTAAAACCCCATTCCACGTTTATATCCAGCATGGTCTTATGAGATACCTTTTGTTTTCAAAACGAGTATTTTTGAGTTCTCACACCAGTCCTATGACTAAACCGGAGTTTATTTTCTTTTCCTTAAACTCTAAGTGCCCTAATGTTCCTTGGGCAACCTAGTAGTTAGGTTTAGTTTATGAGAAATCTGGATGGAGCTTGAAGCATGGAGTTAGAAGAATTATTTGAAGACCGCTATCTCTTTCCATTACACTTGTGGAATTATTTGAAGACCGCTATCTCTTTCCATTACACTCGTGGAATTATTTGAAGACCGCTATCTCTTTCCATTATACTCATGGAATATTGTATTCGTTATTTGTAAGGATAGGAATTTGTAACTGTCCATGTTTTTAACTCTGATAATGTATTTTAATTTCCGCTGTAAAGTTTTTATCAAAATATCATATGTGAGATTTTGTTCTACCTTTATTTTTCTTTCTTATCCTTGAGAATCTGCTTCTCCGGCACATGGATTTATGGCACGTGAATACCAAGAATGCATTAGTGTCTTTTTTCGAGAGTACAAGAAATAGATCCTCACAGCGGATGTGCCTCATTTTTCGTTCAAACCCAATTTTCGATCGCCGTAGATCGCCATTTGCCCCCAAACTTCGGTTATGCCTTGCTCATATGTTATCTTCCTTTCTTCTTCACAGTTCATCGACAGTCGATCTCCCATGATGCCGTGAATCCAATGAAACCGAAACCCACCACTTCACGTTCAACCTAGATGCTCTTCCTCCAGGCCACGATCTCCGAGGATCTAACCATCCAACACAGTCACCTAACTCCCCTCGACAACTTCCTAGTTGATGATTTTCCCTAACAGTGCTTGGATGGGCACCGATCAATGAGGATCATTTTATGAGGCTGTTTGATTCGATGGATTTAAATTTTGAAAATTTCCAAGTAGTATCTTCTTATTTGAAAATGATTTATAAGGAAAAATGGGTATAGGTGAAATAGTAAAGATGTGGGTAAAGTATGGGGAAGAAATGGGCTGACTTGATGTGATGGGGAAATATGGTTATATATATATTATTTAATTTAAAAAAACACATTCAAAACATCTCAAAATCTTGAACTCCAAATGAGACATGTCGTTTGGCGTTCTATATGTAATACCCCTATTCTGAACATACTAGAACTAGTCCCAAGGCCTAGTTTGATCATTTGTAGAAGATAGCTTTTCAAACCCAACTATAATATATTAATTTCTAAAATAAATTTCTAAGCGTTTCGTACAAGCACAACAAATGATACGTCTGATTGCCACGAAAATTGACATATAATAATTCACAATTATGGATCCAATAAAACTGGTTTCGTCGAAATCCGAGACAGTGCCCTAGAAGGCTATTTTTACACGTTTTTAATATGATTTATTATAAAAACCAAATTAATCACTTTTTAAATACAAGTTAAAAGTTTACTATCTTCATTCTTTTTTAAGTAGAATTTTATCTACTTTTTAAATCATTTTTATTCATATTAAATTCAGGATTTAATTATTTAAGCGATTCTAAAAATTAAATCCAACAATTAAATTATCAAATAAATTTATATATTTAAAACATAAGTTTATTTAACTTATAAAAATAACTTTCAAATATTTAAAATAAATTAAATATTTCAAATTTAGGTGTCCAAAATTTTGGGTCGTTAAATTTTTATCTAGAGATGCAACGTGATAGGTGATACCCTAATAGCCTAGTCATTGTATGGAATCCACTCTCCAATACGAGCCTTTACGGTTGTAGTTGTGTACCTATTATGATGGAATTTAATCAATATAACAATTTCAGCCAAGATTAATAATAATTTGTATCATAGACACTATTATAATATCAGAGAATTTCATATAAAATGTTTTGGTTATCATAAGGTAAAAACCCGACAGTGTTTATATGCGACGTGGTCTTATGAAATACTTTTGATTTCAAAGATTTTAGAACTTTTAATCCAGTTGGGAGCATTTTCTCATGCTGGTTTTCTAGACTAGCTCAGGTGTTATTTATTATAATGCTCGGGTCAGACCAAGCATATTACAGATTTAGTTTGGAGCTTTTGTGCTTCAGGAGAAGAGCTGAGGCCTAGAGATGTATTCATGTATATTTTTATTTTCCGCTTCTTTTTATTGAAATCATCAACACTTGTAAGGATATGTTGTTATAACTATCCAGATTGATGAGTGATTTTTTGTTGTACTCTGATGGATGTATGTATACAACAGTTTCTTTTTTGTATACATCGTTGATAATATAATATATATTGTTCCGCTACAATTGTGAGATTCCGTGTTGTTTTAGTTTTCTTTTTCTCTTTTTCTTCCTTCTCTCCTTCTTTCTTCTTTCTTTTTCCCTAACAGTTGGTTTTCCTGAAATTCGATTGCTTGGTGCTCTATCAATGGACGTATTGGTGTCAATTTTTGAGGGTCGAAAATCCCAACTATTCCACTTGGTATCAGAGTGCAAGGTTAAGAGAATACCTTAGCTTTGGTGGGACAACTCATTAAGTGATAAGGTAATGGAATGCTTTATTCCTAGTTTGAGTGCACTATATACATAAGAGCGCGTATTTTTAGTGATATAAAAATGTTTTATATTGAGTTAATTTATCTTTTGGGGGGGCTTATAAGTTCTGGTCAGTATGTGGGATGTCATGATATCGATAGGGGTTTCTAAACACTTAAACAAGACAAATTGACAAAATATTGTTTTGAAAATTAGTAAATGAAATAATTTCACTTAAAATATATATTGTATATAAACGAATAATTTTAAAAAATTAATTATTGTCATATATGATATTTTGGTTATTAGTCAATTGTAATATTAGATTATTATCATTTGTTGTTATTGTTTATATAAAAGTGGTTATTGCTATAACCTAAACAAAGACTAACAATTGTAAAATGAGTTGTACTAAAATGTAAATGTATAAATATGAATTATACAATATTGATTATAATTATAGTAACATGCAAGAAAGTGAGATTGTATAAATATGATTTATAAATGTGATTTATAAATGGAAAGAAATTGAAATTGTACAAGTATATCTATAAATTTGATCTGTAAATGAAAATGGATTTTAAACAAGCAATTTAAGAATTTAAATCTAGTTGACCTTGAAAATTGTTTTTCAAAGTTTTGGGGAATAATAATGTTATTTAAAAAATGTTTTTGACCAGAAATATTTTAAAATGGAATATAAAAAGAGGTAGAAAGCATTGAACTCGCTTCGGTCGCTGGAAAATAATATTGATGATGACTACAACATCATCGACGTTCATTTTCAGGTTTCTAAGAGAGAAATTGTTACTAGTGAAGTTTGGGTAAAACTAATTTTGATTTAAAATTCAAAGGTATGATTTGAAATATGAAGAAAATAATTATAGTATGAAAATAATTTGAAATAAGAACTGGGCATTTAAGACTTTGGAAATTTTAAGTATTTTATAAAATTATGAGAAAATAAGTTTTATAACTTATAATTTTTTAGGATTAGTAAGTTAAAACAAAGTTTTAAATTGTTGAACATTAATGTCAAGAAAATCAAGTCGAAATGAAACGTAACTTGAGTTAAATGAAATGATTTTTGAAAATGAAATTGAATTTGATTAGAAATGAATTAAATGAAGTGGATAATTGAAATGAGTTAAATAATATTGAATAATGAAGTGAATTAATGGAACGAGTCAAATGAAATTGAATTTGATTTAAAACGAACATGAACTTAAATTATGAAGTGATAATAAACATGAGATCATGAGAGCTGTTGTATAAAATGTTATAACAAACTTAAGTAAAATTTAATGAAATGGTTTGGAAGTGACATTAGTATTAAAAGAAATATACTAAGAAAAAGATTAATGTGAATAAAGCAATGTGAATGATGATTGAGGACAAATGAATGTAAATAAAAGAATCTAAATACTGAGAAACCAATTGAAATAAATCTGTAAGTTGTCTGTATATTATTTTATTTACATAATTGTTGATCTAGATTCGAGTACATGATTTCGAGATGATTTACATTGGTCCTAGTTATGATTTTTCGCTCGATTCTCGACGGGGAACATTGGATATGGATTTTTGATTGATTCGGGAGTTCTCTATCATAGTATATGGGTATGCAAGGAGAGTGATGGTTTCTATTCAAGGAATCGTACTTAATCTGCACTAAAGTGGTCATGTGAACGATACTAGTTTGAAAATGAAATTGTGCAATCAAGCGAGCGACCAGATTTGATATTTCATACAGTAGATATATATACATCCTACAGGCTTTAGTAGAGCAAATATTGACCATTGAAAATACAAAATAATACGACTTTGAACTGTATGATTGGATATCATTAGTTTTAACATCCCAATATTTTCAACCATTCGCATCCGCAAATGTCTGACTTGAATTGCTCAAAATATCAGATTGTTAATTTATATTTGGCAAAACTCAGCATATTCGGTAAATAAATAATCACTGATTCACAGACAAAGAGTAATATAACAATAAGCAGCGGAAACAAAAGAATAGTAGTTCATGAAGCTAATGTATATAACATAGTTAAAATAAGATACAATAGAAGTCCCGAATGCAATAGTCAAATAACAAAATGTGAATATATCACTGGAGTCAACTGAATAACTGAAAGCAGAATAGATAGATGGATCTCCAAGCGAAGCTCCAACTCCAATGGTGAGTCTCGAATGCTGTGACACTTAGTCTGACCCAAGCGTAAAGAAAAAACACAAAAACATTCGAGTCAGGATTAACGTTCTTATATCAACAAATCCAACTCAAGTGAAATATCAACTGAAATACAAGTAACTCAAAGGATGTTTGGGATAACCATCCTTTAAGGATCCGTGGAACTATCTACTATGTAGTACACTACGCTATTGTGATATGTCTATAGTAAAGTAAACTATTAAAATAGCATTAACGCGTGCCCCTTAACACATTTTATATATTTCCATAGTCTATACAGTATCGTGATCTCCCTCGTATTGGGCGTCGTCAGAGGGCACTCCATAGGCATGGTACAAAACAAAAATCGTAGTGGTCTCGATATGGTAAGTGACACGGCACAACTAGGCAATGTCAGAGTAGATATACCAATTACACTTCCGGGCTGGTGGTAAAGCATAGCAGCTACTACCGCCCAACTCGGAACACACTCCCAAATCAAAATCAAGAGTGGTCACCAAATAAATCATAAAGTCAGAATATAGTATCGAAGGAATGTGCCCGATTGGAGGAATGACCTCACTTGGCCCGTCAATTGCTCCTGTTTTAGCCACCTTAAGCTAACTCATGGGAGTTAGATCTATGTATATACCTCATATAGGATCGTCGCCACTATCCTACTTCATTCTAGAATCTCCACCGTGTACATGATTTTTAAAGTGGTTTTCGGTACTGGCAGAGAGTATGATAATAACTAATCCTGGTCTCTTTAACAACCAATCGTTATTATAACACCACGATCATTTCAAAATATCATACTTCAAAACCAAAATATCATATCCATTTCAAAACAATATCAAATCTGATATCACTATTCCCTTAAAACATATTCATTTCCAAAATCATAACACTTTGAAATATAACTTTAAAATCATCACACTTTTCTCTTAAACAGTTTTGATATTGATAATAGTATATATAATAAAAAGTTTATATAATAAAATAGTTTATATGATAAAATAAGTAGTATATAAAAATTGTTTTATATTTAAAATAGTTTATATAATAAAATAATTAATATATGAAAATAGCTATAAGTTAAAAATAGTTTGCATTAAAATAATTAGTATATTGAAATAGTTTATCTTAAAAATAATTTATATTAAAAATGATTTATATTAAAATAGTTTATATTAAAATAAAATTATAAAGTAAAATATATAAATAGTTTAAATATAATTTAAAAATGCTTTATATAATTAAATAGCTTCCTCAAATTGCACAAATCGGCTCGAATTAACTCAAATTCCAAAATCCCATTTAAATCAAATCACAATTCATCCATTTCAATCCAATTCAAGTTTCAAATAACCATTTTATATCGATTTCAAATACAGATATAAACTATAATTTAAACTATTTTGAATTCAATATATTTCAAAGCTTTAAATATCCAAACATTTATAATAACTCAATTTTGATAAATTCATTTATAACTCAAATTCAACTTTACCATTATTTAATCAATCCAATAATCATTTAAATAAAACCTTAAATTGTAATTTAAATAAACTAAATATTCCCTTCAATTTATTTAACTTGAACTATTCATTTAATCATTTTAAATCAAAATCAAGTTATAAAATCATATCTTTAAAATCTCAAATCCAATAAGTTTCAAATCAATTTAAATTTATCTTTCCAACCTTAATTTATTAAAATTATATAAAAATATACTTTTAAAATACAATTTTAAATAATACTTAAAACATATTATCTACTATTTAAATCAAACTTTATTAAATCAAATATTATTATTTAAATTTATTTTATATTAAAGCATATTTCATATATTTTAAAATAGTAAAATTATAAGTAAGTTATCAAAATTTATAATTTCAAAACTAATTTAGAATTATAAAATTTTCAAACATATAATTTTAGAAATCTAAAATTAAACCTTTATAAAAACACATTTATATATAATATCTTAAAATCAATATTTATGTAAAACCATATACATCTCCTTTTTAAAACTTTGGAAGTCATTTTAAAATATATATAGGCCAACGGTATATGTATATAATTTTCTATCCTATGGTCAATTGATACAGATATTTATCATTTCAATCCGCAATTTAAATATCTATGGGTATATATCTTTTCAACCCGCGATCCCAAATTCAATGTCAATGAAAATCGCTTAGGTTTATCATTTCGACCCATAATGATTTTCTTCTATTATACAAGATCGTTTGGGTATGTATCATTTCAACCCATAGGGAACTCTATATTAATAGGGAACTTGCAGAGTGATAACATATGTGATAATAACATAACAATCAACAACAGGCATATATCATAAGTGATAAAATAACTAACAGATCATGGTGTCAGATGCCATAGGTGAACAGATACAGATAGTAGCATATATATATCAATTTATATAACTATCAACATCATATTTCAATTTTCGTTTCAATTGAAATCAAATTTTTATATAAGAATGTTAATCGGGGGTGATTGCTCACCTTTCGAGGCTAGAGAGGATAGACAATGAGATGAGTTATGAATCCAAGCACGAATTCCGAAGCAAAACTAAATTGGCACAAATTTGACGATCTAAGCTGATAACAAGGGATCGATGCAATAATTAGAATCAACATGATAGAAAAAGAAATTATATATTATCATCATCATCATCATAATCATCATCTTAAAATCAATAATTTAAAACTTATGTGAACTTATTATAAAACTGCCAAAATTTTCGTATAAACTATATATAGACATATTTATTTATAAAAAAATTATAAAAATAAAACTCTATTTAGGTATTAAATTTGAAGCACCCTAAATCAATATCATTATATACATACAAACATACATACATACATATATATATATATATATTCATATTTAAACTAATAGAAAGATTAGTATATATATGCTATACAAAGTACAAACTATGTGAATACAAATGACATCCATTTTTAAGGCTAATGTATTATATGTATAGTGTTACAAATTCATGCAAACGGATAATATAAAAATACTAATATATAAATAATATGTGCAGACTCACTATAGTTAAATAAATGTATATTATATATATCCAAACTATAAACAACATGTAGACTAACACCTATATTCACAACATATGTAAACCAACACATTATTGTATATAATACAGTACATTTAAAAACAACACATATAAAATATACAATAAATACGTGTACAACTTACATGGTCGAACAACTTGTATATCCTGAAATCAAACACATACATTCTCTTTTGAAAATTTCAAAATAAATCTTTATACCCGAAATATATTAACGTTATTATAATCATATATACATACCTAATTCAAAACAAATACTTTAATACACATACTGAGATTGAAATTATACAAACACTTTAGATATATTTCACGCACATATATATAAAAGCTATGCACCATTTTTCTCAGTAATAAAACCCATACTTCTTTTTATTTTTATATATAGATATATCAAACCTCAAATATAATATATGTACGCATGAGATATACACACACACACACACACACACACACACACATAATATATATAAATCAAGCACAGATAAAATACAAAGCAACAGCTAGCCGTTGTACAGAACCCAAATATATATATATATGTGTGTGTCTGTGCGTGTGTGTGTGTGTAAATTTTTGACAGATCAAAGAATAAGACTTCTTTATAATACATACTTTGCCTTTTATTTTTATTACTTCATGTTTTGCCTTAGTATACTACATTTCTACTGCGACAGCATCATAACTCACTTCAAGTGATTGTGAATAACAAAATACTGGAATTTGATTAGATTACTAGAGAATTAAACATAGATAATACAGGACCAGTACTATTATAAATGAACAGGGACTAATTTATTTATCTTAACCTCCCAAGTCAGAGATGCTCTATTTTCACCTTCACTTAGTTTTGTAGATAACATAATATATATATATATATATATATAGACACACACACACTTTATGGAAACCACCAACACACTACAGCTCTTAAAACTTTGCCAAAATAAGGAATATAAATAGTGAAAAAAAAAGAAAAAAAGAAAATCATCTGAAAATGCAAATTCAACTTTAGAAAAATAAAGTTTACTTTAAGCAATAATTGTAAACCTGGTTGCTGAGAACAAAACGTGGCAGATGGACGAGGTATGGTCGGTGCTGTTCAACGAAAATTAAGGCTCGGCTGTCAGTTTGAGGAGCGAGCGGCTAAGGGGAGAAGGTTGTGGTGATTCCGAGGGTAGGGGTATGATTTGAACGGCGTTTGGCATGGAGTAGGTCGGAGTCCCGATGGTTCAAAAAATTTGAGGCAACAGGCTCGAAAATAAAATGAAAAGTACTCGTTTATATTATTTATTTATAAAAAAAGAACAACAGAGAACAAATGAACCGACAATATTATTGAATATAGCCTCGATATAACAAAAGTCATGGCAAAATTTTTGGAAATATAAAAGGTTAGTGACTGTTTTTTTCTCCAGCCATTTGAAAGATGAATGGACATAAGAAATAAAAAGGCACAAAACGGTTACCGCTACAGTTAACCTTTTCGTAGACTCTGCCTGCACCCGTCGTCCAAATTGATAATTGAATATACCGTAGAAATCAGCACAACGAGATGATCAAAACGGTATATAGATATCAACGATACGACTATCCTATCAAATGTCGATATAAGTACCGAAAATGTTGCTAATTTGCTGAAAATAAGATAAACGGAGCAATAGCGGTCCAAATTTGGAGAAATGAAATATGACGTCTCACTCAGAAAATAGCCTATAAATTTATTATATAAAAATATCCAGCTTTGGAAAAAAATTTATTACCATCTAATGTTAACTGATTTAAATTTAAATAAAATTACACAAAATAAACTTTCATATTTTCTGATGAAAATTTACCATTTGCTATGTTTAAATAGACGTACTCCAAATATAAAATTTTTAATTTCAAATTGAATTATTTGAGATTTCACAAAATTCCAGTTTAATGACATTATTAAAACCATTAAATTTTATGGGTCATTACACTCTCCCCCACTCAAAACTTTTCATTCCCGAAAAGGAACGAGGTAGGAGAATAAAAACAACTTGAAAGAAAAATAGATTTGGCAAACAAAATAAGCCAATTAATTTAAAACCATACAAATTTCATTTATTTTAATTAATATTCAATAATTTATTTTAAATTCAAAGTACTTCATTAAGTTGATTTGTTTTCAGTTTATATTACCAAAATTTCTTTCAAAACGAAATTCATTTAATTATCTCATTTATTAGATCCACTTGATTTTACTTAAGTAAATTTCTTATAACTCAATCTTAACTATTCCTAAATTCTTATTTATTTATTCATTATCTAATATTCAATTTATCTCAAGTTACATTTTCTTCAATCATAGATTTAGTGAAAAATCATTTATTATAACCATTCGAATTTTATTTAAAATTTCGTTACCATCATTTATACTGTATACTATTCAATTACATATTCAACTTCTGAATAATTTAGGTATGTTATATATATTAGAATGCAATTGAGTATTATATAAGTAAAATTTCCCTAATTCAATTTATTTCAAATTTACATATTTTCAAGAATTTAAGAGTTAAATTACCGATTCACTTCAAATTATTTAGAGATAAATATATATTTTTTTAAATCAAATCTATAAACATATACTTATATATATGTATTATCCGTCAAGTCATACTTAAGAAATTACAAATCGAATTCGTTTTCCAAAAAAAAAGTGTAGCAAAACTACAAAGTGATCTCTCCACTCTAAAATTCGAAAATGAATGTCGACGACGCGGCCGTCATCACCAAAATTATTTTCCAGCAATAAAAGAGAAGAGTACAGATTTTAATGTTTAAAATTCTTTGGAAACTATTTCTATTCGAAAAAAACTTTTTAAATGATATACTAAAAATTTAAAAACAAAATTATCAAAATACTGGAAATTTAATTCTCAAATTCTTAATTTATATTCATTTTAAATTCCAAATCAGTTTGTAACCATTAATATAATTTCATTTATTTGTAATGTGGCACCAGTCAATGGTTTATAGAATAATGAATGGAAATCAAATATTATCATTTTTGTTAACCAAATCATTAAAAAAAAAAATCAGAAAAATTTACCTTTATATATTGTATAATTATACAAAATTTATTTCATTTACCAAATTTGCAAACAATATTGTGTCAGTTTGCTCTGTTCAAGTGTTTTGAAATTTCTATTGATAACGTTGATCAGACAAATCGATTGAAACCCCAAATCCACATAAACAACTCAAACAACACACTATAAAACAATTTATATAAATTACAAATACACTCCCTCACTCGATGATTCAAGGATGGATTTCAAAACAAAGATAAAGATCCAAATTCAAGGGGACCCTAACCAAAGTGAATTCTAGTTTGGAAGATAGACTTGAATGAAAGAAAAAATAATTAAATTTCAAAATAGGAAGATGGATATACTGATATTAACTGCGGGTGACCTTAACCGGGTCAACCGTGACTTCAAAATACGATCGATGTAGAATTCTGAGGCAAATCGACATCCGATCACAAGAGAATAGAATTCGGGTATAGAAAGAGATAGCAGCATCGTAAAACCGAAAATAAAGAAATCTTTGGTGAATCAAAACCTATTATAAAGGAGTTTCACCCCTTTACGAATAATTCAGGGGAGCTATGGGAAGCTCCAGAATCAAGGAAACACGAATAGGGAGAGGAAAGAATGGATTTTGGAACCGAGAGGAACATTTCAAAATTTAAGGAAACCGAATCAAAGAGGAAGGAATTTAAGATCGAACGAAGGCAATTTTGTAATTAAATTTACTCTATATGCTAAGTTTTTCCTAAATTCAGAGCTTTGATACCACATTGACATCCCGATATTTTCAACCATTCGCATCTGCAAATGTCGGACTCGAATTGCTCTAAATATTAGATTGTTAATTTATATTTGGCAAAGCTCAGCATATACAATAAATAAATAATCGCAGAATCATAGACATGGAGTAATATGACAATAAGCAGTGGAAATAAAAGAATAGTAGTTCAAGAAGCTACTATATATATTATAGAGTTAAAATAAGATATAACAGAAGTCTCGAATACAATAGTAAATAACAAAATCTGAATATATCACTGGAGTCAACAGAATAACTGAAAGGTGAATAGATAGATGGATCTCCAATCAAAGCTCCAACTCCAAAGGTGAGTCTCAAATGCTGTGACACTCAGTCCGACCTGAGCGTAAATTAAAAACACAAAACACAAAACACTCAAGTCATGATTAACATTCTTATATCAATAAATCCAACTACAGTGAAATATCAACTGAAATACAAGTAACTCAAAGGATGTTTTGGATAACCATCCTCTAAGGACCGTGGAACTATCTACCATGTAGTATAACCAAAGTGTTACCCATATTATAATATGTCTATAGTAAAGTAAACTATTAAAATAGTGTTACCCATATCCCCCTTAACACATTTTATATATTCCCATAATCTATACAGTACCGTAATCTCCCCTGTACGGGCGTCGTCGAGGGCACTCCATCGGTATGGTACAAAACAAACTCGTAGAGGTCTTGATATCGTACGTGACACGACACAACTAGGCAATGTCAGGGTAGATATACCAATTACACTTTCGGGCTAGGGTAACGCATAGCAGCTACTACCACCCACCTTGGAACACACTCCCAAATCAAAATCAGGAGTGGCCACCAAATAAATTACAAAGTCAAAATATAGTATCGAAGGAATGTGCCCGATCGGATGAATGACCTCACTTGGCCCATCAATTGCTCCTATTTTAGCCACCTTAATCTAACTCATGGGAGTCAGATCCACGTAATACCTCATATAGTATCGTCGCCACCATCCTAGTTCATTCTGGAATCTCCAATGCGTACACGGTTGTTAAAGTGGTTTGGCAAAGAGTATGACAATAACCGATCCCGGTCTCTTTAACAACCAATCGTTATTATAACACCATGGTCATTTCAAAATATTATACTTCAAAACAAAAATATCATATCCATTTCAAAACCATATGAAATCTGATATCATTATTCCCTTAAAATATAATCATTTGCATCATAACACTTTTAAACTTAATTTTGAAATCATAACACTTTTCTCTTAAATAGTTTAGATATTAATAATAGTATATATAATAAAAAGTTTATATAATAAAATAGTTTATATAATAAATAATTAGTATGTAAAAATAGTTTTATATTAAAATATTTTATATAAAAAATAATTAATATATGAAAATAGCTATAATTAAAAATAGTTTATATTAAAATAATTAGTATATTAAAACAGTTTATATTAAAAATAGTTTATATTAAAAATTATTTATATTAAGTAGTTTGTATTAAAAAATTATAAATTAAAATATATAAATAGTTTAAATATAATTTAAAAATACTTTATATAATAAAATAGCTTCCTCAAATTTCACAAATCGACTCGAATTAACTCAAATTCAAAAATCCAATTTAAATCAAATCTCAGATCATCAATTTCGATCCAATTCAAGTTTCAAATAACTATTTTATATCGATTTCAAATACAGATATAAACTATAATTTAAACCATTTCGATTTCAATATTTTCAAAGCTTTAGATATCCAAACATTTATAATAACTCAATTTTCGATAAATTCATTTATAATTCAAATTCAACTTTACCATTAATTAATCAATTCAGTAATCATTTAAATAAAACCTTAAATTACAATTTAAATAAACTAAATATTCCCTTCAATTTATTTAACTTGAAATATTCATTTAATCATTTTAAATCAAAATCAAGTTATAAAATTATATCTTTAAAATCTCAAATCCAATAAGTTTCAAATCAATTTAAATTTATTTTTCCAACCTTAATTTTTTTTAAATTATATAAAAATCTACTTTCAAAGTATAATTTTATGTAATGCCTAAAACATATTATATACTGTTTAAATCAAATCTTATTATTTAAATTTATTTTATATTAAAGCTTATTTCATATATTTTAAAATAGTAAAATTATAAGTAAGTCCTTAAAATTTATAATTTCAAAACTAACTTATAATTATAAAATTTCCAAACGTATAAGTATAGAAATCTAAAATATAAACCTTTATAAAAACACATTGATATATAATATCTTAAAATCAATATTTATGTAGAACCATATATATCTCCTTTTTAAACTATGGAAATCATTTCAATATATATATATATATATATACCAACGGTGTCTGTATATAATTTTCTATCCTATAGTCAAGTGATACGAATATTTATCATTTCAATCCATAATTTGAATATCTACGGTTATATATCTTTTCAACCCGCGATCCCAAATTCAATATCAATGAAAATTTCTTGGGTTTATCATTTCAACCCATAACAATTTTCTTCTATTCTACAAGATCGTTCGGGTATGTATCATTTCAACCCATAAGGAATTCAATACTAACCTGGAACTTGCAGAGTGATAACATATCTGTTAATAACATAACAATCAGCAACAGACATATATCATCAGTGATAAAATAACTAACAAATCATGGTCCGTTTAGACATGGATCTGTTCTTGTGAAAGGTTATTCAGGGATTTTCAGTTGGAAGATGTTAGAAAGAGATTGTTGGCATCACGTCAGCTTCAAAAAGCAGCGATGGATTTGTGGGATTCAGTCATAATGAATATACCAGAAGAAAATTTCTCTTGGGCGCATTTTAAAGAGGTTTTCAGCACTCGGTTTATCCTAGAGACGGGAAGGACTCAAGTGTTTAGAAGTTTTATGGATCGAAACAAGGTGAGATGACAGTGGTGCAATATGATTATAGGTCAAATGGAGTGTTTTGCTTTGGATTAGGATTGATTGATACGCCACTCAAAAGGAATGAAATGTTGGTGCAACCAGAATTTCATCGGGAAATGACCAATCATCTCAATGGTACTTTACCAATATGATCAGTATGGCTTTGAGATCTGGAGCTCTTAATATTGAGAAAGAAGTTCAGAAAGAAGTAGTGCTAGCAGTTAATGCCCAACCTTTATTAGCAATACCAGTTGTCAATAAGTCGTGTTTCAAGCACTGAGGGAAGAAGTAGTAGTTGAGAAAGACGCCTGGAGGTGGAGCTCCAGCTCAGAATAAGCATTAGACTTGACCAAGATCCTTTGTTATAAGTGCAAAAAAATGGGCCACTTTGCAAACCAGTGCTTGAACCCGACTAGCGGACCACTCTATTACAATTGCAGCAAACATGGACATATGAAGAACTAGTGCCCTTCTACAAAGAAGGGATCATAGGGACAACCTTTTACTATTATGGAAATACCATCTACTTCTACGACCCAAAAGGAAAGCAGGTGTTGCAAGGTGCACTATTCATCTATGATATTCCTAATAGAGTATTATTCGACACCGGTGCATCCCATAGTTTTATTGCATTTGACCTATGAACCTGTTGAATCTTAAATATACTATTCTTCATAATTCTCTTTTATGTATCGAACCCCATTGGGGGTCTGACAAATCTCGACATTTTTTCTCAAAGTGTCTATTTCTTATCGAGATTGGCACTTCTCATTCAACTTATTCATTTTGGGTTCATAGGTTTTGGGCTACTTTTAGGGATGGATTGGTTAACTAAGTTCAATGTCATCTTAAACTTTAGTAGAATAATCGCTGTCTGTTGTAAAAGATGTAGTAAGTAGAAGCATTGATATCTGTTGCGAAGAGTCTAATAAGTTGATGTGCAGTTTCCTTTATTGCTTAAGAGTACCTAAAGAGAAGATAAGGAATATACCAACTGTTTGGGATTTCAAGGATATTTTTGAATAAGTGCAAGGTCTACAACCACATCAAGAAGTGGAGGTCCACATTAATTTGACTCCAAACCAAACCTATCATACAACCTCCTTAATGGTTAACTCCAAAGGAAAGAAGAGTATTGAAGAAGCAGACGATTTGTTGTTGAAGGGTTTGATTTTTAGCACATCAAGCTGGGTATCGCCAGTAGTGTTCGTTACTAAGGCTGATGGTTCTCTTAGATTATGTGTGGATTATTGAGAATTAAATAAGAGAACTATCAATAATAAGTATCCTTTACCTAGGATTGATGACATATTTGACCAGCTCCACGGAGCTCGCATATTTTCTCAATTGGATCTTGCCACTGGTTTTCACCAATTAAGGGTAGTAGAAGAGAGTGTACCCTTAACAGCCTTTCATACCCCTGATAGGTTTTACGAGTGGTTAGTCGTGCCATTTAGATTGACTTACCCGCCTGCTTTTTTCGTGGGTTTGATGAGTAGAATGTTTCGTGATTTTCTTAACAAGTTTGTTCTCGTCTTTATTGATGACATTCTCATTTATTCTAAAATGGAGGAAGAGCATCAATACTATCTTCAAGTTGTTCTAAGTACTTTAAGAGGTCATGTTTTAAAGTTTTCTAAGTGCCATTTCTGGAAATCCAAAATTAGATTTCTAAGGAACATAGTTTCGAGAGAAGGCATATCAGTGGACCCAGCTAAAGTAGTTGTGGTTCAAGATTGGAAGAAACCTGAAAAAGCATCGAAGGTTAGAAGTTTCTTGAAATTAGTAGGTTTCTATAGATGGTCCATTAAAGATTTCTCAAAGGTTGCTTCTCATTTAACAAAGTTGAAGAAGGAAGATGCCATGTTTGTGTGGACGTTCAAGAATGATCTAGCATTCATTGAGTTAAAGGAGAAATTAACAAGTAGTCCCATTTTAACCATTCTAGATAGGAGTGAAGAGTTAATAGCTTACATGGATGCTTGTAGGACTGAATTGGGAGCAGTTTTGATGTAGAATAGTAAAGTAATAGCGCATGCGAGTCGACAATTGAAACCTCATAAGAATAAGTACACTAGCATGATTTGGAGTTTGTGGCCGTTCTCTTCGCATTGAAGGTATGGAGGAAATATCTTTTGGGGTGCAATGTTTGAGTTATATACATATTGCAAGTCTTTAGTGTATCTTTTTACCCAAAGACTTGAACCCGAGGCAGCATAGATGGCTAGAAATTCTTATGTTGAACAATCTAGAGATTTTTTATACCCCGGGGGAGCAAATGCATTGAGTAGGAATGTGTTGACGATTGCAAACCTGGAAGTTAAGCTAGCACTAATAGAGGGAATTGCATATTTCAAAGAAGAAGACCCTATTTTAGCTCAACTTAAGAGGGATGTTGAAGATGGAACTATCTCTAGTTTTCAGATAGACTCTCAAGGCATTTTGATAATGAATGGATGGACTTGTGTACCTGACGGTAATGGAATTAGACAAGAAATGATAAGAGAGTGTCATCGATCTAGGTTATCTATCCACTAGGAGTAACTAAAATGTTTCAAAATATAAAGATGTGTTAAGTATCGTTTTTAGAGGTCAAAAAGCTGGGTCATCACAATTAGAAAAATAATTCAAAGTTGAAGGAAGTGGGAAATAATACACCATGTTTTAGGCCATGAGCAATGAAGGAGAGGTGGTCGAGTGCAAAAGGCAGAGTAAAGGTGGAAGCTTTGGTTATTAGTGGTGGAAGGAAGTGTTCATGTAATTTTAGGTAGCTAAATCTTATGTTAGCTTGCTTTTGAAGTGAGTTTACTCACAATTTGATAATATATATTGTGTTATGTATATTGTGAATAAATATAAAAAGTGAAGCGATGAAGTTATAACTTTAGATCATACTTGCTTTTGAAAATAAATGACAACTCTATATTAAATATTGTCACATCTATTACGCTCTACAACATGCAATGTGGCTTTTTGTTTGTTTTTACATGTTTGGTTTGGTTGTATATGGCACTGAAGTGTGTAGAAACTGTTTGAAGTGAGAATAGTCTCTATAAGCGCACTTTGAACCCCTGTTGACTTATGTTAAATGGTTGTATCTGAATACATTAAAAGAATATATCTTAGTTGTTCTCTACACTTATAATAGTATATAAGACAGTAAGGAAATGGTTTGGAGAATTATTGAAATGGTAGGATAAAGTTGTAAAAGTTAGAAGCCAAATAGTCGTTGTGTATGCACTTTGTAAACGCCTTATGTTCGACAATTTTTAATATTGTTTTGAAAAATATCCTTATGGTTTTCTTTATCTATTTATCAACTAAAGTAAGTTGCTGTAAAAAATTGGACTTTAAATCAATTAATAGCTAGATGAAAACTGGTTAAACATTTAGGACTTTAAAATTGGTTTTGTGGCAAGATCAGGAAACTGCAACATTTTCCACCTACAAGACTTCTAGGTGTTTTGGAACTTTGGATAGCAGTTCCGTTAAATGCTGTTAATTGCTATTTGAAATAGTAAATTGGTTAACAATGTTACTTAAATAAAGTATTATTCGAAGACCTTTTAAGAATGTTTAATAACATTAATTTGAGTATCTTAAAAGTGGTTTTAAGTTTAAATATATTTTTGAATAATTATTTAAGAATTTTCAAAGTAAAAGGTTTTCAAGCACAAAACCGGCTTTTTTATCGATTTTTGCTAAATTTGAAATTAGTTATTTTAAGTAATATTCTACATAGATATTTAAAACCTATTTATTAGCATTTTTAAAGTATTTATATATAAGTTTGGAAAAGTAGGTTAAGTAAAATTTATAGAAGGATAAAGTGGTTTTGTTATAACCTTAAGTAATGGTGGATGGTTTTTGAGAAGTTAGTTAAAAGTACATTACCTAGTTAAATAAGTGCAAATGTAATTAGATCTTTGAAAAGAATATTTTAAAAGTAGAGTTAAGTATAAAATGTTTTTGAGTGTATAGTAACAAATTGTTTTTAATTTGTTTAGTTACATTTTTGAAATATGAAATCTTATTAAGAGATCTGTGAATACTCTTGTTCCTTTAGGGTAAGAATATGAATACATCTCTATGTATTGAAAAGAGTAGAAATGAATACTGAAATAGTAATATTTATGTATAGATCTTTGTAAAGGTATTTTGAATATATATATATATATATATATATATATATATGTATGTATATTTATATATGTAAAAGTATATTACAAAGTAGTCTTAGTTAACAAAAGAATTAATTAAAAGTGGATTAGAAATTACATATGTGAATAATCCTTCTTTATGTGTTTACTCATTTATGGAAAGTATTTAATAATATACTTAGCATAAAAGCCGACAAAATAGATCTATTTTACCCGTGAAAGTTAAGAATAATGTTTGAATAGGGCTTAGAAGCAAATAATGCTCTAACCTATCGGCTTTACTCTTAACTGAGGGGTAACATAGTTTGAGAAGGTCGGAAACATGACAAGTATATGAGACTTGGTTTCCATGTGCGATTGTTTTTGTTGTTGTTGAAATAGACCAAATTGACCCAGGTAGTATATAAAAGCTTCTTGGCTTCATGTAGTTTAAGATCCTTCGAGGAGGGCTCATTATTACCAAATGCCTTTCGCATTAAAAACTTATATATATATATTCCCTAGGGAGGACTTCTTTATATTGTTTACTTACTTATTAAAGAACCAAAATTGAGATAACCAGAAATTCACTGATTTAGTTTTGAAGAGCCGGGATCGGATAAACATACTCATGTATTACTTATCGGAAACCACTTCAAAATTGATATACAAGTTCTATGTTTTGGAAGCGGTTATGGAAAGAAATGTTATAGAATTGAACCGTCTATCCTAAGGTTAAGTTCTAAGGAGAGGTTAGCATTAACATTTCAAACAATGATAGCAAGGGTACTATCTATCTTGAGGTTGATTCCAAGAGAATGGAAAGAATTATCATTCATTGAAAGACTTTTACTGGAATCTATATGGAGATTCATAATCTATTCAAGTGATAATGACTCATGCGTTGAGATGCTGAACATGACTTCACCATCTGAAATGACAGAAAATAAAGTAGGCACATAGATGGGGATTTAGCTAACCCAAAAGTGTACATCGGCTCCAAATATCTAGAGATGATTTTGATTGGTTGGCACTTAGAGTTGATGGTATTTGGTATCACATGTTCGGGCATGGACGAGCTATGTTTACTTTGTGGTATATATTATCTAGAGATATACGTAGTATTAGAGGGTACTTTCTGACCCTTGTCAAGAGATGCACTAAGGGAATCTCTAATAGAAATCCATATATAAGTGTACCTTAGAAATTTTAGTTATACTTGTAATATTGTTGTGTGATGAGAAGCAAGCCGCATAACTATTTTCTGATTTACATTCTACAACCTAGAAACTATCTATTGTACCTCTATTTGTAACTGTTATGTGGCTTAATTCTTTTGAGGGGAAAACCATTTTGGTGATTCGAGTGGCCGTGAAAGATACTATTATATGCTAATAACATATTTCTTGAGTTGATGATACCATATTTATTTCTGACTCATGGTTTTTTTCCCTTTTCCTTAATTCCACGGGCACTCTTTCAAGCATTTTGAGAAAAGCGGCTATTCATTAATATTCTTTTTGCTTCGATAGAAGAACTAGATGCTTCCGTTCGCTTACTATAGTATTTTATTTCCATGCACTACTATTAGGTATATATCAGCATTTGTGAGGATAGGCAGTTATAACTGTTTAGGCTGATGATAGTAATAGGATTGTAACTCTAAAATGCCATGTGTCTTGATGTAGTTTCGTACTGTCTTTTCATATTATATGTTATCGTTTCATTGTGAGATTCTTATGTTTTGTTCTCTTCTTTCTTTTTCTTTTCCCTTTTCTTTTTATTTTATCCTAATAATTTGTCTTTCTGACACTCGAATCCTTGGTACATGAATTCCGTGATGTCTTCGACATTTGGAGGTCGAAAAGGCAGGTCATTACAGCTGGTGTTGAAGCGAGGTTAAGAGATTACCTTGGCTTTAGTCGAGTATGACTCATTAGAGATAGAGTTAGTGATGCCACAGAATGAGTAGAGTGCATTATATATATAAGATCTTATTTGTATTAGCTATAAATATATGCCTTAACGGTATTCCAACTACGAAAATTAAAATATCTTATATAAGATAACTTATATAAGTATAAATTATCAAAATATATTTCTATTTAATGTAAGGATTAATATTTCTCATCCATTATCCCTCCCTGATTGGTTTATCCATGCTCGACCAGTTTATGAGCACTGTTGTCCTTTATTAGAATGACTAGCCTTACTCCATCGATTTACGGGCATTGTTATCATTTCTTGATTGATTAGTTACGCTAGACTAGTTTATAGGCATTTTTATCATTTGTTACTTTGTTTGTCGCTCAGCTAGTTTATGGGCATTTATTATTATATATTGATTGTTGGTATGTGCTTGATCAATTTATGAGCAGTTTAACTTTTTACTGCATAGGTAGGCTAGATAGTTATCATGGGCGCATTAAAATAAACATCTTGTGATTTGAATTTTCTAGTTTAACTATAAGGCCTTTGGAGATAATGTTGGGTCAGAAGTTTACTTTGATAAAAGAAGTTTGAATAAATTTTCTAAGCATGGTTTATAAATGAAGAGGAATTAAATTGATATTTTGAGAACATTAACACTGGTGTCTTTGAAAATGGTTTCTAGTGATTTGAAAGTATTTTGAACACTAGTACTTTGAAAAGATTTTTAAGATTTGTTGAGTTCGAGGTTTCTCTTGGAATCAGCAAGTTGATGCGGGAACAAAGTAATTTTATGTTATCTTGTTTGAGTAGCTAGAAAGTGACTAAAAATGGGCGAGAGATGCATTCGGTTCGTAAGTACGTCTCTTTAGCATTACCCTTCTTAGTAAGGAAATATAAGTATGACTTAGTAGGACCCATTTCCATGGTATCATTTTTGTGTTACTTGAACTGTATGCATATTTTTCAGTGGATTTTAAAGTAAATATTTGGAAATTGATTTATAAATTGAGATCATGATGCTTAGTAATATTTACAAAGTATTTCATACAGCTTTGAAAATGATTTTTGATTAAATTCCAAAACTATGATTTGATATACAAATATTCTTATTTAAAAAGAGGAAATAAAAACTGAGATTTTTGATTCTAAAGTTTTCTTTAAAAAAATTTAATATAAAATGTAGAGTAGTTTAGTATGGAGTAGTTCAATAAAGAGTTGTTTGGGTAATACAGATTTTGTTGTGAATTTTCTATAGAAAAAATTGGTATGTGCACTATGTGGGGAGTCCAACTGATAGTGGCATAACCCAAAAGATTTTGATACCTTTTTTGTTTTCCTTTTTAGTAAAGTGTGTCTAGTAAATAAGTGAAACTCTAATAAATTATTTTAGTGATGCATGTATCCCATGCATTAGGACGGTGTGATATTTTAATTATTTCATGACGTGATTGTCTGGTCGTTTTCATTTGTTAGAATGTTCGTCGACGGAAATTCTATCGGTTTAGAAAACCGCCGGACGAATTTTGAAATAAAATTTATACCGCAAGCGCACGGTGTACGAATGTAGCACGCGGCGAATACGGGTCGATCCGCAGGGAATTGATGATTTTAAAATTCTACTCAATCAAATTAACCAAAGTTGGAAGAGTGATTAACTAAAAAAAATGACAAAATAAAATAGATAAAAATATGAGAGTGTTAAGACAATTTAGAGGCAATTTCCACTCTCTAGATCACATAAATCAACAAAATGAAGTTATGATCTCTCTTTTCTTGTCATTAGTGAATTAGTTGATGTGCTTATCATAAGTATGATATATTTGTGCTATTAATTAGCTCAATATAAACCATCAAACTATAACACAACCACTAATACACTTTTAACTCTCATGATATATGACAACAAAGTTGAAATAAAAATCTATTTTAAGCATAGCCTATTAACTATTGTTTAGAAATATAGGCTATCAAATTTCAATTTCAACATTCACTTCTTTGCCATAATCATATTTAAATGAAGAGGCAATTTGTGTTATGTTTGTTTAAGCATAGCCTATTTGTTATGAACAACATAGACTATCAAATTCAAAGCTAAACAACATCATTAAACCACTTCAAGTGTTTCCATTAAAGCACAAAAAGAGAGTATAAACATCAAAATGTTGCATCTACATACTAGAGAGCTTCATTACCCCTAAATTGTAGGGATTAAGCTCTCATATTTGTTATCAAATCAACAAATGTAGAAAGCAACATGAAAACAAAAAGAAAGGAAAATGAAAGCTAAAGGAAAATGAAAGCTAATGGAAAAGACAACTATTCTAATTGCATAAAGGAAAATCTACACTACTTGCATAAAAGGAAATGAACATGTAATTAAAAAGAAACAATAATTAACATTGCATAAAAGAAAAGAATTACATAAGAGAAGAAATGGCTAAGTAGCCATGAAAAGAGAAAGAGAGCTTTCTTTTATTTTCTAAACTAAAACTAACTAACTAAGAGGAGAGATGGCTACATGAAACATAAGGGGTATTTATACAAGTTAGAAACCCTAATGCATATTTTTGGGGAGTACCCAAAATGCCCTTTAGGAAGTGTGGAGGCCAAGTAAACATTAACATGTCTTAATCCCCCATTAAATGTACATGAAACCATTAGCTCCATAAGCATGTGCATTAGCCTTTAATTTGTACATTAAGGTAGGTGGGTAGGTGGGGTCCTCCATGATCTTCACTTTGAATTATTTTCATCTCATTACTTTATATTCTTTGTGCATGCATATTCCTTCATGAAACCACTCCTATTTGAGACCATTTTCCTACAAAAATATATATAAATTTCCAATCAATTTTTCTCAAAGAAATATATGCACTTAAATGACCGTTTTGCCCCTATACGAAGATGAATATGTGAAAATTTGGAATTAATATGAATTTTGGTTAAAACAAGTTAAAATACCCAATATGATCATTTATTTAATTTAAATAGAATAAATATGGTGGTAAAAATATGCACATTTATGTGCACATCAAATACCCCCACACTTATCTTTTTATTCGTCCTCGAATAAACTAAAACTAAGATAAATCCATTTTCGTAGGAAGCACGATTGCATTGAGCGTATGCAACAAGCCGTTAAACCTCTGGGTGTCCCCAGTAGGACGAGTGTAGTCTCGTGAGGGTTTTCAGCGGATACACCCACAAAATCCAAATGCAAAATAAAAAATGTAAAGTGAAAATATTTATAAAAATGCAAGACTTATTTAAAAAGAGATGAATGCGAGTTTTTGAAAATATTTACAAATGAAGGATTTCTTTTTAAATTGACACAAATAAGTTAAACATAGGTTTTGGTCATTATCTTGAAATTTAAGTCATTTACTCGTCAAAATTTCCAATAAAAATCAAGTTATCATAACAAATAGACAATAGTTTAACTTGTTGTTTTGGTCAATAACACAATGTGATTATGAAATGGATCCTTAGTTGATTATCGATGTTTATCAAAGTGGTATTTTCATTTCTTTTCAATAACAAATCAAATCAACTAAGTAAAAATAGTGCTATGATTTCAATTGCTTGCTCTCTCATTATTTGCAAGAAAAATTACACACCTAGCTCAGGTAAACTGAGGCCAGATATACCACCCATGCACTGCCTTTCGGGCTTATGTGAGGGGAGTACAGAGCATGGCGAGTGCACATACTTTCGTACATACACCTATCGACCGTAGGTGGTTTTTATTAAGTCTGTTTTTTTATAGATATGTGTTCCATACATGCATAACCGTGAGGACTTTTAAATGAATATGAAAGCACATAATCAAAGATTCCAAGTAATCCACTCATGCATAACCGTGAGGGCTTTTAAATGAGAGTGAACACTTGGATGTTATTATTTTTTATTTTTATATTTTTTTTTTAAAAGAGAGAGAGAGAGTTCTGCAAAATCATCTTAGCACCATTTAACTTAGAAGGCAAACAAATGTTATATCCTTTACTTTAAATCAACCACTTTATAAAACAAAGATTTTCAATTAGGATGCACTTCATAATTAACACGTATGAATCTTCCTATATACTAGTTAAACCATATTATTTGTAATCAAACTTCATTTTTATTTTTGTTAAGACCAATAAATTTTCAAAAATTTCAATTTAATAAACCAAAGCCATATATTTATCTTATAGTGTTTCTTTTAAAAATAAATCAAAAGAAAATTTGTTTTTGGGATTTTTTTTATTTTTTTTTGTTTTGTGATTTTAAAGCAAAAATAAACCATGAAAAAAAAATGAAGATGAGTCTCCCCCCCACGCTTGATTTTGACTGTGTCCCCACGGTTAATCCAAGTGAAAGGGATGTTTATTGTTATTTACATGAAAACGAACGGTATTTACACGAGATCAGAAAGTATATTGTCAAAAAGTAAATGAAACGGTCTTCCAAAAACCGATTCATTTGTCTCGTCGAGCATACGAGACACAACTTAAGCTCGAAAAACCATACCATAAAAGATTTTGAAGATGAATGTTGATTTGGAAAAACGAATGTCATTTTATTGAAAATTGAATGAGTTGTTTTGTTTTCGATCATTTTTGGGGCAGATAAAACAAGTGATTGAAATTCAAGATTATTTTCACCAAATTGAAATTCAAGTTTGTCTTTGAAAAATTCTTCAAAATTATTGATTTCAAAATCAAAACGGTGATGTAAATCTTCCCCTTCATAATTTAACAACTCATTTTCGAAAAGACCAAAGAATTCGTGTTCATTAAATTCGTCTTCCTTTGTTGGATTATCAACAACTTTATTACATGTCTCAAGTTCAAAATTCAAAGTAGTTGTATTCAAATTTTCGAAATCAAGAAAAGGAAGAACGAATTTCAAATTTGGTTCCACATCCTTAAAAGAATTGAAATCCAATTCAACTACCATGTTTTCAACAACTTCATTAAGATTTTCGTTTTCAATTTCAAAAGTTGTTATTTGAAAATCATCGATTTGGGTAAAAGATGGATTCTAACTTGACTCATTACACATTGGAATTTGATTTTGCTTTTCACGTTGTTTCATATAAGTTTCAAACAACATATCTGTGTGATCATCGTAGATTTCGTTCGTTTGTTCAACAAAATCCAATTTGTAATTATTAACTTGATAATTTTCGATTTGGATTCGTTTAGAACAAAAAATTTCACTCGTATCGTAGTCAAGATTATTCCCATTGCCAAAATTATTTGAAAAGTGGATCACATTTTCGTTTTGATTTTGAAATTCATTTTGGAGTTCAAAATTGTATTGGCATGGGTTATACTCGAAATCGTTTGAATTTTGAAGTGAATTCAAATTTTGATTATTTTGAAAACTTTGATTCGAGTTATTGCACAAATATGAATTACACAACTTATTTATCATTTGATTTTGTTGTGTAGCGATTTCAAGTAAAGATGAAATGCTATTTTCAAGATTTTAAGGTTGGTCATCATTTTGAAAATTTTGTGGTTCAAAATTCGAATCGCTTAAACAATAGTAGTTGTTAAAATATCCATACGAATTTGGAGTGAACTCATATGGATTATATTGATTTTCACAACTAAATTCAAGTGAGTAAGAGAGAGGAAACTCGGACATTTTCAAGATTTTTTTTTTTGTTGTTTTTTTTTATAAAGAAAAATATTTACAAGTGGAATTTATTTTCAAAATGGAAAATTGATTTTTTTTTTTTTTTTGATTTTCAATTTTTTTTTGTTTTTTTAAGAAAAAGTTTTATATATTTCTTTTGGATTTTTGTTTTTCTAAATTTTTCTGGATTTTCGAAATTTCAAAGGAAAAGGATTTAAAAATTTCAAAAAAAAAGGAATATTTAATTTTTTTTTTTAGTTTTTGATTTTGAATTTTTTTTTGTTTTTTTTTAAATATGCATGAACAAATGCAACTAAATGAATGCAAGGGTTAATTACAAATGATTTATCCTAAGTTAACCCAAAATTGTATATTCCCAAATTGTCTTAGATAAACAAGATAGTTCTCAGCCAGGTAACGGGCAGGATTTATCGGTGCACCACGAATCACCGTAGCAATGCAGCCGAAGGTTTAAGTACCTTCAGAGGAACAACCACTATAATATTTACGAATCACCGTAATATTTGTAAATGGTTATTACTCTGTCGTAGCCTAGACACCAAGAAAGTAAATTGTTCAAAAAAAAGACAAATTGTCAATATACAATTAAGTGTTATTGATATCTAACTGTTATTATTAATCAAAATCTAAGATGAAATGCAGAACATATAACTAAACGTGTATTAACAATGCAACTACGAATGAATTTTTTTTATTTTTTTTAGAATGCAAATGCAAGCAACCAACAATTCAATTCAAATAAAACAGAAATGAAAGCAGAATTTTTTAGCAAGCAGAGCAATTTATTTTGGCTAGCTAAGAAAGCAATTTTCAGCAAGCTATTCTTCCTTTATTTCCTGCTTTGGCAACCTGAAAATTAAAAACTAAGATATATACAATATATTTTTTTTGGTTTTTTTTTAGAAAGGAAACTTAAAAGTAGGGTTTTACTTAAAAAAAAAAATTGAAGGAAAACTTAAAATCAACTCAACTCACCCCAAATTATAAAAACAAAAACAATTTAAAACCAAACAAAAGAAATAAAAAAAAAAATTAACTCAAACCCACACCCACAAGAAATGCAAACCCGGCCCAATTAAAGCTAAAAATGCAATCCACTTCGCACTTTGAAAACAAGCCAATTAGAAGATCGGTTTGCTTAAATTACTGACCAAATACAGTTACAATTTACGAATACTTCTTACCGAAAATTTCTCAAAATAGAAATCAAAATCAGAAATCAAAATCACATTCAATCGTGTGATCGCTTGAGTGTCCAATTTCTCAAAATTGAATTGCGATTTCGTGGGTCTGTGGTTTCGAAATTGATTGCAGATGATTTGGGGATTGATTTTTTTCCGAAGGCAATGGATGGTGGAGTTCGATTGGGTTGAGCGATTGGTGGCGGAAGGCAGAGAGATTGAAGTCGCGATTTTGTTAAGAAGGCAGATCGCGGCAGCAGATTCGAGGAGGAATTGAGTCGAGGATGGCAATTCGAAGTGGTTTCAGGTTATAGAGGAAGGAAAAGGGAAGTGTTTCAGGCGATTGTCGAAGTGATTGGGTTAAAGGAAGATGTGGCGTTCGAGGTGGTATGGAAGGATGGTATAGAGGAATTGGTGATGTCTGTTGAAGGTTGAAGGTTGTGTTTGTGATGTTTGTAGGGAGAGTATGGTGGTCGGATGTTGTGGTCAATGCACTTGTTTGGGTTTTTGGTTGCTGATTTGTAGATGAATGGCAGTAATTTGTGGGCAGTGATCAGCAGTACTTTGTAACGCAGTTTGTAGGGTGTTGTTTGGTGGTGAGTTTTGTCGATGGCCGTGCGATGCTGAGGAGCTTCTGGTAGTGAAATGGCTATGATGATATTGTAGCTTGATGGTTAAGGCAGTGGTGAAGATGGAGATTGGAGGTTCGATTTGTTGCGGTGTTCGATTGAGTGGGTGTCGAATTGTCAGTAGGCGATTGAATTTGTGAAGTTTCGTGTATGATTCGTTTCGGTTGCTGTTTGTTCAGAGGTCGTGGTGAAGGGGGGTCTGAAGTCTAAATCGCGGCAGTTTGGGTATATGGATATTGTTGTTAGCAGTAGTGATGGCAGATGGTTGATGCTCTGGTTGTGGTGGAAGTTGTAGCTTGATGTTAGAAGTGTGGCTTGCTGTGTGTTTGCGGAGGAGCAGACGTGAGGCAGAGGTGAATTATGGCAGTGTTATAGTGAAGAGTTGATGATAGTTTGAGTGTGCACTGTGCACTGTAGTGAGTTTTGACAGTAGGCTGTTGGTTGGTCTATGGAATTGGAAGTGGAATGTGCACAGGGTAGTGATGTTTGTATGTGGAGAGATATTTATGGTCACAGTTTGATGAAGCAGTGGTGGAAAAGTGCAAGTATGGGGTAAGTGCAATGATATGCACAGTCCTGTTTGTTCACTGTCTACAGTGGGAGAAGCAGATTGATGGTTTTAGACAGTGTTGTGGTGGGGAACTGATTGTTGTGATGTTGTGAGCTGGCAACAGTTATGGTCAGTAGTTGTATGTAACAGTGGGCAGAAGTGAAGGAAGTGGAGTGGAGAGGGACGGTGATGTGGTAGGTGGCTGGTTTGGTGGTTGTGCAGAGGTGATGCATAGTGAATATGAGATGAAACAGAGAGAAGCTGCTGAAAACAGTAAATATGTACAGGCTTTTTTTTTTGAAGTAATGTAAAGAGGAGGAAAATAAAATTGTAAATGTCGTAATGTAAATGAAAGCAATAAAATATTTTTGTTTCCTTTTGAAATGAGTTTGTGATTTTTTTTTTTAAATATATACAATGCAAATGCAAAACAAATAGAAAACAAATGCAAACAAACACACAAACAAATGAAAGCAAAACAAGACACAACAATAGTTTTTTTTTAATGCACTCAACACACAAAGCAATCACACAATGAAACCAAACAAAAATTAATTCGAAGAATAGAAAATAAAAATCAAAACAATTCCCCGGCAACGGCGCCAAAAACTTGTTCGTCGACGGAAATTCTATCGGTTTAGAAAACCGCCGGACGAATTTTGAAATAAAATTTATACCGCAAGCGCACGGTGTACGAATGTAGCACGCGGCGAATACGAGTCGATCCGCAGGGAATTGATGATTTTAAAATTCTACTCAATCAAATTAACCAAAGTTGGAAGAGTGATTAACTAAAAAAAATGACAAAATAAAATAGATAAAAATATGAGAGTGTTAAGACAATTTAGAGGCAATTTCCACTCTCTAGATCACATAAATCAACAAAATGAAGTTATGATCTCTCTTTTCTTGTCATTAGTGAATTAGTTGATGTGCTTATCATAAGTATGATATATTTGTGCTATTAATTAGCTCAATATAAACCATCAAACTATAACACAACCACTAATACACTTTTAACTCTCATGATATATGACAACAAAGTTGAAATAAAAATCTATTTTAAGCATAGCCTATTAACTATTGTTTAGAAATATAGGCTATCAAATTTCAATTTCAACATTCACTTCTTTGCCATAATCATATTTAAATGAAGAGGCAATTTGTGTTATGTTTGTTTAAGCATAGCCTATTTGTTATGAACAACATAGACTATCAAATTCAAAGCTAAACAACATCATTAAACCACTTCAAGTGTTTCCATTAAAGCACAAAAAGAGAGTATAAACATCAAAATGTTGCATCTACATACTAGAGAGCTTCATTACCCCTAAATTGTAGGGATTAAGCTCTCATATTTGTTATCAAATCAACAAATGTAGAAAGCAACATGAAAACAAAAAGAAAGGAAAATGAAAGCTAAAGGAAAATGAAAGCTAATGGAAAAGACAACTATTCTAATTGCATAAAGGAAAATCTACACTACTTGCATAAAAGGAAATGAACATGTAATTAAAAAGAAACAATAATTAACATTGCATAAAAGAAAAGAATTACATAAGAGAAGAAATGGCTAAGTAGCCATGAAAAGAGAAAGAGAGCTTTCTTTTATTTTCTAAACTAAAACTAACTAACTAAGAGGAGAGATGGCTACATGAAACATAAGGGGTATTTATACAAGTTAGAAACCCTAATGCATATTTTTGGGGAGTACCCAAAATGCCCTTTAGGAAGTGTGGAGGCCAAGTAAACATTAACATGTCTTAATCCCCCATTAAATGTACATGAAACCATTAGCTCCATAAGCATGTGCATTAGCCTTTAATTTGTACATTAAGGTAGGTGGGTAGGTGGGGTCCTCCATGATCTTCACTTTGAATTATTTTCATCTCATTACTTTATATTCTTTGTGCATGCATATTCCTTCATGAAACCACTCCTATTTGAGACCATTTTCCTACAAAAATATATATAAATTTCCAATCAATTTTTCTCAAAGAAATATATGCACTTAAATGACCGTTTTGCCCCTATATGAAGATGAATATGTGAAAATTTGGAATTAATATGAATTTTGGTTAAAACAAGTTAAAATACCCAATATGATCATTTATTTAATTTAAATAGAATAAATATGGTGGTAAAAATATGCACATTTATGTGCACATCATAGAACATAACATATTATTCAGCAATTTTCGACGGTTAGAAACTTTTGGTTCATTATCGAATTTGAAGCTAAGTGTTATTGAGTACATAAAGATAATTTATAAAACTCCTGAGTGGAGAATGTAGTAAGTTAACATTTGTTTTGAATTTGGTTGAACATCTATGCTAAGTAATCATTCGATGTTATTAGACCAACTGATATCAACTGATATACGTCCTTACCTTAGGAGGGTATAAGGAAAGTAGATTCTAGATCTGAGTTTGGATACCATTGTCCTGCTCTTCCTAGCTACATGCCTAACCCAAAGGTTAAGGAAATCAAATGGTTGACTCAGTTATAAGACTAGATTTACTTTGGGCCTTTATCTGAATTTTTGAAAGTAAAATGAATTTATATTATATTAATACTCTTAGGATGTAATAGACTGTTATACAAGTAATAACATGAAGTAATTTTTATTGAAATGTACTATAAATAAGGTTATGACTTTATAAAAATTATATAAAGTTAAGCAATGTTTTATGAAATGCTTCATAAATGGTTTAGTATTGACCGAGATACAATATGTGTAAATGAATTTGATATAAAAAGTAATTGGTGTAGCTAAAAAATCAATAGTATAAAATATGTAAATTGCATGTAAATCAATTCATTCACTTGATTGTTCTCGATTTAAGATTCGAGCATAAGATTTCTACTTATTTACACCATTTCGGGAAAGGATTTTTCACTTCATTCTCGACGGCAAACAATTGAAATAGATTCTTGATGTAATCCCAAAGTTTTCTATCATAATATACAGTTATGTAAGAGAAACCAAGTTTTCTAATCAAGTACCTGGATCAGAGTTTTCACTAGGGAGCTTACGTAATCTATACTAGTTTGGAACCGAAATTTATGTGATTGAGCAAGTAATCAGATCGGATATCACATATGGATGATTCGTCTGATTCATATAGGCTTGGGTATATATGCATACTAAGTTTTGTTGGCATATGGGGAGTTTAGGAGATTGCTCTTCGATTTGTTCTGAGGTAGCATGAATAATCGTTCAAGTAATAACCTCGGCTGTTAAGCGTGTGGTACGCTTAGTATTTTTTGTCATCCTTGTATGATGTGGGGGTTTTTGAACCAGAGCAAATTTTTAGCTTTAGTTACTTATAAACTTCAAATGATGTTGAGTTTCTTAGGTGCTTATTTCTTTTGTATATTGGTCATGTTGAAATTCCACTAGTATACCCTTTCTCATTTCAACTGCTATTTTACTAAACAACCACCTAGGTTTTTCTCATCATTCTACCTATATAGTCATTAATTTTTATAGCTTCTAAATTGAACTGATAATTCCAAATTGAGAGGTCATATTTTTAATCTAGGTGGAATTATACAGGAAATTAACAACCTGTTTAACATAATAAACATCGCAATCAATCCATTAACCTCAAAGGAATTCCCCTTCTAATTTGATTTTAGATTCACTCCTTCTATATGACCCAATTATTTTAACATTCTGAATAAGAATGTTCGATTTATTTAAATACTCAGATTTTTATTAAATTCCATTGATAATAAGAAATTCAAAATTAATATAATGCATGGATTTTTAATGATGTATTTTGATTCTAATTTATTTGACTTTTCCACAAATTTTACTTTGGAATATATTTAAATTTTCATTTGGCGTATTTTACTGCAGACGATGGTATTTTTGGATTTTTATAGAATATTATGACTAGTGCATAATATTATTTTTTGAGATCGTATCGTATTCTTATGCATGTTCGTATTTTTGTTTTAACGCTCGTGGTTCGTACGGGATGAAACTCTGTGTGACGAGAGCTAGAAATTTCAATATAAACCAAAGTTAACACATAAAATTTCCAACATAAGCTTTCCTCATTTTCTATTTTCAGTTTCACCTCACCTTTTCCTTTTACAATAGGCTCAAGTAAGAGTAAAAAAGAAAATAAAAGCAACTTCAAAAATTAAGATCTAATTATATGCTCAACTAAAAGTCTTAAAGTAAGAATCTTTGGAATTGTATTGAAGAGATCTACACATCCACGGGCATTATGCACATTGCGATGTTGTTTGATAGTATTGGCCTAAGCTAGCTATAGCTAGGGTCTAGGTTTTTAGTGAATGTGGGCATCGTTTGGTGAAATGGAAAGAGGAGTTTAGTTTCTCGTGCGTAATAGCACGTGTGGGATGAATTTTGGGAGTTGCAGCCATGGGAATCCAAATGCAACATTATTTTTGTCATGGATGGCTTGGTAGGTTGTAATTTTCAGGGAGGCACCAGAATGGTGTTGGTCGGGTGCAGGTGGAAGCTTGCGCCTGAAGAAAGTCGATAGCAAAGTCTGATATTCATGGAGTATGGAGAGAGAATTTGGGTGGGGATGTTTCTACATGGTGATGTTCATGTACAGATGCACGAAATTGAATTGGGAGGGAAGAATTTAAGACGGGGGTAATTAAAATTAATTATGTAATTAGTAAACTTAATTATAATTTTAAAAAAAACTTTCTAAAACGTGTATCTCCCTCAGACGAGGTCCAATTGAGGCAAGATTTTTTGCATTGCATTAGTAACAAAGATAGCTACGCATTGGAACTAGTTTCGTCGAATGTAGATCAAGTAAAATTTTGGATTAAAATCGAACGTAGTTCAAATTGGAATGCCTAAGCATCTGTTGCAATTTCGATGAGTTAAACTCATCTTTGTAGATGATCAGTATGATATATAGTAGATAAAAATAACTGCCTTTGGGCTTAAATGAATTATTGGTTTGGTTTGGTTGAATATTCGCTTTTGAAAAGTGAACGGCATTTAAAATTAAATAAATGGAATTTTGTTGAGAAATTCGAATTTCTCATCGTTGTGATTTCTAAATCTAGTTATATATTTTTTAATTTCAATTATGTAGCTTATATATAGATTGTTAAACGCTAAAAATTTGATAGTTTGGCCATACTGGATGTGACACTGATATATGTAAAAAGTTGAACCTTTCTAGTGAAAAATGTAGTGATACCGTTGGTTAAGTGATATGGCAGTTATTAGCCTGGTTATAGTATTTTGAAATACTATTAATTGCTATTTTGCTTTTGGAAGTGTTTTTGATCAGGAAAAAATTATTTTTAATCTGACCTTTTTGTAAATTCTGAGATAATTTATTTAAAAATAGCTTTTTTGTAATTCTCTACTTTACTTCAACTTATTTATTATTATTATTTTCTAATATATATGTATAAATAAACGCTTAAAAATTAGTTGGAATGTATTTATCTTTATAGAAAGGTTATTATAATAATAAACGATTATTTTAAAGGCAAAAAGGTGTTTATTTTTTATTTTAAATCGTTTTTTGATTTTAGAAAAAGATTGAAATTTTTTGAACAATATTTGTGAAACGTTTTTGTAACGACCCGTATTTTACGTGTCGATAAAACGTAGAATTTGCAGGTCGATAGTGTTGTTTGTGTGGCCTCTAGCTTGAGTCGTTTAGGAGTTGACCCGAGTGCAAGTGATGAGTCGTGACCGACTCATAGATAAGTCGTAGACGACTTAAGGGGATGGACCGAGTTAAGGGATAGAACGGCATAGTAGTTGCCGACTTAAGAAGAGAGGCGAAATAGGGGTCAAGTGATGAGTCGTGGCCGACTCATAGAGGGCCGACTCATAGGCATTGCCGAGTTAAGGGTTGAGTCGTGACCGACTCATAGGATAGGTCGTGTACAAGTTACGACTCATAGGATGGAAGGCTTGGGAGTTAGGTCGTTTGGAGGATAGGTCGTAAGTAGGGGTGAGCGACCTAAGGAGCTAACGGGTTAGGGTGTTAATGTGTTGAGAGTTAGGTCGGTTGAGCGACCTAGGATAGAGGAACGACCTAAGAAAGTGACCGACCTAGTGGTGAGCGACCTAATAGTTGTAGCGACCTAAGGATTTAGTAGTTAGGTCGTGGACCGACCTAAGTTAGGTCGTATGTGTGTTAAGTCGGCATCGTTGTTAAGTCGTCGTACGACTTAGGACTTGGAGTGTTAGGTCGGTTACCTAATGAGTCGGCTAAGCAGAGTGTGTGTTAGGTCGGCAGGAGTTAGGTCGCGTAAGTACTGTAGAGACCTAGGTCGCAAGGGATGATAAGTCGGCAGAGTTTTTAGGTCGGTAGGATACTGTGTTTTAGGTCGTGTCTGGGTTGAGTCGTGTGGCAGTTGGGTCGGTAGTGTGTTGAGTCGTAAGTCGGCCTTGGCTGTATGTTGTGTTGGTTAGGTCGTAGGTCGTAGGGGCTGATGAGTCGGCAACGACTCATAAGTAGGTCGGGGACGACCTAAGGGGCGACGACCTAAGGGGTTTTCAGCCTATAAATAGAGGGGTTTGGCTCACTTTTTGGCACCGGTTTTTGAAGCGACGAAGTGCTGCCATTTTGAAGACTCGACTACAACATTTCTTCATCTTCTTTTCTCCATTCCAATCAAGTGTTAGCATCCATCCAAGATCGAAGATTTAGATTGAAGATTCAAGTGCCAAAGTTGAAGATCTTCATCCGTTCGAGCTAGATTTCATCGATTGAAGCGAGATATTGCCGGATCAAACCTTGATCTTCGCTGTCCAGATCTGAAGTGTGTTGTGATTTTTAGGTTGTTTTGGTGATTTGGTGAGTGGTAGTTATCTCTCACGCGGATCCAAAGGAGTATATGGGATTGGTGATATGTTTATGTGTTAAAGTTAGCGTTTTCTCGCATTTTCCTTAAGTCTGCATGTAGATCCATCATGTTTGAAAATGTTTATCTATAGAAGCTATTTAACAAGTATTAGAGACAAAACCCATGTTTTAGATTTGATAGATCTATGCTAAAAACTATGATTTCACATATGTTGGACTTTTGCTCACTTAATTACGAAATTTCCATTATAATTGTTATTGCTTAATATATCTTGTTTGAATGCTTGAATGTTTGAATGAATGCTAGATTTGATTGTTTCCAAGTTAGCTAGTAGTTGATTTGGAACAAGGTGATTGAAGATGATTCAAAAGCTACGGAAGAAGGCTCTTGAATGGTGAAAGCTGCTTAAGGCATATGTAGCGGATGTTGAAGCTCATATGTATGATGTTGAGATGGAACTTTGCCATGATGCGATGAGGCAAACCATGTTGTTGAGTTGAGATCTTGCTTTGATGTGATGAAGCGAGGCATGTTGATATCTTGAAGGGTAGTTCAAGTATGATGTGAGTCTTGGCTTAATCCAGGCAGGGATCATTCCAAGCATGTTGATAACTTGAAGGGTAGTTCAAGTTGGTTGATAATGGAGCTGCTCAAGAGGTAGCTTGGGCTAGGTTGAGAATAGTCGTCGAGGAGGATGACTAGGAGGCTTGGACTTTATCGTTGTTGAAGGTTCTAGCAAACTTAAAGCAAGGGTACATAGGGACGCCTAAAAGACTACAGGAAGGTAGTCGAGTACTCTGGGCCAAGAAGATAAGTCCTAGGCACAAGGCAGTGTGCGGAGTTTTGTCTAGAACCGGGGTTACCATTAGCCCTTGACAGATGGCTCAGGAAGGAGTCGGTCATTCAATTAACGGTGATTTCGAAGCAAGGTTAACAGTGATAGCAGAGTCATGGATGTTTGGATGTTTGGTTGTATCATCATTCGGCTTCAAGAGCGGTGTTTTCTGGGTGCTTATCTGATCTTGGTTTAGGCCTTGGGGGTTTGTATTTGGAAAACATCGTCCTTGACTCGAGTGATTATTGCTTTACCTTACTTATCTGCTATGTTATGCTTACTTCTCCTTAGTGTGTGTCTGGGGGCTATCACTGTAGAAAGAGGTGGAGTGGGATGGTTTGGTTCCTATTCCTTTATTTCCTTATGCTCTTTTGGTATGCTTGATTGTTAATTTACTGCTCACTAAGACTTTGTCTGACTCAAGGTTTTATGTCTCCTCTTATTACCTTGGGCTGTTCATCCATGTTGGGATGGGCAGACTAGGTAAGCAGGTGACAGGTGCTGTGCTTAGAGTTTCTACGTTGAAGATGACGAAGACGAGCAGGAGGCTATACATATTATTTTCCTATATGTACTGGGTATCCGCTGCTGTATTTGGTTGAGTGATTTGTAGTGAGGCTTTCATGTATGGATTTGAGTAGATGATTGTATGAAACTACTGTGATGCTTATATGATGATGTTCTGTTCTATGGAGCTTCACTATATTATATTTCTCTATTGTATTTTATCCATGCGCTGTGAGTTATGCGATAGAGATTCTTCTGTTTTGTTTTACCCTGACTATCGTCCATGGCTGCCTGGCACACCTTTTATCGCATTATTTCCTTGATTTGGTGCGGGAGTCATGGGCGGTCGTCACATTTGGTATCAGAGCTTTGGTTAATCGATTTTAGCCAACGCTCGCTGATGTAACTACGTAAGAGAGACGTAATTGTAATTTGATGGATGATTACTATATATAATATAGTAGCCTAGAAGGATTTGAACTCCTTATGTAGTTGTTTCTTAAGGTGTTCTAATCACTCTTATTACAGATATTAAGGATGAGTCGAAGAGGGAGACCAGCTGCAAGGGAAAGCCGTGCTGATGAAGGAGCTGTTAATTATGGAACTATGTTCGAAGCGATGATGACTTCGATCATGAGAAGGATACCAGCTTCAGGATCATCAGTGGATGTGGGAGTTCAAGTCCAAGCTCCGAGGCCAGTAGATTTTGCTAAGCTTTGCAAGGATTATACTTCTCTTGGAGGAAAAGCTTTCTTAGGGACGGAGTCGACTATTGAGGTACAGAGGTGGATTGATGCTTGCCGAAGGATTTTTGGTGATCTAGGGATTGAGGATGCAACCAAGAGAAAGCTTGCATCGAGGCAGCTTCAAGGGAGGGCTGCGGATTGGTGGAATTCTATCACCATAGATACACCAGAAGAAGAGATTACTTGGGAGCAGTTCCAAGTTAGATTTGAAGCCAAGTTCATCTCTACTGCTCAGAGGTCTGTTTTGTTCAAGAGATTTGTGGAGCTCAAACAAGGCGGAAGGCCTGTTCTGGAGTATATTTCTGAGTTCGAAGCTTTGTCTAAGTATGCCAGATCGTACATTGATTCTCCCTATCAGAAGAATGAGAAGTTTGTGACTGGTCTGGATGCTTATCTTGGGAGGCAGTTAGTGGATCATTTGGACGATCCATTTGAGAAGCTTGTGGAGAAAGCCCTTAGGCATGAGAGTTTGTTTCCTAAGGAAAGTTCTGTTGTTGCTGTAACCAGGGAAGGATCTAAACCACAGCAGGGTGGATTTAAGAAGAGGAAACAGCAACAGCAGAAGGGGAAGAATGGCCAGAAGAAGCCGAAGGGCGAAGTGACCTGCTACAACTGTCAACAGAAGGGCCATCTTTACAAAGATTGTAAGAATCCCAAAGTGCCGGGAAAGTGTTACAACTGTGATAAGCTGGGACATATCAAGAAGGATTGTCCAGAACCGAGGAAAGATAGGCAGGTTGTGCAAGCCTATGCTTTGGGGGCTGTTCCATCGTCTTCGAAAGCTCCTACTGCTGAGGAGAAGGGGGAGAGTGTGGTGGTTCAAGGTACTCTTTCTATTTGTGGTGTTCCAGTTAGAGTGTTGTTTGATACTGGAGCGTCGCATTCTTTTGTTTGTGATGAGTTGGTATGCCGGTTAGGTATGAAACCGGATATTGTTGATAGGCCATTGGTTGTGACTAATCCGGTTGGGGGTTCGTCATGTTTGTGTATGATATGCCGTGGTCTAGTTGTGTCGAGTCATGATTGCTCGTTTGTTTGTGATTGCTTTGTTCTGAACTTTGCGGGGTTCGGAATTATTTTGGGCATGGACTGGCTTAGGAAGTATGCGGCTAGGATTGATTGTGAGAGGCTTGAGGTGACAGTCGGGAATGTGGAAGGGCGAAAGGTTGTGATACGATGTAAGCATGAAGAAGGCGTCTTCATGAGCTTCATGTATTCGCTGGTTGTTCCACGGGATGGACTGTCATCGGTGCCTATTGTGAATGAGTTTGAGAATGTCTTTGAGGAAGTCAAGGGGTTGCCGCCGCATAGGGAGATCGAGTTTCGTATCGATCTAGTTGAGGGAGCCAGACCTGTTGTGATGCCTCTTAGGCGGATGGCACCGAGGGAGCAGCAAGAGCTGAAGGTGCAAGTTGATGACCTTTTGCGGAAAGGATTCATTCGGAGAAGTGTGTCCGAATGGGGTGCGCCCGTTGTGTTCGCAACCAAAACGGATGGATCGTTGAGGTTGTGTGTTGATTATCGTGAGCTGAATAAGGTGACTAGGAAGAACAAGTATCCATTGCCGAGAATAGATGACTTGTTTGATCAGCTTCACGAGGCTAAGGTGTTTTCTCAGATGGATTTGGCAACGGGATTTCACCAGTTGAGAGTGGCGAAGGATAGTGTGCCGAAGACTGCTTTCAGGACACCATCCGGGTTTTATGAGTGGCTGGTAATGCCGTTTGGATTGACTAACGCGCCAGCATATTTTGTGGATCTTATGAATAGGGTATTCAGAGATCAGTTGAATAAGTTCGTGCTTGTGTTCGTGGATGATATTTTGGTTTACTCCAGAACCGAGGAAGAGCACAAGACGCACTTGAGGATTGTTTTGGGAATTTTGTGGAAACATCAGCTGAAGGCTAAGTTTTCGAAGTGTCACTTCTGGAAGAGTGAAGTGAGGTTCTTAGGCCATGTTATCTCTGGAAATGGAATAGCGGTTGACCCCGCTAAGGTGGCAGCGATCCAGGATTGGGTTAGACCTAAGAATGCATCTGATGTGAGAAGTTTTCTTGGATTAGCAGGATATTATCGTCGGTTTATCAAAGACTTTTCCAAGATAGCTGCACCGTTAACAGGATTGACAAAGAAGAACCAGGTGTTCAGATGGGATGATAAGTGTGAGCAAGCTTTCGTAATCCTGAAAGAGCGACTGACAAGTGCTCCTGTTTTGACTATTCCAAGTGGGAATGATGAGATGGTGGTTTACACCGATGCATGTGGTACTGGACTTGGAGCAGTGCTAATGCAGAAGGATAGAGTTGTTGCATATGCTAGTCGACAACTGAAGCCGCATGAAAGGAATTATCCGACTCATGATTTGGAGTTAGCGGCGATTGTGTTTGCTTTGAAGATATGGAGACATTACCTATTGGGAGTTAGATTCGAGTTGTTTACAGATCATAAGTCGTTGAAGTATCTGTTCTCCCAAAAGGATTTAAATCTTCGACAGCAACGGTGGCTAGAGTTCCTAGCATCTTATGATTTTGGTATAGCCTATACTCCGGGGAAAGGTAACGCAGTGGCTGATGCGTTAAGTCGAAGACATGCAGGATTGGGAGCCATGTTTTCAGAATGGAAGAGTCTTGAGTATTTGGCTGGATTTGATTTCAGGCCTAGATGTGAATTGGAACCTGAGATGTTGGCAAACTTATCGATAAGGCCTACTCTTGTGGAAAGAATTGGTGAGAGGCAAAGGGGAGATGATAAGCTTGTCAAGATTATCTGTGATTTGGAATCTGGATTGGACCCGGAGAAGGATAAGGGATTCGAGGTCGATCGAGAGGGTTGGCTTCGAAAGCAAGGACGACTAGTTGTTCCCGATGTAGATGGATTGAGAGATGAAGTTCTGAGGGAGAGTCATCACTCGAAGTTGACAATTCATCCAGGTGGAAATAAGATGTATCGGGATATGAAGAGAACCTACTACTGGGAAGGTATGAAGAAGGATGTTGGAAACTTTATTTCCAAGTGTATGAATTGCCGGTTGGTGAAAGCTGAGCAGAAGAAGCCCAGTGGATTGCTTCAGCCATTAGAGGTTCCTACATGGAAATGGGAGCAAGTGTCGATGGACTTTATCGATGGTCTACCTAGGACAAGAGCAGGGAATGAAGGGATTTGGGTCATAGTAGATCGTTTGACCAAGAGTGCAAGGTTCATTCCCGTTCGATCGACTAGGACTGCATCGAAACTGGCTGAGTTGTATGTGAAGTGGATTGTTCGATTCCATGGTGTTCCGAAGAATATAGTGAGCGATCGAGACCCATTGTTCACTAGTGGATTTTGGAAGAGCTTCCAGGAAGTTTTGGGAACTGAGTTGTGTTTGAGTACAGCTTATCACCCTCAAACAGATGGTCAGACTGAGAGAGTCAACCGAGTTTTGGAAGATCTTCTTAGAGCATGTGTTTTGGACTTCGGAGGATCATGGGAAGATCACCTTCATTTGGTGGAGTTTGCTTATAATAACAGTTATCAGTCGAGTATTGGTATGGCACCATATGAGGCATTATATGGAAGACCGTGTAACTCTCCGACATGTTGGTTGGAAACTGGAGAAAAGCTGATACTTGGGCCAGAGATGATTCGACAGACTTCGGATTGTATAGAGATCATTCGACAAAGAATGAAGGCAGCCCAGGATCGTCAGAAAAGTTATGCAGATAATCGTCGGAAGGATTTGGAATTCGACGTGGGTGATATGGTTTTTGTGAAGATTTCTCCATTGAAGAATGTTATAAGATTCGGGAACAAAGGAAAGTTAACTCCAAGATTCGTTGGACCATTCCCGATTATCGAGCGAATTGGAAAGCTCGCTTATAGATTGGAGTTACCGGAAAAGATGGCGGGTGTGCACAATGTTTTTCATGTATCTTGTCTACGGAAGTATATGCACGACCCAACTACGGTGGTTTCTGCTGATAGCTGTGAAGACTTAGAGGTTGATCCAGTGGTTACGAGACCTCGTAAGCCGCTTCGTATTGTTGAAACCGATACGAAACAGCTTAGGAGGAAGACGATTACGTTGCTCAAGGTACAATGGAGTGATGATGTTAACGACTGTACATGGGAGGAGGAAGAGAGGATGAAGGCAGCTCATCCCGGACTCTTCGAGGTATGGCCCTAAAGTGTCGTGACATCTCATGAATTTGTAGCTTGTTCTGAGTCTTAGAATTCTGCATGCTAGGCTAGAATTGGTTGCATGGTTTGTTGATTGCTTTGGATGGTAGGCATGCGGAATATCTTTGATTTCTGATTGTTTGCTTGGAATTTCGGGGGCGAAATTCCTAAGGGGGAGAGAATGTAACGACCCGTATTTTACGTGTCGATAAAACGTAGAATTTGCAGGTCGATAGTGTTGTTTGTGTGGCCTCTAGCTTGAGTCGTTTAGGAGTTGACCCGAGTGCAAGTGATGAGTCGTGACCGACTCATAGATAAGTCGTAGACGACTTAAGGGGATGGACCGAGTTAAGGGATAGAACGGCATAGTAGTTGCCGACTTAAGAAGAGAGGCGAAATAGGGGTCAAGTGATGAGTCGTGGCCGACTCATAGAGGGCCGACTCATAGGCATTGCCGAGTTAAGGGTTGAGTCGTGACCGACTCATAGGATAGGTCGTGTACAAGTTACGACTCATAGGATGGAAGGCTTGGGAGTTAGGTCGTTTGGAGGATAGGTCGTAAGTAGGGGTGAGCGACCTAAGGAGCTAACGGGTTAGGGTGTTAATGTGTTGAGAGTTAGGTCGGTTGAGCGACCTAGGATAGAGGAACGACCTAAGAAAGTGACCGACCTAGTGGTGAGCGACCTAATAGTTGTAGCGACCTAAGGATTTAGTAGTTAGGTCGTGGACCGACCTAAGTTAGGTCGTATGTGTGTTAAGTCGGCATCGTTGTTAAGTCGTCGTACGACTTAGGACTTGGAGTGTTAGGTCGGTTACCTAATGAGTCGGCTAAGCAGAGTGTGTGTTAGGTCGGCAGGAGTTAGGTCGCGTAAGTACTGTAGAGACCTAGGTCGCAAGGGATGATAAGTCGGCAGAGTTTTTAGGTCGGTAGGATACTGTGTTTTAGGTCGTGTCTGGGTTGAGTCGTGTGGCAGTTGGGTCGGTAGTGTGTTGAGTCGTAAGTCGGCCTTGGCTGTATGTTGTGTTGGTTAGGTCGTAGGTCGTAGGGGCTGATGAGTCGGCAACGACTCATAAGTAGGTCGGGGACGACCTAAGGGGCGACGACCTAAGGGGTTTTCAGCCTATAAATAGAGGGGTTTGGCTCACTTTTTGGCACCGGTTTTTGAAGCGACGAAGTGCTGCCATTTTGAAGACTCGACTACAACATTTCTTCATCTTCTTTTCTCCATTCCAATCAAGTGTTAGCATCCATCCAAGATCGAAGATTTAGATTGAAGATTCAAGTGCCAAAGTTGAAGATCTTCATCCGTTCGAGCTAGATTTCATCGATTGAAGCGAGATATTGCCGGATCAAACCTTGATCTTCGCTGTCCAGATCTGAAGTGTGTTGTGATTTTTAGGTTGTTTTGGTGATTTGGTGAGTGGTAGTTATCTCTCACGCGGATCCAAAGGAGTATATGGGATTGGTGATATGTTTATGTGTTAAAGTTAGCGTTTTCTCGCATTTTCCTTAAGTCTGCATGTAGATCCATCATGTTTGAAAATGTTTATCTATAGAAGCTATTTAACAAGTATTAGAGACAAAACCCATGTTTTAGATTTGATAGATCTATGCTAAAAACTATGATTTCACATATGTTGGACTTTTGCTCACTTAATTACGAAATTTCCATTATAATTGTTATTGCTTAATATATCTTGTTTGAATGCTTGAATGTTTGAATGAATGCTAGATTTGATTGTTTCCAAGTTAGCTAGTAGTTGATTTGGAACAAGGTGATTGAAGATGATTCAAAAGCTACGGAAGAAGGCTCTTGAATGGTGAAAGCTGCTTAAGGCATATGTAGCGGATGTTGAAGCTCATATGTATGATGTTGAGATGGAACTTTGCCATGATGCGATGAGGCAAACCATGTTGTTGAGTTGAGATCTTGCTTTGATGTGATGAAGCGAGGCATGTTGATATCTTGAAGGGTAGTTCAAGTATGATGTGAGTCTTGGCTTAATCCAGGCAGGGATCATTCCAAGCATGTTGATAACTTGAAGGGTAGTTCAAGTTGGTTGATAATGGAGCTGCTCAAGAGGTAGCTTGGGCTAGGTTGAGAATAGTCGTCGAGGAGGATGACTAGGAGGCTTGGACTTTATCGTTGTTGAAGGTTCTAGCAAACTTAAAGCAAGGGTACATAGGGACGCCTAAAAGACTACAGGAAGGTAGTCGAGTACTCTGGGCCAAGAAGATAAGTCCTAGGCACAAGGCAGTGTGCGGAGTTTTGTCTAGAACCGGGGTTACCATTAGCCCTTGACAGATGGCTCAGGAAGGAGTCGGTCATTCAATTAACGGTGATTTCGAAGCAAGGTTAACAGTGATAGCAGAGTCATGGATGTTTGGATGTTTGGTTGTATCATCATTCGGCTTCAAGAGCGGTGTTTTCTGGGTGCTTATCTGATCTTGGTTTAGGCCTTGGGGGTTTGTATTTGGAAAACATCGTCCTTGACTCGAGTGATTATTGCTTTACCTTACTTATCTGCTATGTTATGCTTACTTCTCCTTAGTGTGTGTCTGGGGGCTATCACTGTAGAAAGAGGTGGAGTGGGATGGTTTGGTTCCTATTCCTTTATTTCCTTATGCTCTTTTGGTATGCTTGATTGTTAATTTACTGCTCACTAAGACTTTGTCTGACTCAAGGTTTTATGTCTCCTCTTATTACCTTGGGCTGTTCATCCATGTTGGGATGGGCAGACTAGGTAAGCAGGTGACAGGTGCTGTGCTTAGAGTTTCTACGTTGAAGATGACGAAGACGAGCAGGAGGCTATACATATTATTTTCCTATATGTACTGGGTATCCGCTGCTGTATTTGGTTGAGTGATTTGTAGTGAGGCTTTCATGTATGGATTTGAGTAGATGATTGTATGAAACTACTGTGATGCTTATATGATGATGTTCTGTTCTATGGAGCTTCACTATATTATATTTCTCTATTGTATTTTATCCATGCGCTGTGAGTTATGCGATAGAGATTCTTCTGTTTTGTTTTACCCTGACTATCGTCCATGGCTGCCTGGCACACCTTTTATCGCATTATTTCCTTGATTTGGTGCGGGAGTCATGGGCGGTCGTCACATTTTTTAAGATGTTGTATAAAAGGATAGATTTATAAATGTTATTTTCTAAATAAAAGAATAGTTTTATGAATGGTATTTTACAGATAAAAAGAATTAATTTGTACATATTTTTTTTAAAGGGAAACGATACCGGTTTGAGTAATTGAACAATGAATCACATTTGTAGATTTATAGTTATATATGAAATGATTGCTTTGTGGAAGCATATGTTATATTCTTGAAAAATGAATATTTATGTTAAGTATAATAGGAGTTTTATAATAACATTTGAGATTTATAAAAGAAGTTTTGTAAGTAGAAATATGTTTTATAAAAGAAGATTTTATAAATGAATTTAGAGTTTTTAAAAAGTGTTATAAATAAATTTAAAGATTTATAAATTTGGGTTTATAAATAATACTTTTATAAAAGGAGTTTGTATGTATAAAAGAGTCTTATAAATAGAAAGGAATTTATAAGGAATTTTAAGACAAGAATTATAAAGTGAATTTTGATAAATAGAATGAGACCTGATTTTCAGTAATGATCATTTTAAATTATGCTGGTATGGAAAATATGTTTTTTCGTACTTAATTCCGAGGTATGGAAACTCGTATCTACCTTGAGAATTAAGAATGTATGTTAAGTTTAAGACGGTACGCTAACTTGTTCGACTATACTGTTAATCGAGGGACAGTATTGTTTGAATTAGGAAGTGGTGGTAGGTATAATTTTTCTAATTTTTATGCAATGTATTTAATTACACCAAAATGGATGTTATTTGGGTTCATTATTATTAGAATTTTTAATTAACACCTGTTTTAACCTTAATGAAGTGTTGTTCAGGAAATGAAAATTTCTCAAGATTTATGAATATACTTATTCCATTGAGATAATTATACGGATACATTTACTAAGTATTGAAAATGTTGTATTTTATGAATACACTATTACTATTGGTACAATAATATAGAATAGTTTTAAGTATTAAAAAGTGAAATGGTTTGGGAATATAATAATACTATCAAGATAAATATATGAATATTTTCTATGTATTGAAAATATTAGTGGAAAACCTATGAATACATCCCTATAAAAAGTATATTGATACAAGTATTTACAAAGTGGTTTTTAATTAATGAAAAGATTAATTAAAAGAGCCTTAGTGATTGGTTTGTGCTTAGCCATGATTGGTTAAATCTTTAGTTGAATTGTGTAATGACCCAAAAATTTTAGTGGTTTATTTAATTTAATTAATTGAATTTTTTTTGAAATTTTAAATAATTTAATTTTTAAATATAAATTTAATTTTTGAAATACGTCTATTTAAACATAGCAAATGGTAAATTTTCATCTAATAAAATGGAAGTTTATTTCATTGTATGATTTTATTTCAATTTATATCAGTTAAAATTGATGGTGATAAAATGTTTTCCAAACCTGAATATTTTTCTATAGAAAATTTGTAAATCACCTTCTGAGTGAGACGTCGTCTTTCGTTTTTCCAACTTTGAAACGTTATTACTTCGTTTGTCTTATTTTCGACAAATTAGCAGCATTTTTCTATATCGATTGTCGACCTTTGATACGATGATCGTATCACTGATATCTGTGTACCATATTGATCGTCTCGTCGTACTGATCTCTATTGTATATTAAATTCTTTGTTTTGAAGTCCGACACACGGCAGAATTCGCGAAAGACGGTAACCATATCGGTATCGGTTTTATGCCCGTTTTTTTCGTTTATACACCGTACAATAGAAACAACCGTGAACATTTACTGTACTTGACCGTTTCTACTCCACTTTTCAAATTTCATTTCGATTCGTCTCCATTTGCATTTATAATTTCATTTCTTCCATTCTTTTAAACTAATTCTTTTAAAACGTTGCCTGGGAACCCAAGTCCACCTCACACTCTCTCCTACCCATGCTTACATGCTCACTTTCTTCTCTTCCATGTTGTGTGGCCACCATCAACAAATAATGGCCGACCATCCACCACATCACTAAATCCCCACCTAGCAAACATGTCCCATGTAACGACCCCAGATTTTTATGAATTTAAATTGATAATTTAAAAGAATTTTTGAATTAAAATTTGCAAAATTTATTCTAAATAGTAGCGAGTTTCCTAAATTCAAATAAACATATATATTAAATCATATGAATTTAAACATTTTGCATATGTGATTTGGATTTGAATTTCAAAGTAATGAATATATGATAATATGAATATATGTGTATATATGAACATACATTGAGTTTGAGTTATTGTTTTAACTAAACAATTTAAAGATAAAATTATTTTTAACTTGATTTAATAATGGTGAAATTTATTTATAAATTGATTTGAAAATTCAAAACGAAGTCTTTAAAATAAAATAAACCAATTTGCTAAATTAAAACAACACATTATCTAGAATAAACAAAATAATAAAATACATGTAGGCAATAAAATGTACATAAAGTAAAATAAATATTTATCGAAACGTAAACAAAGCAAACAAATGGAAATAGAAAAAAAAGTGATATGCATAAGCATATAAAACAAGGCAATATAAAGACAATGTTATTGTCCATGTTGAACAAAAGTAAGTAGATGGATATGAATTAACTTGTATAAGAAAAACAAAAAAATAAAAAAATAAACCAAACAAATAAAAGACAGCAACTACATGCAAGCATGGAAGCAAAGTATAAAATAAAAAAAGTACAAACAAAAACACCTCTGCTAAAATCCAGCATCACTGCAGCCATACTTGTTATACACCTCAACATAGAATAAGACCACTTCAGCATACTTTAGAATTGTACAAAAAAAAAATATAAAACAGTCTGTAATTTGCCTCTATATATCAACCAATTTCTTCAATTCATTTCGTTCATCTCAAACTTTAACAAGGAAAAAAAAAACTGAAGCAACTTACATAAACCAAACATCTGAGAACAAAGAAGAAATTTAAGATAACAACTTCCACCCAGTTTTCAACTTTGCAAAGTTAAAAAGATTTCAGTTTGAAGACTTCTGGAGATCAAGGAGCTTCAGTATCAAAACCTGATTATAATCTCAACATCCACTTAAAAAAATTCTGAATGGTGATCTGGAAGGTGAGTAAACATACACTTTCAAGTTTAAGTTTTGAGCACAACAGTATAGGCTATTCATTTGATAATATGTGCTGTTTGTGATTATCTTTGAAAATAATCCTGTGTATATTTTTTTGTTCTGCATACTCTACTGCCCTGTTTATTGATTGCAGGGTTAAATGTTTATCCAAATTCGAATTTATTTCATCAATCATTATAAAGCTTTATTTATTTTTTTTCGACAAAGCAAGATGTTCAAACCCAAGGCAGGACTGTTAAAATTTGTTTTAAAACAAAATAGTGAACTATGCTCTGTGATTAAGTTTACAGGCAAACAAATTTTTTTTTTTTTTGATAAATTTGATTTTTGTAAAAGGCTAATTCAGATGTATGAATTGAATCCTAACTGAAAGATAAGATTTTTAAAACAAGAATGGGAATTTTTAGTGATTTATGCCTTGAGCAGTTCATAAATGAATAGGATAGGCTTTTTGTCCAATTTCTAGTAATCAAATGAATTTTGGATGTTGTAATTTGGGTTGAAGCAGGTCTAAACATCATAGAGTTTAGGAAAATTATCAAAAAAATTATCTGTTGCAAGAATTTTGTGGACGAGATCAAACTAGGGTTTTACATCCTGTTTTTGTCGACGAAAGGTTGATGGGTTTTGCGACGTCTGGGGACGATCGGAGTCAATCGCGAGTTGTTCGGGGGGTGCAGGGGATCGAGGCGGAGTTATGGCAAGGAGGGCGAGGCGACTGAAGCTAGGGTCCATCGGAGATGGGGGTTTTTCTGGTGATGCTTGTTTCCAGGTTGATGGGTTTAAGGGTCAGATTCGTTGTTCGATCGAATTATGTCATCTGGGTGATTGCAGGTGGTTGCCGTGGTTGAAGGCGATGCGTGGGAGGCCGGAGTGGAGTTTGTCGATGACCAGAGGTGGTGTGCACGTGGATGTGTATGTTACGCGTGCACGTTTGGTTTTGGGTTCTTCGGCATTGAGTTGCGTCATTGGGGAAGAAGAAGAGGGGACTCGAGTCATGCTCGAAAATTTTGCAGATTTGACTCGAGGCAACTGGGTTTATTCGAAACTAAGGAGGGGGTCGCGTGTGTTTGCCTGGGGGATTTAGCCGTGAAGTTATTAAGTCACCTGATGCTGAACTTAAATAACAACATAAACTAAAAAAGAAAAAAAAGAAAAAGGAAATAGGAAGAAGGGTGAAGTAACTCAGCTTCAATTCGAATGAAAAGAAAGTTTTCTAATTAATACTTAACTAAGTTTAATAAATCAAGCTAAGATTTTATGACAAGTTTAATTTTTTAAACAAATACTTAACAAAGTTTTTCTAAGTAATACTTTAGCTAAATAACTTAATTTAAGTTAAGTATTTAAGTTAATCAACGTTAAAGCTCTTTATAAATTGAAATAAATAAATTTTCAAAATGAAAGAAAGTTTTAAATTTATAAATTAAGGTTTTAAGTAAATCAATTAAGAGATAGTTAATGAGTAATTAGAAATCATAGATTTCAAAAATTTGTGCCGAAAGAATTTCTATTCGAAAAGAAAATGAGTAAATTTTATGATTAGAAATTAATTGTAATTAAGAACTAATTCAGCTACCATTAACACCTAATAAAATAATTCAGATTTATTAATGGATTATTAATGGTAAATCAATTCTTATAAATAATGATTAAGGTTAATTAATCAAGTGATTAAGATAAAATTACGTTTAATGTAAATGAATGTTGATTTATTTGTAAAGGAAAATAATTACTTAATGAAATTAATTAAGGTTAAATGATTATGTAATTTACTGAAGGTTAATTAAATTAACGGGATAAATCAAGATAAATTAAGGTAATTGATTAATTTATCAATATCAAATGAATTGTAATTAATAAATCAAAATTTAATAATTAATTCTTAAGTAATTTATTTAATTGGAAATAAATTGAATAGATTAGAATTAAACGATTAGTTAATCCCGCTTATGAATGATTGTATTGTATGAGATGCCTTGAATTGATCTTCCTATCCGAGCTGTGATATTTTGTTCTGTAAAGAGAACTGTGTATTTATTCATTTATTGATGATATAATTGTATATTATCTGTGAATCTGTGAATGTATGATAAGCGTTATAGTTTATATCGCTTATCAATTATATTTCTGTGTTTTGATCCGTGAAGATTGAATGGTTGTGCACTATTGTGTTGAACCCCTGGACCACACCATACACACACAAATATGGATTTCACGAGGAAATCGATTAAGTCGCAGATTTTTGAAATAGTTAGATTTGAATCTTTAAATTCAAATGTTTTGGAAATGAAATCGGAATAAATGTGAAAAGCTTTTGGAATGGAATTTCAAAATAAAAATTTATTTTTAAATTACTTGATTAAGTTTTGGAATTTAAATAATTTGACTTAAATTTAAAATTCAATACTTGAAATTGAATTCTATGATTTGAAATTTGGATTAAAGATGTTATATTGGTTATATAGGGATTAAACCATTTTTTAGTATTGTTTTTGGGAATTTGAATTTAACCCAAGGATTTAAACTCGTATAAATGAATCAGATTTCCAAAATGAAAACTGTTGTTTTCAAATGATAAACACTTTTAGATAAGAACTGAGATTCCAGTTAATTAGGGGAATTTCAAGATTGAATAGAGAAATGATTTTCCTAAGTTATGAATAAATTCTTTTTGAAAGCTATGAATTAAATCTGTTTATTTTTAACAAATTTAAATTGATGATTTGTTTAAATCAAATTGAAATGAAAATTGATTTGGAAAATCTGTGAATGAATCTTTCGTTTAAAAGATTAAAATGTGAAAATTGTTTAAACCGTTAAAGGTTGTGAAAATGAATCTTTTTGTTTAAAGATTTAAATGGCAATTGGATTAAACCATTTGAAATAAAGTTTTGAATTATTAAGTTGTGACTTAATTGAAATCCCATTATCCATTTGTTTTTGAAATATCATGCTCACTTTTCGGTTTAGCCGGGAAAGGACCTTTGTGTCGTATAACCCATTCCGAATATGTGATTCGACGTTATGGATAGCATTTGAAGACCGGTGATGAAGACCGGGTATTTGCGAAAGCGATAGGATGACCTGTCGATTGTTTCTGCACCGAGTCGCGCCGGTATAGAGACTCCCTAAGTGATGGGAAATCCGATCGGGATTGTGAATATCCGGATGCAAGGACTTCTTTGTAAGTGCCTTCGGTTCTGTTCGAACCCAGAACAGACTTGTATGGATTGTTATGTCTGACATTACAATTTGAGATATAAAGCAGATTTCTTTCAAATATATTTCTGTTGGTGGCGGAGGATTTATTCTCTTAGCTTAACACCCTTCTCTGAGACGTACGAGCTCAGAGGTTATATAGTTGAAGTTATCAGCGATATATTCCCAATTTGGTAATGTGACATGCTAAGTGTTGCTGTGAAATGATCATTGTGTTGATTAATTGTGATAGGATCATTGGTTTGATCGTCTATCTTGGTGATCATTTCTATGATCATTTGTTGACCCAAAGCACGGCTTTTGTATAAAGTGTGTTTTTGTGGACGTGACTTCGTCGGACCTCACACCCCGAAATGGTCGAAACAGGAAAGATGCGGCAAGGTTATTGGGGGTAGCACCCCTTAGGGTATGTACATTTCCTTCTGGATAGAAGTGGTATCATGGTATGGAGCCCAGATACTTAACTTATGTTGATATCGCAGATATATATATATGATTTTGTGATTTGTTGCTGGGGCCCCGGTTAAAGGTTGGTTGCAACCGGGAGATGGCATACTCGTGTCAGTAGTTACCCAGTTAGGGGTAACCCGGCCTTGTGTTGGCAGAGATCCGGTTTGGTTCTCGGGGGCGTCCTTCCAGAGGCGTTCTCAGTGGCAATGGGAAGTTCCTTGGCCTGACCATTTGTTGGAAATCCAATTCCCAATACGAAACCCTGTACGGTTTTAGTTGTAGAACCTGCCATTTACTTATGGTGGTCACCACTGTTTAGATGGTAGCTATAGTAGGCATACGATAATGGTCGTATGTTGGCTAAGATTAATATTCTATTTTCGAAATGATTTACTTCACTATGCACTAGTAATAATATCAAAGAATTCTTTAATGCGTATCAAGCATCTTTGACTATCATAAGGAGAAATCTCCTCCGATTCTGCGTTTGCATTGTGTGTGTGTGCGGGAGGCCTTATGGTAGTCTCATTTTTAAAAAGCATTGCGAATTGACTTTGAAAATCTTCTGTTGAATGTTTTAAAAGATAAACTGTTTTTGTTGCTCACACCAGTCCCATGACTGATCCGGAGTTTATTGTTTTCTTTCCTAAACTCTGGATGCTCATTATTTTCTACACGAGCAGTCTAGAGTTGGGTTTTTCAGATAGTCAGATTTAGCAGATTATCTGGAGTTAGTTCAGTCTTTGGATCGCACCAGTCTTGGTTATCTTGGTGCCTCGTTATTGGGAGTTCGAGCTATTGCAGGATTGATTCTTGGAAATGGAGTTGCCGTTCTCGGAGTTCTTTTTTGAAGACTATCTTAGGATTATATTGTTCCGCTGCTAGATGTTATCTATTTTCTTTCCGCTGCTATTTTATCGTATCATATCTCTGATGTATATTGATATTCATTGTATCGTTCTGTTGTATCAGATATTGTATATCAGTGTATTATTCTTTCGTTCTGCTGTGTTGTTTACTTAATGTTGTTATAAGCTCCGGCGAATCGGATTTGAACGGTCGAATCTATGACATTCGGATACGATATGAAGTATGGATGTTGATTTTCGAGCGAGCAAAATCCGAGTCGTTACATGTGGTATCAGTGCTAAGGTGAAACTTTAGCTCAGGAGTGTAACACGTTAAGTAACTCATTATAGATAGGGTGAAGTATCCCTAGAATGAGTGTATTCCTAAGATATCCGTTTGAATGCCTCAGTAAATTCTCTTACTATCCGCTGATAGTAAGTATGAGTGCAAGAAGAGAACGAGATAGGGGACAGGGAAATACGACTATAATTGGTCGATACTCTGTAACAACAGTGGAAAAAGAAGTTTTGGTATAATAAGATGCCTTAAGAATTGTTGTAGGAAATCTTTACTTCGTATTTCATCAATTTCTTATCATCTTTGGATTTAAACCGTAATAAATTAGAATTTGAAATTTGGAATTAGGAATCTTAAATAAAATTGGAAATTTCAATTTGAGTTGAAATTGGTTAATGAAATATAATGATAGATTTGAATTATAACGATAGAATGATTTGTTTAAAACCAAATTTTGGATTTCTGTTATAACTTCTTGGGTAGAATAAAATCTGAAATATAAACTTGTTGTATTTCTCAACTTATAAAATTCTAAACTTAAGATCTTAATATTTGGATTTTGATTTTAATTGTAGAGAACAAACAGCGTTAGTCGAGGAGGAAAGGTCAGGAGAGTGGGTGATTATGCTTCATCCAGTAGGGTACGAGATGATGAAGGTGAGTCATCAGTTCATAGGGAATTCCCAGTGGAGCCTGTAGTGCAGCCCCGACCACCAGTGGAAGAAGAAGAAAATGAAGACGAATTCAAAGGAGAAGATGAAGAGGAGTTCGAAGAAGAAAATGAAGACGAATTCAAAGGAGAAGATGAAGAGGAGTTCGAAGAAGAAAATGAAGACGAATTCAAAGAAGAATATGAAGAGGAGTTCGAAGAAGAAAATGAAGACGAATTCAAAAATGAATATGAAGGGGAATTCGAAGAAGAAAATGAAGAAGAGTTTGAGGTAGAAGAACCTGAAATGGAAATAGGTTCCGATGGTGATGAAGAAATTCATTGGGATTTGAATAATGCCATAGAAGGCGAGGAGCTGAATGGTGAAGGTTTTATTCAGATAGACTCTGATCCAGAGTATGATTACGTGACTGACAATGACGTGGAAGTTAGAGATCTGTCAGGGCCCGAGAGAGAGAGCTCTGATGGTGATGATTTGTAGTTGGTTAGATTAACTTCTTTTTGGATATGGTGTATCTATGTATGCATTTTGAGCCTAGAATTGTAGTGAATGTTATGTTTACTAGTAAGAATATTTTAAGTAGCAGTTAATATGGAATATATTATGAATTACCTGAAGAACCCACTATGTTTACTAGTATAGTTTAAATTGGCATTAGTCTATTCTGTGAATGTATAATTCATGAAATGAACTGCGCAATTTCGAGGACGAAATTCTTTTAAGGGGGGAAGATTGTAACGACCCCAGATTTTTATGAATTTAAATTGATAATTTAAAAGAATTTTTGAATTAAAATTTGCAAAATTTATTCTAAATAGTAGCGAGTTTCCTAAATTCAAATAAACATATATATTAAATCATATGAATTTAAACATTTTGCATATGTGATTTGGATTTGAATTTCAAAGTAATGAATATATGATAATATGAATATATGTGTATATATGAACATACATTGAGTTTGAGTTATTGTTTTAACTAAACAATTTAAAGATAAAATTATTTTTAACTTGATTTAATAATGGTGAAATTTATTTATAAATTGATTTGAAAATTCAAAACGAAGTCTTTAAAATAAAATAAACCAATTTGCTAAATTAAAACAACACATTATCTAGAATAAACAAAATAATAAAATACATGTAGGCAATAAAATGTACATAAAGTAAAATAAATATTTATCGAAACGTAAACAAAGCAAACAAATGGAAATAGAAAAAAAAGTGATATGCATAAGCATATAAAACAAGGCAATATAAAGACAATGTTATTGTCCATGTTGAACAAAAGTAAGTAGATGGATATGAATTAACTTGTATAAGAAAAACAAAAAAATAAAAAAATAAACCAAACAAATAAAAGACAGCAACTACATGCAAGCATGGAAGCAAAGTATAAAATAAAAAAAGTACAAACAAAAACACCTCTGCTAAAATCCAGCATCACTGCAGCCATACTTGTTATACACCTCAACATAGAATAAGACCACTTCAGCATACTTTAGAATTGTACAAAAAAAAAAAAAAATATAAAACAGTCTGTAATTTGCCTCTATATATCAACCAATTTCTTCAATTCATTTCGTTCATCTCAAACTTTAACAAGGAAAAAAAAAAAACTGAAGCAACTTACATAAACCAAACATCTGAGAACAAAGAAGAAATTTAAGATAACAACTTCCACCCAGTTTTCAACTTTGCAAAGTTAAAAAGATTTCAGTTTGAAGACTTCTGGAGATCAAGGAGCTTCAGTATCAAAACCTGATTATAATCTCAACATCCACTTAAAAAAATTCTGAATGGTAATCTGGAAGGTGAGTAAACATACACTTTCAAGTTTAAGTTTTGATCACAACAGTATAGGCTATTCATTTGATAATATGTGCTGTTTGTGATTATCTTTGAAAATAATCCTGTGTATATTTTTTTGTTCTGCATACTCTACTGCCCTGTTTATTGATTGCAGGGTTAAATGTTTATCCAAATTCGAATTTATTTCATCAATCATTATAAAGCTTTATTTTTTTTTTTCGACAAAGCAAGATGTTCAAACCCAAGGCAGGACTGTTAAAATTTGTTTTAAAACAAAATAGTGAACTATGCTCTGTGATTAAGTTTACAGGCAAACAAATTTTTTTTTTTTTTTTGATAAATTTGATTTTTGTAAAAGGCTAATTCAGATGTATGAATTGAATCCTAACTGAAAGATAAGATTTTTAAAACAAGAATGGGAATTTTTAGTGATTTATGCCTTGAGCAGTTCATAAATGAATAGGATAGGCTTTTTGTCCAATTTCTAGTAATCAAATGAATTTTGGATGTTGTAATTTGGGTTGAAGCAGGTCTAAACATCATAGAGTTTAGGAAAATTATCAAAAAAATTATCTGTTGCAAGAATTTTGTGGACGAGATCAAACTAGGGTTTTACATCCTGTTTTTGTCGACGAAAGGTTGATGGGTTTTGCGACGTCTGGGGACGATCGGAGTCAATCGCGAGTTGTTCGGGGGGTGCAGGGGATCGAGGCGGAGTTATGGCAAGGAGGGCGAGGCGATTGAAGCTAGGGTCCATCGGAGATGGGGGTTTTTCTGGTGATGCTTGTTTCCAGGTTGATGGGTTTAAGGGTCAGATTCGTTGTTCGATCGAATTATGTCATCTGGGTGATTGCAGGTGGTTGCCGTGGTTGAAGGCGATGCGTGGGAGGCCGGAGTGGAGTTCGTCGATGACCAGAGGTGGTGTGCACGTGGATGTGTATGTTACGCGTGCACGTTTGGTTTTGGGTTCTTCGGCATTGAGTTGCGTCATTGGGGAAGAAGAAGAGGGGACTCGAGTCATGCTCGAAAATTTTGCAGATTTGACTCGAGGCAACTGGGTTTATTCGAAACTAAGGAGGGGGTCGCGTGTGTTTGCCTGGGGGATTTAGCCGTGAAGTTATTAAGTCACCTGATGCTGAACTTAAATAACAACATAAACTAAAAAAGAAAAAAAAGAAAAAGGAAATAGGAAGAAGGGTGAAGTAACTCAGCTTCAATTCGAATGAAAAGAAAGTTTTCTAATTAATACTTAACTAAGTTTAATAAATCAAGCTAAGATTTTATGACAAGTTTAATTTTTTAAACAAATACTTAACAAAGTTTTTCTAAGTAATACTTTAGCTAAATAACTTAATTTAAGTTAAGTATTTAAGTTAATCAACGTTAAAGCTCTTTATAAATTGAAATAAATAAATTTTCAAAATGAAAGAAAGTTTTAAATTTATAAATTAAGGTTTTAAGTAAATCAATTAAGAGATAGTTAATGAGTAATTAGAAATCATAGATTTCAAAAATTTGTGCCGAAAGAATTTCTATTCGAAAAGAAAATGAGTAAATTTTATGATTAGAAATTAATTGTAATTAAGAACTAATTCAGCTACCATTAACACCTAATAAAATAATTCAGATTTATTAATGGATTATTAATGGTAAATCAATTCTTATAAATAATGATTAAGGTTAATTAATCAAGTGATTAAGATAAAATTACGTTTAATGTAAATGAATGTTGATTTATTTGTAAAGGAAAATAATTACTTAATGAAATTAATTAAGGTTAAATGATTATGTAATTTACTGAAGGTTAATTAAATTAACGGGATAAATCAAGATAAATTAAGGTAATTGATTAATTTATCAATATCAAATGAATTGTAATTAATAAATCAAAATTTAATAATTAATTCTTAAGTAATTTATTTAATTGGAAATAAATTGAATAGATTAGAATTAAACGATTAGTTAATCCCGCTTATGAATGATTGTATTGTATGAGATGCCTTGAATTGATCTTCCTATCTGAGCTGTGATATTTTGTTCTGTAAAGAGAACTGTGTATTTATTCATTTATTGATGATATAATTGTATATTATCTGTGAATCTGTGAATGTATGATAAGCGTTATAGTTTATATCGCTTATCAATTATATTTCTGTGTTTTGATCCGTGAAGATTGAATGGTTGTGCACTATTGTGTTGAACCCCTGGACCACACCATACACACACAAATATGGATTTCACGAGGAAATCGATTAAGTCGCAGATTTTTGAAATAGTTAGATTTGAATCTTTAAATTCAAATGTTTTGGAAATGAAATCGGAATAAATGTGAAAAGCTTTTGGAATGGAATTTCAAAATAAAAATTTATTTTTAAATTACTTGATTAAGTTTTGGAATTTAAATAATTTGACTTAAATTTAAAATTCAATACTTGAAATTGAATTCTATGATTTGAAATTTGGATTAAAGATGTTATATTGGTTATATAGGGATTAAACCATTTTTTAGTATTGTTTTTGGGAATTTGAATTTAACCCAAGGATTTAAACTCGTATACATGAATCAGATTTCCAAAATGAAAACTGTTGTTTTCAAATGATAAACACTTTTAGATAAGAACTGAGATTCCAGTTAATTAGGGGAATTTCAAGATTGAATAGAGAAATGATTTTCCTAAGTTATGAATAAATTCTTTTTGAAAGCTATGAATTAAATCTGTTTATTTTTAACAAATTTAAATTGATGATTTGTTTAAATCAAATTGAAATGAAAATTGATTTGGAAAATCTGTGAATGAATCTTTCGTTTAAAAGATTAAAATGTGAAAATTGTTTAAACCGTTAAAGGTTGTGAAAATGAATCTTTTTGTTTAAAGATTTAAATGGCAATTGGATTAAACCATTTGAAATAAAGTTTTGAATTATTAAGTTGTGACTTAATTGAAATCCCATTATCCATTTGTTTTTGAAATATCATGCTCACTTTTCGGTTTAGCCGGGAAAGGACCTTTGTGTCGTATAACCCATTCCGAATATGTGATTCGACGTTATGGATAGCATTTGAAGACCGGTGATGAAGACCGGGTATTTGCGAAAGCGATAGGATGACCTGTCGATTGTTTCTGCACCGAGTCGCGCCGGTATAGAGACTCCCTAAGTGATGGGAAATCCGATCGGGATTGTGAATATCCGGATGCAAGGACTTCTTTGTAAGTGCCTTCGGTTCTGTTCGAACCCAGAACAGACTTGTATGGATTGTTATGTCTGACATTACAATTTGAGATATAAAGCAGATTTCTTTCAAATATATTTCTGTTGGTGGCGGAGGATTTATTCTCTTAGCTTAACACCCTTCTCTGAGACGTACGAGCTCAGAGGTTATATAGTTGAAGTTATCAGCGATATATTCCCAATTTGGTAATGTGACATGCTAAGTGTTGCTGTGAAATGATCATTGTGTTGATTAATTGTGATAGGATCATTGGTTTGATCGTCTATCTTGGTGATCATTTCTATGATCATTTGTTGACCCAAAGCACGGCTTTTGTATAAAGTGTGTTTTTGTGGACGTGACTTCGTCGGACCTCACACCCCGAAATGGTCGAAACAGGAAAGATGCGGCAAGGTTATTGGGGGTAGCACCCCTTAGGGTATGTACATTTCCTTCTGGATAGAAGTGGTATCATGGTATGGAGCCCAGATACTTAACTTATGTTGATATCGCAGATATATATATATGATTTTGTGATTTGTTGCTGGGGCCCCGGTTAAAGGTTGGTTGCAACCGGGAGATGGCATACTCGTGTCAGTAGTTACCCAGTTAGGGGTAACCCGGCCTTGTGTTGGCAGAGATCCGGTTTGGTTCTCGGGGGCGTCCTTCCAGAGGCGTTCTCAGTGGCAATGGGAAGTTCCTTGGCCTGACCATTTGTTGGAAATCCAATTCCCAATACGAAACCCTGTACGGTTTTAGTTGTAGAACCTGCCATTTACTTATGGTGGTCACCACTGTTTAGATGGTAGCTATAGTAGGCATACGATAATGGTCGTATGTTGGCTAAGATTAATATTCTATTTTCGAAATGATTTACTTCACTATGCACTAGTAATAATATCAAAGAATTCTTTAATGCGTATCAAGCATCTTTGACTATCATAAGGAGAAATCTCCTCCGATTCTGCGTTTGCATTGTGTGTGTGTGCGGGAGGCCTTATGGTAGTCTCATTTTTAAAAAGCATTGCGAATTGACTTTGAAAATCTTCTGTTGAATGTTTTAAAAGATAAACTGTTTTTGTTGCTCACACCAGTCCCATGACTGATCCGGAGTTTATTGTTTTCTTTCCTAAACTCTGGATGCTCATTATTTTCTACACGAGCAGTCTAGAGTTGGGTTTTTCAGATAGTCAGATTTAGCAGATTATCTGGAGTTAGTTCAGTCTTTGGATCGCACCAGTCTTGGTTATCTTGGTGCCTCGTTATTGGGAGTTCGAGCTATTGCAGGATTGATTCTTGGAAATGGAGTTGCCGTTCTCGGAGTTCTTTTTTGAAGACTATCTTAGGATTATATTGTTCCGCTGCTAGATGTTATCTATTTTCTTTCCGCTGCTATTTTATCGTATCATATCTCTGATGTATATTGATATTCATTGTATCGTTCTGTTGTATCAGATATTGTATATCAGTGTATTATTCTTTCGTTCTGCTGTGTTGTTTACTTAATGTTGTTATAAGCTCCGGCGAATCGGATTTGAACGGTCGAATCTATGACATTCAGATACGATATGAAGTATGGATGTTGATTTTCGAGCGAGCAAAATCCGAGTCGTTACATCCCATGGCCTTGTTCCTCCGCATCTTCCTCCACTCGAAGTTCAACTCACCACTGCCAATCACAGCCGCACATCTACCCAGCCGTGCCACCCCTAGCCTCGGCCTCCACTACTGCAGCACCGCATCACAGTCGAACCCACGGCCAAGATCTCGGCTTCTCCTACCACCGCACAAGATAGTCCATGGCCGGATCCACCAGCCGAGCATCTCTTCGTTTGATGAGAGATGTATATATATATATATATATATGTTCTAGTATATATATATATATATATAATTATATCAATTTATTTATTTTACTGTAAATATATATATATATATAGTTATATATATAGTTTATATAATGAATTAGTATATACTTTGATCCTTGGTTATAAGTATGTGGGCTATTTATATATGTCAGGTTATTCTTTTATTTTGATAAAATGTATATGTTTGTTTATATTTGCAGCAGTATTTAGCATACTACCTTATATATACTATTTTAAATTTTATATATATTCTATGTTTTTCTTTGAGGTATCTGTATATGTCTGTATATGATTTTTTTATAAGTTATGTTACAAGCTGGATTTTGTTTTACTGTTCAAGTAATAAGGTAGATTTGTATTTGTATGGGTTATATATTTGACAATATTATACCATATATATGTGTTTATACCATTTGGTTTATAAATAATTCATATGTATGTATATATGGTCTTTACCTGCGCCTTTTGTGTGCCTAAGCTATGTTGTATAACGATGATTACAGTATTATATGCTGCACAAAGTGTATACATATAATTTATATTACAGGCTATATGATTTGGAGATACATACAGTATGGTACTATGGAACAAGACACATATGAAGTAATATATTGAGATATATGTTGTATGGTGATGGTATGGGTTGCTGCATTCATAATATTTTAAAAGGAATATATATATATATATATATACATACATACATATATACGTTTTATTTGGAAGTTTGTATATATTTCTGGTCGTGTTGGATTTCGAAACCTGTTATTTATACATACATACATACATACATACATACATACATACATACATACATACATATACATATATGCATTTAAGTAGGAATGTTTTGATTTTTGATAGTATATGTATTACATATTTTATTTTTAAAAGTATGTTTAATTTTACTGATATTTAAGTAAATAAATATAGGGATATTATATGTATATATTGACTTTAGAGTGTGTGTCTTAAGGATAATGATTTACATATATATTCTATTTTAATATTTGTCTTAAGTTAAATATTGATTTTTTTACAAAATAATTGATATATATACACAAACACACATTTCTGTACATATTAGTCTTAATTGATTTGATTGATCTCATCAATTCTAGCCTTACTTTGATCAAGGAATTCGTGTCGATTTTGCCTTTCTTGGATTCGTAGTTCGATTCTAGTGTATGTATCAGTGTGTGCATCCGTGTCATCTTCTGTATTCTCTAGCCTCGAAAGGTGAGCAATCAATCACGATTAATGTTCTTATATTATTAAATTGGATTTCAATTGAAACGACAATTGCAATACGTTGTTGTTAGTTATTTACAATGTTATATATGCTATTATCCGTATCTGTTTACCCGTGACATCTGACACCATTATCTGTTATTTATATTGATGATATATGCCTATTGTATTATTATCGTATCTGTTATCACTCTACAAGTTCCCTGTTAGTATAGAATTCACAATGGATTAAAATGATATATACCCGAGCGATCCGTATAATAGAAGAAAATCGTTATGGGTTGAAATGATAGTTCCAAGCGATTTTCATTTGAATTGACTTTGGGATTGCGGGTTGAAATGATATACACCCGTATATATTTAAATTATGAGTTGAAATGATAAATACCCTTATCACTTGACCATAGGATAGAAAATCATATACAGAAACCCTTAGTCTATATATAAATATTTTGAAAAGGGTTTCTATGGTTTTGGAAGGAAATACATGGTTTTATAAATATTGATTTTATATAATTATATAAATATTATTTTATATATAGTTAAATTCTTAAATTTAAGCAATGTATAAATTTGTTTAATATAAAATAAGTTTAATAATAAAGTTTGATTTTGTTAAAATATAATATGGTTAAGTATTTATTTAAATTATATTTTAATATAGAGTTTATAATGATTTTAATAAATTAAGGTTGAAAAGATGGATTTGAAATTGATTCGAAATTTTGTTTAATTAAGAATTATATTTAATTAAATTCGATTTGGAACTTGTTGAATTTGAGATTTTAAAGGATATGATTTTATAACTTGATGTTGGTTTAAAGTGATAAATAAATATTTCAAGTTTGAATTTTATTTAAATAATAGTAAATTGAATTAAGATATATATATTTATTACATTTAGGTTTGAAATTTTAGAATATTTAACGCTTTGAAATATTGATTTTGAAATGGTTTATTTGTGGTTCAAATCTGTATTTGAAATCGATATAATTTTGAATGGTTTATTTAGAAGCTAAATTGGAATTAATGTTTTGAGATCTAATTAAATTTGAATTTTGAAATTCGAGTTGATTTGGAATTAATTTGTGAAATTTGAGAAAAACAATTTTATTATATATACCATTTCAATATTTAAATCGGTTAAGTGGGAAGTATTATGATTTCAAAGTAGTCGAAAGTGTTTTTAATTTCAAGTGTTTTGTTTCGAAAGTGTTATAACTTTAAAAAATGCTATGATTTTGGAAAATGATATATTTAAAATGGAAATGATATCGTATTCGGTTTTGAAATGGAGAAGGATATCGTATTTATATGGTTTTTGAAATAACAATGATATTTTGGTTTTGAAGTATAAGCTATTTTGAAATGAACGCGGTGTTATAATAACGTTTGGTTGTTAAAGAGACTGGGATCGGAAGTTGTCATACTCTCTGCCAACTCCGAAAACCATTTTAACAACCGTGTACGCGGTGGAGATTCCAAAATGAAGTAGGATGGTGGTGACGTCCTATTGAGGTATATTCGTGGACCCGACTGCTTGAGTTGGCATAAGGTGGCTAAAACAGGAGCAATCGATGGGCCAATGTGGTAGCTCCTCTGATCGGACACACTCCTTCGATACCATTCTATTACTTTGTGATTGATTGGGTGCACCTTTGATTTGTGGGAGTGGCTCGAGGCGGGCGGTAGTGGCTGCCACGCGTTACCACTGGTTCAGAATTGCAATTGGTATATCTACTCTGACATTGCTTAGTTGTGTCGTGTCACCTACCCTAGCGTGCTTTACTATGAGTTTGATTTGTATGGTACCTATGGAGTATCCTCTGGTGGCTTCCCGATCAGGAGGGACTACGGTACTGTATAGACTATTGGCATTATATATGTGTTAAGGTGGAAAATTTAAAGCCTTAACCCTATTTTTAAGTAAGTTTATTTTACTTTAGACATTATTATAATAGCGTATATTACTACATACTAGATAGTTTAACGTATCCTTAGAGGATGGTTATCCCAAACATCCTTTGAGTTACTTGTATTTCAGTTGTTATTTCACTTGAGTTGGATTTATTGATATTAGAATATTAATCCTGACTCGAGTGTTTTGTGTTTTGCTTTACGCTCGGGCCAGACTGAGTGAAACAACTTTTGAGACTCACCTTTGGAATTGGAGCTTCATTTGGAGATCCATCAATACCTTTTCAGCTTGCAGTTATTCAGTTGATTCCAGTGATGTATTCTAATCTTGTATTTGACTATTGTAATTGAAACTTTTATTGTATCTTATTTAACTCTGTTATATATAGTAGCTTTATGAACTGCTATTCTTTTATTTCCGCTGCATATTGTATATTACTCTTTGTCTGTGATTCTATGATTTATTCATTTACTATATATGCTAAGTTTTTCCAAATATAAATTAACAATCCGATATTTTGAGCAATTCAAATTCGGCATGTGTGTCTGCCTATGCACTTGGAGGGTGCATCATGATATGGGGTTCTCGCATTTTGTTTAGTAGCAAGCAAATGACTCTTACTCCTACTTGTACCTGCGGGGGTTGGAGCAGTCGAGAGGCTGGCCGTAAGGGCAGAACACAGGTACCAATAAATGCTACGGTGGACGTTACCCCACTGGCAGGTGATCCGTTACGTTTCGTATCAGAGCTTTGGTTTTAGGAAAACTTAGAATATGTAGTAAATTTAATTACGGAATCACTATCGTTCGTGCTTGAATCTTTTCCTCTTTGATTCAAAATTTCTTTGAATTTTGGAATGTTCCCTTAAGTTCCAAAATCAATCCTTATCTCTCCTTATTTGTGCTTCTTGATTTTGGAGTATCCAATAACTCAACTTCGAATGAATTCTATAATAACCGGGAGGTCTCGATAACCTTTGAATGATTTGTAAAGGGGTGAAACTCCTTTACAATAGGCATTGATTTACTATAGATGTATGTATTCTCGATTTACGATGCTTTCTATCTCCTGCTATGCTGAATTCTATCTCTTGAGATCGAATGTCTGTTTGCCTCGGAATTCTACATCGATCTTATTCACGAAGTCACGGTCGACTCGGTTAAGGTTGCCCACAAATTGTATAAACTTATCCACCTTTCTATTTTGTTATTTAATCATCTTATCTTTATTTCGAATCTATCTTCGAATCAAAATTCTCTTTGATTTGAGTCCATCAAATTTGAATCTCTATCCTTGTTTTGAAATCCATTCTTGTATCGTCGAGCGAGGAAGTGTATTTGTAAATTAATGTTAAAATGTTATATATATATTGAGTTGTTTGAGTTGATGACGTTGATTTGGGTTTTCGATCGATTCGTCTGATCAACGCTATCGATAGGATTTTCAAAACACTTGAACAGAGCAAACTGACACAATATTGTTTTCAAATTGGTAAATGAAATAGATTTTGTATGATTATATTATATATCTAAGTATAATTTTCTGAAATTGAATTGTTAACTGAATTGGTTGTCATATTGATAATATTTGGTTTTCATTTATTGTTTTGTAAACTATTGAATAAATAAATTATAAACTTGGTTTAAAAATTGATTTAGAATTTGAAATGGATGTAAATTAAGAATCTGAGAATTTAATTTCCATTGACTTCAAGCTTTGGTTTTAAAGGTTTTAAAATGTACATTAATTAAAGTATTTTCAGATATAAATTGTTTGAAAGAATTTTAGAAGTTTAAATCAATGCTCTTCTTTCGGTGGTGACCGCAGCATCATCGACATTCATTTTTGAGTTTCAAAGTGGAGAGTCCATTTTATAGCTTTGCTACGGTTTTGTTTTGGAAAATAAATTAATTTGAATTTCTAAAGTATGACTTGACCTATAATATAAGTATATGTTTATAGGTTTTATTTGATATATATAATTTATATATATGTATATTTTATCTCTCAATTGTTTGAATTGAAATCGAAAATTTAAAATTCTTAAATTGTGTTAAAGGATAATTTCAAGTATAACTTAAGCTAAAAATTTCGGATAAATATTTAAAAACTTGAAACAATTGAATTGGGTAAAATTTACTTGCATAATACTCAATTACATTCCAATATAACTTACCTAAACCATTGAGAAGTTGAACATGTAATTGAATAATTTATAATGTAAAATGATGATTAATGATTTTATAAATAAAATTCGAGTGATTATAATAAATATTATACACTTAAGTTTTAATTATAAAAATGTTAACAGAGATAAATAGAATAATAAGTTGATTAAATAGTAAATAGGAAAATTAGAGAAAATTCTTCTTTGAAAGAAACCTTTTGGTATCAAATATAAATAAATTGAAATAAAATCAACTCAATGAAATACCTCAGATTTAAAAAAATTAGTTTAATTCAGATTCATACGGTTTTAAATTAATTATTTTATTTTATTTCAATTTGCTTTCCTTCTGATTGTTCTATTCTCCTACCTCTTTTCTTTTCGGGGACGAAAAATTTTAAGTGGGGGAGAGTGTAACGACCCGAAAATTTTAGTGGTTTTATTTATTTTAATTAATTATTTTTTTGAAATTTTAAATAATTGAATTTTGAAATATAAATTTAATTTTTGGAATATGTCCATTTAAACATAGCAAATGGTAAATTTTTATCTAACAATATGGAAGTTTAATTCATTGTATGATTTTATTTCAATTTATATCAGTTAAAATCGATGGTGATAAAATGTTTTACAAACCTGAATATTTTTTCTATAGAAAATTTTTAAATCACCTTCTGAGTGAGACGTCATCTTTCATTTTTCCAAATTCGAAATGTTATTGCTTCGTTTGTCTTATTTTCAACAAATTTGCGGCATTTTTCAATATCGATAATCGACTTTTGATACGATGATCGTACCACTTATATCTGTGTACCGTTTTGACCATCTCGCCGTACTGATCTCTACGGTATATTAAATTCTATGTTTTGAAGTTCGATACACAGTGGAATTCGTGAAAAACGGTAACCATATTGGTATCAGTTTTGTGCTCGTTGGTTTCGTGACTTTTCGTTTATACACCATACAATACAAACAGCTGTGAACACTTATATTTCCTAAATTCTTGTGCTTGACCATTTCTATTCAACTTTTCAAATTTCATTTCCATTCGTCTCCATTTGCATTTATAATTTAATTTCTTCCATTCTTTTAAACTAATTCTTTTGAAACATTGTCTGGAAACCCAAGTCCACCTCACATTCTCTCCTACATATGCCTACAAACTGTCACTTTCATCTCTTCCATGTTGCGTGGCCACCATCCACAAATAACGGCCGACCCATACACCACATCACCAAATCCCCACCTAGCAACCTTGTCCCATGGCCTTGTTCCTCCGCGTATTCTTCCACTCGAAGTTCAACTCGTCACTGCCAATCACATAGCAGCACATCTACCCAGCCATGCCACCCCTGGCCTCGGCCTCCACCACTGCAGCACCGCATCACAATCGAACCCACAGCCCAGATCTCGGCTTCTCCTACCACCACGCAAGACGGACTATGGCCGGATACACCCATTACCGACCACTTGTCCCTTCCACTTTGCTTGCACAGCTTGCCGAGCATCTCTTCTTTTTGTCGGAGATGTGTGTGTGTGTGTATAATTATATCAGTTTACTTATTTTACTGTAAATATATATATAGTTATATATATAGTTTATATAATGAATTAGTATATATTTCGATCCTTAGTTATAAGTCTGTTGGTTATTTATATATGTCATTTTATTCTTTTATTTTGATAAAATATACGTGTTTGTTTATATTTGCAGCAGTATTTAGCATACTACCTTATATATACTATTTTAAATTGTATGTATATATTCTATGTTTTGCTTTAAGGTGTCTGTAAATGTCTGTATATGATTTTTTTTATAAGTTATGTTACAAGCTGGGTTTTGTTTTACTGTTTGAGTAATAAGGTAGAGTTGTATTTGTATGGGTTATATATATGACAGTATTATACAATATATATGTGTTCATAACATTTGGTTTATAAAAAATTTATATATATATGGTCTTTACCTGCAACTCTTATGTGCCTAAGCTATGTTGTATATACCATGATTTCAGTATTATATTTTGTACAGAGTGTATACATATAATTTATATTATAGGCTATATGATTTGGAGATACGTACAGTATGGTACTATGGAACAAGATGCATATGAAGTAATATATTGAGATATATGTTGTACGGTGACAGTATGGGTTGCTGTATTCATAATATTTTAAAAGGAAGATATATATACACACACGCTTTATATGGAAGCTTGTATATATTTCTAGTCATGTTGGATTTCGAAACCTATTATATATATATATATATATGCATTTCAACAGGAATGTTTTGATTTTTGGTAATATATGTATTACATATTTGATTTTTAAAAGTACATTTAATTTTACCGACATTTATTTAAATATATATAGGGATATTATATGCATATATTGACTTTAGAGTGTGTGTGTCTTAAGGATAATGATTTACATATATATTCTATTTTAATATTTGTATTAAGTTAAACATTGATTTTTTCATAAAATAATTGATGTATACACACACACACATTTCTGTACATATTAGTTTTAATTGGTTTGATTGATCTTATCAATTCCAGCCTTACTTTGATCGAGGAATTAGTGCCGATTTTGCCTTGCTTAGATTCGTAATTCGATTTCAGTGTCCATATCAGTGTGCGTATCCGTGTCATCTTTTGCATTCTCTAGCCTCGAAAGGTGAGCGATCACTCATGATTAATGTTCTTATATTATTAAATTTTATTTCAATTGAAACGACAATTGAAATATGTTGTTATTAGTTATTTACATTGTTATATATGCTATTATTTGTTTCTATCACCTGCGACATCTGACACCATTATCTGTTATTTATATTGATGATATATGCCTATTCTATTATTATCATATCTGTTATCACTTTGCAAGTTCCCTGTTAGTATAGAATTCACCATGGGTTAAAATGATACATACCCGAACGATCTGTAAAATAGGAGAAAATCGTTATGGGTTGAAATGATAGACCCAAGCGATTTTCATTTGAGTTGAATTTGAGATTGCAGGTTGAAATGATATATACCCGTATATATTTAAATTACGGGTTGAAATGATAAATACCCGTATCACTTGACTACAGGATAGAAAATTATATACAGACACCGTTGGTCTATATATAAATATTTTGAAAAGGGTTTCTACGGTTTTGGAAAGAAATATATTGTTTAATAAATATTGATTTTCGATCATTATATAAATATTATGTTATATATAGTTAAATTCTTAAATTTAAGCAATGTATAAATTTGTTTAATATAAAATTAGTTTAATAATAAAGTTTGTTTATTAAAATATAATATGGTTAAGTATTTATTTAAATTATATTTTAATACAGAGTTTATAATGATTTTGATAAATTAAGGTTGAGAAGATGGATTTGAAATTGATTTGAAATTGTATTTAATTAAGAATTATATTTAATTAAAATCGATTTGGAACTTATTGAATTTGATATTTTAAAGGATATGATTTTATAACTTGATGTTGGTTTAAAGTGGTTAATAAATATTTCAAGTTTGAATTTTATTTAAATGATATTGAATTTATTAAGAAAAAATTTCAAAACTAAATAATTGTAAATTGAATTAAGATATATATAAAATTATCACATTTTGTTTTGAAATTTTAGAATATTTAAAGCTTTGAAATATTTATTTTGAAATAGTTTATTTATGGTTCAAATCTGTATTCGAAATCGATATAATTTTGAATGGTTTATTTAGAAGCTAAATTGGAATTAATGATTTGAGATCTGATTAAATTTGAATTTCGAAATTCAAAATTCGAGTTGATTTGGAATTAATTTGTGAAATTTGAGAAAATGATTTTATTATATATACTATTTCAATATTTAAATCGATTAAGTGGGAAGTATTATGATTTCAAAGTATTATGTTCCAAAAGTGTTTTTAATTTCAATTGTTTAGTTTCGAAAGTGTTATAACTTTGAAAAATGTTATAATTTTGGAAGAGGATATATTTGAAATGGAAATGGTATCGTATTTGGTTTTGAAATGGAAAAGGATATCGTATTTATATGGTTTTTGAAATGACAACGATATTTTGGTTTCGAAGTATAAACTATTTTGAAATGACCGCGGTGTTATAATAACGTTTGGTTGTTAAAGGGACTGGGATCGGAAGTTGTCATACTCTCTGCCAACTGCGAAAACCACTTTAACAACCGTGTATGCGGTGTAGATTCCAGAATGAAGTAGGATGGTGGCGACGTCCTATTGAGGTATATATGTGGACCCGACTCCCGTGAGTTGGCATAAGGTGGCTAAAACATGAGCAATCGACGGGCTAACGAGGTACCTCCTCTGATCGGACACACTCCTTCGATACATTCTATTACTTTGTGATTGATTGGGTGCACCTTTGATTTTTGGGAGTGTGGCTCGAGGTGGGCGGTAGTGGCTGCTACACATTACCACCAGTCCGAGAGTGCAATTGGTATATCTTCCCTGGCATTGTCTAGTTGTGTCGTGTCACCTACCCTAGCGTGCTCTACTACGAGTTTGATTTGTGCTATACCTATGGAGTATCCTCTGGTGGCTTCCAGATCAGGAGGCACTACGGTACTGTATAGGATATTGGCACTATATTTGTGTTAAGGTGGAAAATGTAAAGCCTTAAAGCTATTTTTAAGTAAGTTTATTTTACTTTAGACATTATTATAATAGCGTATATTACTAAATAGTAGATAGTTTAAAGGATCCTTAGAGGATGGTTATCCCAAACATTCTTTGAGTTACTTGTATTTCATTTGTTATTTCACTTGAGTTGGATTTATTGATATAAGAATGTTAATCCTGACTCGAGTTTTTGTGTTTTGCTTTACCCCCGGGTCAGACTGAGTGATACAGCTTTTGAGACTCACGTTTGGAGTTGAAGCTTCTTTTAGAGATCCATCTACATCTTTTCAGCTTGCAGTTATTCAGTTGATTCCAGTGATGTATGCTAATCTTGTATTTGACAATTGTAATTGAAACTTCTATTGTATCTTATTTAACTCTGTTATATATATAGTAGCATTATAAACTACTATTCTTTTGTTTCCGCTGCATATTGTATATTACTCTTTGTCTGTGATTTTGTGATTTATTTACTTACTCTATATGCTAAGTTTTTCCAAATATAAATTAACAATATGGTATTTTGAGCAATTCAAATACGACATGTGTGGATGCGAATGGTTGAAACATTAGGATATTACAAATTGTTTATTATTTGATAGTTAAATAACTGATTATCAAATCTTGGCCAGCTTTAAAACTACCTTTGAAATGACCCTGACTCGACCTTTGAAAATCGACACCCGTACTTCACTTGTACTCGAATGCCGGAGATTCAAACGTCGAATCTGGTTCGTCGAAGTTTATAACATATTAAGTATAACAACACAGTGGAAGAAAAGAATATATCATATAACTCCAATGATACAACATCCAATGGTATACAACAATGATCCCAAATACATATCAGAGATTTACAACAACACAGCAAAAACAAAAAGGCACCAGCATCGGAAACAACTTGAACTCCAAATGGAACTCCAATGTCTGCAACTCCATCAAAAATCTCTAATACAAAGTGAACAAATGAAAAATGAGCAGCCTGTTTTACTCTTTTGATATTTATTTTTATAAAAAATAAGGTTTCCACTTGTATCATCATGTTACACTTATTAATCTATATTATTACTTATTAAATATTTGTCAAATGTGTTTAAATTGTGTTTAAACCCTTTTGTTAAAATTATTTATAAATTTGTTTTAAATCTTACTTCATTATAATTACTTAATTTATGTACAAACAATATGCTTTAGCCCTTGTTTACTAAACTATGTTTTAAACCCTTGTCATTTTTATATTTACATAGGTTTAAGTTTTTATCAATTATGTAATATGTTTACAATTGCCTTTATTAACTATTTTTTAAAATATATGAGAGAAAAGCATTTTAAAACTTTTAATTAAATCTTATTTTATAAATTTACAACTTTATAAGAAAATGAGTTTGAAATCTAATTATACTAAATAAACAAACACATATATAGATTATATACATGTCTTTCAAATATAATTCAACTTTAAACAACTTTATAAAATTATTTATATCAAAATAAAATCTTTCAAATATCTTTTAAAATTTGAATTTAAAATATAACTTCCAAACCAATATACATTAAAATTTTAGAAAACAACTTTTACTAATTTAAAATGTAGAGTTTTTAAATCCAATTTATTTTCAACATATTTATTATTGAATTTCAAATTCTATTTTCAATCTTCTTACAAAACACGTGTTTTATTTGTTTTTGGAGAAACTCAAATTAATTTACCAATTAATTTGACAATTTAACTTCAAAAATTAAATTAATTATCAAATTAAATTTGATTCAAAACCGGGATTGTCACAGATTCACCCGCTTAAGAAAATTTCGTCCTCGAAATTTACAAGACAGGGAGATAAAAAAAGAACAAATAAGAAATGTTCTTCCAGATCAAACTGAATATTCATTCTGCATTTGGCTTACCAAATCAGAATATCAACAATATATACGAGAACAAACTCATTGAACACTTCACGAAATACTCGGGTCATTCAGTTTAAATATATGCAGGGCATCAGTTAGTTCGAAGGAATAACTAAGCGCTCGTAGAATATATTGAGACCCAAACAATAGATAAATGGATTTAATCTTCCATAACTCTTAAACGCTACGTATGGATTCCAAACTTAGGTCAGAATACCCCAAAGTATACGCAAACTTGTCCCTCATCAGACTTTGATCCTTACAAGAAATTACAACAGAATTTCAAATTTGGTTTTAATCAAAATCGTTTTTATCGATACAAATTTATCTATCTTCATATTTGTTAACCAATTTATTTCAAATAATATCTCAAATTCATTGAAGTTAAAACGGAAAGCTGATAAGAATCCGATGAAGAGAATACGAATTTTAACCAATCTATAACGATTCGCAGATCCACCACACCAAAGCTTCTCCCTCGAGCTGCCACGAAGCAATCAAAGAATCGAAATTGAATGGCGATCAAAAGAGATTGATTGGAAAAGATTGTTTCCGTTGTCGTTACAGGTATTGACCATTTGTAGTGGTATTCCCCTGTCCCCTATCTTGTCCTCTTCTTGCACTCATACTCACTATCAGTGGATAGTAAGAGAATTTACTGAGGCATACAAACGGATATCTTAGGGAATACTCATTCTAGGGTATACTTCACCCTATCTCTAATGAGTTGCCTAATGTGTTATACTCATGAACTGAAGTTTCAACCTTCAGCTCTGATACCAAATGAAACGACCCCGAATCGACCTTCGAAAATTGGCACCCGTACTTCACTTGTACTCGAATGCCGTAGATTCAAACGCCGAATCTGGTTCGCTGAAGCTTATAACACATTATGTATAACAACACAGCAGAAGAAAAGAATATATCATATAACTCCAATGATACAATATCCAATGATATACAACAATGATCACAAATACATATCAGAGATCTACAGCAACATAGCGGAAACACAAAGGCACCAGTAGCGGAAACAACTTGAACTCCAAATGGAACTCCAATGTCTGCAACTCCATCACAAATCTCTAATCCAAAGATAACTCGAACTCCCAATCAAATTGGACTTAAGCAAGTCTGGTCCAAGTGTACAATTGCTATCACCAAATCCAAAGGCTGAACGCTATCGAATTTTGCACTTACTATTTGATTATCTGAAAAACCCAACTCTGGACTGCTCGCGTGGAAAATTGTGGGAACCCAGAGCTTAGGAAGGGAACAATAAACTCTAGGTCAGTCATGCGACTGGTATGAGCAAACAAAAATAGTTTTCTTTAAAACAAACAACAAAGAATTTAAAATATTGAAAACCGCAATGCTTTTTGGAAAATGAAACTACCATAAGGCCTTCCACTGCCCACACAATGCAAATGCAGAATTGGAGGATATTTTTCCTTATGATAGTCAAATATGCTCATATTTAAGAACCCTTTGAACCAATTCAAAACTTGGATAAACTTTTAACAATTTCAAAAGAATTGGTTTTAACAAAATTGTTTCAAATAAAATTTGACTTATTTTAAGGGTTAAAACTATTTTACGTTCAACCACTCAAACTCGAGCCATATTCTCAATTACCCGAGCTTGACTCCGGGTTTTTTACCTCCGCCATTTACGTCGAGTAAAACCCCACACGACTCGAGCTTATCCCTGAGAAAATCATTTCTTCCCCAATTTTCCACTATCATCAGATATTCAAGATATCGTGTACACGTATACCAACGTAATGACGAACTCCAGTTAACCTCGCCGTCTCCAACATGTCGACGATCATCTATACAAGCCTCCAAATAGCCTAGAAATTTATAACAACGACGAACTCGAAATTTTTCTATTTAACTCAAACTGGAACAACATTCGATTATCGAAAAAACTGCCTCGTTTGATCGTATCAGGCCACCAACAATGTCGCAACTTTGGTCAAAGCTTCGCCTACCTCCCACGGTCCCATTGCCACCCGGTGTGATCGACTCCGGAGCGATGACAAGACAACAACAATTCGAAATTCGATCCTAACTAAAACATGAGCTAGAACCCTAAATTAACTTCGTTCTTCCTCCACAATGGTTTATAAAATTATCGAACATTTTTGTGATGATCCCAAACCCCCCAGCAAGCTATGACTTCAATCACGAGATCTAAAAACCCATCGATCACCAGAATTTCATCCAAACCCATTTCATGTTCATCTTACTAATACTCGAAATTTACTAGGTTAAAAATTACGAATTTTCTTTTGAAAATCATGGTTTTCAATGTCAAACACAATGACGTATATGAATCAGTAGATTTCGAGATTCGAATTTTAACCCATTCTTTTTTTTTCTGTAATTCATAAAATTCTAAGATAAACTTATATCAATTCTTTTCAAAAATATTTTTTATTCCTAGATCTCAATAATTCAAAAAAGTTTTGTTTAGATTTCAAAGCCTAATATAGATTAGAGATGAAGATTTTGATTTTCAATCAGGTTTTGAAACTTGTGACTAAAATAGAAGTAAATGTCCCTGTTTCCAGACATGCACACAGATATCAACACACACATGTATACATAAATTTGCAGGCATATTCACACAATCATAGAGCACATATATCACATACAAATCCAATATCAAAAGATATAACAGGGTCAAGTTTGCTCACCTTATTAATGAAGACAGATGATAGCCTGTATTGTGAAAATCTGGAAATGATTTATCTGGAACTTGATTTAGTTGCATGCTTTTGTTTTCAGATTGAAGATACTTTTGTTTTGATCTATATTGATCTCAGATATGAACTTGCATTTGCTTTTCCAGATTTGCTTAGTTCCAGTTTCAAAGCTTCCGGTTTTTGAAATTTGAGAGGTGCTTTGGTGTTGAAAAAACTTTTAATTGTTCAGGCTTTTGATTTTTTTTTTAATTTCCAGGTTGCTTTGAATTTTTTTTTTGAAATGCTTTCGATATCAGGTTCCAGATTTGATTTTTGTTTTTTGAACTTCATTTCCAGGTTTGAAATGAATTACTTTAATCTTGATTTAAATTTGCCTGATCTAATGAATCAATGCTTCCAGGTTTGAAATGTTTTTTTTTTGAAAACATGCTTAGATTTTTCTATGCTCAGGTCTGTTTTGAAGAGAAAGTATTTTGAATAGAAGGATGAAAAATGCGCAGCCTGTTTTACTCTATTGATATTTATTTTTATAAAAAAATAAGGTTGCCACTTGTATCATCATGTTACACATGTTAATCTATATTATTACTTATTAAACATTTGTCAAATTTGTTTAAATTGTGTTTAAACCTTTTTGTTAAACTTATTTATAAATTTGTTTTAAATCCTACTTTATTATAAATTACTTAATTTATGTACAAACTATGTGCTTTAGCCCTTTTTTTACTAAACTACGTTTTAAACCATTGTCATTTTTATACTTACATAGGTTTAAATTTTTATCAATTATGTAATATGTTTACAATTGCCTTTATTAACTATTTTTTTAAATATATGAGAGAAAAGCATTTTAAATCATTTAATTAAATCTCATGTTATAAATTTACAACTTTATAAGAAAATGAGTTTGAAATCTAATTATACTAAATAAACAAACACATATATAGACTACATATATAAGTCTTTAAACTGCAATTTAACTTTAAACAACTTTTTGAAATTATTTATATCAAAATAAAATCTTTCAAATATCTTTTAAAATTTGAATTTAAAATATAACTTCCAAACCAATATACATTAAATTTTTAGAAAACAACTTTTACTAATTTAAAATGTAGAGTTTTTAAATCCAATTTATTTTCAACATATTTATTATTGAATTTCAAATTCTATTTTCAATCTTCTTACAAAACACATGTTTTATTTGTTTTTGGAGAAACTCAAATTAATTTACCAATTAATTTCATAATTTAACTTCAAAAATTAAATTAATTATCAAATCAAAATTTGATTCAGAACCAAGATCGTTACAAATTCCCCCTCTTAAGAAAATTTCATCCTCGAAATTTGCAAGACAGGGAGATAACAAAAGAACAAATAAGAAATGTTCTTCCAGATCAAACTGAATATTCATTCTGCATTTGGCTTACCAAATCAAAATATCAACAATAGATACGAGAACAAACTCATTTAACACTTCACGAAATACTCGGGTCATTTGGTCTACGAATATGCAAGGCATCGGTTAGTTAGAAGGAATAACTAATCACTCGTAGAATATATTGAGACCCAAATAATAGATAAATGGATTTAATCTTCCATAACTCTTAAACGCTAGGTATGGATTCCAAACTCAGGTCGGAATACCCCAAAGTATACGCAAACTTCTCCCTCATCGGACTTTGATCATCACAAGAAATTACAACAGAATTTCAAATTTGGTTTTAATCAAAATCGTTTTTATCGATACAAATTTATCTATCTTCATATCTGTTAACCAATTTATTTCAAATAATATCTCAAATTCATTGAAGTTAAAACAGAAATTTGATAAAAATCCGATGAAGAGAATACGAATTATTAACCTATCTATAACAATTTGCAGAGCCACCACACCAAAGCTTCTCTCTCGAGCTGCCACAAAGAAATCAAAGAATCGAAATTGAATGGTGATCAAAAGAGATTGATCGGAAAAGATCGTTTCCTTTGTCGTTACATGTATTGACCATTTGTAGTGGTATTCCCCTGTCCCCTATCTCATCCTCTTCTTGCACTCATACTCACTATCAGTGGATAGTAAGAGAATTTATTGAGGCATACAGATGGATATCTTAGGGAATACTCATTCTAGGGTATACTTCACCCTATCTCTAATGAGTTACCTAATGTGTTATACTCCTGAGCTAAAGCTTCAACCTTCAGCTCTGATACCAAATGAAATGACCCTGACTCGACCTTCGAAAATCGGCACCCGTACTTCACTTGTACTCGAATGCCACATATTCAAATGCTGAATCTGGTTTGCCGAAGCTTATAACGCATTAAGTATAACAACACAGCGGAAGAAAAGAATATATCATATAACTCCAATGATACAATATCCAATGATATACAACAATGATCACAAATACATATCAGAGATCTACAACAACATAGCGAAAACACAAAGGCACCAGCAGCGGAAACAACTTGAACTCTAAATGGAAAACAAATGTCTGCAACTCCATCATAAATCTCTAATCCAAAGATAGCTTGAACTCCCAATCAAATTGGACTTAAGCAGGTCTGGTCCAAGTGTACAATTGCTATCACCAAATCCAAAGGCTGGACGCTATCGAATTTTACACCTACTATTTGATTATCTGAAAAACCCAACTCTAGACTGCTCGTGTGGAAAATTGTGGGCACCTTGAGTTTAGGAAGGGAACAATAAATTCCAGGTCAGTCATGGAACTGGTATGAGCGAACAAAAATAGTTTTCTTTAAAATAAACAACGAAGAATGTACAATTTGAAAACCACAATGCTTTTTGGAAAATGAAACCACTATAAGGCCTTCCACCGCACACATAATGCAAACGCAGAATTGGAGGAGATTTCTCCTTATGATAGTCAAATATGCTTGTTACGCGAAAACCATTAGATATTATTATTAGCGCATAGTGCAGAAAACCTTTCAAAAGTACAATATTAATCTTAGCCAGCATACAACCATTATTGTATGCCTACTATAGCTACCGTCTAAACGGTGGGCCACCACCATAAGTAAATGGCAGGTTATACAACTAAAACTGTATAAGGCACGTATTGGAGATTGGATTTCCAACAAATGGTCTGGCTAAGGAACCTCCTACTGCCACATGGGTACACCTCTGGAGGGACGTCCCGATAACCAACCCGGCTCTCTGCCAACACAAGGCCGGGTTACCTCTGTAACTAGGTAACTACTACTCGAGCATGCCATCCGCCGATCGTTTGCGAGCTTTATTCGAGGTACCTCTATACCAACAACCATAAAGCAATCACAAAGTAATAGATATGCAGTGACCACATGAGTTAAGTATATGGGCTCCATACCATGATACCACCCTTTTCCAGAAGGGAATGACACACCCGAAAGGGCACAACCCTCATAACCTTGCCGCACCTTTCCTGTTTCGACCATTTCCAGGGTGTGAGGTCTTAAGGAAATCTCGTCCACAAAGCTACACTTTTTCACAAAGCCATGCTTTGATCAACAAATGATCAGCAGCACTTCATATGCCACATTACCAAATTGCGAATGTATCACTAGTAACCATCGACTACATAACCTCTAAGCTCGTACGTCTCAGGTGTTAAGCTAAGAGAATAAATTCTCCGCCACCAAACAGAAATGTATTTGATAGAGACCAGTTTTACATCTCAAAGTGCAATGTTAGACACACGTCCATACAAGTCTGTTCCGGGTTCGAACGGAACCGAAGGCACTTCCAAAGAAGCCCATGCAAATCCGGGTATTCACTAATCATGTCAGGACTCCTCATCACAAAGGATGATTAGATCTCTATACAGGGGATCAATCGGTGCAGAGACATTCGACGAGTTATGCTTTTGCTTTCGAAAATATCCGGTCTTCACCACCGGTCTTTGAATGCTATCCATAACGTCGTATCATTATTCAGAATGGGTTATATGACACAAAAGGTCCTCTCCCGGCTAAACTGAATAATTAGCGCAATATTAAAAAACATATGTATATTGGGATTTCAGTTAAGTCACCACTTAAAAACCCAAAACCTTTTTTCAAATGGTTTAAACAAATTACCATTTACAAATCTTTAAATAAAAGGATTTACTTCACAAAGTTCACCAATCTTTCACAAAGATTTATTCACAACTTTCAAACCAATTTTCTTTTCAAATTGGATTAGCTCATCCAATCATTAAATCAAAGACTCAATTCATAGCTTTCAAAACCATTTCCAAAGATTCATTCATAACTTTCAAAATAATTCTCAATTCCATTTCAAACTTGAAAATTTTCAACACAAATTGGAAATCCTTTCTTCATATAAAAGCTATTATTATTTGAAAACAAACAGTTTTCGTTTCGGAAAAATCCAATTACATTTGTACAAGTTAAAGTCTTTAGGTTAAATTCAAATTCCCAAAACAATACCTTTAAAATGGTTTAAAACTCATATAAACACATTATATAACTTGTTCAACCATAATTCAAATCTTGAATTCAAATTCAAATCAAACTATTTCAATTTTAAAACTTAATCAAGTTATTCAAAATAACTTCTACCTTCAAAACCCCCTTTTCAAAACTTTCCATATTTAATTCAGTTTCATTTCCAAAACCATTTGGATTTAAAATTCGACTTTAATATCATTTTAAAATATTTAATTCAAATATCTGTGACTTAACCGATTTCCTCGTGCGATCCATATTCGTGTGTGTATGGTGTAGTCCAGGGGTTTTACACAGTAGTGCAACATCATCGGTCATCACAGATTCAAGCATATCAATATCGATAAGCGGTATATTCTTATAACGCTTATCTTCCATTCATAGATTTACAAATAATATGTAAAAATATCACAAATAAATAAATAAATAAATAAATCACACACAGCTCAATTCATATTACAAAGCATCACACAGCTGAGATATCAAAACCATTCAATGCAATCCAAACATCCATAAATAAGGTTAATTGATCATCTGATTAATTGAAACCAGATTAATCACTAGTCCAGGTTAATTAACATTAATTAATTACAAACCATTTCAATTAATTATTCTCTAATCATTTATTAATTAATCTTTAATTATTAAGTAATTAACCTTCAATTATTTAATTATTCTTTAATTAATTACCCTTAAATTATTACATTAATTAATTAATTACTCCTCAAATAATTATCATTCCTTAATCATCTCTATTAATAAATTAATCTTTAATTAATTGTCCATAATTTATTACAATGTGATTATCCCTAATTACATTCATTAAATAAATCTTTAATTAATTGATTATCCTCAGAATAATCAATAATTCCCTTAAATTAATTATCCTTAATTAATTATAAATATCTCCAATTACTTAATTAACTTTAACCATTAATTAACCTTTAATCATTAACCTTTAATTAATTAACCTTTAATTAATTTTAATTAATTTCATTAAGTAATTTCCCCTTAATTACTTATTTTAATTAATCAATCTTCAATTACATTAAAGTAATCAACCTTTAAGTAATCACATTAAGTAATGATCCTTTAATTTATAAATCAAAAATAAACCATTACATTTCTTAATTATCATTTAAAAATTCTATTAATTAAACCTTTGTAACAAATCACCATTTACAAATAAAACAACTTAAGTGTCCCTTAAGTTAATTTAAAATTGAAAGCATTTCATTTCCTCAATTAGCTATTCAATCCCAATATTAGATTTATTTAAAATAAACCATTAAAATAAAGGTTATATATATAAACACTTTAAAACTTAGCTAATTTAAAAATAATTTTTATTTAAAAACCCTTTTAACCAATTCAAAACTTAGATAAACTTTTAACAATTTCAAAAGAATTGGTTTTAACAAAATTGTTTCAAATAAAATTTGATTTATTTTAAGGGTTAAAACTATTTTACGTTCAATCACTCAAACCCAAGACATATTCTAAATTACGCGAGCTTGACTTTGGGTTTATTAACTCTATCATTTACTTTGAGTAAAACCCCACATGACTCGAGCTTATCCCCGAGCAAATCATTTCTTCCCCAATTTTCAACTATCATCGGATATTCAAGATACCGCATGCATGTGTACCAACGTACCGACGAACTCTAGTTGACCTCGCTGTCTCCAACATGTCGATGATAACCTACACAAGCCTCTAGACAACCCAAAAATTTGTAACAATGACAAACTCGAAATTTCGCTATTTAACTCAAACTGGAACAACATTCGATCATCGAAAAAGCTGCCTCGTTTGATAGCCTCAGGCCACCAACAACGTCGCAACTTTGGTCAATGCCCCGCCTACCACCCATGGTTCCGTTGCCACCGGTGCGATCGACTCCAGAGCGATGATGAGACAACAACAATTCACAATTTGATCCTAACTAAAGCATGAGCTAGAACCCTAAATTAACCTCGTTCGTCCTCCACAATGATTTATAAAATTATCGAACGTATTTGTTATGATCCCTAACCCCCAGCATGCTATGACTTCAATCATGAGATCTAAAAACCCACCGATTACCAGAATTTCATCCAAACCCATTTCACGTTCATCTTACTAATACTTGGAATTTACTAGGTTAAAAATTATGAATTTTCTTTTGAAAATCATGGATTTCAATGTCAAACAAAACGATGTATATGAATCAATAGATTTCAAGATTCGAATTTTAACCCATTCTTTTATTTATTTTCTGTAATTCATAAAATTCTAAGATAAACTTAAATCAATTCTCTTCAAAAATATTTTTTAGTCCTAGATCCCGATCATGCAAACTATTTTTGTTAAGATTTCAAATCCTAATGTAGATTAGGGATGAAGATTTTGATTTTCAAACATGTTTTGAAACCTATGACTAAAACATACGTAAATGTCCTTGTTTCTAGATATTCACACAATCATACGAGCACATATATCACATGCAAATCCAATACCAAAATATATAACAGGGTCAAGTCTGTTCACCTTATTAATGAAGACAGAGGATAGTCTGTATTGTGAAAAACTGGAAATGATTTATCTGGAACTTGATTTAGTTGCATGCTTTTTTCCAGATTGAAGATACTTTTGTTTTGATCTATACTAATCTCAGTTTTGAACTTGCATTTGCTTTTCCAGATTTTCTTTGTTCCAGTTTCAAAGCTTCCAGGTTTTGAAATTTGAGAGGTGCTTCGATCTTGAAAAACTTTTGATTGTTCAGGCTTTTGATTTTTTTTTCTAGGTTGCTTTGAATTTTTTTTTGAAATACTTTAGATATCAGGTTCCAGATTTGATTTTTGTTTTTCTGAACTTCATTTCCAGGTTTGAAATGAATCACTTTAATCTTGATTTAAAATTTCCTGATCTACTACTTGAATCAATGCTTCCAGGTTTGAAATGTTTTTTTTTTGAATACATGCTTAGATTTTTCTATTCTCAGGTTTGTTTTGAAGGGAAAGTATTTTGAATAGAAGGATGAAAAATGAGCAGCCTGTTTTACTCTTTTGATATTTATTTTTATAAAAAAAATGAGGTTGCCACTTGTGTCATCATGTTACACGTGTTAATCTATATTTTTTCTTATTAATCATTTGTCAAATGTGTATAAATTGTGTTTAAACCCTTGTGTTAAACTTATTTATATTTTTTAAAATCCTACTTCATTATAAATTACTTAATTTATGTACAAACTATATGCTTTAGCCCTTGTTTACTAAACTATGTTTTAAACCCTTGTCATTTTTATATTTACAAAGGTCTAAAGTTTTATCAATTACGTAATATGTTTACAATTGCCTTTATTAACTTTTCTTTAAATAGATGAGAGAAAAGTATTTTAAATCTTTTAGTTAAATCTCATTTTATAAATTTACAACTTTATAAGAAAATGAGTTTGAAATCTAATTATACTAAATAAACAAACACATATAGATTATATATATAAGTCTTTAAAATATAATTTAACTTTAAAGAACTTTTTAAAATTATTTGCATCAAAATAAAATCTTTCAAATATCTTTTAAAATTTGAATTTAAAATATAACTTCCAAACCAATATACATTAAAATTTTAGAAAATAACTTTTACTAATTTAAAATGTAGAGTTTTTAATTCCAATTTATTTTCAACATATTTATTATTGAATATCAAATTCTATTTTCAATCTTCTTAAAAAACACATGTTTTACTTATTTTTGGAGAAACTCAAATTAATTTACCATTTAATTTCACAATTTAACTTCAAAAATTAAATTAATTATCAAATTAAATTTGTTTCAAAACCGGGGTCATTACAATCTTTGTCAGTTCGAAGAGACCGAGATCAGATATATTATCTGAAAACCACATCGAACCGGCATAAGCATTCAAATTGAAGCTATCTTTAAGATGACGGAATCGAAGATCGAGATCAGATATATTATCTGAAAACCTATGCATAAGCTTTCCCTGGAACTTCTGTAAATTAAACTCATCTTTTTGGATAATCAATATGATATATAGTAGATGGAAATAATTTCTTTATGCTTGAATGAATTATTGGTTTGGTTTTGATGAATATTAGCTTTTAAAAAGTGAATGACATTTAAAATGATATACAAGGAATTTTGTTGATAAATTCGGATTTCTCATCATTGTGCTTTTTAATTTTTGTTATATACCTATTAATTGCAATTATTTACTTGTTATATATATATATATATATTGTTAAATTATAAAAATTTGGTAGTTTTCCATATTGTATGTGACATTGTATACTGATGTGCACGTAAATGTGCATATATTTACATCCACATTTTATCTCTTTTTATTTAAATAAACATCACATTTGGGCATTTTAACCTGTTTAAAACCAAAATTCAGTTATTTTCAAGCCATCATATTTTCATCTTCATTCAACGGCAAAATGGTCATTTTTGTGCTTGTGTCAATTTAATAATTTTTACTTGGACTTTTTGTTGTTAATTTTTAGAGGAATTTGATGCATATGGAAGAGGCTTATATGAAGATACATGCATGCACAAATGAAATACAAAGGAATAAAGATGAAATAATCCAAGTTCAAGATCATGGAGGAACCCACCTACTTACATAAATGTACAATTATGAGCTAATGGACAACTAAGTGGAGGTTAAAGCTTCATGCATAACAAATGATGGAATAATTAGTAGCTAATGGTTACTTGGTGATCACACTTCCTAAAGGGCATTTTAGGAAGCCTCCTAAAAATAGAATTAGGGTTTTATACATGTATATATAGCCCTCCTATGTACATGAAACCATCTTTTACTCTTTCATTTTACTTAGGAAATTAAGAAATCAAAGTGTAAGCTCAATGTTCTATGAAATAAAAATGACTTCCTAGCCTCTTTCTTCTCTCTTTTCTACATGTTTTTCTTTGTTTTATTATTAATGTTTATTTCTATGCTCTCTTTCTCTTTATACTCATAGCTTAGATTTACATTTATGCAAGTAGTTAGTAGCTAATCTCTTTTGCTTTCTTTGCTTATTTTCTATTCTCTTTTCTTTTTAATGTTGAAATTTACTTGTGTTGCTTCAATGCCACAAATGAGTCGCTAAACTCCTTCAATTTAGGGGTGATGAAGCTCTCTAACTTTATGTAATTTCAACATTTTTATGATTTATGATCCCTTTGATTATGCTTCATGAATGTGAATTTTGATGTAAGTTTATACAAGTGGGTTTGATAGCTTATATTGCCTATGCAGATGAGCTATTCTTATTCAACATAAACACATTTTACATCATCATTTGCTAATTAATTTTTGATTATGAAATGAAAGTAAAAATGAAATTTGATGATCTATATTACTAGTTACAATATTAAATATATCATACTTAAAATAGTTTTTGCTTTGGCTTTATTTTCATGAGAATTATAAGTGGTATAATTATTGTATTATAGTTTGATGGTTTGAGGAATGTTAACTAATAACATAAACAAACCATACTTATGATAAATGCAATGATTATTTCACTTAATATCAAAGTTAGAGATCATAAATTATGTGTTTATTGATTTACAAAAATTTGAGAGTGGATTTGCCTCTTAATTGTTCTCTAGTTCAATAGTTCTCTAATCACATTTTAATTCTAGTTTTAGCTTCATTTTAGTTTTAGTCAACAATTTCTCCTCCATTTGGTCTAATTTGATTGAATAAATTTTTAAAACTCTAACAACTCCCTGCGGATCGACCCGTATTCGCCATGTACTTCAAGTGTATGCCATGCTCTTGCGGTTATTTTTAATTTGAAATTTTTCGATGGTTTTCTAATTCGATAGAAAATACGCCGATTAACAAGTTTTTGGCGCCGTTGTCGGGGGTTGTTTTGGTTTTAATTTCTATTCTTCAAATTATTTGTGTCTGATTTTAGTGTGTGCGCTTGTTTTGTGTGTATTGTTTTTTTCTAAAAAAATATTGTGTGTTTGTTTACGTTCTTGTTTATTTTGCAATTTTTATTTGCATATGCATATTTAAAAAAAAGATTCACAATTTCATTTCTAAAGATATTTCCACTTCATTTTGCATTTACAATTTTCATTTTTCAAGTTTTTCTTTCAATTTTATTTTCTTTTTGTAATCTACATTTACATTGTCAAACACTGTAGCTTCTCTTTCTACATTCCCTCTCTGTTTTACAAAACTGCTGTCTACATCCTCATCTTCTTACATTCACATGACCTTCTAACCCCACTGCTTCATCCAAGCTTCAACACACAACCTCCCCGACTGTCAAAACCTCTGCAGCAGCAACTTACGCATGCCACTTCAGCTTAACTTCATCATTAACTGCCACTGTGCACCAGTGTGCACAAGCAAAACTGCCCCTAACCTAAACTACCTTCAACAAACAGACCACTCCACTTCTACAACTGACCTCTACATATCACCTGCACACTCCTGCATTCTTCAATTAATTCAACCATCCAGCACAACAAACAACCTTGTCTTGACTGCCTCCATTTCCATCAGAGTTCCTCCACATACCACAAGCATATACCACCTCTGATTCACATCCACATCTACTTCACATCACATCCCACTATCAGTTAGACCATCCACCATCTGCCTTATCACAACTGACAACATCTTCCACAATCAACAACTTCAGATCATACATCTAGAACCAACAGCAACTCTACTTCACAACATACTCACCTTTGCTTGCCTCACAACAAAACCACTTGCCTCACTACCTTCTCAACATCCCTTGTCATTCTCCCATATCAACTTCAAGCTTCCATCATTGCACCATTCAAACATCCATCTGCACACAATACATACCCACAGATCAACATACACATCACCTTACTACAACTTCAAACCTCTGCACACCATCACCCAATACTTCACCGTGAACCGCTGCCTTGTATATCTCCTGCCTCCACCTCTCTGTACACTCAAGCACAAACACACTAACCACTCCCCTGACCATAACCACACTGCCTTCCAAACTGTCTTCAAATGACACATCTCCTCACCATTTCAATTACTTGAACCACGACACTACATTCACTACTATACAAATCTCCTTCATCTCTGCCGATCCCTCTACAACAATCATCACAACACTGGAAGCAAAAGTCAGGTCTGCCATCACAGCCCATCACTGCCTATTCAATCATACATCACCACCGATTCAAGCCACTTCAAGTCAAAGAAACGAACTTCGAACCATACCAAATCGCCTACACGAGCCCCAAAACCGGAGCAATTCCACTACCACTCTTCACTGTCAACCTTCATCGCCTCGTCCACACTTCGCCGTCGACGACAGACCATACTCCGCAATTCCTCCAACCAGCAAACTTCACCACCCCAATTTCAAGTCGCCCATTGCTTTAACCACCTCGACCTGAAATTAGCTACCACCATCCAAATCGAACCACAAAACTTCATGTTTATCATTGATCACGGTCACCACAATAAAAAATAGGACGAGTTTTGGATTGGGAATTTGATTTAGAAATTTGCAGTGAAAATTAGTTCGAGATTTTGATTTTACTTTTTTTCCAGCTCTTGTTGTGTTGGTTTTAACTGGGCAGTGGTGGTAACTTTTGGTGTGGGCCGGGTTTTGGGCTTTAGCGTGTGTTTGTTTTTTTTTTTAATTGTTTAGTTTTGGGTTTGTTTAAAACAAAAAGGTTAGCCCACTTTATTTTGTTTGATTTCTTTTGAGATTGGTTTTGTTATACTATATAGTTGTAAAAAAAAACAAATTTGTCGTAAATTAGTTTTGTCTCGTTTCAAGTTGCTCTTAAGTTTCATCCATATATTAAAAAAAATTGTAAATATATCTTGTTTTTCATTTCAGGTTGCCAAAGTAGAAATTCAAAAGGAAGAAGTGCTTGCCAAAAATAAACTATTTTGCTTTGCTAAAAAAATTGCCGCCAAGAAAAAATTTGCTAAATAATCTGCAAGCTCTGGTATCGTGCACCTTTTCCTTTGTTTTTATTTGAATTGCATTGTTGGTTCCTGTTGAGTCACAAGTTTTATGAAGGTTTTGATTTCTGACAAATAAATAAAGGCGATCGACAAAACAAGGCCATTATGGCTATAAAGAGCTACATATGGTACTCTAGATTGTAGGTTGATTATTTGATATTATAATAGTGATAAACTTGTTAAAATCTATCCTCAAATAATCATGCATTTCAAGGAAATCAATATATATACGACTAAATTGTAGTTGCACATTCAGTGTGCAACTTTACGGTCGACCGGTCGACCGGTTGACGTATTTTCAGTTTTTACATATATATCTATGCGTCATTTTCTTTCTACCCTCCTTCTCTTTTGACTCAAGCTGTTATTTTTTTCCAAAATCACAAACCCTAGTTTCCTATTTTCAATTCCCAAATCTCAAATCTTCCAACAATGGCTCCTCCTCAAAAGAAATCCAAGAAAGGAACATCCTCTGAAACTTCATCTCTGAGCATCTCCACCAAAAAGTGGCTTGAAAGTCCAATTGCTGTAACAAGATGGAATCAGATGACAAATTACAAGTTTCATCCAGGCTCTTTCATCAAATTTGATGATTTCACGGCTTATGGAGTTCGGAGGTTAGCCAATAATTCCAACATTACTCCATTGATAGATTTTTCAGAAAATAATGTGGAGATAAATCATTTGATGATCAAATTGTTTTACGCCAACATGAATCTTGACGAGTATCAACCTGATAATCCAAACGGAGTCATCTGGTCTGTCGTCTGTGGCAAGCAAATTTTTCTTACTCATGCTAGAATTGCCTCTATACTTGGTATACCAAATCGAGGCGATAAGTTTTCATCTACTTTCTGCGAAGTCTTCACTCGCAATAGTACCAGTCATCAGTTCATAGAAGACAATAGTGATGGCACAAAGTCTATTGGACTTCGACCCACAGCCAGACTACTTCATCGTGTTTTGATGCATTCTCTTTTTCCTAGACTTGGAAATTATGATGCTGTATATAAAGAAAACTTCAAAGCTCTCTATGCTATTTATGGTGAAATCCAAATCAATTGGGTACACATGCTTTTTGATGAAATTCTCAAGGTAAATAACTCTACACGACCTCATTTCTTCTACAATGAATATATCATGCGACTTTTGTTAGCTTGTGGGGTAAAGCCTCCTGTTTCTGCAACCTCAAAACCAAAATGCATTGATTCCATAACCATCAAACGAATGAAGCTTCCTCCACCTTATCTTGAGATTATGCCTTTTGAAGAATGGCAACAAAGAGGACCAAGAAAACAAAAAGCAACTTCCTCTCGTCCTCGTTCCGATGAAGTAAAACTATTAAAATCAAAATCATCCACAAAAGAATCACTTGAAACTATTGCGCGTAACCAATTTTTGCTTGAATCACATCTCAAGCGCATGGACTCTAAAATTGATAAGCGCTTCAATAAGGTCAAGTCATTCTTTGGTATGCTATGGGATGCTATATCATGTTCCACATCCACCTCTGTTCAAGCACAAGACCCAGGAAAACATCCTGCTGCTCCTGTTTTCACCTGGACATCATCTGACGAGTCTACTGGTATGAGTGGTCATGGACATGGAGAATCATCTAGAGGGAACAATGATGAGGAAGAAGAAGAAGATGATGATGGCGACGACGATGATGATGATGAAGAGGAGATACGATCTGCTTCATCTTAGATTCTATTACGGTTTAGCACTTTAAAAACATTCATCGACACTTGTACTAAATAGTGTCGTTATTCTTATTTTTCGTTTGACATTATGGTATGTATTATACTCTGTTATGTTTTGGATGTGTTAATGTTTTATTTTGCTATGCATATCATATTAATTACACTTCTCTACTATTCTAGTATCTGTTACTCCTTTTTGTCGATGACAAAGGGGGAGAAAGGGCTAATAATTGTTTGCAGGAACATACATATATAAGAATTCAAAGAGAGAGATCACATACTCAGGGGGAGATTCAGATTTGCAGATATATATTGTTATCAATCAAAAAGGGGGAGAATGTTGAGTCACAAGTTTTATGAAGGTTTTGATTTCTGACAAATAAATAAAGGCGATTGACAAAACAAGGTCATTATGGCTATAAAGAGCTACATATGGTACTCTAGATTGTAGGTTGATTATTTGATATTATAATAGTGATAAACTTGTTAAAATCTATCCTCAAATAATCATGCATTTCAAGGAAATCAATATATATACGACTAAATTGTAGTTGCACATTCAGTGTGCAACTTTACAGGGACCGGTCGACCGGTCATAATATATGCGGTCGACCGTTCCTGCATAATTTGCACACTGAACGTGCACACATGCACATAACGTATATATATTTGAATTCCTGTCTACTGGTCACTTTTTAACCTGTCGACCGTTTTTAAACAGAAAGCAATTTTTCCAAAAGACACTTCTTTTCTCCAAAGGTTGCATCTCTTACCTTTCATCAAAGATCATATCTCTTAATGGCAACTGCTCACAAAGAGTTACAACCATTCTTCTCTATATAAACTCATCTAAATCGTTGATTAAAATAACATGATTGTATATGCTTTTTACTCTAATCTCTGATCTTACTTTCTACATACTCCTGCATTCTAAAAGCTCTCAATTATTTTAATTGCTTATTGAATCATTGAAATCATTTCATATCTTTTGATTCAATAAGTAATATACTTTCCTTAATCTTCACAAAACATCATTCGTATATTTTGAGGATAAGATTATAGGAAATTTGTACTACAAGTGACAAAACTGTGTTATCAAGAACACATACCATCGACAAACAATTATATTCATTGTTGTTGAAGTCCTCTGTGTTGTAAGAGGCAAGTGTTGAAGTCCTCGGTGTTGTAAGAGGCAAGTGTTGAAGTCCTCAGTGTATTAGAGGCGTGAAATCCCGTTAGTTTGCTCGGGTATTGTAAACCTGTTCCTCCGGGTGAAGCGAGGTAGTTAATAGTGAAAATCCAGATAGAAGTCTGGGACTGGACGTAGGACGGTGCTCCGAACCAGTATAAAAATATCTGGTGTGATTTTTCTATTTTTATTTTTACTTTGCTACTATCATCTATTTTCCGCATTTATATTATAGTCCATATTACACGATCCGTGTGTACTATATTAGCACGTGCATTCGTATACACACCGCACTTCAGTTCCTTGCATTTTCATTGTGTGTATATATAAAAAAATCAAAATCCAAAAACAAAAACAAACTTCATTTTAGTTGCATTGCAATTTCACGTTTAATTTCTGCTTTGCATTCATCTCATCTTGTTTTCTTTTCTAAGGGCAACACCCCAATTCACATAAGGTGAGGAATTTCATCACCCTTTCCTTAGCCCACAAATGCGTTTCATCGCAGAATTTGACTAACAATAAAGGTTAGACGTTGGACCCGAGGGTGTCACGAGCTCACTTAGGGCTTAATTGTATCTTCACAATTGTTTTATTTGAACGATTTTATTTCTTGGTGTCTAGGCTACGGTAGAGTACTAACCAGTTATAAAAATTACGGTGATACGTAAATATTATACTAGTTGTTCCTCTGAAGGTACTTAAAACTTCGACTGCGTTGCTACGGTGATTCGTGGCACACCGATAACTCCTGTCCGTTACCCGGCTGAGAAATATTTTGTTGATTTAAGACAAAGTGTGATCATACAATTTTGGGTTAGGAGCTACTAAGGACAGAAAACTGTAATTAAGTCCTTTGCATTCATTTAGTTGCATTAGTTCATGCATATTTTAAAAAAATTTGAAATCCAAAAAAAATTATAAATTTTAACTTGATTTTTCATTCAAAAAAATCCTTTTTTTTCTTTCCTTTGAAAATTTTCAATCAAAAACAAAAATAAAAAATATAATCTTTTCAAAAAGAAAAAAATTTGAAAATTCAAAATAAAATCAATTTCCATTTTCTAAAAACAAAAAAAAAACCTTTTGGTAAATATTTGAAAATTTGAAAAAAAACAAATACAAGTTTTCAAATCTTCTTTCATTCTCTAAACTCATTTCTAACTTCTTTCTCTTCTCAACTTTCACTTGTGCATGAGTACTTAGATCGTGACACAGCAACAAATCGTTGGACTCGCGACCCTTCTACAAACCGTTTAACTCAAATAGACAATCCTCTCGAAATCGCGAACGAAAACGCGCCTCGAACCCTTATGGATAGAATCTTCCCTGATAGATTTCTATTCCATCTTGCATCACGTTACCCGCACCTAGGGGTAACCATTTTAAAATCCACTCAAACCTTATTGCCATGCTTCGAAAATTTGGCAATTTCGAGCACGATGACCCATACATCTTCTTAACTAAATTCGAACAAGTTTGCGCAACCATTAAACTCCAACATCTTTCCGATGATGGAATCAAACTTTGATTAATCCCATTCGCTCTTATGGATTACGCTGAAAAATTGTTATATAGCTTATCATCAAACTCGATTAAAACCTGGGAAGAATTCGTAAAAGCTTTCTTGATAAAATTCTACCCTTTGGAAAAAACAAGTAGAATCTGAAATGAAGTTGTAAATTTTCATCAATTCAAGGGAGAACCATTTGGAAAATATTTTGAAAGATTCAAAGAGCTTTTGATAAAATGTCCACATCATAACTTTGAAAAATGGACAATTTGCCAAATCTTATACGATGGACTCGAAAACAGCTCGCGAACAATGCTCAAATCAATGTGCCAAGGAAACTTTCTTGCCCAACATCACGATGATGCTTGGCAATTTCTTGAAAACCTCGCTGAAAAGTCGTCCCAATGGGCACGTTCGAACGAGAAATTAATTTACTCACGGTCGAGTGCACACTCAATAGGATCTTCTTTTTCTTTGGAAGCTAAAATAGATGCAATGATTAAAAAATTCGATAACGTTTTCTCATCGAATCAAATGAACCAAGCTTCCCAACCAATGTGTTATAAATGCAACGATCCTAATCATATAGCCGATCAGTGTCCCAATTCCGTCGAACAAATCAATGCTTTCAATAAAGCCAAAAACTATCCGTTTTCTCCAACTTACAATCCTGGTTGGAGAAATCATCCGAATTTTTCATGGAACCAAAACAATCCCAACACGAATACGATTCATCCCAATTTTCAAGCATTCTCGAATAATGCTTCGTATCCTCCCTTTCAGCCTAACAATTTTCAACCAAACTCTGCGGGTCCGTCCCATAATCAACCACAACAATCAAAATTTCAAACAAATTCTGCTTATCCTCCCCAAGACAATAAACATTTAACTTCACATGAGAATACTCTTGAAACATTGGCTAAGGCAACTACTCAAAGCCTTCAATCAAACAAAAATTTGCAAAATTCACTGACTTCATATATGAAAAACACGAACCAATCAATTGCAAAACTCGAAATGCAAATAAGTCAATTAGCCACATCTTTAAGTGAACGCAAACGAGGCACTTTTCCAAGCCAGCCCCTTCCAAATCCCAGAAATCAAAACGCAAATTCAAGTCAAGCCTATGTTGTTCAAGATAGCAATGTCACCCAATTGAATGCTATCACAACTTTACGTTTCGGTAAACAAATCGATAATCAAGTCGTTAACCCAAACGATTTACGGGAAATCTCTCTCGACGTTACTAAATAACAAACGAATCTGAACAGAACGAGGAGCCAAACGTCGAATCGAATTCCAATCAAAACTCTACCTCTTCTACTCGAGTAGACCCACCTACCGAGTTTCATGTTCCATTTCCATATCATCTTCGACCAAAGAAACACTCGGACCAAATGGAAAAGATGTCGGAAATTTTTAAACAAGTTAAAGTTAACATTTCGCTTCTTGACATCGTTCAACAAGTCCCCACGTACGCGAAATTTATTAAGGACTTGTGCACCCAAAAACGACACACTCAGTTGCCTAAAAAATTATTCGTAGCCACCAGTTTGAGTGAAGTCTTATCCCATTCCATGCCCGTTAAATACAAAGATCCTAGCAGCCCTACAATTTCTTGTACAATTGGAGATAAGACAGTTAACAAATGTTTGATAGACTTAGGTGCGAGTGTCAACTTGATTCCATACTACATGTACGAACAATTAGGTTTAGGTGAGCTCAAACCCACAAAAGTTACACTTCAATTCACCGATCGTTCGATTAAGAAGCCCTTGGGAGAAATCGAGGACGTGCTCATTCGAGTAGGGCAATTCATATTCCCTATTGACTTTATAGTTCTCGAAACACACGTGATAAATCCCTCGAGTCAAATTCCATTGATTTTAGGCCGACCATTCTTAGCCACCTCAAATGCCTTAATCAATTGTTGTAACGGATCAATGTAAATCTCTTTTGGAAACATGACTTTGGATCTTAACATTTTTAATCTTGAAAGCCAATTGAATGAACCTCGTGACGAAACGTTGGAAGTCAGTACCATTCACGAAAACTTCGAAAATGAGACACTTGACCTTAACTACGAACGCGAAGCCAAGTACGAAAAGTTGTTTTCCGAAATTCCCAACGAGATTGAATACACACTTCCCTTTGAAACACTTCAAGTTGAGTCCGAATCTCAATCCAACTCTTTGATCGAAAAACTCCCGAAGTTGGTCCTCAAACCACTTCCCGATCACCTTAAGTACGCATACTTAGGTGAAGACAAAACGTTATCCGTCATAATTTCCGCAATTCTCTCTCAATCAAGAAACCTCGTTACTCTCTATTCTTTCAAAAAACAGAGAAGCAATCGGATGGCCGATTTCCGATATAAAGGGAATTAGTCCCACTCTTGTTCAATATCGCATCCATTTAATTGACGATGCCAAGCCAACTCGTGACGCGCAGCGAAGGCTTAATCCAAAAATGAAGGATGCGGTGCATGATGAAATTCTTAAACTTCTCGATAATGGAATCATTTACCCAATATCTGATAGTTCATGGGTTAGTCCAATTCACGTTGTACCGAAAAAGTTTGGGCTAACCGTTGCCAAGAATGATTCAAATGAGCTTATTCCAACTCGTACCAAAATGGGTTGGCGTGTTTGCATGGATTATCGAAAACTAAATGCCGCAACACGTAAGGATCCCTTCCCCCTTCCTTTCATCGACCAAATGCTCAAACGTTTAGCCGGTCATGAATTTTATTGCTTCCTTGATGGTTATTTCGGCTATAACCAAATTCCAATCGCTTCCGAAGATCAAGAGAAAACGACTTTTATGTGTCCATCCGGTACCTTCACTTATCGATGTATACCATTCGGACTTTGCAACGCTTCCGCGACTTTCCAACGATGCACGGTTGGAATCTTTTCCGACATGATAGAACTCTTTCTAGAAGTTTTTATGGACGATTTCTCAATCTTTGGAGATTCTTTTTCCCAATGTTTACATCATCTCGAGTTGGTTCTAAATTGACGTAAAGAAAAATATTTGACTTTAAATTGGGAAAAATGCCACTTTATGGTCAAACAAGGCATAGTCCTTGGATATATCATCTCAAATAAAGGCATTGAGGTAGATAAAGCGAAAATCAACGTAATTACAAATCTACCCATTCCCAAATCTGTTAAGGACATTCGATCATTTTTAGGACATGCTGGCTTTTACCGAAGCTTTGTGAAAGACTTTAGCAAAATCGCTCATCCTTTGATGACTCTTCTTGGAAAAGATGTTCCTTTCGATTTTAACTCTGATTGCATCTCTTCTTTTGAACGTCTTAAGAACGAACCCATTTCTGCTCCAATCATTTGCGCACCTAATTGGGATCTTCCTTTCGAAATAATGTGTGATGCTTCGAACTTTGCTGTTGGTGCTGTCTTAGGACAATGCATCAAAAAGATCCTTCACGTCATTTACCATGCGGGTATGACTTTGAAGGACGCTCAACTCAACTACACAACAACGAAAAAGAGCTTCTAGCTGTAATTTTTGCTCTCGAAAATTTTCGACCTTACTTGATAGGTTCACACATTACGATCTACACTGACCATTCTGTGCTTCGATATCTCTTCGCTAAAAAGGATGCCAAATCCCGTTTGATTCATTGTATCCTTTTACTTTAAGAATTTGACCTTACAATCAAAGGCAAAAAAGGATATGATAATGTCATAGATGATCACTTGTCTCGTCTTTCGAATGCACCATCTTCTTTGCCGATCAATGAAAACTTCCCTGATGAACAACTTCATTCAATTTCTATCGACCCATGGTACGCTGATATAGTGAACTACATAGTCACTAAAGAAACTCCATTATCGTTGTAACGACCCGCAAATCCGTACCCCTGAGTCAACGCTATTCTACACCAATCAACTCAAGACGAACAGAAATGCGAACCATTTTGATTAAAATAGAAGAGGTAGAAGAAGATAAAACAGAAAACAACAACAGAATCTAACCAACGCAACAGAATAAAATATAATATATATTAACATGTCTTTACACAAAAGAAAACTATAGCTGTTTATACATACATCATCAGAGTACATCATCAGAGTTCCACATCAAAAACAAACAACGAGATACACAGCGGAATAATAACCAAATACGAAAGTACGTATCGCCGTCCAGCTCGTCCCCTGAGCTCCACAGCATCAAATCCTGCTTCCTATAATACACGGTCTGACCCGAGCATTATAGTTAAATAACACCCAAGTCTGTCTGGATATACCAGCGTGAGAAAATCACACTCAAATTGATTATTAAAGTTTCAAAATCCTTTGAAAACAAAAGCATCTCGTAAGACCACGCCACAAATAAACATGTCGGGTTTTTACCTTACGATAGCTAAAACACTTTTTATTAAAATCCTCTAATATTATAATAGGGTCTATATATAAATACTTATAAAATAGCCGAAATTATTACATGATTAAATTCCAGCTACTAGCCACAGAGTGGGTAATAAAAACAAAACTCGTACAAGGCTCGTAGGGAGATTGGATTTCCAACTAATGACTAGGCATTGGGGTACCACCTTTCACAGTACGTGGCCTAGATAAAAGTACCGAGGAGTACGCCCGCTCCCCTACAATACAAGACCAGGACTACCCCTTACTGGATAATCCCGAGTGAGATCACCCAACGGTTGGGATCAGCAACCGCCCACTAAGCCAAAATAAAAGGGACATCTAGACAGGGATGAACTTACCCTGCTTGGGTGCTACCCACCTAGCCTTGCTGCATAACCCCTGATTTTCAGTCATTCCCGGTTGATGAGGCTTAAGGCTAAGCGTTACCTTTTTAGAACATATCCCTTAGAATGCCCATTGTCCACCTGATGATGTTCCGAAAGCATTCATCCATACAAGTCTGTCCCGGGTTCGAACGGAACCGAAGACACTACTCCTACTACATCCATTTTGGAAATATCCTCAGGATTAGTAGCGACTAGCCCTTGCACTTCACTGCTCCATCTTCAAATCCAAACTCGTTTTCCCCGAAAACGTACAAACGGGATCGAAGTGGTTTTCGAGAAATAAATCACGATCCCGGTCTCTTCGAAACGATCAACGTGTTTTTCCAATATTGATAGTCGATGATTTAACTATCAATTAATATTTACAACATCCATCAAACAATAAATAATTTCCCAATTTATAATAAACCTAAAATATCTTCACAAGATATATTTTCATTTTCAAAACCACTTTGAAAACAGTTTCCAACCATTCTTTCTTTTTCAGAATAAACTTTCCTAAATATTTCCTATCTCCACTGAAATCACCAAGCACAAAACAAGATTTTTAAAATAATTTAAAACACTTTACTTTCAAATATACTTTAAAAAAATTAAGTTAAATCTACTTCAATAATTTACTAAAATACATACTATATAAATATTTGGAAATAAGGTTACTTTATAAAATATAAAACTAGGTTTTCACTTTTTAAAACAAAATACTAAATCACTTTTTTTAAATAATTACTACGATAATAGATTTGAAAAATATTTACTTTAGAATTCAGGTATTTAGAAATAATAAACTCCTAAAACATACTTTTTTATTAAAAACAACCTTAAAATATTTTATCTTATATTTAAAATTTTACTTTAAACATACTTGGCTATCCAGAGAAATAGACTTCTCTTCACATTCTTCTTGAAATTTCCAATTCCAAACACTTGAATCAATTTCCAAATTGATTTCCAATTTACTTCCTTTTATTCCAAAATCCATTAATTTCAGATTTTATTTATTAATTATTATTTAAAATATTTTAACTGAAAATACCAATTTTTGATTTCTCAAATTACTTCTTAATCCTTATAAATAAATTTAAACTTTGAATTTTAAAATAATTCTCTATACCTTTAAAATAATATCACTTGATTTTACAATTCATTAATTTTCTGTTTGTTCAAAATCTTTTCATACTCTACGTTATTTATTAGTATTTTAATATTACTTCCAATTCTTTTTAGCTCATTCTTAATTTATTCCAATTTTTCCATAATTATTTCGCTTACAAATTTACTTCTTTATTTTTCTTGCTAAAATCCAATTTATATATTTTTGGTAACTCATTATACTCAAATATAGTCAATCAAACCATAGCATTCAATATTCCAATATAATTCATCATAGAATATCAAATAATCACACAGAGAATATTAACTAATTTAAATAAATGTTGAGGGGTCCAGTTGGATCCCTCCAAGCTGTTTTCCCTACATCCACAGACGTTAGCACAATATAAAATACCAATTCCAAAATATACCATACTATAGCACATCAACCAATTCAACCATTCAACCAATTATTTAAATTTAACCATTTAAATTTAAATAGCAATCCAGAAGAGTGAGATTAACTCACCTTTGGTTTTTGTTTGGCAATCTGATCCAATCTCGACTTGTTCCCTTTTGGATTTTGACCTTGAATAAATATTAAATGGTTTTATTAATATTCGAACAATCAATTATCGTTAATAAATTTAATTTATACTAATAATTTTATTTTAAACTAATTTTCCTCTTTTTATAAATTCTACAACATTTTAAAATTCTTATATTTCAGTAACTCTTGTATATATAGATATATGTATTTACTATTTCACCTATCTCTATGTATATACGTATACGTCTGTATCTTCTTTTGATTAAAACTGAATTAATTTATACCTTTATTAAAAACATTTTTTCTGCATAAATATATAAATATTTATTTATTCAATTTTAAATTTTAAAAACAAGAATCGTTACCTCATCGATCGAGAAATCAGGCGGCTAATCCTCCATTCGTTCACCCAAACCTCACTGCTAACACAACCCTAAGCCACCACCTCTGCGAGCTCGACGCAACCAATTCGATCCCCCTTGACTGAAACCGATCAGCTTCTCCATCGACACCGACCCACTTCCCTCTGATGCCGCACGTGCGCACGGCACCTCTAGCCACTGTGAATCGACGCACTCCCCTTCCAGTGCCCTAGCCTCCACGAAGCCGCAATCTCGTGCTCTCGCCATCGACCCGCCATACTCGAACTCGAGTCGCGGCTCCACTCAAGTTCGACCTCGATTAGAATTCGAAATAGAAAGAACGAGGAAATTGGGAGGGTAGCTTCAAATAGAGGTACTCAGTTGTTCGAAAAACAAAGGAAGGCTGCACTTTTTTTTTAGGATTTCATTTCGCCATATTTTTCTTCATTCATTTCTTTCGCGTGGATTTGAGAGGAAAAAGGAAAGAAGATATTTTGCGTGTCGGCTGAGGCTTTGCACAATGATTTGAAGTGAAAATATAATACTATGATGAGAAAAAATTACGGCTAACAAAGGTTGTTAATATAAATGAATATATATTTAATCCAAATGATCTCGATTTACGTAGCTTAAATTCTTGACATCCTATCGAGGCGTGCTGCTAAGCGTCCGTAATGTTATACCCCTATTTCGAACGTAATGGAAGAGGTTTTGAGTCCTAATTCGATCGTATGGAGAAGATAGCTTTTTGGACCCAATTATAATATTAAATTTCGATATAAATTTCGGCGCGTTTATATATCGTATGCTCACACAACAACTCCGATCACTACGAAATTTGAAATCTGATAATAAAACAATATTACGGATCCAATAAAACTGGTTTCGTCGAATTCTGAGACTGTGCCTCGGAAAGCTATTTTTAAATACCAATTTAAAAAGTACACTGTTTTAAAACTGAACAAAACACTTTTAAATCTAATTTTAAAAATTCTATTACCTTCAATATTATCAATTAAAATTATACAAGCCTTCAATTTATTTTTAACAGGCTTAAAACTCCGGTTTCAATATTTTATCCAACTTCAAATTATTTAATTTAACAATTGATTTCCCAATAAATAGTGATATTTGAATTCAAGTTAAAAATTAACCTTTAAATGTTTAAAATCAATTAAATATTCCGATTTCAAACGCTTAAAAATTTCGGGTCGTCACACTCCTCCCCCTAAAGAATTTCGTCCTCGAAATTACTAGTTAGGAAGAATGGTCCCATACCCGTTTATCTTTCCCAAAACTAAACAATTTCTAACAATTCAACATCCTACCAACTATCTTCTTATAGAAGACCCATTATTATTCTTATTAACTTTTCAAACTTTTCCATAGTTCCCAAACAACTTTATTTATACAATCATTCAAATTATAATTCAAAACTAAATTTTGAATTATCAAAATTTTCTCAAAAATTTTCTAACTCTCGAAATTTCCGAAAAATTTCGCCAGCGTCTCCTTTGCGCGGCTAGCTCAGTACAACTACATAAGGCCTCTACGGGCTCCCAAATCCCAAAAGAAAACAAAAGCCAAGTGGCTCGATCAAAAATCTAATCAAATTTCATATCGAAATTTAAATACATACCTTTTTGTCGAGCAATTCAAATTTATCTTTTGAAGTCAAAACCAATTCTCTTTTTCCTTTATATTACCTGCATATCCTGCTTAGCACCAATATCCAATCACAACCTTCACACATATTATTGACTTCCTTACCAATGTCAATATCTATTCATCCAAATATTACTTAGAATATATTTGTAATATCAATTTCCAATTGAGAATGCACCATTCCTTACTTAAGGTTAGTATAAGCATTTAATATGCTCCGTTATTTATTTTCACTTCACCACTTTTAGTTGATATCTATTTCTATTCAAATTGGTTCTCCCATTCCATATGAATTTAATTTATCTTCGACTCTGTATATTTAGTTTTATCTTCCATTTAACCGATTCATATTATTATTTTAATTAGTTTCATTTACTAATTTATTTCAATTTTCAATTTTGAAATCGTTTTGTCGCTAACTAATTTTTTTTCAAAAAATTTCTGACTCCCAAAATTTTGAAATTTTTTGGCAGAGTCTCCTTTGTACGAAGGAGCTTTTGCAATTTGACAAAAGATATAAATATATATATATCGACCCACACGGTCGGAAAAACCAAAAACAGTTCATATTTCCTATTTTTATTGCGTAGGCGTACCTTATTTAGCGTTTATAAGCAAGTCGCTTATTTATTTTAGCATTTTGCGCGATCAAATCCATCCATACGGCTTCCCTGAACCTGTACTTACTCAATTTAAATATGTAAGTACAAATATATGCAATTTAATTACATTTCACTTATATTCAAATAGCTAACACATAGATTTCATAAGTAATGCATGTGATATACATTCATAAGTACATATGCAAGGTTTCGACGCTAGTTTTAAATTGTTTGCATCCAAATTTCATACCATTCCATTTAACTCATTTTTAAATGAAATGAACTCATATTCATTCCAATTGATGCCAAAATCAATTTATTAAACTGCTATTGATTCATATAATTTTGTTTACTTTCGTTTACGTCGAACGACCAATTTACTAATACAATCGACAATATTAATGTGAATAAATAATTACTTAAGCTTATAGCCATTTAAATTGATTCCAACTCAGTTTACACTTAATCCCATCCCATTTAATTTATTCACAAACTTTCATTGCATTTCTTTCATATCCAAAAAGTTTGATTCCAAACTATTTTTATTATACTCGGCATCATCCCATTTTCCTATTAATTTTAAACTTAAGTTAATTTACTTCAATTCACCACAATTTCATAACTTAAGTTCATTCTCGTTTTAATTTATTCATACCTGAATTGGATTTGTTTTCATCTCAATTCAATTTTATTTTAATCCAATTCCATACAACTCAAGCTTAATTTCCAAATTCTATTACCTATTCACAATCTTTGATTTAATTTTCCTTTGATCAAATCCCAACCATTTCACTAATTTATTCGATTAGTTAATTCTTTTATCCATTTTAAATTTTAATTTACATTAACAATTCATTGTTGAATTTATTAACAATAAGGCCATTCAATTTATGCTTGAATTGGATTTGTTTATATTTCACACCATATCCATTTTAATCCAATTCAAATTTCATTCAACAACACTTCCAATTATAATCCCATACTTGATTTTCTTTTTCATTTATCTTGTAAATCATTTTATTTGATTTCCTTGAGTTCAATCTTATTTTATATCCTAAGTTTGGATTTTTATCTCAGAATACAATTTTTTTTATTCCGGCTTATTTATTCCCTTTTTAAATTTTATAAGCTACTCGCTTTTAGTATTCATACTTCATCATCTATTACAGTTAACCACATCCACATCTTACCTTTAGCTAGGGATTATCTATTTTTTTCAATGCTTTTTAATTCTTGTATAAGCTTTCAAAGTTTATTTATTCTAATTCAATATTTACTTAGTTTACATTTATTCAGGTAAGAATTTAATTCCATTTAATAACACCCATAACTCAATTGAATTTTATTCCAATTCAATTCTATTTAACTTAACCCCAGTTAAACCTTGTTAAGCAAGGACTTAATTCCATTTAATATCCTTCATGACACAACTGAATTTTGATTCAATTCAATCCAAATTTAACTAAATTTTATTTCTCAATATATGTGAGTTTAAAACTTATTTATTTACTTAAAAGCTTATATTGCTCATTTGAGTCATTTCATCTTATAAACAAATTCAAATTATATATAACACTTACTAGCTTAAAGTGTAAATTTTCATTTCATTAACTAAACGAGTTTTATTTAAGATCATTTTATTAAACTCGACACAATCATTTCACAATTTTGCCTAAGTTAAGCCTTTTATCCAAATATTACTTCAGTTATTTATTTCCTTCAAGTTATTTCAACTTCCAAACTCAAGTTATTTTTTTATAAGCACTTCCCAATTTAAATCCTTAATTTGATTTTCAATTATCAAACCAATCTCATTTACTAATTTAATTAAATTAGTTTATTCAGTCATTTCTTTAAACTTCAAACTTCCATACTTAATTCATTCTGAATTTATTCCTATCAATAACAAGGAAAGTTTTAAATTTATGTCTACTTGGATTTTTATCCACCAATTCAATCTATCATTGCTATAATCCAATTCTATTTTATTCAACTACACTTCGAATTACATTTTATTCACCAACAATCCAATCTGAATTCATTTATACTCGAGTTCATTTCCAATTTCATTAACTAATTAATTATCTATTGGTTTATTCCAATTTTATACCCAATATTTGATTTTTATTTCAAAAATCACTTTAACTATTTTACTGGAGTTCAATCTATTTTATAATTTAAGTTTTGGATTTTATTCATTTCCTAAAATACAAAACAAATTTATTTTGGCTTATTTATTCCACTTTTAAAATTTATGAGTCACAAACTTATTTATATCCATTCTTTTATCTATTTATAATCAATTCCATTCACATTTTACTTTTAACTCGAAATTATTCATTTTATTTAGCCAATATATTTTTGTTATTCCATAAACGTTTAAAATAAGATTCAAGAGTTTAAACAATTTCCCAAAATTTCAAAATCACCTTTGAAGTCAACTACATCCAAAATACTTTGGCAAATTCAATTATCCCTTTGAATTTCAAAACCAAACCCAGTTCGCAAACAATTCCAATTTAAAATATTCGGGTAGCAATTCCTCTCTTGGTAACTCGAAAATGAACACCGATGATGTCGCGATCATCATCGGAATTATTTTCCAGCGACGGAAAGAGTTTAGTGCTTTTATCTCTTTAACAAAATTTCAAATATTTTTAATTTCCAAATCTCACAAGATTTCAAATACGACTCAAAATATTTCAAAAATAATACTATTATTCCTCCAAATCTTTTTGAAACCATTTTCAAACCCAAAGAAATTTAAAAAAAAATTCCAAAATTTCCAAATTGCAATTCCTTTAAATCTATATTCAAACATTCTCTGGGATTTTATCTCATTTCAATTTCAAATGTTTCTCTGGAATTCTATTTCAAAATTATAATCACCTTTACAGTTTACATTTACAAATCTCATTTGTATATGAAGTTTATTTCAATTTATAAATTACATTTATAATCTATATTTCAAATTCCATTTTGTTATATAAATTTATTCTTCAACTTTGGTTATAAGTTTTCAATTTCTTATTCAATTTCTACACAATAGTGTTAATAATTTAATATTATCATTCCTTAACAATCAAGCATCCAAATACTATAATACTTTATAAAAATTTGTATATTTTATATACAAAAATAATTTGGGTAAAATTATTTCATTTACCTTACTTTAAAACAATACTGTGTCGAATTATTCTATTCAAGTGTTTAGAGATCCCTATCAATAATGTTAATTACTCGTATTGACTAGAATCCATAAACCACTCAATAAACCAACCAACACAATATAAAATCATTTTATTCACTAACAAATACGCGCTCATATCTATTAATACGCTTAAACTCAGTTTAGAGTACTATTGACTCTATTTCAATGAGTAATTACCACCAGTGTAACGACCCAGGATTTCTAATAATTTAAATTTGAATATTTAATTAATTTTAAATATTAATAAGTGAAATTATAAGTCGAATAAATTTTATTTCGAATAATTGGATTTAATTGGATAATTAAATCAATAATTTAATAGTTGGAAATACAGAAATAATTGAAAATTGGTTAAATATGATTGAAAATGATTTGGGAAATTTTATTTTATCATATTTAAGTTAGAACGATATTTTAGAACTTTTAAAATCGAATTAAAAGTTTATTTATGAAAATTGAATATTTTAATATTTAATCGACTAGTGAAATTAGCCAATTTTCGAACAGTCTCAGAATTGGACGAAACTAATTCCATTCGATCCGTAATAGTTTGTTATTATTGGATTTCAATTTTCGTAGCAATCGGAGTTTTCGTTTGATCGTAACAGCTCGAAACGCATCGAAATTGTTTTAATATTAATTTGGCGAGTTAAAATAGCCATTTTTCAAAAAGTCTCAGATTTCGACGAAACTAGTTTCATCGGATCCGTAATGTGATATTATTGTATGGTTTCAAATTTTGTGTCAATCGGATATACCGTTTGTCCGGTGAAAGCTAAAACGCCTAGAAAATCGTTTAATCGGTTTAATTGTAAATTAAACGTGTATTGCCATAACTCGCACAGATGACCGAATTAGCCTCCGAAACCTATTCCATTGTGTTCGGAACGTAGGGAAAACCCTAGAAACTCCAGTCGGCACGCTTCGTTTGGAGTTCGGAAAATCCGGGATGAATAGTGTCGTTGAAATTTTCTATAAAAGCCCTTGAATATTCATTTTTGCAAAAAGAAAACAACCCTAGAGTTCCATCCTCTTCAGGCCGCCTCCAACCTGATGTATGTCCGAAATTGTCTCAACTTCTCCCCTCAATCTCTCCCAATCTACAAACAATTAGCCAATGTTCTCAACTAACAAATTGTAGGGCTAAGCAAGAGCTTTCAATCCATACGGTTATTTCGTCAAATCGTCAACCATGGAAGGAGAATCTTGCTCGCGTTTTGCTGCCATATAGGCACGTTTTCCGATGCATAATGGAGGCCGAGCTCCATGGCTTTGCAGCCGAGCATAGAGAGAGGGATGGTCGTTCCATTGCAAGTCTCTGATCGAGTGGGAGATGCTTAGGTTTGTCGCGATAATTGCATGTAGGGTGGCGGCTATGGGTAAAAGAAGCAAACGGGAATTCACGAAGTGGAGAAGAGATAGTGTGCGGCCCAGATCTGTAGGAGCATGGGATGGACGGCCACGATTAGTTAGGGTTTAAAATTTTAATTAAAATTGTAAATTATTATAGTTTAAAATCCGTGTAACTTTAAAAATGCGTATCTTTTTCATACGAGGTCGAAAACGCTCGAAACTAGTTGCGTTGGGTTCGTATGGATGAATACTACGCCATGGAGCTAGATTGGAGTCATTTGGAGTTAGTGAGAATTTCGGGTAAAATTAAACGTCCGTTTAATTTTATTCGAAATAAATCGCTAAAACGGAATTGGGATCAAGGTGAGAACTTCTCACTCAATCGAATCGGTTTCGATTTTTATTTTAAATAGTTAGATTTAAAATATTTGAATGCATGTTTGAATGATGATTGTTATCTATTGATTGTTAAAATAGACATTATGCGCCGTTAAAAAGCGGAGGTTATTTATTAAAAACATATACCGCGAATATTTCATAAACAGTGAAATTGGTATTATATATATAATAGCAATATATATATTGGCATATGTATATATTGCAGTTGTTGATTTCCCGCATTATATAGCGGATGAGACCCTATTGCGCCGTCTATTAAGCGGATAATATTTATAAATCCCATATACCGCGATAATTCCGTACTGGAGCAGAATTGGTATTGTGCTAATGTTTTTGGATGTAGGGAAACAGGTTAGAGGGATCCAACTGGATTCCTCAACTGTATTGATTTATTTACAAATATTGTGATATTTGTTGATTATCATATCGATATATGATATTTGAATGTCGTGATTGACTATTTGGTGATGTTGCATCATCGGATCCATTCTAAATTTTAAAAATAATGATTTGGTTTTTAAAAGGGTTTTAAAGTGATTTTTCAAAGTATTTGTTTTTATTAAAATTTTGAATTGATTTATTTTAAATAAATTAACGTTATAAGTTTAATGTTATAAAAGTTAAGATTTTTGAGAAATATAACCGAAAAAGATTTTAGAAATAAATAGTAAATTAATTTATAAAATGGTTTAAATTGGAATTTTCGAATTATTATAAATGGTTTATATAAAAGATTTATAAAATTTATATTTTATAAGTAAAGATATTGGAATTATAAAACGAGTTTTTATAAGTGTTAAAATGAATTATAAAAGGATTTTATAAGTGAATGAAATTCACAGTTTTATAGATTGTGAAGTTATAAAATAAATAGATTTTTGTAAAATAAAAAGCTTTATAAGTAATTAACTTATAAATTAGATTTTGGTATGTAAATTGAGTTATAAATTGAATTGATGAACAAAAGAGATTTATAAATTGAAGTTTTATAAAAATGAAAATGGAATTTATAAATATTGTTTTATAAATCCGAAATTGACTTATTTTGATAAGTTAATTTTTATAGCTTATTAAAGGAGGTATATCTACGATTTTAGACGGTGGATAATCCTTTAGATAAAATGTGTAGAAACGTTAAATTTGGTTAACGGAGTTATATTCACGATTTTGGACAGTGAATATATTATTAAACAAAATGGATAAGTTTTGGGAAAGTGATGTTTTAAATGAAATTTAAAACGATCTAACGATGTTTTAAAATGTATTAAACATCGAAAACATAGATTTCAACATTCATTGTTGAAATAGACGTTTTCGAGAAAGAAGGAAATGGTGGACTATAACACTGTTGTTATAGTAAATGATTTCCGAAAGGAAATATTTTGTATAGTATTGGGATTTATATATCTATTTAAACTTTGAATCCCTATACTAGTGATTTTGGGTCGTCGTAACGATGTTTTACGTAACATTCGTTTTGGCCCAAACAAATGTGTTTAAGAGAATGATTTCTTAAAGAATGAAATATATACTTAATTTTCGATTTAAGTATATTGAATATTTTCCAAGTGTTGAAATTGAATGGATTTGTGAATTACTTATGAATAAATAAGTATGGGAATGTTTTTCCAATGTGAAATGAAATGTTTTGAGAATTTATCTTTTTGAAGATAAATTGAAAATGAATAATTGAAATCGTATATTCATAAATATTTTGGAATGTAAATTCACTATGGAATTTATGAATGAAAAGGGGAATTAGTTTAAAAAAATAAACGTTGATTTATTTTTGAAATTATGGGAATTAATTTACGGATTTGGAACGTAAATATAAAGTAAATCGTTAAGGATTTATTTAATTGGTTTAAATAAATCATTTTGAAATGAAAGTATTTTCGAGTAAGGAAAGGTGATTTGAAAAAAAATTGTTTTCAAATGGTTGAAGTGTGGAAAATATATATCTAGTAAAGATATTTTGGAAAGTAAATAATTTGGGAAATTATTTGGATTTGGTGATGTTGAACACGCCTATTGATAGTTAAATATTCGACTATCAATATTTACCTTTAAATAGGTATTGTTGAGATTTGTTTGAATTTGAATGACACACTTATTTTTGATAAGCGCTCACTATTCGGGTTATCCGGGAAAGGACCTTGGGGTCGTATAACCCATTCCGAATATGTGATACGTCGTAATGGATTGCATTTGATGACCGGTGTTGAAGACCGGATGTTTGTGAAAACGGAAGGATTACCGTCGAGTTACTCTACATCGGCTGATCTCCGATATAGAGGTTTTATCACCCTTAGTGACGGAAAGTCCGGTCGTGATTAGTGAATATCCGGATTGCAAGGAATTCTTTGGAAGTGCCTTCGGTTCTGTTCGATTCCGGAACAGACTTGTATGGATTGTATGTCTGACATTACAAATTGAGATATAAAGCTGATTTCTTTCAAATATATTTCTGTTGGTTGCGGAGAATTTATTCTCTTAGCTTAACACCCTTCTCTGAGACATACGAGCTCAGAAGTTATACAGTTGAAGGTTATTAGTGATATACTCCCAATTTGGTAGTGTGGCATGATGAGTGTTGCTGTGAAATGATCATTGTTTGATCATTTGTGATATGATCATTTGTTTTATCGTTTATCTTGGTGATCATTTCTATGATCATTTGTTGACCCAAAGCACGGCTTTTGTATAAAGTGAGGCTTTGTGGACGAGACTTCGTCGGACCTCACACCCCAGAAATGGTCAAAACAGGAAGGATGCAGCAAGGTTATTTGGAGGTAGCGCCCCTTTAGTGTATGTCATTCCTTCTGGATAGAGGTGGTATCATGGTATGGAGCCCAGATATTTAACCTATGTTGTTGCTGCATATTTTGTGGTTGTTGGAAATCGAGGATCCTCGGATAGATCGGTTACCATCGGGGGATGACATATTCGTGTCAGTAGTTACCCAGTTAGGGGTAACCCGGCCTTGTGTTGGCAGAGATCCGGTTTGGTTCTCGGGACGTCCTTCCATAGGCGTTCCATGTGGCAATGGGAAGTTCCTTGGCCTGACCATTTGTTGGAAATCCAAAGAAACAATACGAAACCCTGTACGGTTTTAGTTGTAGAACCTATCATTCACTTATGGTGGCGCCCCACTGTTTGGATGGTAGCTATAGTAGACATAGTTCGAAATGTCTATGTTGTCTAAGATTTATATTCTATTTTCGAAATGAATTTTGCCTACACTATGCACTAGTAATAATATCAAATGTTCTTTTTAATGCGTATCAAGCATCTTTGACTATCATAAGGAGAAATCTCCTCCGATTCTGCGTTTGCATTGTGTGTGTGTGCGGGAGGCCTTATGGTAGTCTCATTTTTAAAAGCATTGCGAATTGACTTTAAAAGTATTCCTCTATTTTGTTTTGAAAGATAAATAAACCGTTTTGAGTTCTCACACCAGTCACATGACTGACTCGGAGTTTATTGTTTTCCTTCCTAAACTCTGGGTGCCCACCAATTTCCACACGGGCAGTCAAGAGTTAAGGTTTATTCAGGATATTCAGGAGTTGCTGGAGGCAAGATGGATAGCATGACGTATCACTAGTATATAGTATTTCTTTTCCGCTGTTGATGTTGTTTGTTGTTGTACACTCTGATGATGTAATGAAATGTAATGTAATGTAATAACTGATATAGTTCTTTGTTTAAAGATTATTCATTTATTTATTATATGTTGTTCCGCTGCGAATTGTGAGATTCTGATGTTGTTCTGTTATTTCTTTCTGTTCTGTTCTATCTTTTTCTCTCTTTCTTCTATCTTTTCTTCTTCTTTAACCCTAACATTTCGGTTTTTTCGGCTTTCGATTGCTCGGCAGTTGATACAGTGGACGTATTGATGTCGGTTTTCGTCAACGAAAAATCGCAGTCGTTACATTTGGTATCAGAGCTTATGGTTAAGCGACAACCATGGCTCTGTTGGGTATTACTCATTAGAGATAGAGTCGGTAGTACTCTAGAATGAGTGTGAGTGTAATAATAGATACGAGCGCATATTTGTTAGTGAATATAAATTGTTTTATATTGTGATGATTGGTTTATTGAGTGGTATATGGATTTTGGTCAACACGAGTAATTAACGTTGTTGATAGGGATCTCTAAACACTTGAATAGAACAATTCGACACAATATTGTTTTAAATTGGGTAAATGAAATAATTTTACCTTGATTATATTTTATATATAAAGAATAATTTTTCAGAATTATTAAAGTATACATGAATTGATTGTTTGGTTGTTGAATAAGTTAAATAAAAACAACAGCTATGAAAGAATGAATTGTATAAGCAAATGAATTATAAGTGTGAAATTATAATAAATGTAATTTACAATTGTGAAATAATCTAATATATATATATATATATAAGAAGTGAAATTATATAAGTAAAAGACTTATAAATGTGATTTATATTCTGAAAACAAAATTCCAAAGAAGTGTTTTGAAAAGATTTGATATTTTGGGAAAATTATTTTGAGAAATTAAAGCTCTAAACTCTTTTCGGTCGCTGGAAAATAATTCTGATGATGATTGCAATATCATTGGTGTTCATTTTCGGGTTTCCAAAAGAGGGATTACTGCTAAATTGTTTAAAAGAAAATTGTTTGGAAAATTTTGAGTTTTGAAATTCAAAAGAAATAATTGAATTGATTTCAAAAATGGTTTTGAAAGATTTGAAAGGACTCTGGAATCCTATTTAAATATTATGGAAATGATAAATGAGTTGATAACTTATACAAATTGAATTTCGATAGAATAAATTTAACTAAAAGGATGAAGTTAAATTAAAGGAAGTATAAGTAAATCAATAAAATCCAAGTAGTAATTGTTGAATATAAGTTGTATAACTTATAAGATGATGAGTATAAGTGAAATAAGTTTTGAACTTATGATAGGAGTTAATAAATTTAGCTTTGGTAAAAAGTTAAATAGGATTGGAATTTGAATTGGATTTATAAGTGAAAACTTAAGTTAAATTAAACAAAAGGTGTTTGGAATGAAATATAACTTAAGTGATGTTGAATGAAGTTGAATTTTGGTATCGAAGTAAATTAATAAGTGAATTAAATAAGTGAAGTCATTGAGAAATTGAACTTGAGTTATATAAATGAAATTCAACTTTAAATTGTTAAAGGAATTAGCAATTGAATTGATAAATGGATTGAATGTAAATCAATCGAATGTAAACAATTGATATGAAATAATGAATATATAAGTGTTAATTCATTAAAATCTAGTTGAATAAATTGAATGGAAGTCAATTTAATATGATCCAATTGGAATTAAAAGTGTTGAACCAAATTGAATGTAAAGTGAATAAATTTGGTTGTATTGAATAAACATTGGTTGTTATTTGATTGTTGATTGATTGTATATGAATTCATTATGTGTTAATGAAAGTAAATTAGCGAAATTGGAAGCTAAAGAAATTGAATCCAACTTGGAAGAAAATGAACTTGAATAGAATTGAAATTTGATTTGGAAATGAACCAACTTGAATGTAAATTAGTAAATGCAAACTAATTGAAATTGGATATGAATGAATGTTGATAAAATCCAATGTAAATGAATCAGATGTGATTTAAATGGAAAACCAATTCATTGAATATTAATGAGAATATGAATGAATATTGATTTGGTTATGGATGATAGTTGGTTGATGTTTGCATTTGTTGCTTTAGTTGCATTTGCTATATTGGCATATATAAATGTTGCTATATGTTGTATATTGGTACTATTTTCATATATGCATGATTCTCATGTTGTTGTTGAGTGTTTAGTAGGTGTGGATGGCGTTTGCTTCGCATTTGGAGCTCGCTTTCGCGCTATATTAGCCGTATATGCTCGCTAATAATAATATAAGGTACATATCTCAGATTACATACCGTACTTTTACACTTTTTTCCCTGCGGGATGCCTCATCACTTGATGAGATGTATATTTGTGATATATATACTGTCTTTTTTTTTCGGATCGAGCCGCGCAAAGGAGACTATGGCGAATTTTTCCTAAAATTTAAGGCGTTAGAAAAAATTTGAGAAAATTGGGAAATTTGTGAAAACTATAACTTTGATTTTGGAATTGAAAGTTAAACGATGTAATTGGTTTTGAAAAGGATAACTAAGTATGATTAGAAAACTTAGTAAAGTATGGTAAGAAGTTTAAATTTGTTTTGGAAAGTTAATGAATTCTGTAACTTTTTCTTACTTGGTAATTTCGAGGACGAAATTCTTTTAAGGGGGGAAGTCTGTAACGACCCAGGATTTCTAATAATTTAAATTTGAATATTTAATTAATTTTAAATATTAATAAGTGAAATTATAAGTCGAATAAATTTTATTTCGAATAATTGGATTTAATTGGATAATTAAATCGATAATTTAATAGTTGGAAATACAGAAATAATTGAAAATTGGGTTAAATATGATTGAAAATGATTTGGGAAATTTTATTTTATCATATTGAAGTTAGAACGATATTTTAGAACTTTTAAAATCGAACTAAAAGTTTATTTGTGAAAATTGAATATTTTAATATTTAATCGACTAGTGAAATTAGCCAATTTTCGAACAGTCTCAGAATTGGACGAAACTAATTCCATTGGATCCGTAATAGTTTGTTATATCGGATTTCAATTTTCGTAGCAATTGGAGTTTTCGTTTGATCGTAGCACCTCGAAACGCATCGAAATTGTTTTAATATTAATTTGGCGAGTTAAAATAGCCATTTTTCAAAAAGTCTCGGATTTCGACAAATCTAGTTTCATCGGATCCGTAATGTGATATTATTGTATGGTTTCAAATTTCGTGTCAATCGGATATACCGTTTGTCCGGTGCAAGCTAAAACGCCTAGAAAATCGTTTAATCGGTTTAATTTTAAATTGAACGTTTATTGCCATAACTCGCACCGATGACCGAATTAGCCTCCTAAACCTATTCCATTGTGTTCAGAACGTAGGGTAAACCCTAGAAACGCCAGTCGGCACGCTTCGTTTGGAGTTCGGAAAATCCGGGAAGAATAGTGTCGTTGAAATTTTCTATAAAAGCCCTTGAACATTCATTTTTGCAAAAAGAAAACAACCCTAGGGTTCCATCCTCTTCAGGCCGCCTCCAACCTGATGTATGGCCGAAATTGTCTCAACTTCTCCCCTTAATCTCTCCCAATCTACAAACAATTATCCAATGTTCTCAACTAACAAATTGTAGGGCTAAGCAAGAGCTTTCAATCCATACGGTTATTTCGTCAAATCGTCAACCATGGAAGGAGAATCTTGCTCGCGTTTTGCTGCCATATAGGCACGTTTTCCGATGCATAATGGAGGCCGAGCTCCATGGCTTTGCAGCCGAGCATAGAGAGAGGGATGGTCGTTCCATTGCAAGTCCCTAATCGAGTGGGAGATGCTTAGGTTTGTCGCGATAATTGCATGTAGGGTGGCGGCTATGGGTAAAAGAAGCAAACGGGAATTCACGAAGTGGAGAAGAGATAGTGTGCGGCCCAGATCTGTAGGAGCATGGGATGGACGGCCATGATTAGTTAGGGTTTAAAATTTTAATTAAAGTTGTAAATTATTATAGTTTAAAATCCGTGTAACTTTAAAAATGCGTATCTTTTTCATACGAGGTCGAAAATGCGCGAAACCAGTTGCGTTGGGTTCGTATGGACGAATACTATGCCATGGAGTTGGATTGTAGTCGTTTGGAGTTAGTGAGAATTTCGGGTAAAATTAAACGTCCGTTTAATTTTATTCGAAATAAATCGCTAAAACGGAATTGGGATCAAGGTGAGAACTTCTCACTCAATCGAATCGGTTTCGATTTTTATTTTAAATAGTTAGATTTAAAATATTTGAATGCATGTTTGAATGATGATTGTTATCTATTGATTGTTAAAATAGACATTATACACCGTTAGTAAGCGGAGGTTATTTATTAAAAACATATACCGCGAATATTTCATAAACAGTGAAATTGGTATTATATATATAATAGCAATATATATATTGGCATATGTATATATTGCAGATGTTGATTTCCCGCATTATATAGCAGATGAGACCCTATTGCGCCGTCTATTAAGCGGATAATATTTATAAATCCCATATACTGCGATAATTCCGTACTGGAGCGGAATTGGTATTGTGCTAATGTTTTTGGATGCAGGGAAACAGGTTGGAGGGATCCAACTGGATTCCTCAACTGTATTGATTTATTTACATATATTGTGATATTTGTTGATTATCATATCGATATATGATATTTGAATGTCGTGATTGACTATTTGGTGATATTGCATCATCGGATCCATTTTAAAGTTTAAAAATAATGATTTGGTTTTTAAACGGGTTTTAAAGTGATTTTTCAAAGTATATGTTTTTATTAAAATTTTGAATTGATTTATTTTAAATAAGTTAACATTATAAGTTTAATGTTATAAAAGTTAAGATTTTTGAGAAATATAACCGAAAAAGATTTTAGAAATAAATAGTAAATTAATTTATAAAATGGTTTAAATTGGAATTTTCGAATTATTATAAATGGTTTATATAAAAGATTTATAAAATTTATATTTTATAAGTAAAGATATTGGAATTATAAAACGAGTTTTATAAGTGTTAAAATGAATTATAAAAGGATTTTATAAGTGAGTGAAATTCACAGTTTTATAGATTGTGAAGTTATAAAATAAATAGATTTTTGTAAAATAAAAGGCTTTATAAGTAATTAACTTATAAATTAGATTTTGGTATGTAAATTGAGTTATAAATTGAATTGATGAACAAAAGAGATTTATAAATCGAAGTTTTATAAAAATGAAAATGGAATTTATAAATATTGTTTTATAAATCCGAAATTGACTTATTTTGATAAGTTAATTTTTATAGCTTATTAAAGGAGGTATATCTACGATTTTAGACGGTGGATAATCCTTTAGATAAAATGTGTAGAAACGTTAAATTTGGTTAACGGAGTTATATTCACGATTTTGGACAGTGAATATATTATTAAACAAAATGGATAAGTTTTGGGAAAGTGATGTTTTAAATGAAATTTAAAACGATCTAACGATGTTTTAAAATGTATTAAACATCGAAAACATAGATTTCAACATTCATTGTTGAAATAGACGTTTTCGAGAAAGAAGGAAATGGTGGACTATAACACTGTTGTTATAGTAAATGATTTCCGAAAGGAAATATTTTGTATAGTATTGGGATTTATATATCTATTTAAACTTTGAATCCCTATACTAGTGATTTTGGGTCGTCGTAACGATGTTTTACGTAACATTCGTTTTGGCCCAAACAAATGTGTTTAAGAGAATGATTTCTTAAAGAATGAAATATATACTTAATTTTCGATTTAAGTATATTGAATATTTTCCAAGTGTTGAAATTGAATGGATTTGTGAATTACTTATGAATAAATAAGTATGGGAATGTTTTTCCAATGTGAAATGAAATGTTTTGGGAATTTATCTTTTTGAAGAAAAATTGAAAATGAATAATTGAAATCGTATATTCATAAATATTTTGGAATGTAAATTCACTATGGAATTTATGAATGAAAAGGGGAATTAGTTTAAAAAAATAAACCTTGATTTATTTTTGAAATTATGGGAATTAATTTACGGATTTGGAACATAAATATAAAGTAAATCATTAAGGATTTATTTAATTGGTTTAAATAAACCATCTTGAAACGAAAGTATTTCCGAGTAAGGAAAGGTGATTTGAATAAAAATTGTTTTCAAATGGTTGAAGTGTGGAAAATATATATCTAGTAAAGATATTTTGGAAAGTAAATAATTTGGGAAATTATTTGGATTTGGTGATGTTGAACACGCCTATTGATAGTTAAATATCCGACTATCAATATTTACCTTTAAATAGGTATTTGTTGAGATTTGTTTGAATTTGAGTGACACGCTTATTTTTGAATAAGCGCTCACTATTCGGGTTATCCGGGAAAGGACCTTGGGGTCGTATAACCCATTCAGAATATGTGATACGTCGTAATGGATTGCATTTGATGACCGATGTTGAAGACCGGATGTTTGTGAAAACGGAAGGATTACCGTCGAGTTACTCTACATCGGCTGATATCCGATATAGAGGTTTTATCACCCTTAGTGACGGGAAGTACGGTCGTGATTAGTGAATATCCGGATTGCAAGGACTTCTTTGGAAGTGCCTTCGATTCTGTTCGATCCCGGAACAGACTTGTATGGATTGTATGTCTGACATTACAAATTGAGATATAAAGCTGATTTCTTTCAAATATATTTCTGTTGGTGGCGGAGAATTTATTCTCTTAGCTTAACACCCTTCTCTGAGATATACGAGCTCAGAGGTTATACAGTTGAAGGTTATTAGCAGCAGAATAAAATATAATATATATTAACAGGTCTTTACACAAAAGAAAACTATAGCTGTTTATACATACATCGTCAGAGTACATCATCAGAGTTCCACATCAATAACATACAACGAGATACACAGCGGAATAATAACCAAATACGGAAGTACATATCGCCATCCAGCTCGTCTCCTGAGCTCGACGGCATCAAATCCTGCTTCCTATAATACTCGGTCTGACCCGAGCATTATAGTTAAATAACACCCGAGTTAGTCTGGATATACCCGCGTGAGAAAATCACACTCAAATTGATTATTAAAGTTTCAAAATCCTTTGAAAACAAAAGCATCGCGTAAGACCACGCCACAAATAAACATGTCGGGTTCTTACCTTACGATAGCTAAAACACTTTTTATTAAAATCCTATGATATTATAATAGGGTCTATATACAAATACTTATAAAATAGCCGAAATTGTTACATGATTAAATTCCAACTACTAGCCACAGAGTGGGTAATACAAACAAAACTCGTTCAAGGCTCATAGGGAGATTGGATTTCCAACTAATGACTAGGCACCGGGGTACTACCTGTCACAGTACGTGGCCTAGATCACAGTACCAAGGAGTACGCCTGCTCCCCTACAACATAAGACTGGGACTACCCCTTACTGGATAATCCCGAGTGAGATCACCCTGCAGTTGGGATCAGCAACCGCCCACTAAGCCGAAATAAAAGGGACATCTAGACAGAGATGACCTCACCCTGCTTGGGTGCTACCTACCTAGCCTTGCTGCATAACCCCTGATTTTCAGTCATTCCCGGTTGATGAGGCTTGAGGCTAAGCGTTACCTTTTTAGAACATATCCCTTAGAAGGCCCATTGTCCACCTGACGATGTTCCGAAAGCATTCATCCATACAAGTCCGTCCCGGGTTCGAACGGAACCGAAGGCACTACTCCTACTACATCCATTTTGGAAATATCCTCAAGATTAGTAGCGACTAGCCCTTGCACTTCACTGCTCCATCTACGAATCCAAACTCATTTTCCCCGAAAACGTACAAACCGGATCGAAGTGGTTTTCGAGAAATAAATCTCGATCTCGGTCTCTTCGAAACGATCAACGTATTTGTCCAATATTGATAGTCGGTGATTTAACTATCAATTAATATTTACAACATCCATCAAACAATAAATAATTTCCCAAATTATTTATTAACCTCAAAATATCTTCATAAGATATATTTTCATTTTCAAAACCCCTTTGAAAACAGTTTCCAACCATTCTTTCTTTTTCAGAATAAACTTTCCCAAATATTTCCTATCTCCACTGAAATCACCTAGCACAAAACTAGATTTTTAAAATAATTTAAAACACTTTACTTTGAAATATACTTTAAAACATTTAAGTTAAATCTACTTCAATAATTTACTAAAATACATACTATATAAATATTTGGAAATAAGGTTACTTTATAAAATATAAAACTTGGTTTTCACTTTTTAAAACAAAATACTAAATCACTTTTTTTAAATAATCACTACAATAATAGATTTGAAAAATATTTACTTCAGAATTCAGGTATTTAGAAATAATAAACTCCTAAAACGTACTTTTTTATTTAAAAACAACCTTAAATTTTTTTATCTTATATCTAAAAATTTACTTTGAACGTACTTGGCTATCCAGAGAAATAGACTTCTCTTCACATTCTTCTTGAAATTTCCAATTCCAAACACTTGAATCAATTTCCAAATTGATTTCCAATTTACTTCCTTTTATTCCAAAATCCATAAATTTCAGATTTTATTTATTAATTATGATTTAAAATATTTTAACTGAGAATACCAATTTTTGATTTCTCAAATTACTTCTTAGTCCTTTTAAATAAATTTAAACTTTGAATTTTAAAATAGTTCTCTATTCCTTTATTGATTTTACAATTCATTAATTTTCTGTTTGTTCAAAATCTTTTCATACTCGAAGTTATTTATTAGTATTTTAATATCACTTCCAATTCTTTTCAATTCATTCTTAATTTATTCCTTTTTCCATAATTATTTCGCTTACAAATTTACTTCTTTATTTTTCTTGCTAAAATCCAATTTATATATTTTTGGTAACTCATTATACTCAAATATAGTCAATCAAACCATAGCATTCAATATTCCAATATAATTCATCATAGAATATCAAATAATCACATAGAGAATATTAACTAATTTAAATAAATGTTGAGGGGTCCAGTTGGATCCCTCCAAGCTGTTTTCCCTACATCCACAGACGTTAGCACAATATAAAATACCAATTCCAAAATATACCAGACTATAGCACATCAACCAATTCAACCAATCAACCAATTATTTAAATTTAACCATTTAAATTTAAATAGCAATCCAGAAGAGTGAGATTAACTCACCTTTGGTTTTTGTTTGGCAATCTGATCCAATCTCGACTTGTTCCCTTTTGGATTTTGACCTTGAATAAATATTAAATGGTTTTATTAATATTCGAACAATCAATCATCGTTAATAAATTTAATTTACACTAATAATTTTATTTTCAACAAATTTTCCTCTTTTTATAAATTCTACAACATTTTAAAATTCCTATATTTCGGTAACTCTTATATATATAGATATATGTATTTACTATTTCACCTATCTCTATGTATATAAGTATACATATGTATCTTCTTTTGATTAAAACTGAATTAATTTATACCTTTATTAAAAATATTTTTTCTGCATAAATATATAAATATTTATTTATTCAATTTTAAATTTTATGAACAAGAATCGTTACCTCATCGATCGAGAAATCAGGCGGCTAATCCTCCATTCGTTCACCCAAACCTCACTACTAACACAACCCTAAGCCACCACCTCCGCGAACTCGACGCAACCAATTCGATCCCCTTGACTGAAACCGATCAGCTCCTCCATCGACACCGACCCACTTCCCTCAGCTGCCGCACGCGCGCGCGGCGCCTCTAGCCACTGTGAATCACCGCACTCCCCTTCCAATACCCTAGCCTCCACGAAGCCGCAATCTCGTGCTCTCGCCATCGACCCGCCATGCTCGAACTCGAGTCGCGGCTCCACTCGAGTTCGACCTCGATTAGAATTCGAAATAGAAAGAACGAGGAAATTGGGAGGGTGGCTTCAAACAGAGATACTCGGTTGTTCGAAAAACAAAGGAAGGCTGCACTTTTTTTTAAGGATTTCATTTCGCCATATTTTTCTTCATTCATTTCTTTCGCGTGGATTTGAGAGGAAAAAGAAAGAAGATATTTTGCGTGTCGGCTGAGGCTTTGCACATTGATTTGAAGTGAAAATATAATACTTTGATGTGAAAGAATTACGGCTAATGAAGGTTGTTAATATAAATGAATATATATTTAATCCAAATGATCTCGATTCACGTAGCTTAAATTCTTGACATCCTATCGAGGCGTGCCGCTAGGCGTCCATAATGTTATACCCTTATTTCGAATGTAATGGAAGAGGTTTTGAGTCCTAATTCGATCATATGGAGAAGATAGCTTTTTGGACCCAGTTATAATATTAAATTTCGATATAAATTTCAGCGCGTTTATATATCGTATGCTCACACAACAATTCCGATCACTACGAAATTTGAAATCTGATAATAAAACAATATTACGGATCCAATGGACTTGGTTTCGTCGAATTCCAAGACCGTGCCTCGGAAAGCTATTTTTAAATACCAATTTAAACAGTACATTGTTTTAAAACTGAACAGAACACTTTTAAATTCTATTTTAAAAATTCTATTACCTTTAGTATTATCAATATAAATTTTACAAGCCTTCAATTTATTTTTAACAGGCTTAAAACTCCAGATTCAATATTTTATCCAACTTCAAATTATTTAATTTAACAATTGAATTTCCCAATAAATAGTGATATTTGAATTCAAGTAAAAAATTAACCGTTAAATGTTTAAAATCAATTAAATATTCCAATTTCAAATGCCTAAAAATTTCGGGTCGTCACAATCCTGGTCCAAACAGGACAAATACAATCTCATGTCCCAAGTGAAATATTTCTATTGGGACGATCCATACTTGTTCAAATATTGTCCCAACCAAATCATCCGACGTTGCATTCCAGATAATGAGATAAGGAGTGTTCTTTCGTTTTGCCACGATCAAGCGTGTGGTTGACATTTCGGTCCTCGATAAACTGTGGAAAAAGTGCTTCAGTGTGGTTTCTATTGGCCTTCTCTTTTTAAAGACTCGTTTGAATTTTTTAAAACTTACGATCGATGTCAAATGCTGGGACGAATTTCTCGATGAGATATGATGCCTCTAAACCCCATTCTTACGATCGAAATCTTTGATGTATGGGGTATCGATTTTATGGGACCTTTTCACAATTCTTTTGGAAACTTCTATATCCTTCTCGCTGTCGATTACGTTTCAAAATGGGTCGAAGCCATCCCGTGCAAGACTAATGACCATAGAATTGTTGTGAAATTTCTCAAAGAAAACATCTTTCGAGATTCGGCACACCTCGCACAATAATTACTAATAACGGAACCCATTTTTGTAACCGTTCATTTGAAACTTTAATGAAGAAATACTCGATAACCCACAAGTTATCCACTCCGTATCATCCTCAGACTTGTGGGCAAGTTGAAGTTTCGAATCGTCAAATAAAACAAATCTTGGAGAAAACTGTCAAAAAAATTGAAAAGATTGGTCTCAAAAATTGACCGATGAGCTTTGGGCTTACCGTACTGCTTTTAGAACTTACCTTGGGATGTCACCATTTCGTTTAGTTTAAGGTAAAGCTTGCCATTTACCCGTTGAAATTGAACACAAAGCATGTTGGGCAATAAAGAACTTAAACTTTGATCTTGAAAAAGCTGGCGAAAACCGAAAACTACAACTCAACGAACTAGAAGAACTTAGGAATGATGTGTACGAAAATGAGAAAATTTACAAAGAAAGAACCAAAGTTTTTCATGATAAGTCAACCCTAAGGAAAATTTTTTCGCCCAACCAGAAAGTTCTTTTATATGACTCGAGACTTCATTTATTTTCGGGGAAAACTGAAATCAAGATGGACCGGGCCATTTGTGGTACGAACTGTTTTTTCACATGGGCCGTAGAAATAGAAAACCCCAGGGATGGATCAATTTTCAAAGTCAACGGTCTTCGTTTGAAACCTTTCTTGAAATTGCCAAATAACCAGGAGGAGGAGCTCATGATCCTTCATGAGCCAAGCTATGTCTAGTAAGAATGTTAACCCTCTTTTGTATATATGTACATATTTTTCCCCGTTACACTCATTATATCATGCATCGACTGTAGGGACATAGTCAAAATTAAGTGTGGGGGGAGTCTCATTTTTATTTTTTAGTTTCATGGCATTTTTGAATTTTTATTTTCTTACTTAAAAAATCTCAAAATTTCTAAATCTCAAAAACAATTTTTAGCATTTTGAATTATTTCTGAAGAAACACTATGAGATAAGTATAAGTTTTGGTTAATAAAATTGAAATTTTTGAAAATTTATTTGTCCTAACAAAAATAAAAATGAAGTTTGATTTCAAATAACAATGGTTTAACTAGTATATAGGAAGGTTCGCATGTGTTTATTATGAAGTATATTCTAATTGAAAATATTTGTTTAAAATAAAGAGTAGTAAATTTAAAGTAAACGATATAACATTTTTATCTTCTAAGTTAAATGGTGCTAAGATGATTTTAGAAAACTCTCTCTCTAAAAAAAATATAAAATATAAAAAATAATAACAACATCCAAAGTATTCACTCTCATTTAAAAGTCCTCACGGTTATGCATGGGTGAATTACTTGGAATCTTTGATTATGTGCTTTCATACTCATTTAGAAGTCCTCACGGTTATGCATGTATGAAACACATGTAAAAAAAAGACTTAATAAAAACCACCTATGGTCGATAGGTGTATGCACGAAAGTGTGTGCACTCGCCATGCTCTATACTCCTCTCACATAAGCCCGAAAGGCAGTGCATGGGTGGTATATCTTGCCTCAGTTTATCTGAGCTAGGTGTGTAATGTTTATTGCAAATAATGAGGGAACAAGCAATTAAAATCCTAGCACTATTTTAACTTGTTTGATTTAACTTGTTATTGAAAAGAAATGAAAATACCACTTTAATAAACTTTGATAATCAACTAAGGATCCATTTCATAATTACATCGTGTTATCAACCAAAACAACTAGCCAAACTATGGTCTATCTGTTATGAAAATTTGATTTTTATTGGAAATTTTGACGAGTAAATGACTTAAATTTTCAAGACAATGACCAAAACTTGTATTTAACATATTCGTGTCAATTTAAAAATAAATCCTTCATTTGTAAATACTTTCAAAAACTCGCATTCATCTCTTTGTAAATAAATTTTGCATTTTGTAAATATTTTCATCCAGCATTTGGATTTTGTGGGTAATATCCGCTGAAAACCCTCACGATACAACACTCGTCCTACTAGGGACACACGAAGGTTTAACGGCTTGTTGCATATTCTCAATGCAATCGTGCTCCCTACGAAAACGGATTTATACGTAAAAAGTTGAACCTTTTTAATGAAAAACGCAGTAATTGCATCGGTTAAGTGATATTATAGCTATTGGCCTCAGTATAGTATTTTTAAATATTATTAATTATTGTTTTGGTTTTGAAAGTGGTTTTGATTTGAAAAATTGATTTTTGATCTGACCTTTTTGGATTTTCTATGATAATTTACTTAAAAGTATTTTTTTTTACTTCTCTATTCACTTCAACTTCATTTATTATCATTCTTTTCTAATATAGTCTATATGTAATGTTTAAAAATTAGTTGGAAAGTGTTTATCTTTATAGAAAGTTTTTATAATAATGAATGTTTAATCTAAAGGAAAAAAGGGGTTTATCTTTTATTTTAAAGTGATTTTATTTTTGAAAGAAAGTAGAGATATTTTAGAATAAATATTTATGGACCCTTTTGTATAAGATGTTATGAAAAGGGATAGAATAATAAATTTTATTTTATAAATAAAATAATAGTTTTATAAATGATATTTTATAAATAAAATAATAGTTTTATAAATGATATTTTATTGATAAAAAGTACAAATTTATAAATAATGTTTTTAGAAGAGGAATGATACCGTTTTGAGGAATTGGGTAATGAATCACATTTGTGGATTTAAGTAATATAGGAAGTAATTGTTTTACGGAAGCATTTGGTCTATTTTTGAAAAAAAGAAGATTTTTCTTAAGTATAAAGGAAGTTTTATAACTATATTTGAGATTTATAAAGAAGTTTTGCAAATTGAAATGAGTTTTATAAATGAATTTGGGTTTTTTAAAAAGATTTATAAATAAATTTGGAGATCTATAAAAGGAGTTCTATAAATAATATTTTTATGAAAGGAGTTTGTATATATAAAAGAGTCTTATAAATAGAAAGGAGTTTATAAGGAATTTTAAGTTGGGAGTTATAAAAAGAATATTTATAAATAGAATGAGACTTGATTTCCATAAATGATCATTTTAAATTATGGGGGTATGGAAAATATTCTTTTCATACTTAACACCAAATTCTAAGTATGGAAACTCGTATCTGTCTTGATAAGTAAGAATGTATGTTGAGTCAAGGATAGTACGCTAACTTGTCTGACTACACTGTTAATCGAGGGGTAGTCCACTTTGAAATTGGAAAGTTGTGGTAAGTATAATTAGTCTAATTTCTATACAATCTATTTACTTACACCAAAAGGAAAGTGATTAAGTTCATTGTTATCAATGTTTTTAATTTTCATTGCTTTAAACTAAATTAAGTGTGGTTTTGGAAATGAAATCTTTCTTTAGATTTGTGAATATACTTATATCATCGAGACAAATATATGGATACATTTCTCAGTATTGGAAATGTAATGTTTTGTGAATATACTATTACTGTTCATATAAGTATACTGAAAAAGTTTCCAAGTATTAAAAACTAAAATTGTTTGTGAATATATTTATGTCGTCTAGATAAGTATATGAATATTTTTTGTATACTGAAAAGAGTAGAGGATACGTATGAATATGTACTTGTAAAAAGTATTTTGATACAAGTATTTACAAAGTGGTTTTTAATTAGCAAAAGAATTAATTAAAATAGGCTTAGTGGTTGCTTTATGCTTAGCTATGCTTGATTGAATCTCTGGTTGAATTGTTTATTATTTGATAGTTAAATAGCTGATTATCAAATATGCGCTATTTTTAAAACTGTCCTTATCGGCTCGGAGAGACTGGGATTAGATATATTGTCCAAAAACCACTTCAAAAGGGTATAAGCATTTGAATTGAAGAAATCTTGAAGATGATAGAATTGAAGACAGGGTTCTTTGAAGTTTAAGGGCTACTTGCTGCTAATTCTGAGGGTGGTTCAAAAAAGGATGTAGTAGAAGTAGTGCCTTTAGTTTTTTAGTATCTTGAACAACTTGTATGGACGAATGGTGGAATTGCATTGTTGCTTAGAGGGTTGTATTAACATTCCAAGTAGGATTTGCTAAAAAGGTAAAACATAACCTCTAGCCTCAACAACCGGTAATGACCAAAATAGAGGATATGCTTTAGGGTTATATGGTTCGCTACGATTAGGGTATGTCATCACCCTTCTAGATTATTATTTATGAAATTATGAATTGGTATGTGCATGAGAGCTTTTGGGAAAAGGTTGCAAAGAAACCAGGGTGGTGACACATTCTGTTCTATCCTATAAGGGGTAGGCCAGTCCTCATTCACATGGGTTGAAATGCTTTCAACCTCGGTGCTTTTTCTAGAGGTGTATTATGACAAGTGGTACCCCATTAGCCTTATCATTGTATGGAATCCATTCTTCAGTAAGCGCTTTCAGACTTAGTTGTATCCTATTATGCTAGAATTTAATTAAGTAACAATTTCGGCTGTGATTTAGTATTTGTTTTGAAACCTAGACATTATTATAATATCTGAAGATTTCGTCTGAAATGATTTGGTGATCATCAGGAAAAAAGCCGTCCTTGTTTATGTATTACATGGTCTTACGAGATACCTTTATTTTGAAAGGTTTAATAACATTAAAATCCTAATGATGTGTGTTTCTCGTATTGGTATACTAGATTGATTCGGGCGTTATTTTCTTATAATGTTGGCTTAGCCCGAGCATATTTCTTGCTTTAGCTTTGGATGATTTAGAGCTTCAAGAGACGATCTGGATGCCTCCAAGACGTATTCACATATATTTTATTTTCTACCGCATTGGTTGGTTGTATTTATCAGCATTTATAAGGATGTGTTGTTATAACTATCTAGCGGATGATTGTTTAGTTAACTCTAATTGGTGTATGTATATTACAGTTTTCTTTTGTAAAGATTTGTTGCATATTATATATTATTCATTATGGTGTGAAATTCTATTATGTCTTTTTCTCCAACAATCTGTCTTTCCGAAACTTGGATACTCGGCATGTGAATAGTGTGGATGTATTATTGTCGACTTTTAAGGGTCGAAAAGGCCGGTCATCACAACTTATCTTCTTTGTTGATTTGTTCCTTCTTTTTCAAATTTAGACTCTCCGCTGTTCAATTCTTTACTTCTCTATCCCTACTTTTAATTTGACTTTTTTTTTGTTTTATTTCAGAATTTGGAGAAGTGGTTAAGAAGTTTAGAAGAAGAGGAATAAGAAAAACAACGTATACTAAAGAGGAGCCAACGGCTAGGGTTTAGGATAAAGATGAGTGAGGATTAGGGTCTTATTTATAGTTGAAAGTTAGGTTTTCCATCTCAAATCCCAAAATCAAAATTTATGGAAATGTCACTGGGTTTAGTTTCCATTACTTTTGACCTGTATTACCTAATTTTATAAAGTTTATATGTTTTTTAAATGTAAACGAAAGTTCAGAGTCGATGGAATTGCTCACAAGGTCTAGTTCCAACATTTTTGAAAATTTACTATTTCCCTTTATGAAAAATTACATTTTTACCCTTATTAATATTCTAATTTATTACTTAAAATTTATAGGTTGTTACATTCTTTCTCCACCTGGAAGGATTTCGTCCTTGAAATTTTAAAGGAGAAACGTAATTCGCTCATGCAATCAATATCTACATCCATCAACTCAATAATAAACCACTTGCAAATATTGTCCTTGGTTTAAAATTTCTAATGGAATATGTATTTATATGTATGGAATGCATATAAACATATAGGTAATGTAAAATTAGGTGGTCTTCTTAAATAATTGACCCCTTAAAGTGCAAGTGCTTATGCCGTGAATCCATAATATATGCAACGTCATATACTTGCGGTTTATATGGGTGACCAACCATTCAATACATACGTAAAAATGCGACAATTCATTATGCATATAATTGACATAATAAAATGAATAATGTGATTTGTGTCATAGGCCAATATGAACATATCATCCCATATATGAAAATACTAACAAATAAAATCTATCCATAGTAAACCACTGTCCAAAACATGTCCTAGTGACACGTTCATAATCATGCCTAGCATCAAAACACTCCTATCCATGGAACATATTAAGCTAATTACTATGTGTAGAAGTAATTATGCTAATTTAAATGGAAGTGTCATAGAAAATAGCTCTGGTTGGATAGTTTAGATTTTTTTTCTTTGGTTTCCTAAGTATCCTCAGCAGGATCGTTATGCCATTGGACTATAACCAGCCTAATTACTTTTTTGCAGAGTCATTTTGTCCCTTGTTCAACAATATGAGTAGGCACGCGGCGAAAAAATGTCTCCTTCTCCACTTCACTTCCAACTAGCTCGTCTCAACTACTATGGTTGAATCATGTAGAAACATTTGCAGTTGTGACACGTCGAAAACATTGTGAACCTTCGTTGTAATGATCGACCTTTTCGATCCTTAAAATTTGACACAAATATATATATCTATGATATTTTCATACCGAGCATCCAAGTACTGAAAAGAGAGATTATTAGGGGTGAAAGAAAGAAAAGATAAAATAGAATCTCACATCATGACGAGTAAAATATAATATGCGACAAATCTTTACAAAAAAAAGTTTTATATACATACATCAATCAGATTATACTAACCAATCATCAGTCTGGACAGTTATAATAACATATCCTTAAAAATACTAATAAATACAAAAAAATGGATTTTTAATGTTATAAAACCTTTCAAAAATAAAGGTATCTCGTAAGACCATGCCGCACATAAACACTGATGTGTTTTTGGCTTACGATAACCAAACCAATTCAAAGAAAATCAAATGATATTATAATAATATCCACGGTTTAAAATAAATATATAACGTGGTTGGAATTATTACACCTCACGTTCCAATAAATTTAGAAACAACTAAGTCCGTAAGCGTGACGACCCAGAGTTCCAAATACTTCGTAGTTAATATCTAAATTATTTAAATATTTAGGTCCAAGATTTAATATGATTCAATATGATTATATAACCTGGTTAAACACTTTTTTAATTAATAGCTAATGGTAGAAAAATTATTTTTGAAATGTATTTACAAAAATATACACTTTGGATAAGTACTAAAAATGTGAAAGAAAATGTTTCATTAAAAATCAACCTTTTGCTCAATACAAGTTGTCTAAATATGTTGCAACTTTGAATGGTTATCATATGTAAACATATGAAAAGAATTAAAACACATATGTTACTACCTAATAATTAATTAAATTAAGTGTATATTAGCAAAAAATAAGCATGGATAAAAGTATTAAAGGACCCTTAAATAGTGGAGTGATTAACTGAGAGTATGATGGTGTAAGAGCATGTTCTCATGCATGGAAAAGGAGGGGGTTTTCTAATCTTTTCCACCAAATTCCTAAGCTTATATACAGATGAGAATGTGCATTTCATTTCTTACTATTCCACTCTTTCACTCTCTTACTTCATTTCTCACCATTCCACTCTTTCACTCTCTTTTCTACTTAAAACTTCTTAAATCTAATGGCTACACTTTTTCCCTCTTCTTCTTTGGGCCGTGAGTATGGAAGGTGTGATATAGCCTCTGGCCGTGGGTATTATGGTGGTGGAGGAGGTGAGGACGTGAGCTAAGGACATGGTGGTCAAGGCCGTACACTATTTTGATGATCCAAGGCCATAGCCGTGTTCTTCATTGAAGACAAGGAGGGTTTTGGAGATGTTTTGGTTGAGTAGAAAATGATAGCGCAGTGTGGTTATATATGGATGTTGGTAGGAAGAGATATGGATTGATAAAAGAGAGTTAATCTCACTTTTTATCAAGTTATTAACTTGATAATATTGCTTGCTATATCGCTTGATAATTGCTTTTCAATCATATGTTAATATATTTGCAATTGTATAAAATGATTGATACTAACTACTTAAAGTTATAACCTTTATTATATGCTTCCAAAAGCAAATGATTTTTTAAAGTAGTTGCCTTAAAGAGAATGAGATTATGTTGTTGAAATCAAGCACATTTAAACATCTAAAATGGACTTGATTATTAGTACATATGTTAATACATGTTTAGTAGTGATATGGCTTGAATTTAGAATCATGTTTGTGTATAAAAGAGAATGATACAAGATATTGAATTGAATACGGAATTGTCCGTATAGCGGTAGTCGTTATAAGCACAATTTAAATCCCTTAGATTATAACTTATGAAAATGGAGATGTAATGACATATCTTAATAATAATGTTTATTATTATTATTTAAACTTGTATAAGTGTTTATAAAAGCAAATAATATGTTTTGGAGAGTTATATAAGAAGTATATCAAAGTAACAAAATATTGAAGTAAAACGGTCGCTATAACGACTCTTTTTATTTAGTGAAATAATGATGTTTTTCTACAAACTTCTTTGGAGGTTTCTTTTTATATTTAGGGTGTAGATAATATATCATCCTTATTGGAAAAATTTAAGCCAAATTCATTTGATAGCTAGTTGAATAAAATGTAAAAAGTTATAGCGCAATAGTCGCTATAAATGCAGTTCGCTAAAATATCATTTTTTTGGAAAATTCTCTAGAATAACTGGAAATTATTACTTGGGATTTTTCTTCATGGCTTCCAAGAAACCAAAGTAGAATAAATAATGTAAAAAGAGTGAATCAAAAATCATTTTCTTAAGTGTTGAAATCTAGGAACAAAGTTGTAGCAAAATAATGTTGACAATTGTAACAAAACTTTACATAGCACTTCTATAAATGCTGCCTTTTCTATCTTAATCCATAATTTGTTTAAAATTGATATTTAAATTATGTATTTTTCTCTAATATTTTTATGTTGTTTTCTAACTTATAATATAGATTTTTAAAATTTGTTTCAAGTGCAAATATATGTTAACAATTAACTATGAATTTCCAAACTAAGTAGCTTTTAAAATTAAAACTTATTTTTCTATTTATTTTTAAATTCCTTATTTTTACATAATATTTTAAATATATAATTATCATTTATTTTAAGTAATTTTAAAAGTATTTTAACATATTAATATTTATTTTAAAGATATTTCTATAAATTTTAATTTTTAAAATATTAAATTAAGTATTTTATAAATATAATAAAGGGAGTTTGTACTTTAACACTTAAGTTAAAATAAATGGTTTTGTGGAATTACTTAAAAGTGTATTGCCTTAATTAATAAGTATGAATATGCTTTTATCTTTAAATAGATGTTCAAAGTTATTAATGGATAGGTAAATAGCTTTGGGTTGCTGTAAATAGTGTTTCTAACAATAATTGTTTTTAACCCTTATTATTAATTATACTTGGGAATATAATTAGATATTTACTAATGGATATTTAGTAGAAAAATTACAAATAAATGGTTTTGGGTTTTTGTGACAATTGTTTTTAGCAACACTTGTATTTAACCCTTAAATGTAATTATACACCTAAAAGGAGAGTTTTAAAGAAAATGATTGAATGGAATGGATTTGGGTTTGTAGCAGACAATGTTTTAGCAACACTTTTTATTAACCCTTGAATTATATTTTGGAAGAAATATTATAAATCTTTAATAGTGGAATTTTAAATGTAATAACAAGCATTGAAATCTTTTATAAATAGGTAGAAAATGTTATATGTTTAATTTATGAAAGAAAGGAGTTTATTATATCAATGTTTTGGTAGTAATTGTTTTAATCTCTTTGATTATATTTCAAGTAAGTAAAACTTGCTAAACAATTTTTGAATACATTGATGCCACTGGAATACGTATATGTATACTTTTTAAGTTTTTGAATGGAGTATAGGTGAAGAGTTAAATATATTTAGACAAGAATATATGGGAAGTTTTAATTAATAAAGTAGTATTAATTAATGAGGTGTTGATTTATAAAAGAAGTTTTATAAGACAAAACGATGTTTTTCTAACAAGAAGGGTTTTTAATTAATAAAAGATAAAGTAACTAAGAGAGATTAAAAGTCGTTTATGTGACTTGATCATGCCTTGCATGAGATGATAGCACAGTTATATTACTTGCTTATGAGAAAGTATTTAAGACTTAGTTCCTTTATGAGATCATTCTTATTATTGTTGAACAAGACCAAATTCATCGACTCTGTCTTGGAGAGACTGCGATCAGTAAGTGTTCTACTTATCGGAAAAAATTCAAGACTGAGATATGGGTTCTCTGTTTTGGAAGTGAATGATGGAAACCATGTGTGGCTCTGGAATCTATCAAGGTGATCGAATCCATATGGGATTCATTATGTGATCGAGTTTAGTTGAAAACTCGTGCGAAGATGCCGAAAGTAGCCTCAACGGTCGGAAATGACTAAAGATAGAGTAGGATGCATGATTCTGGGTTTAGCTGACCCATGGAAGGTACATCAACTTCATATCTAGAGTAGGATAATAAATGTTACTAGCGGGGAGTTGTTGATACTTGGTACACATTGTTCACACGAGTGTTCGAATGATGACCCAGTTGTGTTTACCTTATGATATGTTTTATCTAGAGATATACGACACTCGGAAGGTATTTTCTGATCCTTGACATAGGAGGTTGATCTCATTGAGGAAGTCACCGTGGAAAATCCATTTATCCGAACGCCCCTTAGCGATTTTGTTTGTATACCTAAATATGCTTTCAGATGTAACCATTTCAGCTATGACTTATTTGTGTTAACCACCGTAGACATTATTGTAATGTCACTAAATTTACTTATTGAATGGTTCAATTATCATAAGGTAAAATTCCATCCGTGCTTATTTGTGGCGTGGTCTTATGAGATACCTTTATTCTTCAAAAGGGTTTTACGCATATAGTAATTTAAATCGATCTAGTTTTCTCATGTTGGTTTACTAGACTGATATGGGTGTTATTCTTCTTTTAATGTTTGGGTCAGCCCTGTGTATATTTCTAGATATCTTTTATGATTCATTGGAGCTCTAAAAGAGGAGCTGGATGATTACTTACCATAGGTTTTATTCCCGCTCCATTACGTTATTTATTTTTATATCAGTAATTGTGAGGATATGTTGTTATAATTGTCCAGGCTGATGGTAGGTTAGTTTACTCTGATTATAATATATATATATATACAGTTTTCCTTTGTAAAAGTATTTGTTTGATATTACATGTCATCATTCCTTGGTGAGGTTGGGATATTGTGTTATCTTCTTTCTGGTTCCTTTCTTTTCTTCTTTTATTTTATCCTAACATTCTGCCTTTCCGGCACTTGGGTGCTTGTGACCCCCCTCACCTCTAGGCACCTCGAAAATCAAACATGGCTAGAAGCATGGGTAGTCGGATGAAGTAGAAATCCATAACATAGCACAGAGACTACGATAACGACTCAAAATGATTAAAATATTACAGTGGAAGAATACTTTCACTAACTATAAATTAATAGCAAAACAACTTCTTTAAAAACAAAATTATCCAAATTTATTTCTGAAATCAAAAGTACCAAGTAGTCTCCACCAAAACATAAAACATAACAAAGTTCACAATATAGGTCCTTATATATAGAGTAAAGTACGAAAAAGAGAAATGAAGTACACGAAATAAAAGAAACAAAAGCTGAAGATAACAACTGCTCCAATGACCCTCCAAGCTGCAAAGAACAACAACCTAGACCCGCCCTCCTTTGATTTGGGAAAAATAGGAATGGGTCGGACACAAAGTCTGGTGAACGAGAAATAAAATGAAGCAGAAAGAATAAAACAGTTTCATCTAGATCTTCCTCAGATATCATAGAGAATGAATAATATAATGCAGTGAATCCTTCTTAGATATAGTTCCTAAGAAGCCAAAGTCTATGGTCACTCTAGGGAAGTCAACCATGCAGTAATACCAAATGTCTATCGACCTGTCAGACCTACTTTCCTTACCTATCCACATGCTACAGCGTGAAAGTCGTGCTCTTCACTCGTGCATAGTGACTAAATGTCTCTTACGTCTGACCGGCACCGACTCAAAAAAATCTTGCAGGACCTCGAAGTTACGCTCACGATCCGCCAAACTAGACTCCTATCCTCATGTCTCCTCGGTCACCAACGTGGACTTACCCCTACCCAAAGTGTCGTTCCTTCGAAAGAGTGTCCGTAGCTGGGTCGGCTGCGCAAAATCCTCCAACGATCTTCCTAAAGAAGCCCATGTCGGAGCACACTTGTCCTATTTCTTCCGCATCGATTTACCTGAAGAAGCCTACGATTGTAGATGCTATCTATCCTACATACTAGAAACCTGTGAAAGGTAACATACATCCTTGTGAAACTACTTGCTCGCTCCTAGTACATATAGAAAAAACTATATTTTGACTTAACTGCATGAAATACCTATCCAGTCCTTTACAAGGTCTGCCTACCAAGTCGCTTCATGATTAATTAATTTTACCATTACAGTTTACATGCTATTTATTTTCATTAATCTACTATAGACCATTTTTACATTCGATTTATTTATTTCACAATTTTCCATTTTCTTACATAAATGTTATTTCAATTTCACGTACGTTCAGTCTGTATTGTTTGTCTGTAATTTTTATGTCATTTTGTCACATATTTACACTAGCCTTTAAGGTCCGTTTAATTTTAATTTTTTTCCACTCTAATTTACGTTCTCCGTTTTGAGGTTTAATCCGTACAAATTTTTTATCCAATAGCCACAAAATTTAATTACACAAAAATCCAATTTTACATTTTAAGCCACATATGAAACAAACAACTATGCTAATTAGACTTCCCAATGATGTTCCAAAACCATATTATAAATTATGTAATTATATCAATCAAAACCATAATTTTATTCAATTAGCATATTCAGAATTTATTCAACTAACCTATTCTACCATGAAAAATTGAATAACAGTTCTAATTCAATTTAATTAAACCCATCTTATTTATGCCATGAAATGTGAATCAAGGTTTTAAATATCGGATTTCAGTCACGTTTCGTCTTGGAATTTTTACACAAGTTATCTCATGTCCGGGGAGATCTTGGACGAGATGGTACATATCGGGTGTACATATCGGATTGACATCTCGGATCTTATAATGCATATCGGGAATATCTTGGATGTACTTATGTGTCTAAAATTGATGTGTCAAAATTTATTTAACAGTTATAACTTTCTTAGTAAAAATAAAAATGGTAACATACTTGATTTACATGGAAAAAGGAATATTTGAAGAGTAGTAGCTTGATTAGTTTAATTGATTTTGTAATGACTGAATAATATCCTTTTATTTGAATATAATAAAGAAGTGAAACCTTTCGCTATGACTCATTAAAATAAAACGTAAAAAATATGTTTAATAAGGTGGTAAATTATAATTGAATTGAGTAGTTTTTTTTGAATCAATATGAATAAAAATTATTATGCAAAATAAGAAAAATGTACAATTTCGGGTGAGATCACGGATTGAGATTTTGATCCATATTTCGGGTGAGATTTGAATATCCCAGACGAGATGAGTGTCGGGGGAGATATGAAGGAAATTTGATGTCTCGTCTCGTTTAAGTGTGAAAAGGAGATCTTGGAGGAGATCTCAGGGCGATATATAGGAGATTTAAACCCAAGACGTGAATAACAATTTGTTTGTTCCAAATTTCAACCCATACATGAAATAGAATTGAGAAGTGGAAGAAGAAGAAGATACAATAACATCATAAATTTTAATCGTATTTATGCCATAAAACATGAATAGACAATTTATACATCCCATATTTTGAACGAAACATGAATTAGATTCGAGAAGTGGAAGAAGAAGAAGTTGCAATAATATACATCTGTTCTCAATTAATAACAAAAATTAATTAATACTGAAATTTAACTACTTTAATTTTCTATTTCCACTTGAGCTTGGATAAATTTTTAAAAAACTTTGCTTTAATCTTTCTCCCTTTAATTATTTTAAATTCCCTAAATTTCTTGAATATATATATAGAAAATTTAATTTGGTAGAGATTTGTTTATTTAGTAAATAAAAGGAGGGAGAATAATACACACTAATTTTACTGCAGAATTATGGCAGTAGCTGAACAAGAGATTAGGTTTAGGTTAGATGGTTTATTTATAGATTGTTTGAGTGAATATAATCCATTAGATTATTTTGGATTAAATCTGGTTCTATCATACACTTAATGGTTATCTATTTTAGCCCACACACATCATTCAACCAATAAAATTTAGCCATCTCATCCTATAATATCACTGGAGAGAGTGGGAAGCCACCACATATTAGAAACAATGCTGAAATATGTAGGAAAATCGTTGGAAATGAACCAGCTAAAATAACATCGCTCCAGATTTTGGATGACAACGGGACTTGATCCCTAGTCACTAAGGAAATCAACATGCGCCTTTACCACTCTACCAAACGTGCTTTTAATTTCTTTTTAATTATATTTCCCATAAAATATCGGGGTGTTAAAGTGCTCGACGTATAAATACCATGGATGTATCAGTGTCAACATTTAAGGATCAAAAAGGCGGACGTTATAGTATGGCACTTATTGGGGAACGGATCCCTCAATGACAGGGTAACCAAGTACCATTCGTCATAGTATACATCTAGAAAAATGCACCAAGGTCGAAAACCTTTCAAATCTTGCTTGGTAAGACTGACCAACCCCTTATTGGATTATACTAAATATGAAATCACATTGGTTATTGACCAACAATCATAAAGGGTCACTAGCATACATAAATAGGTCAATATCGATCTGGATTGAGTGACGAACATATCATAATGGTAGCGAACCACATAGCCATGCGTTATATCCCTTTTTTAATCAATATCATATGTGACATTGTAACGACACATTAAATTCGATGATATTAAATGAGTTAATTTAATATGATTACTAATCTAATTTAGAATGAAATAAAGGTCTTAATATTTTATTTGAGTAAATGTAGGAATTAGATATAGTAATTTGTAATTTAATGTTAAACAATTTAATATTTATATGGCAAAAGATTTGAATAATGTAAATTGTCCTACTTAGTTATAAGTTAAATATAAGAAACCAATATAAATACTGAATTAGTGAATATTAATAAAAATATTAACTAGAATGGGATTCATTAATATAGAAATCAATAGTGGAGATTGTACATTTGGTTGTAAAATAGATAGTGACTAAATAAAGGTGACCGTTGAATAAACAATGCAATAAGTGTAGATAAGTAATTTTAATGAATGCTGTCGATAATAAACGTACTTAAAATGGTAATAAATTGATTTGCCTAGATGATTATATATTGATAAGCTATAACTAAATAGGAAGTTTGGTAGTAAATAGGAAATAAGAAGACAAAGGCAACTAGTAAATTTATAAATGAATTCTAATAATAGGTAGTAATTAATGCATATATATTGGGCATTTGTGATAATTACCAATTTTTAATCATTCATTTATTTAATTTAATCTAAATCTATGGCAACATTGTTGTTAATAATGGTTGTAGGTGAATTTGAATGTAAAAGGGTAATAATTATTTAGGTTAACTATTTATTGAGTATATTAAGTTAAGAATGGAAATAGATTGAAATAAATCTAAATTAAAAATTTTGCTTTGTTAGTGTGTTCTAGTTAATAAAAAGGGCATTATAAGAATTGAAGCATGCAATAAAGATAAATATTATAATTCAATGATATTTATACCTATAAATGTCTATTCACTGAATAGAAAGTTTTAAATCAATAAACGAAATTATTAAGGCTCCAATTTATAATTTATAACTTTTAATGTAGACTTAATTGCAATTAATTGATTTAAAAGGTGTAGTTAGCGTAGATTTTTGTTTGTAATTGTAGAGGGTTAAATTTATAAGATAAAATTTATGCTAATTCTACTTATAATAGGACCATGGGTTGTTTTAGTATATAAAGCAGGATTTATAAACTAGATTTGAGTATCAAATTCAACCATTGCATTTATTGCATAAATAAATGGAATTTAACGGTTAAATTTGTCGTTATTGAAATTTAAATGGAATGTGTGGATAATAATGTGAAACCATGAACCAATGGTAGTAGCATCTTTATTTTGGATAAAAGTTGAAAATATAAAAGTTGAAAATCTAATAAGTGGGTTTTTGAGAGTTTAATTGATAATTTCTAGATATAAGGAAGTAGAGAAAGTGACACTGAAATTTATAGACTTATCAACTTTTAATTCACATCTAAACTTGTTAAATCATTAAATTGATTTTGAAATATATAAGCGATAAAATTTGGCCAATTTTGAATTTTAATATAAAATTGGATTTTATAATTTATTTTAATTTATTTAATAAATATAAAAATAGCCATTTTGGCCACGGACTCGGATTTCGATGAAACTAGTTTCATCGGATCCGTATCGGTGAATTATTGTAGGGTTTTAAGTTTCGTAACGATCGGACCTGTCGTTTGATCGTACGGATGCGAAACGCCTTGAAATTGATTTAATTAAAATCAATTTGAAATCAATTTGGAAATTTTGTTATAGGCATAACTTCTTCATACGATCGAATTTGGACGTGAAACTTTTTCCATCGCGTTCTTAATGTTTTAAAATACCTATTGGGATATATGGGTTTAATAAATTTCGTTCCGGGGTCAGAACGGGCTTTTTGGGCCAACTACCGTTTAGCACGTTCGTAATTCGTGCCCACCTAGCCTTCTTCTATTTGTCTATAAATATGCTGTGATAAACCCTAGCCTCCTTTCTATTGTCATTTGGTTGTACGTTCATTTTTCTTCATCTCTTTCGCTTCCTCAATGGTTGCAAAAACCTAGATCTACTTCAATTCAAAATTCAAATGAAAATTCAAGCTTTCCAGAAAAATTCCAGAAAAAAATATATGTCAATGCTCTCGATGAGCGTAATTCAATGGTGCTGTTCGTTTTTCGATCCGGGTTATGGTTTGCTCAGATAGAATTTAGAACAGTTCGTGGCCATTTATCAACGCCGCGACAAACTTCGTCAGATCGTCAAACGATTTCTGGGTATTGGAGAGGGGACTGAGGGGGTTAGATCTATGTGGATAGTTTGTCGAATCAACGGCTGGATGGTCGAGAAAAAATCGATTAGGGTTAGAATTAAGTGGAGGCTGCTGTAAAATCTTGGTCGAGATCGACGTCGTGGCGGCGCCGGTGGTGGCTCACGGCGGTCGGCCTGGAGTGGGGAGACACGTGGTGGTGGTCGGCTAGTCTCAGGTGGTCGGTGGCGTTTGGGATTAGGGGTCAAAGGTGGTGGTCAACGGTTTGGGTAATGGGTTCGAACGCATGAATCTTTCTGTGCGCGTGAGTATATTTTGTTGGTGACGTGGCTTTGTGAAAGGGGAAATGTGAGTTGTCTTGTTTTAAAATTTTATTTTGTTTTCCAATCGAATTTTTAACATAACTTTTTCATACGACCTCGAATTCACGCGAAACTTTTTTTGTTAGGATCGTATTAAAATTCCAGACCTGATGACGCTAGTTTGGATGAATTTGGAGACCGTCAATTTTTGAATTTAAATCGGATTTAAACTCGATTTAAATTCAAAAGGTGAGTGTTTTAACCCACTCACAACTTCTAAAAAGTTTTTATGTTTGTTAAATTTATTTTAGATATGAGTAGAAATTTATTTATGAATGTTTGGCATGTTTTATTCAGCATATCTGTTAATTCGCATTTATTTAATTTAACTGTTAATTTAGTTTATTTATTGCATATTAATTGACAGTTAGAATTTATTTATTCGCCTATAAACTGCTAGTTAACAGTTATAAAATTTATTACTGAATATAAACTGTTAGTTTAATAGTTGTTAAATTATTTTGAACATAACTGTCAGTTATTACCTGTTATATATTATCTGATATATATTGATATTGATTTATTATTGGATGATGATTGTGATTTGGATGATGGATGATGTTGATGAATGGATGTTTATTTTATATCATTAAATTGTAAGTTATCATACATTTTTCATTTCATTCGGGATTGTGGTTTGAAATGATATACAACCGCAAAATTTTATTTTTAAATTGCGGATTGAAATGATAAATATCCGTATCACTTAACCATAGGATAGAAAATTATATACAGGCACCGTGGTCTATATATAAAATATTTTAAAGTGATTTCTATGGTTTGTATGGAATACGGTTTATAATTTTTAATTTTGATATTTTCTTCTATATATATTCATATGAAGTTAGAGATTTTGAATTTAAGCTGTGTATAAATCTCTTAAATAAAAAATGGAAAAATTGAGAAAATGGAGTTTGATAATTATATCATATGTTTAATGTTTAAGTTTGGAAATTTTAAGATATGATATGTATAACTGGACTTTTCCAAGATAATTAAAAATGAATATGTTAGCATAAATTAAATTGAAGAAAATATTTAATTGTTAGAAATTGGAGTTTTATTTATGGATTTTTGTAAATATTCAAGACTAAATAATAACACGTTTAATTTGCTGAAAGAAAAATTTCCAACTTTAATTTTGAAATATTAATACTCCAAATGGATATATATATATAGAAATTGAAGTAGTTTTGGAACTTGAAAGTGGTATTTTTTTTAGTTTAGACTTTAAATAAAGAAATAATATTTGTAAAGCCATGGAAATTATTTTTCTTTACAAATTAACCTCAAAGTTAAACCATTTATTTTATATACCGTTGAATATCCAAACCATTCAAGTTTTAGAAGTTATGGTTTTAAAAGTATGAATTCCGAAATATTATGTTTTGAAAGTATAATTCAAATGCTTGGTTTCCAGATATTTTAAATTTTAAACCAGTATGATTTTGGAAAAGGATTATATTTGAGATAAAACGATATCATATTATTTTGGGTTTTAATTTGATATCGTATGGGAAATTTTATTCTGGTTTAAAGTATAAACTATTTTTAAATGACCGCGGTGTTATAATAACGATGGGTTGGCAAAGAGACCGGGATCGGATATGGACATACTCTCTGTCGATACCGAAAACCACTTTGACTAACCGTGTACGCAGTGGAGATTCCAGAATGAAGTAGGTTGGTGGCGACGTTTCCTGTAAGGTAAATACGTGGACCCAACTCCCGTGAGTTGGCATAAGGTGGCTAAAACAGGAGCGATTCTCAGGCCAATGAGGTCATTCCTCTGATCGAACGCACTCCTTCGATACTATACTCTGACTTTGGATTGTTTCGGTGGCCACTATTGATTTCTTTGATTTGGGGGTGTTAGTTCGAGGTGGGCGGTAGCTGCGGCTATGCGTTACCACCAGCCCGGATAGCAATTGGTATATCAACCCTGGCATTGCCTAGTTGTGCCGTGTCACCTACCCTAGCGCGCCTTATACGATTTTGGCTTTGTACCACACCTATGGAGTGCCCTCTGACGACGCCCAGTACGGGGGAGATTACGGTACTGTATAGACTATGGGAATATATTTTGTGTTAAGGGCTATATGGGTAACCCCTTAACGCTATTTAAAAGTAAGTTTATTTTATAAATAGACACTATTATAATAGCGCAATATACTACATAGTAAACAGTTTAACGGATCCTTAGGAGATGTAAATCCCGAGCATCTCCTGAGTTACTGCACTCATATTTACTCCTGTTGATTTAATTCACATAAGATCTTTTAGTTCTGACTCGAGTGTTTTGTCTTTTCAATTCGCTCGGGTCAGTCCGAGCGTTTCAGGATTTGAGGATTTAGCTCTGGAGGACGAAGACGAAGATTTGTATTACTAGTATCTACTATATTATTCCACTACACCATTTAATTCCGCTGCATTGTTATTGGTATGTGTAACTCTGATATGTAGTATATAAATGTTTTGTAAACAGATTTATAAACTATATATTTTATTATTATATTTTATCCTTCCGCTGTGAGATTCTATTTTGTTTTATTTCTTCTCTAATTTCTTATTTACCCCATAACAATCCGCCCTTCCGTATGGTTTGAATTGGCACGTGTGTCTGTTTGAATCGTGCGAAAAGCGGGATGTTACAGACGTTTAAGGATATCTTACCATCTTAGAAAATCCCACTTGGAATGCTAATGCTGCGCTCCAGGCAGCAATGCAATGCCAGCATTCATCTATACAAGTTGTTTAGGATACGAACAAACCGTAGGCACTACTTCAACTACATCCATTTTGGAATAATCTTCGGGACTAGTAGTAAGTATCCCTTGGACTTCAAAGAACACCATGTTTGATTCCATCATTTTCAAGACGTCTCTAATTCGAACGCTTATGCCGTTCGAAGTGGTTTTCGAATAATATATCCATTCTCAGTATCCCTGAACCAACAAACGATAGTTTTTAAACTAGCCAAGACTTTATAGTCAATTATTTAGCTATCAAATAAATAAACAATTAAATCGGAGATTTAACCAAGCACGATTAAGCATATAAGCAATCACTAAACCTCTTTTAATTGATCCTTTCATTAATTGAAACAACTTTTCAAATATTTCTATCAAAATGCATTTTTCAAAAGATATATTCGCAAACCCTATCTACTTCTTTCAATACTTTAAATATTTATATATTTGTCTCAATAGTATAAGTATACTCACAAACCATTTAACTTTCAATACTTAGAAAACATCTATGTATACTTATATCAGTGGTATAAGTATATTTACAAAAATGGAAAATTTACCTTTTTTCTTAAATCATATTTAATGGGCCAAAAATAAACATCAACTAAAAACATTGTTTGCTATAAACCCAAACCAATTTCCTTTTAGTTTAAGTAAATGAGTCATATGGAAATTAGACCAAATATACTTTTTACCGCTTTTCGATGTCAAACAGCTCTATTCCTTGAATCAATGAAATCGGACAAGCCAGAAAACTATCCTTGCCTTGACATTCATTCTTAATTCTCAAGATAGATACAAATTTTCATACCTTGGAATTTGGTATTAAGTATGAAAAGAAAACTTTCCATACAACCATAAGTTAAAATGAACATTTATAGGAATCAAATCTAATTCCTCTTATAAACTCCTTTTATAAATCACTTTTCTACTTACAATACTCATTTTATAAATCTTCTTTCTGTCTACAAAACTCCTTTGATAAATCTCATTTCTATTTATAAAACTCCTTTGCTAAATCTCCAAATTTATTTATAAACCACTTTAATAATCATCCAAATTTATTTGTAAATATCTTTAATAAATCTCCAAATATATTTATAAATTTCTTTAGTAAGTCTCCAAATTTATATATAAATTCCTATAATAAATCTCCAAATTTATTTATAAGCTCCTTTAAAAGGTACCAAATTTATTTATCACAAACCATTAGTTTCAAGAATGAACCAAATACTTTCCATAAAACGATCATTCCATATATTACTATAAATGCACAAATGTGATTTATTATTCCAATTTATCAAAATGATATCTTTCCCCTTTTTATAAAACACCATTTAAATATCTATTAATTTATTTATAAAATACCATTTATAAAACTATCTTCATATACAACATTTTATGTAAAAAATTCATAAATATTTATTCCAAAATATTTCTATCTTCTTTTAAAACCGAATCACTTTATTATAAAAGTTAAATTTCCTTTTTTCCTTAAATGAACATCGGTTATAATATTAAATTTTTTGTAAAATAAATACTGTGCAAAAATACTTTTAAAACAAAAAAAAAGTTGGAGTAAAATAGGGAAGTTCAAAAACATTTTAAATAAAATGCCATATAAACTTCCAAATCACATATATAAATCCTTCTCTAGATCAAAATCAATTTCAGATCCAAATAGCAAATAATAGTATTTCGAAACACTATAATGATGCCAATACCTACCAAAGCACTTAACTAATGCTACTACTACCTTTATCACTAAAAAGGTTAAACTTTTAGTATGTATCAATCTCATATCCGTTATCGCCAATTTCCAAACTTTTAGCGTCCAATAACTTATAAAGTGAAATTAAAATCAATAGTTATGAAGAATCCGAATTCCTCTACAAAATTCCCTATATCCATTTTATATGTCATTCGCTTTTGAAACAAAAATTCAACTAAAATACACTGAAAAATCATTCAAGCACAATAATAATAATTTATATCTATCATATATTATATAGAATTCATCAAGAGTGAGTTAACTCACCAAAATTTCAGTTGACGCCTAAGAATTACGGTTTACCCCAAAATTTAATGGCATTTGATTGTAGCATAAAATTCCACTTGCTCTAAACTTGATGAAACCAATTCCAATGCATAGATAATGCTCGTACGAGCACAATGCAAAAAACCGCTCCTCGACTGGACCTCGTATGAGTGAGATGTTGATTTTATAAAGTTTGAGGATTTACTAAAATAATTAATTCACTGATTACTTTACTAAATTAAGTACCCACCACATCTTCTTCTTTCCCAAATCAAATATCATGATGCACAATATCTATACATGCACACACCATTGCCAAATCCTTCCCTCACCCCTCCCTCTCTCTACAGTTAACGAAAACCACCAGGGATTTCATAAACCATCTCCTTTTCGTGAGCTCTTAACAACCCACTCCACTAGACCAAGCTAGCCCTTAGAAAAAAATGCGACCCGGTGCCTTAGCTGTACGACACTGCAATTTTGCGATTTTACATACATTAATGTACTCGATGAAACTCCACTGGTCGATGCTCCTCCATATAGGAAACCCAACCTTGCTCTCCTCATCGACTACTGTTGCCTAGAACACTGACCAACCTAAACCTTAGGACGACCTCTTCATGTCAGCTGCCACAAATTGACACCACACCCTACCAAACTACATAGATTCGAAGCCCTCATTAATACAAACTCAGCTGACACACTTTCAAATTTTTTTCGTTAAGTAAATTATTTGATTTTGGCTTTTGAATACGGAGGGTTGATTTTCTTTTTTACTGTAAATGGATGAGGGGGAAGAAGAAAAGGGAAAGAGGAAAAAGTGAAAATAATGGGAAAAGTCTAAGTGTGGGTTTGTGTTTATTCTATAATTCCATTCACGTACGAACTACGAACAACAATAATAAAAATACTATCATGCAAAATAATGCAACAGTATCCCAAAACAACAATAAAATACCCTGGTTATCGCATCATGTGAAATTTCAAAAATACCAACATTTTCCAAAAATATATCAAACAATAATTTGAATATACTCCAAAATAAAAAGTATGGAAAAATCCTAAAAATTTATTTAAAAATACATCATCAAAAATCAAATCATTTTATTAATAATTTATTTTCTTATTATTTATCAAATTTGAATCAAATTTGAATATTTAAATAAACTAGATATTTGCATTTGAAATTTTAAAAAATTTGGGTTATTACACCCATTAACTTTTAAGGAAGTTCTACTCTATAAGCAACTTCCCTACAATCTCCAAGATCGAAAAAGGCCCTACAAACGTTGGTGCTAACTTTCTCGAATTGCAAAACCAAATAATGTGTCTAAGTGGTGAGACCTTCACAAAGACCATATTGTCCACAATGAACTCCAAATCTACGTGCCTCCTGTCTACAATAGAATTCTATCCATCCAGACCAGTCTTCATCCTTTTATAGATCAAGTTCACTTTCTCTAAAGTCTCCCTAGTAATGTCTGGCCCAACAATGATTCGAATAATAATGTCCAGCTAACAAGATGGAGATCTACATAGCTTCTCATACAATGCCTCGGATGGTGCCATCCTAATGCTTTCCTAATAGCTATTATTATATGCAAACTCTTCTAGTGATAAGTGATCCTCTTGAGAATCTAAAAAATCAAAAATACGCGTTCATAGCAAGACCCTCAATATTTGATTCACATTCTAAATTTGCCCGTCCTTTGCAGATGATACTTGGTACTCAAATTTAGTTAAATGCCCTAGGCCTCCTTAAGACTCATTCAAAACACACAAGTGAAAAATAGATATCGGTCACTAAAATTTTAGAAGTAACTCTAAGTTAATGACCTACCTACCAGACGTATAAGGTCTCCGAAGACGCAGTTATCCTTGTAATCCTAAATAGAAAAGAATGAGTGCATTTGGTCGGTCAAATGATGAACTAAGTACTCACATTCCCTCTTCTACTCCTAAGTATCACATCTATAAATTCCATAGAGATGATCTCCCATTTCCAATATGGAATATTCAATGTTTCTAATAATCAACCTAGCTTCTTCTACTCAAACTTTACTCTTTGACAAATCACGCACATGGAGAAAAAAAAAATCCACTACATGCCTCTTTATAAAAGGCTAGTAAAATACGCTCTTTATATCATGATACACTTTTTCACCATCAGGATGAATGGTCATCTACGAATGATAGGACACTGCTAGTACCACACCAGTCAACTCCTTAATAAGAGTAACACACAGCCTACCATGCCTTTGCAGCTATCCCCTAAATCAAGTCCAAATGAATTGAATGCTCTCATATGTTCAGCTTCTCAAAATAACCCAATAACTCAGCGTCTTGCTTCTGACTCAAACAAATACGGTCCATAAGTGATGGCCAAATGTCTAACGCTTCCAACAAACCTTGGTGTAATGTCCGATGAAGGTCAAAAATAAAATATATAAATGAACTCCATATGCTTCCTTTCCAAAAACATATGCCTTAACACGCATGCTTTCTACTCAAGGCATCGTCTACAACATTGCATTTGCCTGGAGTATATGAGATACTGAAATCATACAACACCGTGAACTCCATTCACCTTTGTTACCTCAAATTCAAATCTTTTTGGTAGAATAACTACTTGAAAGACTTATGACCCATAAATAGCTCAAATCACTCCCCTAAATATAATGCCAACATAATTTAAGGGCGTAGACAATAGCTTCCCAATCAAGATCATTGGTTGGGTAGTTTCTCTCGTATATCTTTAATTATCAACTAGCATAATAAACAACTGCACCCTCATGCATTAATATCACACCCAGTTCTATACCATAAAGAATGTTATATACTATGAACGCCTTCAAACCATCAAGGAGTACTAAATCAGATGTACTAGTCAGTAATTCCTTCAGCATAATCAAAGAATCCTCGCATTTCGAGTTCGACGAGAAAACTAAATTCTTCTTGGTAAGACATGTTAACGATGTGGAAATTTTAGCAATGCCCTTAATGAACTTCGTATAATAACCACCCATGCTAAGAAAAATTCTTATCTCCGTGGCAATCTTTAGTTTGTGCCAATCCTATATTGTAGCAACTTTACTAGGATCAACCACTAGTCAATGATTGAAGGTTGGGCTTTAAATTTCCTACACGACCCGAAACTCACACGGAAATTAGCGGGTTAACCCGACACGTTTAAAAGGCGGGTCATTTTTGGGTCAACCCATTAGAACCCGTTTATAAACGGGTGGGTTTAGGGTTGACCCATGAACCCAAATTTGACCCGACTAACCTATTTATAACCTCAGTATTGTTGTACAATTCTCATTTTAGCTTGCACAAGAATGGTACTGTTGTTATTCACTTATTCCTACACATTTGCACTTAACCACTTCCTACATTTTCATGCACACTCCCACGTTTTCATATCCATTTCCACGTAACAACTTCCCAAATTTTCATACCCATCTTAGCTTACAATAAAAGAATGACAGCAATACCTTCTTTTGCTTTAAAATTCTTATCTTAGCTTGCAAAAGATGGGTATTATTGTCATTCACTTATTTCTACACATTTGCATGTAACAACTTCCCATATTTTCATGCCCATTTCCATTTCTTTATACAAATATTATTCTTAACGGGTTACACGAATCAACCCGAAACCCTCTCAATATATAGTTGGGTCAATCCGAAACCCGCCCGTAATAAACGGGTTGACCCGACCCATTTAAAAATCAACCCGCATTTGAGTTGACCCAACCCGACCCATTGACAGGCCTAATTGAAGGCAACATGTCCTAGGAAGGGAATCACCTTTCATCAAAAGTGAAAAATTTTGCCTTTATCTTATACTTTTGGAGAGGATTAAGCACTTCTACTAAGCACAATTTGTGTTCTTCACCCTGTGTGAATAAACATGTAAGAAATCAACACATACCACAACGAACTCATACTACAACCCTCTAAAGACCTGAATCATAAGGTCGAAAAATTTGCTATTGTGTTGGTGAGCCTAAATGGTATGATTAACCACTCATAAAATCCATTGGGTATGCGAAAAGCTATTTTCTTTATACTATCCTCGGCCATTCGCAATAACTGAAATTCGGTAGCCAAGTTAAGCCAAGAGAATACCTTTTTCTAACTAATTGATCAAAGTGATCATTTATATGTTGTAGAGGATAAAAATTCTTCATTGGTAGCTTATTCAATTCACGATAATTGATGCAAAACCTCAAAGATTTATCTTCTATAGTAGTGAAGACAACAGGCGCTCCCCACTTCAAAATACTTCTTCAAATAAAGCATTTGTCTAATAATTTATTCACTTGCTTATTTAGCCCATGCCATTCTCTAAAAGCCATATGCCTAAGGGTAAGGCAACATGTCTTATATAGAAGCTAACTCATTATGAAAGGTCTAAAGAATATAGGTAACTCAATGTAACTGAACTCCTAGGGTCATAGGAACCTTCACGGTTGAGCCCACTGTAAGTGCCTAACCGAAACACCTTTCTATAACAATCCAGCATTGCTATGTAGATAGTCATCCAATCTATTCGCTAGACTAAAACAAACCTAGAAAATCCCAAAACAAAAGCATCGTAATCCAATTTGACACCCAAAATATACGAATTCCAAAATTTGCAAACATGGATAAATGAGTCGATCCTCCAGTTAGGAATGATATTATTATAGGGTCTAGTGCATACGTTGGAACCACTTAGGTTTTCGCAATGCCTAAATTTGTTGTAGTTGTAGCATTTGATTTTCGCAATGCCTACGTTGCAATCCCTTGCCAAATGCCACTTACCTTGGCATTTCTTACAGTTAAACTTTGGTTATTTTTCTTGCTCTAAGCTCCCATCCCACTTCCATAGTGGTCGTGTTAAACTAACTTCACCTCTGCCTTCTTAATTTCCTCTTTCCTAATTGAATCCAGCAACAAGCTCTCAAAACTAGCTCCAGTAAGTCATGGCTTAAAGCAATACCTTTCAAAGACATATTCGACCCCATAGCAAAATTCGTTGCCTTTTTGATGGTGTATTGACAAGACCTAAATCATACATTTCTAGTTTATTAAACTCATTCATATAATCCTTTACATGTCGATCATCTTGCTCCAAATGAATAAACTTATCTAACTCTACTCCCCATTCTTCCTTAGGAATAAATTCAGCCTCAAAGCACCTATTATAATCAATCCGAGTAGCAACATTTGCATCTATTTCAGCGATAACAGTTTCCCACCTGTTTAATGCCTCTTCTTGCAAATGCCATGAAACTAATTGACTCCTCACTCAGTCTTCCACACCCATCATAGAAAAAATCCTATCACAATTCCTCAATCATGCCAACATCTCCATAAGTATACACTGCAACACATTGCAAAAATTAACCAAAAATCTATTAAAGGAAATCAATTTATTAATAATAAGGATAAAAGTGGAATTTTGAAAATGCCTGAATTTTGCTGCGAAACCTGCACCATTGCGTCCATTGCAATTTTTTAGATAATTTTATTATATAAATATTCATAATCGTAGGTTATATGAAAAAGTTACTAAATTTTGAAGATTTGAAATAGAAAATAATTAATATATATATATATAAGGTAATAAATGTTATATTATGTTAATATTGACAATCGGTTTATTGATTGGGACTGATCAGTCGATCAACTAGTTGGGCTTTTTCAGTTATGATTAACTTAAGTCAAATGATTTGGATTTTATTAAACTAAATCTAACGGCTAGAATTCCTAAGTGTGTTTATAAATATGGGGTACTCTTCATTCCTTATCCTGTAACCCTAGACAATAGCCGAAACTTTGATCTTCTTCACGCCACTCTTTCTCTAAATCACTGTATTTCTTCAAAAACAAAGTAAAATTATGAAGAAAATGTTGAAAATAAAATCAAACGAAGACAAGGTACGGTCGGGGGATTTAAGTTACGATAGAAGAAGGAAAGCACTTAAGAGGTGAGTGGATATGCTGATTTATTAGTAATTAGGTTTATTTATACTCCTACTTGATCTGGAAATTTAGTTGATTTGTATCCAAGGTAAAAAATTTAAATCTAAAGTAAATTTTGAGATATGATTGGAATTAATTTAATTCAATTTTAATATGAATACACCCTTTATTCACCTTGAACTGAATATGAAGTTTATTATGTATATAGCCTGTCGATTTCATCCTGAACTAATTTTGGAATGTAAATAGACATACGTGGTTATGAAAATGAAGATATACATGGAAATTGGTGGAATTATATGCTGAGCTGTAGATTTAGACAAATAAGTGAAATCTAGTTAGAAGTTGAAGGATAATCACTGTTAAATAAAATATGGCTTACTATTAAAAATACAAATAAAGTTTAAAAACTGAATAATAACATTAATAATCAATACTCGACCAGTTGATAGGCTTACTGTAGAAGGTCGATATAACGGTTGACTACTACAGTAGCCAATGTTTGATCGGTCAACATATTTTAGGCGCAACTTGTACCTTGGCCTATGGCCTAGGTTTAGGATATATATATTAGTACACATATGATAACATAAGTATGAGAAGTTAGTTTCCAAAATTTTGACATTTGGATACTACAGGACTAGGTAGATGTATATGTGAGCAATTAGGCTTAGGCTTTATTTATTTTGTGAATTTGATATTCGATATAAGGTGGTTCGATTGCGAGGGTGTGATAAGCAAAAGACATAACAGGATGTTCCTCGGTATAAATGCTACATTATTGGTGGATGCCTAGTGCGGTGCATAGTCCATCACTAATGGGAGGTTCACCGTTGGTAGATGCCCGGTGTGGTGCAATAAGTGGTGTTACCATTGAATTTTAGACATGGATGATTTGATTGACCCTAGGTTGTCATTGATTCAATTCAGCATCGTAAGAGCCTAACAATGTGTAAGCATATTACATTACAGTCGAAGTTTGGGTAATGTAGTACCCAAGGTAATATTTTATGCGATCGTATGTTTGGCGTAGTCCTGAAGGTTATCAGTTTGATCTTTTGTCTAATACATTGTTGATTGGTTGTTTGATTAATTATTCCGTCCCTAAGTATAAACCTCCATAAGTTGTTTGGGTGTAGGTGTATTTAAAACTTTAGTTTATAGGTCAATGTCACTAACCATAGTAATTAATCCACAAACACAAGTAGAACACCTTAGGTCATGTAGATTATAAACGAAGTTAATTGCATGTGATCATCATATATTATTACTACAACTCATTCACCAGACTCTTGTCTGACCAACTCCTTTTTTCCCCGCCATAGGAGGACAAGGCAGCAAATGATTGGCCTAGCTCTAGTAAGTGGAGAAGCAAGCTCGACATTGGAATTGCTTATTATTCTTTATTATTCTTCATGTAATTATCTATTGTATTTAGCACCTATCAGATTTCATGCTATTATTTTGTAAACTCTAAATTTTCAACTACGTATGATTTGAGGCCTTATTTCTAAGATATTTTCTAAGATATATTCGTACTTTATTGCCTTACTCTGTAAGTTCTAAAAGTGAAGAATATCTTAGATATTATCCTTGTGGCTTTATCATTTAGTGATTTAGAAAAGATTTATAGCTCATGCTTCTTTGAACAGTATGAGCACAATAGTCATCCTAAGCTTTGGGTAGGTGTGTTCGGAGGTGCAAGTTGTTACACTTGATATCAGAACCTAGGTTTAAGATTCCTTAGGACTTGGCACATATTGAGAGAATGTACTTGAATATTATAAAAAAAAGTTTTTCATATGGTTTTCATATGTATGTATGTAAGTGTATGTTTGTGTGTGTATGTTTAGTTTCTCAAAGATTTGATGCAAAATAATGCACACTTATTCTTATTAATACTATATGTAGGAAACTTTCTAATAATTTCCAATCACAGATAGAGAAATGAGAAATCTTACTGAATGCGGCTCATGTGAAACAATTGAGATTCTGAATGCAGCTCATGAGAACCCACAAAATAGGCACCAAGTGTAGTTCTTACCAATCTGCCTATCACTGATTTCGTTAAGCTATGTAAGGACTTTGTGAGTTTAGGAGAGAAACCATATATGGGCATCAAATATTTTATGGATTCAAAGGCATGGATTCATACTTGTGGGTGGAGTTTTAGATTAATAAGGCTTGGAGAAGCCGTTAAGAGACAGCTTGATGTCTGGAATTTACAAGGAAAGGCTCTAAATTAGTGGGATGTGGTAGTGGAAGAAACCAAGAAGGAAGAGGTAACTTAGGGAGAATTTAGGAGGCCTTTTGAGATGAAATTTATTTCCATAGAAGAGTAGGGAGTACAGTTGTAAAATTTTATACATTTGCAGCAAGGAGAGATATGGATGAGAGATTATGTGAACCAGTTTAATGAGTTGGCTAAACTTGGACTGGATCTGATAAATACCCCTTACAAGAAAGCTTTGGAGTTTGCAAATGGACTGAATCATCCTCTTTAAGATTTAGCCCTTAATCACATTCCCGTGAGAGCGACATATGAATGTTCAGTAGAAATGGCTTTACTGAATACTTTTTATAAAGAAGAGGTGAGGAGTTAGCCCAAGAAGGCAAGAGGAAAGACACCCCAGTAGAATCAAAGCAAAGGCGGAGTAGGGATCTAAGGGATGATCGAGATGCAGGAAATCAAATGCAAAAGAAGTGGTAGGTAGGGGCAAGTTATGAAGGATGGTAAGATGGTCATCTCAAAGATCAAATGCCATGACTACAATCAACCTGGGCACATGAGGAGGGATTGTCTAGTTTATGCACTAGGTGCTATTCCCAACACGAGCACGCCTCCAATAGCGAACAAGGGGAAGATGGTCATGATTGAAGGTTGGTTAACTTTATTTGATTTATTTTTCATACCTTATTTGACACCAAGGCATCATACTCTTTTATTTCAAGTAGATTTGTAAATGAGTTGCACTTAGATAATAATATAATTATTGACCCATTAGTTGTGTCCAACCCTATTAGAGAAGCGATTCATTTACCTATGATTTGTAAGGGTTTGAAATTATTTATTTTAGGAACTGAGTTTGATTATGATACATATATCTTAGGATTTCCAAGTTTGGCTTGATTTTGGATATGGACTAGATCACCATGTATGGGGCATTCTAAGATTGTGATAGGAAGGTCGTTTATTTGGGTACTTGTAGTGGCATAGTCTTGATGTTTACTGCGACCTCGGAAGTTCAATTATGTTGACTCACCTATATTCTTTAGACTAATCACATGGTGAGTTAGCTTCAATACCATAGTTCGAAACTACAAAGATATCCTTTTTGAAGTTACCGATCTTTTACCCCAGTGGGAGATTGAATTTCAAATTTACCTCGTAGAGAACTCCAAACCTACTGCCTTACTTTTGAGGCATATGGCTCCTATAAAATGAGAGATGAATAATCAAGTGAATGATCTATTGGAGAATGACTTCATCAGATGGCTTGAGGATTTGCATCAATTACTATGTGTCGGATAAACTAACAAATTTTGAATTATTACCCATTGCCCTACATAGATGATCTCTTTAATCAATTAGATGGAGAGAAGGAGTTCTCTTAACTGGACTAGGCAATGGAGTTTCTTCAGTTGCATAAAGTGGAAGATATTTTTCACAAAATCACTTTTCGCACACCCTACAGACTTTATGACTAGTTGGTCATGCCATTTGGACTTACTAGTACACTACTTATTTTATTGATTTGATGAGTCCAGTTTTTCAAGGGTTGCTTAATAAGTTCATAGTGGTAATTATTGATGACATATTGGTCTATTCGAAAAGTGAGGAGGAATACATGTTGCATTTAAGAGAAGTGCTCAATACTCTCTATGGGCACAAGTTGAGGGCAAAGTTTTTCAAATGTTATTATTGGCGCAAGAAGGTTCGCTTTATGGGGCATGTTGTCTCTGAACATGGAATAACAGTCGATCCTAGTACAAAATTTGCCGTATAGGATTGACATATACCGAATAATGCTATAGAAGTAAGGAGTTTACTTGGTTTAGTAAGCTATTGTATAAATTTCATTATGGAGCTCACTAAAATTTCTGACCCTTTTACTTTCCTTATATAGAAGAATTTGGTTTTCTAGTAGGACCCAAAGTGTGCGGATGCTTTTGTTAAGTTGAAAGAATCGTTGACCGGTGTATCTTTTTTGGTACTACCCGATGGTTTGTGATCAATCATAGTGTATACCGATGCTTGCGGTATGGGATTTGGCGTAGTTTTGATGTAGGAGGGGAGAGTGGTGAGCTACGCTAGTCGACAATTGAATGTCCATGAGAGAAACTATCTTATCAATGTTCTCGGGTTGGCAGCCATTGTTTTGCACTCAAAGCATGGAGATATTATCTATTAGGAGAGAGGTTTTATGTATTCATGGATCATAACTCTTTGAAGTATTTTTCACTCTTAAAATATTCTAAATTTAAGGCAACAGAGATGGATTGGTTTCTTAGCATCATATGGCTTTGCTACCTCCTACACTTTAGGAAAAAGTATTGTCATAGCCGATGCCTTGAGTAGGGGAACGCGATGTTATGTCCTATGTTATTAGAGTGGAAGCATTTGGAGTTCATTTCCACATTCTATTTTCGACCTTCTTCGGACATTACTTCGGGGTTGTTAGCAGCTTTGGATGTGCAGCCTATACTTTTGGACCGCATTAGGTCAAGTCAGAAGCAAGATACAGAGTTGTTAGATATTTTTAGGAAGCTTAATAATGGTGAGTAGTTGAATCATATGAGGTGCTATACCATTGATTTGAAGGTGTGGTCATGGAGAGATGGTAGACTATCCTCTTATTAGGAATTTGATTGATACAGTGCTAGTTCAGACCTATCATTCTACGATGACCATCCATTCCGAAGGAGTCAAAATGTATCGTGATATAAAGAGAATCTTTTGTTAGCCTGGTTTAAAGAGGCATGTGACAGAGTATGTGTCCAAGTGTGTGCCTTTACCGAAGAATAAGGTGGAGAAAAAGAAACCAAGTGGATTATTACATCCATTAGATATTTCATAGTGGAAGTAGGAGAGTGTTTGTATGGATTTCAATGATGGACTATCTAAAGTAGGAATGGGAGTATTTGGATCACAGTCGACCGATGACCAATGCACTCACTTTATTCCATTTAGGAGCATGAGGGCTACTGTATCTTTTGTGACTTTTTATGTGAAGGAGATAGTTTGATTTTACAGAGTTCATTCTAGTATTGTTAGTGACTGAGACTCGCTTTTCACTAACGATTTTTGGTAGAGCCTTTAGGAGGTTTTAGGCACCGAGTTAAGTCTAAGTACCGCTTAACACCTATAGATAGGTGAACAGATGGAGAGGGTGAATCGGGTATTGGAAGATTTATTTTAGATGCGTATCTTATATTTCAAAGTCTCATGGAAGGATTACTTCCCACTAGTGGAATTTTCTTATAATAATAGTTATCAAGAAAGTATTGGGATAGCACCGTTTGAGGTATTATATGAAAGACCTTGTAGATCACTATCTTACTGGTGGGACATTATAGATAGAACCATTCTTGGACCACATATGGTAAGGGAGACTTTAAAGAAGATAGAATCGACCCGTAGAAGAATAAAGACATGCATGATAGGCAAAAGTCTTATGTTGACAAGAGACACATGAATTTGGAGTTCGCAGTAGACAACATGTATTTTCTAAATGTCTCGCCACTTAGACATGTCATGAGATTTGGTAGTTCAGGAAAGCTAGCATCAAGGTTTATGGAGACTTTTTCGATGATAGGTAGAGTAAGGACGTTATCTTATAGGGTGAAGCTTAATGAAAAGTTAGCAGGAGTACATGACATTTTCCACGGGTCGCACATGCGTAAGTGTCTATATGATATAATAGTTATGGTCGAGCCAACTCAGATAGAGGAGTTAGTAGTGGAAAAGGAGTCACTTGTTTTCCATACACCTACCCATATCATTAAGCATAGTACAAAGCGAGTCTGCAATAAAGTTACTGAGCTAGTTAAGGTCCATGAGGAGACAACCTAGCAGAGGGTACATGGGAGCTCGAGGAGAAGATTCGAGCTACCCATCAAAAACTCTTTTCTAGTACATTTCCATTTTAGTTAATTTGTACATAACTGCTTAGTCACTGAGGGTTTAGCTTAGTGTATCCTATAGATAGAGATTCTTGGGTGCTAGGAATCGTTCAAACAAGTCATTAGGACATGTTTTGGATAATGGTTGTATTTATTAAATTGATCTTCACACACATAGGAAAATATATTCTAGGCAGCATGCACTTACGCAATGGTTGTCGTATATGGATTAAATATGTGCATATGGTTGTTGCATATAGATTAAATTATTGTACATACATATTGAATTACAAGTATATCTACATAAGATGCTTTATACATTTGGATACATGGCATAAACATTTGCATTACATGAGGTCAACTAGCTCAGAAGGCCACCTAATTTTTGCATTATAGGTTCATATGTATTCCATACATATATGTACATATTGTATTAGAAATTTAAATGAAGGACAATGGTCGGCAATAGTTGATGGTTGAGTAGATGGTTTTAGATATTGATTTCAGTATATATGGGTTGTATTTCTTCGTTGGAGATTTTGGGGACATTTTAAGAGGGAAGAATGTTACACCATGCAAAAATTTACCAAATATCTATTAAAGGATAAAAGTGGAATTTTCATAAATTTTAGAATTTAGGTGCAAAACTTGCACTACTACGCTCGTAGCAATTTTCTAGACAACTTTCATACATAAAGTTTCATAATTGGAGTTTATATAAAAAAGTTATTAAAGTTTATGATTTGATCAAAAATAATTAAAATATATATAAAAGGAAAGTAACGTTAAATTCAATTAACATTGTCCAGTCGGCACCTTGATTGGGACCAGTCGACCCATAGCGAATGCCGCCCTAAATCGACTGGTTGACTGGTCGGGCTTTTTGGTTAGGGTTAGACCAAGCCGAACGACTTGATTTTTTCTAAATCAAATCTAATGGCCAAAATTCCTTTCTATGTCTATAAATATGGAGGTACTCCTTCGTTCTTTACCATGTAACTCCACACAGTAGCTGAAACTTTGCTCCTCTACAAATCAATCTTTCTCCTAAATCACTCTATTTCTTTAAAAAAAATAAACTAAAGATAAAATCAAATGAGGAGGTATAGTAGGGCGATTCAAGTCAGATAGAAGGAGGGAATCTCTTAAGAGGTGAGTGGGTTTATCATTGAATTATATCGATTTACAAGTAACTGGGTTTATATATATATATATATATATATATATATATATATATATATATATATATATATATATATTTGTTCAAAAAATTTATCTGACTTAAATTTGAGATAAAATTTTTAAATATGAAGTAAAATTTTAAATATGATTGGAATTGGTTCAATTTGAAATTTAATACGAATACACCCTTTTATTCACCTTGAATTGAATATGACATTCAATATGTATATAGCCCATCAATTTCACCTTGAACTGATTTCGAGATGTAAATGTACATATGTGGTTATGAAAATAAATTTATACATGGAAATTATTAGAATTAAACGCAGAGTTGTAGATTTAAACAAATAAGTGAAATCTGGTAGGAAGTCGAAGGTTAGTCAAGGTTAAACAAAATATGATGTACTATTAAAAATATGACTAAGTTAAATAAGTGAAAAATAATAATATCAAAACCTTATTGGTAGACAAGTTGATGTAGCCGGTCAACGTCAAGATGTCGACCGCTATGGTAGCCAATGGTTAATCGGTCAACGTATTTCATGCGCAACTTGAACCATGGTCTATGGCCTATGTTGGAATATATACACACACATACATATTTATATTAGGTAATATATTATAATACAAGTATGGGAATTTAATTCCCTTATAATTGACTTTTGGATACTCTAGGACAACGTAGATGTGTATGCATGAAATTAGACGTAGAACTATTTAGTCTATGAATTTTATATTGTGCAGTACGATCGCTAGGGTGTGCTATGAACATAGAACTAACAGGAGCTTCCTCGATGTACATGCAACATTATTGTTGGATACCTTGTGAAGTGCATAGTCCAACACTTACGGGAGGTTCCTCAGTGCATATGTCGTTTAGGACATGACATTGTTGGTGGGTGCCCGATGTAGTGCAAGACATGGATGCTTTAGTAGATCCTAAATTATCTTAGATGCGACTTGGCATTATAGGATCCTCTCAATGTGTAAGTACGATAAGTTGTATTCATAATTTAGGTAGTATAGTACCAAGAGCGATGTTTTATGTGATCGTGTGTTAGGAGTAGTCCCATAGATTATTAGTTTGGTCCATTGTCCGATCCATTGTTGATTACTGGTTTGATTCGTTATTCGACTCCTAATTGCAAACCTCCATAAGATGATTGGGTGTAGGTGTATTTGAAACCATATTCCTTAGGTTAATGTGACCAACACTAATAAGTAATTCACAAACACAAGTAGAAATCCTAGGCCACCTAGATTATAAATGAAGTCGGTTGCATGTGATCACCATATATTGGTAATAAAACACATTCACCAGACTCTTGTCTAACCCACTCTTTTTCTTTTTTTCCCACCAAAGGAGGATAGGCAGTAGATGATTGGTTCAGACCTAGCACGTGGATGATCGAGTTCAGCATTGGCATTACGTAGTATTCTTCATTATTCTCCATGTAACTATTTATTGCATTAAATACCTAACAGACTTTATGTTATTACTTTTGAAATTCTAGATTTTTAACCATGTATATTATGAGATCATGTCTCGGTGATATTTGTTGATATGATTATTTTATGTATTTATACATTATTGCCTACTGCTATGAGTTCGGAAAGTACAGAATGTCTTAGATTTTCATCATGCAATATTTTTAATAAGAGATACTGACAGCACATACTTCTTGGCGTGATGCGAGCTCAAAAGTCACTTTAGGCTTTGGATCGGCATGATCGAAGGTGCAAGTTGTTACAACCATAATAATTCTTTCAATCTAGACTTTGGAAATCCAAAGAAGGTAGAGGACTTAGGGTTGCAACTTGCGCTTGCATAATGGATCCTCTATTGAGCTTGAATTCAGTTTGGCCTCTTTCATAAAGATACGGATAGAAACATATAGGATTGTTCGTGCATGGAATCTCGGCTGCCTCATCGAAATTATTTCCAGTTTGATTGCTCATATTCACTACTTTGTAAATAGGAATTATAGCAAATTTCCTTGGATGGTATTAAGTATTACTAGAATTATAAACGTGTTTTGTGCTATACATATTTATGTATTAACAATGTTTGAAAAAATTCAAGTAAGCTCGCTCAATTTGCACGTAAGTCCTAAAGAATCCCGAAGCTCGCTTTGATACCAACCATGACAACTTACACTTCCGAACATGCCGATTCAAAGTCCAAAATGACTTTCAGTTATGCGTCGTGCCAAGAAATAGAAGTCATTAAGGTTTTAAAACATTACATGAAACTGAGATTAATAATTTTTTTAAGAATTCTATACTCTTGGGTCTCACAATGGAAGTTAATAAAATATAAGTATTGAAAATAAGTTAATTGGATAATGGTCTGCACATAACATAGTCCGTATAATAATCGATACAATAAAGTTCCCAAATAACAACATGATGTCTAACCGATAATACAACATAATAAATAGTACATGGAGAGTAATTGTTAATAATATAACTGTAGGTTCCTAGTCTCCCCCTCCACGGATTGAGTTTGGGCCAAATCATCTACTAGCATATCTTTTTGTATTAGGTATAAAACGGGAAGAAAAGGAGTGGATTAGACAGAATCTAGTGAATGAATTGTATTAATGTGTATGTTGTTGATGAGTAATCAATATCATTTATAACTTCATGTCCTAGGGTATTTACTTTTGCATGTGGATTACTTATAAAGGATTAGTTACTTTATAAATCAAGGGTAAAATTCTAACTACATCTTCCCCAATAAATAACTTAGAAAGTTTTCCAACCGATAGTTAAGCAACCAACATCTAACTCTAGGTCAATTCCTAGTATATGGTCCCGACAAATAATTTCCTGGCCAACATCAACTTAACATTCTCAATGATGAAATACAAATATTGTAGCTACACACTGAGTAAATAATGCAATCCTGGACTTGCTCGAGATTGGGTATATATCGGCCATGCTACGTTCATTCTGGGGATGCAGCAATGGCTCGAGCTCCCATAGAGGATCGGGACCATCCTATAGTATGTAGTTAGTATTTTAGGTCTAGTATTTTTTTTGTCATTTCCCTTCCATCATACATTCTTTTCTATGGGTTATTTAGATTTTAACTTCTCTTTTTATAAGTGGCGTGTATGATATATTATAAGATGTGTTCCTATTTATTCACTGTACTATTGTTTTTAGATAGGTAGCCTCTCTTATACGCGTTTGTGGAAGAAATGATATAAATATGAATATTTCATAAAGACACTTAACTAACAGCAAATTCACTATAAGATTGAATATTTATAAAATAATAAATTTTACAAGCCAAAGACATGCTAAGGTTGTTGTGAAATCATGGGTCATCAATCGTATCCCTTAAAAACAAATGTTTGCACCAAAATTGGTTACAAACACCCAATCGCAGATGAAAGCACCAATACACAGTCTTAAATCATAGATAGAATATATGAAGAGGATATAAATATGAAGAACAACAAAAATAAAAAAGAAAGCAGTAAAAAGATGAGATTTATAGTGGTTCGGCTGACTCTGGCTTATGTCCACTCTAGAAATTTCCTTTTTATTATCAGAGAATTGATTATAATTACAATTCGGAGGTTTCGAAACAAAAATGACAGAGTGGCCTATAAGTAGAAGAAGGGAAATAAAACGAGAATCCATTTTCTGAATTGCCGCCGCCATATTTACAGAAAAAATCCCAGTTACCGGGCTTCCTCACTGATATGGGCCAACCATAGTCGATCCCATATCACTAATCCCTACCGATCTCAAGTAGTTGACATGCCGAACTGAAGTTCTTTTGGTAATGACTCAAAGCAGATGCACAAGTGACCCGAAGCACACTTGTACATGACCCGAAGTAGAATATTGCCGACCCTAGAATCTGTCAATCCCCTTATTTCCATAGCCGACCGGAAGATTGTCACTCCTTGACTCGAAGTTAGGTTGTAGCAGACCCGAAGTCCATCTCGAAGCCAACCCAAAGCAACGCCAATACCGATCCCTAACTTCATATGCCAACCCTAACTTAATATCCCAAGAGTCGTCCCGAAGTCGTAGAAGTACCGACCCAAAGCATTTCGACTATGCCGATCCCATGCCCAAGTTCCTATGCCAATCCCAAAACCTAGTGTCGAACCAAAGATAAGCATATGCCGACCTGAGTCAAGCTTCCACATGGCGATCCCATCCTGATGATGACCCCTTAATTCATGCCGACCCAAAGCATGCTAGATGATGACCCAAAGTCATCACCGACCCTAGGAAAGTATGTCGATCCCACAGTGAACTGAAGCAATCCCTTGTCTGACTCAAAGAAACCCTCCTGAAAACCCGAAGTGAATCCAAATGTGACTCGAAGAAAACTCCAAGCAACCTGAAGCAACTCGACGTTTCTCGAAATCCACATTCCAAGTATCCTATGCTTTTTTTTCCATCGACTATGCTGAATCTCGGCCTCATAATCAATGTTTATTACCCATGATTTCATCTAGTCGAATCAAACCCATAGTATTATAGCCTCGATAACTGAGCAATCGATTTGAATTAAATCCATATGTCTACGGCCTTGCCAAAAGATGGGTGAACATTTGCCCCCCAAAACACGCCTTGCTATTGGAAGGCTTTTTTTGAATATCTTTAAATCTGATATCCAACATATTCCATCCATTACCAAGCAATTTTGTCCAAATCCACAACTATTCCTAGTCGATATCCAGTTTCAAATCCATTCCAAATCCATGATCTCTTTAGATTGTTTTATCCATATTTGGTACCACTCCGAGTCCTATCCGAATCAGGGGACCCTTCCGGGCCCAAATCCAAATCTTGGACCTCGCCGGGTCCATATCCAAATCCAAGGCCACTCGGTGTCCTTATTCAAATCCATAGCTGGTCAAAACCAAATAAATATCCATTTCACACCTTGGAAGCTAATAACTAATCCTATGATCTCTCTGGATCGTTGATGGTCTCTTTGTACCCTTGCTAAGCTCGATCCAAACTTAATGATTGAATAGGCAGATCCTGTCATGTTTCGGCAAAGCAACATATCCCTTGCACTCTTTGTTCAGTATCCATGAACATTTAGATGATGCCCTGGTCCTCCTAGACCAATTATAGCCTCTGTGGCCTCTTGTTGTATCCCATCCCGTCACTCTTCGGTGAAGGGGAAACAATGTTGAGTGAGCCGGTCCCGTTGCTCTCCGGCGAAGCGGCGTTGCTCCCCGCACTTCGGTCTAGTATCCCTGATCGTTAAACGATGCCATGGCCAAAGTCCTAGACGGATTACAGCCACTCCAGGATTTTGCTGGATCCCATCCTGTCACTCTAGTGAAGGGGAAACATTGTCGAGTGAGCCGATCCTGTCGCTCTCCGGTGAAGCGGCATCGCTCCCCGCACTTCGGTTTAGCATCCCTGAACACTAAGCGATCAATTTCCAACCGACTTCCAATATCCATCCCTTAATTCTCTGGTTAGAGATTTATTTCATAAAATCCAAATCCATTTATTAAATCCAAAATCTAAATGCCCAATGAAAAAAAAAAGCTAAGTGCTGCTTCTCCGAGCAGAGTGGTCTACTACCATCTTAGAGCATGCTTGGGAATCGCTCCGGTTCCCTTACATGTGTAAGTGGCATAGAAGCTTTATTTTAGGAACAAACCAGAAAGATTATTTGATGGCTAAAGTTCAAATCCTAAACTCAGCCCTTGCCATCATGATCAGCTGATGATGCATCATGACCCCACCAGGGTCGTTCTTGTTTGGTGCAGGCAGTAGCTTCTCATGTTCTACCACTATTGTCTGGTTCCTTACATACTGCGACAATCTGCCACTCCTAACATGTTCTTCCACCATATCCTTCAAGTGGTGGCATTCATCCATGGCATGCTTTTCTAGCTCATAGAATAGGTAGTACCTCCCGCTCCTATGCTCCCACTCTGTGGGATCCCTTCGGGTAGTTTTCGATAGGGGACTGCCTCTGTGTTTCCCAGTAAATCCATTCCAAATTCTTTGTCTAGTCCGTGTATGTTGTGATATTGGGTTCTCGGTCACACCTCCATTTATCAGCCATCATGTGCATCATCCTGCTTTCTCTTTCCTTTATGCATTCCACGTCTATCTCTAGACGTTCCTTCACCTTGTGTGGCATTCACCTCTTGCCTTATAGTGTGTGAATCCCCTAATCGTATAAATCTTTCTGCCTCATAATAGAACTCTCCAAGATCCTGTGGTAGATCATGTGCCAATGAATCTTTGAATTCAATGCCTTTTGCAATAACACCGCCATTAGAATCATTGACGGACCCGAACGATCTACCGAAGCCACAGCTACATTGAACCGCATTAGAAAATTCCTTACGGACTCTCTTGTCCTTTGCTTCATTGATGCCAATGTCATTACATTCTTGGGTCATGTAACGTGGGCCCTAAGCAGTCTTATGTAGTGTACCACTAGCTCGCCCTATTTTCTGATCGATCCATTCTCTAGCTGCCTGAAGTAGAGCGCAGCCAAATCCGTCAAGTATAAAGGGAAACATCTTACCATTGCCTCCTCAGATGCCCCCGGCACTTCCATATGACTAATGTATCTGGTCATGTGCATACTCGGGTCCTACTTCCCACCATAGGCCTCCAGTGTTGGTAGTTTGAATTATGGAGGGTTCCTTACATTTTTGATATTTGGAGTGAACTGACTCCGACTAACTTCCTCTAAGTCTTTTCTCGGTAGCCCTCCGCCCATAATCCTTCTTATCATCTAGCCATCCTCTTGTCTCCATCCGAGGGTGGCCCCCTATTTGCATTTCCATCCTACCCACATATCTTGGAGGATAATCTGGGTAGTATCTTAACGCCACTTGTTCACGTTTACGTTGGCCTTAGATTGCTGAGCTCCATTTATGGGCCTTCCAATATCCATTCCCGAGGGTCTTCCCCCAGGTCTTTGTTGGTTTCCTTCAGATTTTCCATTTCGATTCTGGATCTGACCTCTAGACATTTATGTAGCTCCAACTCCTTGTTCCACATTGCCAACAGCTGCGGTTGGCCTATTTACTAGGTTCTGTGTCCCAGCTATTCCCATCCGCCTAAAGAGATTCTACATCATATCTTCCAGCCTTTTCAACAGTTGTTCCCGCATGGAATCCATCATAGTCTGCATCTCATCCCTTGTGATATAGATGGATGCCTGATTTGCTCTAGCTTCGGAGTAAGCTTCTTGACTTCCCTCTTGATGGCTCCTTTCGATCACCTGTCTCCTTGGTAATTGCCTAACCATAGCTTCCAGAATCCGAGTTCCTAAGCTTTCAAATCCAAAATCCAAGCTTCAAAATCTCTGAGTGCTAACTTTTTCAGTGAAAGCACCAAACCAAAATGTTTGCACCAAAATGGGTCACATACACCCATCGCAGATGAAAGCACCAATATACACTCGTAGATCAGAGATAAAATATATGAAGTGGATATAAATAAGAAGAATAACAAAAATAAAAAAGAAAGCAATAAAAAGACAAGATTTATAGTGGTTCAGCGGACTCTGACCTACGTCCACTCTAGAAATTTGATTTTTAAAATAAAAATGGTAGATCAGCCTTTAAGTAGAAAAAGAAGGGAAACATAATGAGAATCCCTTTTCTAAAGCCCCGTTTACTATATTTATTGAAAAAATCCCGGTTATCGGGATTCCTCATTGATATGGGCCCACCAAAACCATAGTCGAGCCCATATCACTTATCCCTATCGACCTTGAGTAGTTGACATGCCGACCTGAAGTTCCCCTGGTAATGACTCAAAACAGATGCATAGGTGACCTAAAGCACACTTCCATATGACCCGAAGTAGAATAATTCCGACCGCAGAATACTATTGTCGATCCCTTTGTTTCCATAGCCGACCCAAAAATTGTCACTCCTTAACCCGAAGTTAGGTTGCAGCAGACCCGAAGTCCAACTTGAAGCCAATCCAAAGCAAAGCCAATGCCGATCCCTAACTCCATATGCCGACCCCAACTAGATATCCCAATGGCCGTCCCAAAGTCACAGAAGTGCCGACTCGATGCATTTCAACTATGTCGATCCCATGCCCAAGTTCCTATGCCGACCCTAAAACCTAGTGCCAACCCAAAGATAAACATATGCCGACCCAAGTCAAGCTTCCACATGTCAATCCCATCCTGATGCAACCCCTTAATTCATGCCAACTCAAAGCATGCTAGATGCCAACTCGAAGTCATCACTAATCCTAGGCAACTATGTTGTTCCCTTAGTGACCCAAAACATGCTCTTGCCTGACTCAAAGAAACACTCTCGAAAATTTGAAGTGAATCCAAATGGGACCGAAGAAAACTCCAAGCAACCTAAAGCAATTCGACTTTTCTCGAAATCCACATTCCAAATATGTCGCACTTTTTATCCATCGACTGTGCCAAATCCTGACCTCATAATCTTGTTTATTATCCGTGATTGATCATCCATTAATCTAGAAGAATCAAAACCCATAGTATTCCAATCTCGATAACCGGCATAGCCAAAAGGCAGGTTAACAAAAAAATTTATAAATAGTTTGTGTGTCTTATTTTTAAATAAATGAATAGGTTTAAAGGTCTAGGATTTAGTGGGAAATGCTAGGATAAAAAATATGCATTAACTCATAATCAAATTTCAATTACGGTGAAATGCCACTTGAGTGACTAAAAATGGAAAAGGCGAATGTTTTGGAAAAATATTTAATGTTCAAATAACTTCGTGAACTTTTGGTCTAAGAGTTTTAAAAGAAAGTGGTGTTTAAATGTGGATATTTAATAGAAATGTGGAAAAGATTTTATGGAAATATTTGATTTTCAAAGGCCACATAACAGGCGTAGGGAAGAACGATGGGTTAGTAGATATGAATTTAGCGGTGCATTAAAGTTGACGTAAGGATAGGTGCAGATGATAATAAGGGAAAAACTATTTTATCCTTGGAATTTAAATTTCCACACCTTGTCAAAGATGTACGAGAATCCATTTTTCGATTCAATTTCGTTTTAGAGCTTTAAAAAATCCTCCTTATGCTTAGTGTACATAGAAAATTGGGAGATCAACCGTGCCAATAAGAAAATTTCCAAAGTATAACAGAATCGGTACCAAATAGGGTGGTAAGAATGTAAAATTCTCCACCTAAACTCCTTTTTGGGCATCGTAGTGAATGTTTAGGAAACGAATATTTGACGCATTAGATTTTTGGATGGTAGGAATTAGATGCAAAATTGACTGAACCATGCTTCTATTCATAGGAGCATGGAAACTATTGTGTGAAAAAGACTTTTGAAAACCTACATACATACGTTACTGTCGATATGTATAGGTTGTTTGCATCATATTTTCAACGATGTTTTAAAGGAATGCATTCATATAGGAGGTACCGATTTAGAATAATTCTACTTACATGTTTTCTATGTTGTGATATACCATGCACATGTGCATGTTTGGTTGCAAAATTGGTTGTACACAAATTCACTGAATAGATTAGAATAATTGCACATAATACCCCATGATTTAATCATTGGAGTGATTTCGAGGATGAAATTCTTTAAGAGGGGAAGAAATAATACCCCATGATTTAATCATTGGTGTGATTTTAGGGATGAAATTCTTTAAGAGGGAAAGAATGTAACATCCTATAAAATTTATGTTAATAAATTTATAATTAATAAGGCTCCAAAATTGTAATTTGAGCAAACGTTGTAATTTTCCCATGAAACCTGCACCTTTGCGTTTATGGCAATTTTCTAAGCAACTTTCAATTTTGGAGTTCCACGATCGGAGCTCAAACAAAAAAGCTATGGCTATTTAAAGTTTATGAAAGGAAATAATTAGAAAACAAATATAGTAATAAATAATAATAAAATTCAAGAATCCACCAGTCAACCCCCACCATGGCTCGATCGACCGCTAGTAGTCGACCATTGACTTGGGTGCAGTCGATCGATCAGAACATTGCGGCTAGGGTTGGAACCTTGGCCAGTGACTCGGATTTAATAATTTTTATCTAATGGGTACGATTGATTCGATCACCTATACATAAAGGCCTAACTCCTCACTTTTCTTTTAATATTTTTTAATTCAAGCAACGGAGCTCTGCTATTTTTCTTCTCCACTATTCCTTCTAACTATAAAATAGTTTGTATTTATGCAAATTGGAGAAGATTAAAAGAAAAAAATAAAAAAGAGAATAAGCGAATCAACATTGTGCAAATAAAAAGGTAAATTTCACTATTATAAATCTATATGCCCCTTATTCAAAAATCCCTTCTTAGATTTGTGATTCTAATAGTATGTATATATTATGTTATATGAATTTCTTTGGATTAAGATGGAGATGAAGTTGATTCAACGAATTTGATTCAGATTTAGGAAATTTGGGATAAAAGGTGAGTTGGAAATTTGTAATTTATTTATAACACTGAATTTGTTTTATAGGGATTTTTTAATTATTATGCCTAAATAATGATTTATATAGTCGTAGACTTGAATTTAACGTATAAAAACATTGCCTACGTATTCTGAAAATTAGGAAAATCGAATAGGAATATTATTTACAGCCAGATCTAGAAATTTGTCCACATGCTATTAACATTTTGATAATGATAAGTTATAGAATTTATTCCAGATCTACAATTGGATTGTGATGACGTTAGTACAGTTTATATTTATCCTAATTTTATTGGAATGTGAATTTCTGGGTTTCAATTTATTGGAAATATTATCCGTGTAACCTACATAAATTACCTAATTTCTTAGATAGATAGAAAGTGCATCGTTGAATTAACAAGGAACATACATCAAAAGGGAAAGAGATGTGTAACGTACGGATATTACTTTCGCAGCTTACACTATCTATTTCAATAAAAAGAAATAAATAATTCCGTATAATTCTAAATGAAGCACATCTCTCATTTTAGGTTAATTGATGGAAAGGTATAATACAGACCCTTTTTCGAAGGATAATTCTAATGAACTAAAATAAGGAAAAGAATATTCTACTTAGGGGTTAATAACCGAACATAAAAATGAATATACAAATACGTATAGTTGCGCTAAACATTTAAAATAAAAACATAATTAATACAGCGTAATTGTTAGTGCATCAACGCCTAATAGAATCTAGTAGAGATTAAATGAAGAATGAAATTAAAACTGAGCTAATATCATAAATGAACACACAGAATTTTTATAATGGTTCGGCAATCTTGGCCTACGTTCACTTCAAATTTTTATTGATTTTACACTTGATTATCATTACAAGAACATTTGGATCAGTTAAAATCCATTAGTGCAAAAGTGAAGAAAAAAAATGGTGGAGCCTTAGCCAAGAAAGTAGGATCACTTTTCCGATGCAATACCGGCTGTATTTATAGAGGAGGATGTGCATGGATCGAAGTAAAATTTTGGCAGAAGGTTCGGGAGATAACGACGAGGCTACCCAAAAATTTACAGACCTATCTGGGCAAACAATTGGGATCAGTACCGATCCCTATTAATGGATCCAAATAGGCTGTAATCCATATGAAGGATGCCCCATGATGTTAGCTACTTGCACTCCTAATTTCATGCAATTCTGATATACGGTTTATAAGATATCGAATTTTTGTGAAGTAATATTGCTTGAATTCTGATTTCTGTCTATCCGTCTAGAGGGATAGGTACTGATCCCCTCAACTTGCTCCAAATGCCACGCGATATGTAGGGGAGCTTCTCCATATTGTATTATGCTTAGCCTCTAAGTTTTATGCCAATTACATTAGTGGAACTCGAGTTGTTAAACAATCTTTATTGCAATACGTTGTGAAGGCCGATTATGGATGATCCCTTTATATCGATCCCTTTTAATAGGTGAAGTAATTTTCCATATCTTGATCATATGAACTCCAATTGACTTGAAACTTGAAATGTAGCCTAATAGGGCCTTCCTTGTCACTTAATAAAGATCTTATCCAGTTTGGAATAAAAATTGAGGATATTACCGATCCCCTAATGAAAAGGATAGGCACTGATCCCTGCCTAAGGGAGGCACTATTCCATACTTAGAATATTCTGGAGAGTCTATCTCTTAGCCTCGGTTGATCGTCGCTTCAAATCATTGTCTGCGCTTGATCTCTGAGCCTAATAATCATCTCTTTGGGCTGTATTCCTCGATGATTGTTTAGTCTAACTTTTCTAGTCGGTCTTAATATAACCGGGCCAAAAGGCCAGATAACATTTGTTCCTAAAGTACGTCTTGTTGCGTACATGGCATTCTTTGAATTGAAGCAAGCTAGAGTCGCTGGAAAGAAATCCATTTTGTTTTCTAAATAGTCGTTATCCATCCATTGAGTTATCTTCCCAAACAATTGTATCCCTCTTTGATCATCATGACGCATGGTATATTTCCAGTAATATAAATTTAGGATTGTATTCCATTAGTCACAATCTGTGTCCGGTTCTACAGAGCTAGTAAGATTTGCCTATCTGATCCAATCTTTTCATTAATAACCCTAGGTGAAAATTCAATTTCTATCGATTTCGAGAAACCGAGTTTTTTGGATGTGCACGTGCACATTCTGGTACACGTTCTTGTCATTGTCTCCTGGATGCATTTTATATGCTCATGAGTCATCACTTATTTCTTTCGGTTTAATTAGAATTCGATTATAATTTCTTGTTTATATTTTTTATGAAATAAGGGCTGTAATCAACCACTCAATGAGAGGGAACTTCAAGTTCTACAGGGATGATGGCTCGGAGCCGTAATCAAGGGTGAATGAAGTATGGCCAGTCATGGACTCGTGGGTAGTTCTATATGCCCATAATGCTGTTAGGAGTTCATCCACCCACTTGCGTTTAGCATTTTCCAAATGTCTCTTCAAAATGGGCTTTATGATTTTATTCACGGCTTCAGCCTGTCCATTTACTTGAGGGCGAGAAACTACCATAAATCTCTTCTCAATATGATGCCGACGATAGAAGTCCTTAAATTTAGTGCTATCGAATTGTGTTCCATTATTAGTTATAATGGTTCATGGAAGGCCAAAACGATAGATGATGTTCCAGGCAATGAATTTGATTATTTTCTTCATTGTGATCGTGGCTAAGGTTCAGCTTCCGCCTATTTAGTGAGGTAATCAACTGCTACGATGGCATATTTCGCACTACCTTTAGAAATTGGCAAGGAGCTGGTGATGTCAATACACCAAGTGGAAAATGGCTCTGCAGTGATCGTTTGAGTAATTTCTGCTGATGGGGGCCTTCAAAATTTTCGCAAACGTCTAGCACTCGTCATAGTGAATAGCATAATCAGCTGTATCTTGATTGACACTTGGTCAGTAATGCCTGTAGCAGAGTATTTTCTATGTCATGGTTTGCCCCCTGGTGTTGTCGCCGCATTCTTCAACATGTACTTCTCTCAAGGATCATCTGATATCATCGTGTGTGATACACTGAAGTTGGGGAATGGAGAAAGCCATTTTATACATGACTCGTTCTTGGATGATGCAGCATGGAGATTTGAGGAGGATCTATTGTTTTTCATTCCTCCACTCAAGAAGAATTCCCTGTTGTTGGTAGTCTTTGATAGGAATCATCCATGACTCCTTTTTCGACTCCGTCTTCAAGATCTAGTCGATATCCATCTACCAATGCTTGGAATGTCAAGTACTTCAACTAGGACAAAGTCCATTTGTTGCACATCCACAGAACTGGCCAGCTTGGCCAGTATCTTATCTTTTTCATTCTATTCTCTAAAGATGTGTGTAATGGAGTAATACTCGAAGTCGGCTAGTAGCTCTTGGTATCAGCTGAGATAAGGAGCAAGACGCTGCCCCCTAGCAAGATAATCTCCCCTAACTTGGCATACCAGTAACCGAGAATCACAAAAGAAAAAGTTTTTGCTCCCAGTTTTCTGGCAAGCTTGAGCCCAATAATCAGAGCTTTATATTCGGCTTTGTTATTTATTGTAGGAAAGTCGAGTTTCAGGACGTAGCAGATCGATCGTTCCTCTGGAGTCGTTAACATAACTCCGAAGCCAGAATACCAATCATTGGATGCACCATCCATGTACATTTTCCATTAGTTGGTCGGTATAAACGTTAATGGGGTGAGCCTATCAATTGCTTGCTTACATAATATACTAGTCTTTGGATCTGGTTCTCTTCGCATACCATTGCGGAGCTTATGGTGTGCACCAACATGGCTAAATTGATGTATAAATCTTTATGATCCACCAGATTTGACAAGATGGTAGGTCTATTTTAGTGGTTCATCAAAGCTTGGAATGTGTCTTTACAATCCTATGTCCATTCTAAATTCCTTTTCCATCTCCCGATTAGGCTGAAGAAGAGAGTACACTTGTCGATGGCCCTGGAGATGAATCGACTTAGGGCGATGACCTTCCCATTTAGACTCTATACATGCTTGATTGTCTTTGGTTCCTAGATTTCTTTGATTGCTTGAATCTTCTTAGGGTTGGCTTCGATTTTGCGAGAGTTGAACATTAAACCTTGAAACTTCTCTGACGCAATGTTGAAAGAGCATATCTAAGGATTGAGCTTCATTCCATTTCTTCAGAAAACTGAACATCTCCGCTAAGTCATCGATGTGGTCATTTGATCGTCATAACTTCATAAGCATACCATCCACATATACTTCCGTGATCGCCTAATCTAGTCTTTGAATATCCTATTCAGTCTCTGGTAAGTAGCTTCAGCATTATTTAGTTTAAATATCATCACAACATAATAATATAGCCCTAGATCGGTAATGAAGCTGATGTGCTTCTGGTCGAGGATGTACATCAGGACTAGGTTGTACCCGTAGTACATATCCATAAATGAAAGTAGTTCATATCCCGCAGTTGAGTCTACCAGTTGGTCAACCCTCGAAAGTGGAAAGCTGTGTTTCAGGCATCCCTTGTTCAGGTCTGAGTTATCGATGCATGACCACTACTTTCAATTAGCTATTCCCATAAGAACTGGATTTAATACCCATTTCATGCAGAGATTGTCGAGGGTAAACCTATTGTTTTTGAGTTTATCTACATCCACTTTAAGTTCAACAGACCTCTCCAGATCCATGACGCGTTGCTTTTATCTCATTGGGACATGCCTCGGGTCAATATTCAAAGCATGGCTCGCAATAGTCGGTAAGATAACATGCACATTGGAAAGGGTCCAAGCAAACACATCTAGATTCATTCAGAGAAAGTCTGTTAATTCCTTCATCATCGTTGCACTGAGCTGTGATTCAATCTTCAGTACCCGCGATGGGCCACCACGGCTGACTGTAATGTCGACTGTTAGCTCAGCAGATGCAGTCTTAGATTCTTTGAGTTCAAATATAACTATTTCACGTAACAATCAATGTGAAATATGGTTGGGATGGCTAATGATGACGGTTACTCCGGTCGAATCCTAGATTCTTATCGTGATTTATTAACTCTGACTGTGAATGCCTCTAAATGCTTTGAACGATTATCTGTAAATGGCCAAAGATCAGGCTTAGAATTGAAAAGTATATCGAGTTGGGGTCAAGCATCGAGTTTTATGCAGCTGCATAGCTGGCTCTTGCTTTGAGTTTGAATCTGCTTGTGTATTCGAGTAACGTGCTTTCCATTCACTGCACTGGTGATCAGTTGCTTGTCGTTCAGGCTGTAATGATAGTAAGTTGCCCATGAGCTTGGGCATCGATTCGATGATTCTATCTCTAGGCATCCTTCGGCAGTAGCCTCGAGTCGTTGTAAACACTATATGTAAGTTATACATTGAGCTCCAGTCTTTGGATGATCACATATCTGATCCTAAACTCCAGTTGATAAATGTATACCATGGATGGTCGAGTCTTATCCTATCAATGTTTATACTCCCACTTAAGCTCCAAAGACATAGAGTTGATTGATGAATGGTTGGTTCACGTTCATCTTCTTTCTTGCTTGTGCCCCCAAGTCTGGGGCATACATCGATAAGCAGGACGGCAAGCTATGTCGACTTTAGCTTTACACTCTTTCTCGTTGAATCGCGGGATCGGGTTAGTTGATGGAAGGCCGAGTCTTACCTATCCTAGATTGTATTCTGTCTTTTCCTTCCAGGGGTATTACTTCGATGCTTCGTTGGATTTCGGGCATGATTTAGGTACTAAAAGGTCAACCACATCCACTTTGATTCATATTATCTAATCAGATCTAGGGGCAGAGTTAGCTTAGGTGAAATCGTGTCATGCTCATCCGATTTTATACTCCTCATGATGGATCAAAGGAGGGTGCTGGAGAATAAATGACCAAATCTTTGTGGTTTATTCTCCTATCCGTGCTTTAGTGACTGGAGTTATTCGATGGACATTCGGGTCAAATCCATTTGTGGTTGGTGCAGATTAATATTGACCCATGATCTGATGGTATGATATAGTCGGTCACTCGTAACTTCAGAAGTCATTCTGATTGGTTTTGTATTGAGGTCTCCATGCAGTCATTGCCTTAAGTTGTAAAGAACACAAGGCGAGAGCTGTGATGAGCTGTCGTATTCAACTTTCAGTGGTTTGTACTCCTTCCTCCAATCTTGGGTCAGCGGATTTAGTTGGCGGATGGTCGAATTCGATCCATAATTCAATCCATAGCGAGTTTATACTCCTCTTGTCAAGTTCAAGTTGGAGTTTATGGAATAGTGGATGGAAGATCGGCACTCATCTATTTGTTTATATTCATTTTTGCACTCTAGGGATATGAGTTTTTTGGCGGATGGTCGAATCACACCCGATTTGTGTTTATACTCCAATCCATGATCTAGGGACAGAAGTTGGATATTGGATGGTCAGTTGCACCCATTTGATGTTTATACTCTAGTCCACACTCTGGGGATCAAAGTTGGTCGATGGGTGGTCAATCACACCTGCTTGATGGTTATACTCTCTGGGGACCAGAGTTAGTCCATGGGTGGTCAGTCACACCCGTTTGATGTTTATACTCTAGTCCTTGCTCTAGGGACCAAAGTTGGTCGATAGGTGGTCAGTAACACCCATTTGATATTTATACTCCAGTCCGCACTCCGGGGACCAGATTTGTCGATGGATGATCAGTCACACCTGTTTTATGTTTATACTCCACTCCACGCTCCAAGGACAGGAGTTTGTCGATTGGTGGTCAATCACACCCGTTTGTTGGTTATACTCCAGTTTGTGCTCTTGGGGCCGGAGTTGGGAGATGGGTAGTCAGTCACTTCCATTTGATATTTATACTCTAGTCTATGCTACAGGGACTAGAGCTGGTCAATGGGTGGTTAGTCACACCTATTTGATGTTTATACTCCAGCCCATGCTCTGGGGACCAGAGTTGGTCGATGGGTGGTCAGTCGCACCCATTTGATGTTTATACTCCAGTCCGTGCTCCGGGGACTAGAGTTGGTCGATGGTGGTCAGTCACACCCGTTTGATGTCTATACTCCAGTTTATGGTCTGGGGTCCATAGTATGCCGATGGGTGGTCAGTCACAACCGTTTGATGTTTATATTCCAATCCATGCTCTAGGAACCAGAGTTGATCGATGGGTGATCAGTCATACTCATTTGATGTTTATACTCCTGCCCGTGCTCGGGAACAAGAGTTGGTCGATGGGTAGTCAGTCACACCTGTTTGATGTTTATACTCCAGTTCATGCTTAGGGGACCAGAGTTAGTTCATCGATGGTCAGTCATACCTGTTTGATGTTTATACTCCAGACCACGTACTAGGGACCAAAGTTGGTCGATGGGTGCTCAGTCACACTCGTTTGATGTTTATACTACAGTCCATGCTCTGGGGACCAGAGTTGGTCGATGGATGGGTCGTATCACATCCATATTTTTGGTATATATACCACGGTCTACAGTTTGTGGACCAGAGTCGGTCATTAGGTGGTCAGTCACACCCATTGTTGATTTATACTTCTGTTGTCTAGTTGAGGTAAGAGTTGTCGAATGAACGGTCGAACCACGTTCATCCATGGAATGGAATTCTGCCTTCAGCATCAAGGACAAAACTTGACAAATGGATGGTCGATTCACATCCACTTAGTGATTAATGCTCCTCTAATCAAGTCAAGGAAAGAATTAAGTGATGGATGGCTAGATCATATCCATGTCTGTGTTAGGCAGTCAGGTCTCGTCCAATTTGCTTAGTACTCCTCTTAAAAAGTCGACGGAATGAGTTGTCAAGTGAACGATCATGTCACATCCACCTAAAGCCACAATCATGTCCACGTGTTGACGGAGTAATTGATGAGTAGGCAGTCAGTCATGCCTACTTTAAGTTGAGCTTTTGAACTTCCGCTTATGTTTAGGGAAGAAGTTAATATGTAGATGGTCGAATCGCGTCCACTTTAGTTGGAACTCGGTCATGCTGAGCTTCGAAAGAGGCATAAGTATTTTGACGAACTTCAAGTATGAGATGGGGAGTGGATGGTTGGGTTGCATCCACTCTAAGTATTTTTTGCTCTCCAAGTTAGGCGTGGAAGTTGATGAGTAGACGATCAGTCATGTCCACGTTTTGCTGGATCCTAACCTTGTCGGGCTTCCACTTCAAGTCCTTAGTCCTAAGTCAGGGGCATATCGCAGCTGATGATCGGTTGAATCACACTTTTGTTAGATAAATACCAAAGGTAAGATCATGGTCAAGATTGGTTGGCACCTTACTCTAGGTATTTGGTTACCTGCATCATATGCAAGTAGTTTAATTCAAGTTGGTTGGAGTTCACAACATAACTGAAATTGAAAATAAAATAATTCAAAAAAGATCATAATATATCTCATTGATAAGTGAAGCAGCATCGTGTGCTCTCTATTCCACTATACTGTTAGCTACTTCCAAAGGTATATCAACCATCAACAGTCCAATTGATAATCAGAGTTCTTTATTGATAGGCATCGATTGTTCCCTACTCGCCATTCTACAGGGCATGCACATACTATTGAAGCTTTTCTTTTTGAATTTGCTTCTCGATCACATCTCGAAGGTGTTTGCAATTGCTAATGTTAAGATCATGTGCGCCTTGGAATATACAACATTCCTCGGATTTTCTCTGGGATTCGGTGGACTCTCTCAGGGCTGGTTTTCAGTAATACTTTGAGTCGTGAGTCTCTAAGTAGATGTTAGCGGTTGAATCAATCGAAGGAGTATATGAGTCGAATTTTGAGATCCTAGGACGTCTACTAGAATCTGAGTCCTTAAAAAAAGGCCTGTATTGTTCTTTTTTATAGTTTGCTCTATACCCTCCGTGCTTAGGTTCTGATTCACTTTGTATCAAAAATGATCCAAGGTCTTAGGAGGCTCTCTAGCTTACTAGCTGCCAAATTTGTCTGAGGGTCGTTTTGCCTCATCATTGCAATCAGGATGATATCTTGCTAGCGTCTAGAATAAATTAGACGATGACATCACATCCTTGGTGTGAGTCGCATGCATTCTAAACTGCTCGACCAACTTCTAATCTAGTTGATTGAATAAGGATATAGACTTGGGTGATAATCGCATAAACCTCATGATTGATACGCCTTTGAGGAATATAGGAAAGCATCTGCGTTCGATGGATCATATCGCTCTGGTAGAATTTATATGCCACTCAAATTTCATGAGATGTAGCCTAGGTTTGGTTTTCCCTAAGTAAACCAATATGATTGGTACATTGAATCTCCTTGGATATTCTGTGCACTAAACGGCTTCAATGAATAGGCTTCAACTGGGAAAGAAGCTTCATTCATCGTCAATCCGGTTCGTTTTTAAGTTGCAGCTGCTTGTTATGCTTGTAAGTGATGTGTGCATGCACGAGATATGAGAAAAGCAAAGATGGATTGGTATTAATGGATCAGTGGTAAGTTACTTGGAGTCGAGCCCGAGAAAATCTGCTATTTGCTTGGAGTCAGCAATTGTTTTGCTTGGAGTCACTGAATTCGAAGTGTTGGGTCGGTGAAGAACGGTGCTTGGAATTATCTTGGCATTTTCTTGGAGTCACCAAATTAGAGCTATTTTTGATAAAAATAGAAACTACCCAATTCGTATTTTTTTTAAATATGGATTGTACCATATCCATATTTTTTGGGTATAGGGATCGGTTAGATAGGGCTTTTGAGAGAGGATAGGTAGTATAGGGTTCGACAGAGTTTCTTGGTGAGGGATCGGTAGTTTTCCATATGAAAGGGATCGACTATTGGGATGTGAATAAGGGATCAACAAAAGGAATTGGTTATAAACGATTTATGGAGGGATTGGTATTGAGCATGGCTATTAGCTTAAGGGACCGGTATAACTTGAGGGATTGGTATATATACATTGAAGAAGGATCGGTTTATACGTACCTTGAAGAACGACCTGTATATACACTTTGTTGAGGGGTCCGTACATAAACTAAAGGGATCGTACATTAACTAAAGGGATCAGTATACATATATGTTGAAGGGATCGGTATATACACCTTATAGAGGGATTGATATATGTACTTTTTTGGAGCGACCGGTATATATGCTTTTTGGAGAGATCGGTATATATGCTTTTTGGAGTGATCGGTATTGACGTTATCGGAGGGATCGGTATTAACGAGATTAGAGTGGAATCAGCCATCTTGGCCTTCAAAAAGGGATGGCAATCTGGGCCTTCAAAGAGGGATCGACCATCACTTAACTACAAACTTCGGCATCTGATCCTAAGATCTTACATACATGAGTGAATCTGATCCCTTCCAAGTGGACATGAATGCATGAACAACTCCATATAAGAACATTATCATAATCAAATCCTCCAAAAATGTGGGAAATAGACTTAGTTCCTCTAACCATGGCTATCGGCTTCCTTTAAATTTCCTTCAAATCTAAGTAGAATCAGAAGTTTGTAGGTTAATAACTGGATCTATCTCACCAATATAGGAATCCATAAGTATATGATGAGATCCAATCAAGTTGAGAATTCATCTCTCGGCCAAAGCACCAAAATGTTGATGCCAAAAATGGGCATCAACACCCAATAGAATCTAGTAGAGATTAAATGAAGAATGAAATTAAAACAGAGCAATTATCATAAATGAACACGCAGAATTTTAATAGTGGTTCAGTGATCTTGGCCTACGTCCAATTCATATTTGTATTGATTTTGCACTTGAGTATCATTACAAGAACGCTTGGATCAGCTAGGATCCATTAGTACAAAAGTGAGGAAAAAAATGGCATAGCCTCGATCGAGAAAGCAGGATCCCTTTTCTGACACAATGCCTACTATATTTATAGCGGAAAACATGCAAGGATCGGATGGAAATTTTGGCAGAAGGTTCGAGAGACCAAGACGAGGACACCTAAAAATTTATAAGCCATCGAGGCCTACAATAGGGATCAGTACCGGTCCTTAATAATGCATCCAAATAGGCTGAAATCCCAATAAGGGTTGTCCCATTATGTTAGCTACTTGCTTCCCAAATTTGGTGCAGTTCTGACGTACATTTTGTGAGATATCGCATTTTCCATGAAGTAATGTTACTTGAATTCTGATTTCTGCCAACCCCGTAGAGGGATAGATACCGATCCCTCCAACTTGCTCCAAATGCCATGTGATCCCTTAGGGACCTTCTCCATATTGTATTATGCTTAGCCTCCATGTTTAATGCTAATCAGATTAGTAAAACTCGAGTTATTAATCAATCTTTGTTGCAATATGTTGTGAAGGCTGATTATGGATGATCCCTTTTATACTGATCCCTTTTATACTGATTTCTTTTAACAGGTAAAGTAATTTTCCCATAACTTGAGCATGCGAACTCCAAATGACTTGAACTTAAATGTAGCCTCGTGAGGCTTTCCTTGTTACTCAATAACGATCTTACCAAGTTTGGGACAATAAATGAGGATATTACCGATCCTTTAGGGAAAGGGATAGACATTGATCCCCCTCCTTGGGTAGGAATTATTCCATACTTAGAATATTTTGGAGAGTCTATCTCTTAGCCTCGGTTGATTGTCGCTTCATATCATTTCCTACACTTGATCTTTGAGTCTAATAATCATCTCTCCTAGTTGTCTTCCAGGATGGATGAAGTCAAACTTATCCAGTCAGTTTGAATATAGTCGGGCCAAAAAGACGAATAACAGTAGTACACATAAATATCCACATTAGACATAATTAGAATATTGGAATAAATCACGTAATAAATAATAGGTATATGAAATGTAGATTGAAAAGATTATAACTCCAAAATTAACAGGATAATAAATGTGTAATAAATAAGAAGCTACAGGAATTTAAATAGGACATAAATGGATTAGTGAAATTGATAAAAAATATTAAGAGGGTAATTATGGAGAGATAAGGAAGGTGTAATACATAAAATTAGAAAAAATAAATAAACATCTTAAAAAATTGTCCGGATAGAATAATAATCCTTTATTACGGATAAGTTGGCATTTATAAAATAGCAAATAAATGTGCTAGTTAGTAATTAATATTTCTAAGGCGATATAATTGTCATTACGGTAGGTTATATAGCCATAATTATACAAATGATGGTTAGTGGGCTTATCCCAGTACTTAAACTTTGGATGAATAATTTGAAGCGAGGTCGATAGAGTTACACAACAGAAGTCTATCGTTCACCAAGAGGCCACCAGCAGTTATGCACGCTCACTGCTGATGTGGGACATCTCCAACCATAAGAACCATGAGAAAGGAAACATTGCGGATAGGTTAGGGAAAAAATATCAAGGGTACGCCACGGATTTGAAGTATTAAATGGCCCAGTACCATTTGGGAAATGAAATCTGCTTTATGTCCAAAAGAGGTGGTAAGTAACTAAATGGGGCATTTACTTTGGCCTGCTTAGGTCAGTCTGAATGAGATGTCAGTCATCGAGGGCCGACAGGCTATGTAGTTGTTTGTACTGGGATTTTGTATAAGATTTAGCATATAGGCTTTGACGCCTAGCGATCCCGAGCGAGTAGTAGCAAAGACTCATGTTATGCCCGATTGATTTTGCTTCCTACTAGTGTGGAATCCGTATAGGAGATGCACAGACCTCCTGGTAGAGGGTTTGGTGAAAAATTAGTTGAATGGAGGTGGCTAGTTAAGCCTTAGAGCCTTGTTATGGTAGTAATAAGGTAGTTAAATTATATATTATATTATAAAGCTGTATATAGGAGTCATCGATCTTTGTAGCTAGAATCTATAGACTAGCATTGATGATGCGAAGGGCCTGCTTCATTTAAGAAGAATTACGTAGCTGGGGTTTTGGGGAGTGCAATGTTATAATTTATATATGTACATAGGTATATATATGTATAGTATATCTTTGAGAAGGTTAGAATAAATATCTCGTACACACATATAAGAATAAAACAGGTTAGCCGTAAATAATCGGTATAAAATTTAAATAGAAACTAATTGGTATAAGTTTATGTTATAGATAAAGAACGCAATTTTCCAGCCACTAGAACATTGTTCTAACACCTCCTCATTACAACCCATAGGATAGATTTAGAGGGACGGGTCATTGGAGGAAGAGAGGAATGGTAGATGGAGAAGTCTTCTTATTCATGCTTGGTACTTACAAGGCGATTGGATGTCTAAGGAATACCATCAACTCTAAGGTAGTAGCCCTAGTTAGTATTTATGTTCTATTATATTTTCCATTCACTGTAAGTTTGTATTGATTGATCTCTAATATATTTATGTTTATTACAAGTTACCAAAACCAATGATCCGTACCCAAATGGACATAGGTTTTGATTTTTTTGAAATTCCAACCCATTAAGGTGCGGGTTGCTGCATAAATGATGATTTTGAAAACGATTTAAGGTTGATTCATATGAGCTGTCACATAATGACTATAAGAGCCATCAAAGAATAATCCACGAGAGTTGTCACATGAGGAGTCTGAAATGTATCATTGATTCTTATGAATCGCATGGTGACTATAAGAGCCATCGTTGAAGATTCATGAGAGCTATCGCATGATGATTTCTATCGCATGATGATTTTAGGGATATCGAAATTTAAGTCTAAGAATAATGTCGCATGATGATAAAATAAACTACCAAAGGATGACGACATAAAGTTAACGTGTGTTGATGAAGCAAGCTATTGAAGGGTTATAATTTGAAGTTCTCGCCAGGTAATGAATTAAGACGTCGAATAGTGATATTTTTATGCTATTGCACATTGATCAATCTACATAATAACAATGTTTTGTTGGCTACATGACAAGCTATGATTGGTTCATCAACACAACAACTTCTCTACCAAGAAAGGAAAGATGTTCCACATGTCACTTCAAACATGTGCTATGTCAGCAGATCATGATGTCAATTTAGATAAGGTGCCACGTGTCAAAAATCTAATGGCTCAAGTCTTCTATAAATAGACATGTACTCCACCTAAAAAGGGGTCGAATTCTTGATTCTCTTCTTTTTTATTTTTCATTTTTCTTAAATGTGTAAGAAAGAACTTGAAATTGGGATTTCCATGGCCTTTATGTCCAAAGCTTTGTAACCATGGACTTACACTTTGAACAATTAGCATATTTAACTTCCATGAACTTTGATTTACATATATGATACGACATATGCCTTATATATGTACGCATGTATGTGTGTGTGTGTCTATATATATATATATATATATATATATATATATGTTGCATATATGATCAAAGACAATTGAATTTTACAGTAAACCAAGGAATCTCTTTCAATTTGAACACTTGAATTTGCATAAAGCCCAAATTTCAGCCTAAGATAAAGTCATGCTTTCATTGGGTGTTGAACATAAGGATAAAATCTCTTCCTACAAAACCAAACCTATTTCTTCGAAGATTTTTCCATAGTAATTAAGTCTCAAAAAGGGTCATCAGAACCACATTTGAATATCTTGAACCATTCATGAAGCGTTTAACGATTCAACGAAGAATGAGAAAAAGATCTAATTAATTTAGCCCTTTAAACTTTACAGGAAAAGAAGTGGGTCATGGAATATAGTCCAAATAAATGGAGTTTGAACTCCTTCCATTAGGGAAATAACTAACTATTACTTTAGCGAATAAGTTGAGCAGAGGAAAGCCAAGCCAGAGACATAAAATTAATATCCAATTAGGAAACAATCCTTTTGCTGAGGCCAAATAAAGCATCCAACTTTAATTGCAGGGAATAGTTTTTGATAGTGAACTAAACCATGACTTCCATAAGTTTGCTCATAAATAGAAGGATGTTGTCAATTTAACTTTTTGTTAAAAAATGGAAGAAATCATCAAAAAATGAAGATGGGATTGGACGAGAACCCTGAGAAAATTGTGAATCCACAAAAAAAAGTACAAAGGTGAACAAATAAATCACATAACTAATAGACCAAAGGGAAAACTTGTCACTCCCCTTTGTATTCCTCAAGTGAAGGTGTATTTTCTCATAAGGGAAAGGTTGCATTATTGGATTTCTAAGAAAACCCTAAGAAGGGAAGAAAAATATGAAGGAGGAGAATAATGCTATTATCATAAAGCAAAAGGGGGCTATACTAATGATTGCAGAGCTTTATCAGGAATTATTAAATATAAATGTAAGAAAAAGAGAGTTACAGGAATTTGTCAAATATAAGCTTTCGAAGAACTAGACAAATAAGATCTCAAATAATAAAGAGTGAAATTAGTTATCAAGGCCATATTTTTTATGAAATGGACTTCGAATGGAATGGAGAAAAAGCCAAATAGAAGCATCTGGTCCACCCGTTGGGTCTAGCTAAAGGAACCATCCAAGGAGTGATGGTCGATTAAGCCTTTGATCTTGCTACCAGGCCTAGTCAAAGCAGTCATCCAAGGGAGATGGTCAAGAAGTCTTTGGTCCTACCACAAGACTTGACCAAACCAACCATCCAAAGAGTGGTGTTCAGTTAAGCATTTAATCCAACCCTGGGCTAAGTCAAAGTACCCATACAAGGATATTGAAAGAGAAACCTTTGATCCTACTTAAGGCCTAGCCAAAGCAGCTATTCAAAGAGCAATTTTCAATGAAGCCTTTGATCCCATGGCTAGGTTTGGTCAAATCACCCATCGAAGGGAGATGGATAAGAAGCCTTTGGTTCTATCATAGGGCCTAGACAATGCAACCATCCAAAGAGTGGTGGTCAATCAATCCTTTGGTCCTACCACCAGGCCTAACTGAAGCAGCTATTGAGGTAAGATGAATAAAGGGAACAAAACCCACTCCAAAAGCCTTATCAAAAATATTAGTGCACAGGAAATATAGTGACCCATATTTTATGCATCAACGGATTGTAAAATATTATTGTTCAATTCATACGAGGTCATATGAATCTTAAACTTTGGAAAATGACTACAGAGGACATTTTCCACCTTTAGAAATTTTATCAGAAATTTTGGACTTAGAGATTTTTGTAAAGCATATAACTTTTCGTAGGAGATTAGGGTCTGAAACCACCTACATTACGTCATGCTCGTGGTTTCTCTTTATATAGAATGGACATAATTGAAAAACAAATTTACCATTGATATGCACTTTTAAGTTCACTATGACACTGGATAGATTAGTGGGCTATTAAACTAAGCTCGTACAAAGGCCCGTTAACTAGTTTCATGAATTGTGCCTGATTAGGGATGATAGGATAGATTTAGATCATTTCCCACTTTCCTAGCAAAATTCAAACCTCTGTTAACCCTTCTTTCACAAAAAAATCTCACCTTTTACTTACTAATCTTAGCATAGTCCGTCATTAGTTAGTGAAGGGATTGAATATCTATTATTTTCGAGCTTTGGAATTCATGTTCTAGGCTGCCACTTTAGATTTAGGCATAGAGATTTGTATTTTAGGTATTATGTGAGTGATTTAGTTAAAGTTAGTGTTTTAACATGATTTTTGATGCTAAATGATTTTAAACTTTAATTTCACCTTTAAAAATGTTTATAGCTAAATTTAAAAATATTAAATTTGATTTAAATTGATTTTGCTACCCCTTTTGTATCATAATGTCGTTTTGGTGCAAAACTAGATCTATACTACATCATGTATTTTATCAAATTAGGATTTATTGCATAATGTTTAATGAGTGTATATGGATGGTGATTGTTATTGTAAGTTCTGTTTTGATATGGTTTGCTATTGTTTTTAGATTACCTAGAAATTAATTTTCGACTTGGGTAAATGAAGTCAAAATCGCTCAAAATGGGATGAAACTTGGAGGAGGGGCTTTGGAGAATGAGAAGAGCCTATAATTTAGTTCATAGCTTGAAAGCAGGCATTTAATGTAGCTAACCTCAAGTCGGCACCAAGGTGAAATAGGGCAGATTGAAGCAAGTGCAATTCATGTTGGTCGTGGAAGAACTTTGGGTCATAAGTTAGAAAACTTTAGAGGAAGCTTTAGGTTGATGCAAGGAAGGACTTTAGGAGGCAAAAATTCAATTTTTGGCTAAGTACAAAAATCGTTGCCGACTGCTTCAGGTCGGTTCCAAGCACTTTTCCAAATAACCGAAGGATGTTTGGGGACTTTGGACTACAAGGCAGGGAAATGAGGGACATCTTTAAGGAAGAAGGATTAGAGAAGTTGGGGTACTTGACACTCGACCAAAATTGGTTAAGGGTTTAAGTTGGCACCAAATAGAACAAGTCAGTACTGACCTAAATTGGCGAGTCTAGCGATGCTGAAATTTCTAGGGTTGATGTGTTGGCTATGTAGTTCTCCTTGAAGGCATTTTTTGTTGATGGACATTAAATAACGATGGAGTAGCATGATGAAGGATGATGGATTTGGGATTTCAATGATAGTGACTCATTGGTGAATGGATTTATGTTTTGATGTTGATGGCTTAATGTTGAATGGAGCCGCTAAGACGATTATCCACAAAAGGCGGGTTCTATGAAGGGCGACCCATGCATAGAATAATTGAATGGTTCTATCATGGAAAGTAAGGAATGTACAATAATTCCTTAATGATGAAAGGAAGCTTGGTGGAGCAGGGAATGGGCTTGAATATGCATGCTTAGGAATCATTGATACTTGGAATGTTTTTCGATATACCAGAATGAAGAGGTATTATAAGGATGCTCATTCGGTACTTGGAACTGCTACCCGAGATCTATGGAATGGATCCATACACCATGTTTCAGTGGAATGGATCTAGAGCTAGACGTGCTGTGAGTGAGTACACTAAAAACCAGGATTTTCCATTAATCCATAGCAGAGAAATGGTCATAAAAGTTATTATATATTAAGGGCATATTGAGTGGCGACAAGGATTTTTTGATGGTTGTTATTTTTTCTTGGTTGATTCTTCTATATTCTCTCACTCTAGGGATATTGTACGAGATAAGTATTGTGGACATTAATACCTAGCCACCGAGGATGTACTGAGAATGCAGTATACCTCTATGATATTTATAGAGTAGCATATTATATATGTTATGTTAACTCTTTGGTTACAGGTACATGTCATTTATGGTTAGTATACTCTTCTTCATTAATATATCAGCTTATATAGTATTTTGAGATTTCTTATTGTTCACACCACATTATCATCTGACACGAGATTTATGCTTTGCTTCTTATTATCCCAAGTACTTTAAACAAGTAACATAGATAACAGGTCTAGGTCGTACATGTTGGCAGTGCAAAGGATGAGCATGATTGAGCTTTCTTATATTATATATGGACTAGTGCTTATTCCACTATGCAACACTATAGAGTCAAGACAATGTTTTTCATTATATCTAGAAATAGTTTGAGTTTATTATCTCTTGTATAACTCTATTTATATCTTTTTTTGAACCCGTGTACTTTGAGATTGTGCTTTATTTTAGTTATTATTGTCTTGTATGTCCTATATTATGATATTATATTTTATTCTATGTGCTATGAGATATATGACAAGTTCGAGGATAATCTCGTTTACCCTTGACTATCATTTTACATTGGTAGGCACTACAATAGAGTGCTATTTTGTTATATTTGGTGTTGAAATTGTAGGATAGTCATCGCATTTTGCATCATAGCTTAGGTTACATGATTAACCTGAGTTAATACAGTGGTCTAGTATAGATATGGAAGAATTATCATGCTAGATTGGATCGAGAGTATATGTATAAAATGCAAGTACCATTGATGCAATTTTCTTTATGAGATATTGATCATTCTTCTTGTAGATCAATAATGAGTTGGTAAACTAGAAATGTTGCAAGGAACTCCATTTCTACAGTCAAGGAAGGAGCGGGCCTAGGTGTTATTAACCTTAACTTGCAAGCGATGTTCAATAAGATAACGGTGAACATGCCGCTAAGTGCTCAAACAACCTCTTCAAATGTTGCTGGTGGTGCTCGAGTGCATACACCTAGAGTCAATTTCACGAAGCTAGATGAGGATTTTGCTTGCCTTGGTTCCAAACCATTCCAAAGAATTGAATGGTCTATGAAACTGCAATGGTTGGTTAGAGACCTTAGAAAGGATTTTCGATGACCTTGAATCGGATGGCGCGATAAAGAGGAGGCTGGCATCCCAATAGCTTCAAGGGAGGGCCACAAAATCATGGAACACTATTAAGGTCTCCACACCTATGGACCACTTGACTTGGGACTAGTTCAAAACCCAATTCGATAAGAAGTTCATACCAACTGCCCAGAAGTCGATGCTATTTAGGTATTTTTCTAATTTAAAACGAGGATTCATGTCTTTCTCTGAGTATGCTGCCAAGTTTGATGCCTTGTTGAAATATGGGATGTCTTTCATCAAAACTCTCTAAAAAAGAAGTGTTATAACTATTGAGAATTCGGGCATATGTAGAAGAATTGACCAGAAATAGTGTAGTAGAAGAATGTAGTGAAGGCATATGCTTTGGATGGTGTCCTGACTTCATCGGGTACTTCCTCGGCAAAGGAGAAAGGGAAAGTACCATTATTCAAGGTATGCTTTCTATTTACGGCGATTTCATTTGTGCTTATTCAATACTACCGCTTCACACTCCTTTAAATCTAGTAACCTGGTAGATAGATTGGGATTGAGATCTGAAATAATTGACCAACCTTTAGTAGTGAAAAACCCTATCGGAGGCCCCACTGGTCTTTGTACAATTTCTCATGGTTTGGTCTTATTGAGTCATAGATGATCTTTTGTTTGTGATTGTTTTATTCTATATATTGTTTGGTTCAGGATTATCTTAGGGATGGACAGGTTGAGGAAGTATGTGATAGTGGTGGACTGTGAGAAGTTATTGGTGATGATTTGGGTTGAAGAGGGGGCGGAAGGTAGTGATTGGCTGCCTACCAGAGGATGAGGTTATGGTTACCTTTTTATATTCACTCAAGGCCTTAAAGGATGAGTTATCATCTATGCCTATCATTAGAGAATATCTGAATATTTTCGAGGAGGTAACCAAATCACCGCTATAACTAGAGATTGACTTTAGTACAGACTTAATGAATGACATCAGGTAGATAGTTTTGCTTTGATATGTATGGCACCTAGAGAGCATAAGGAGTTGGATGTTCAAGTGAATAACCTGTTGAGACGAGGGTTCATTCGTAGAAGCTTATCTGAATGGGGCATGCCTATAGCATTCGCCAATAAGGTGAATCGTTCTTAGAGATTGTGTGTTGATTACTGTGAGATGAATAAGTTAATGAGAATGAAAATGTATTTATTCCTTGTTATTGGTGACTTGTTCAATCAGCTCCATAGTGTGAAGGTGTTCTCTTAGTTGGTTTTTTGGATGGGTATTCACAAGCTGAGGGTGGCGAAGGAGAGTGTTCTGATCACCATGTTTTATATGCCATCTTATTACCTTATAGGTAATGATTTATGCTGGTATATATGTTTGGTTAGATATCTTAGGCAGAACCAAAGTCTTACATATTCTCCCTCTAGATGATACTCCAGTCGGGCCTTGTAGGCGGAACTGAAGGATGGTTTAATGCTTTAGCCAGGCCATTTTAGGTAGGACTAAAGCCTTATTCCATCCTCCCTCTAGGAGGTGCTCCGGCCAAGCCATGTAGGCAGGACTAAAGGATTGAAGTGCTTTGGCGAGGCTATCTTAGCGGGACCTAAAGCTTACTCTGACCTCCCTCTAGGATATGCTTTGACCAGGCCCTTGTGGCAGGATCAAAAGCTTTTCCTTGGCCACTTATTACCTTATATGTGATGATTTAGACTTTTCCTTATAGTTACTTTCTTTCATTTGATTATCAATTTCGTATATTTTCTTTTCTCAATTTCTATATTCATCAATTGTTGGAAAGTAAGGCCTTAGATGCTCAGCATTCCAAGTTCTTGCTATTATATTGCCATCAGGTTTCCATAATCGATAAGTCTCGGGTGGAATTACTTCATGATAACGTGGGGCCCTTGCCAATTTCGACCAAGTGGTCCGTCTGTCCGATTTTCGGTATTCATCATGACTTTTTGGAGAACCAAATCTCCTTTTTGAAATGATCTTCCTTTAACTTTGGAGTTATAATACCTTGATATCCTTTATTGATATTTAGCTATTCGTATGGCTGTTTATCCCTTAGTTCGTCGACTAAATCTAAGGGTTCTTTCCTTAATTCTTGATTAGGGTCAAATGCAAATGTAATTCTTTGATGAGACGGAACTTCAACTTCAGCTAGAACCATTGCTTTTCATCTATATGTCAAATAAAATAAATTATGTACTATCGCAATTTTAGTAGAAGTTCAATATGCCTAAAGAATTAGCGGTAGTTCTTCTACCCACTTCACTTTCGCTTTGTCTAGTCATTTATTAAGGATAGTTTTAATAGTCTTTTGGCAGCTTCAACGGCTCCATTAGCCTTATGATGAACTACGGATGAAAAGCTTTTGAATATTCCGTTCTTGTTGAGGAATCTGGTGAATTTTTCATATTCAAATTGAGTTTGATTATCGGATGTTATCTTAGATGGCATTCCAAATCGAGTGACTATGTTTTTAATTAAAATTTTAACACTTTTCCCGATGTTATATTCGGTAATGGTTCTGCTTCTATCCATTTGGGGAAATAATCGATGGCTACTACTGTTAAATTAGCTACACCTTTAGATATAGGCAATGGTCTAACTAAATCGATTCCACAATTAACAATGAGCCATGGACTTGAAATTGGGGTTAATTAATTAAGGGGTGTATGTGGAATTGTTAAAAATTTCTAACAATTCTCACTTCTCTTTACATGATTCACTTCAACTGTTAACCTAAAAAATGTATCAAACACTAGAGTATGATGTGAAAGCACAAACCCTATTAGAACAGAAAAAACATAATAGAGAGATAATGGAAAAGGATATATACAAAGAATGTTATAGTTGTTCGACTGTTAACCAAGCCTACGTCTAATTTATAACTCTTTTTATTAGCTTTACCTTGATAAAATATGATTACAAGGAGATAGAGAGAATTAGCCATAATTACAGGGGCTAAACATGTTCTAACTCCTAGAAATGTCTATAGTTGCTGCCTCGGTGATTATGATGTAGAGATAAGTGTTGAGGAATAGATAGAGATTCCACTAGAGATGGCAGAATCTGAATCCTTTCTTGGTTGCTCTATGGTTTGTATTTACAGTGGTAGCAATTGTATTGGGCCAAACTAAGAGTTGGAGCAGAGTCTGAAAATCGGCCTAAAAGAGTGTGCAAAGTCATGGACCCATTTGGGTTAACACCTGTAGTCGGTACCAACCTCTCAAGTCGGTACAAAATTCTATGGTTCAACCCAGGTGGGTTGATTCCACCTGCATCCATCATGCCACTTGATTTAATGATGTTTCATGCAATTTCATTAGCAATTTGATTAATGTTGGTGATAGTTCCTTCGTCAGTTCGTTTATTCTACCACTCTGATTCCTAGCACTTCAATCTTGGTATTCGGTTGTTCGAAATCCTTCAATATTACTTAGGCACACATAGGATATGTAAAGAAGAGCCCCTATAATGTTTGAGGGAGAAACATGGATGTGTGTGATGTCATCACCGACATGATAAAGTCTGTGCCGACTTCTCCCCTTTCCTCCATTCATGTTGAAATTATCTGTGTTGTTCCTATTCCCAATCTAAATATGCTTGTAAGATTTCAAGTCACTTCATCTTCTTCTCGAAGTTCTAATTCCATTGATTTTTGCTTGATTAAAAACTCGGTTAACATTTTGCCCTCAGGTATGCTTTCATTGAAAACAAAGTGTGCCCAAGAGTGAGACAAGTCCCGAATGGCTATCTTGTAAACAGTAGTGAACAGTTTAAATGTTGTCTTGAAATGCTGCTTTTATTTGGCTTCATTTGATTGATCTCTTTTCATATTTACTTCTACTTGGATTAAAACTTTCCTTCTCAATTTTGGCTATGTGATTCAGATGTTGGAACTTGCAAGCATCTTCGTATTGCCGAATAAATTTAGTGTGAAAGGTTTTGGTAGATTTTGAATGAGATACAGGATTTCGATACTGACTTCAGAAATCGGCACTGAAATGTGTACTTAAGATCAATTGTATTATTACCTCTTATAAGCTGTACTTGGTACCTCACTTCCCTTCATTTCTATCCTCTAGCCATCGAGTTCTCAAAACCTACAACTAAACCTTCCAACATCGAATTGAACTTCACCACCACTTCGACTTCACCCCGTTCTTCTTCCACTGGACCACTACCTACCGATGCCTCCTCCAGCAGTTCGCCATCATCAGGAACAACCGCCACTATCTTTTTTTTGCTACTCATGATTCTCGAATCTAATTGGACTTGGGACCCAAAGACAGGTTGATTTGTTGAGTTCAAGTTGATTGCAAGGCAGTTGATGGGGTGCCTTGAGGCAGTGATGTAGGAGAAGGCTAAGGTTTTGGCTAATATCAATCTAATGTTTTCGTTAATATCAATCTAATTGGAGGCAATCAAGTTGGGGTATGTGTGCATTCAAGGATGAATCTAAGATTTTCTCGTATTGACTGCACATGAATCCAAACATAAATTTGATTCTATAGGTTTGATTGTCTTCCTGTGAGACTAATTATGTTTTAATTATAGGATGGACTCTATTGTATTTCCTTTAGTTCTACACTTCCGAAAATCTTGAAAAGAGAAACTTTCTACATCGCTCCTGATAATGGATCCATTATCAATTATAGATCGATAACAGATAAGTGTTGAAAGATAATTTCACTAGATGATACAGAATATTTTTCAAATGCTAATAGGCTATCTGTACTGGATGGTTTGTTTGCAATGTTTGTGACACCAGACATGTCTTATGTAGATAACACATTGCATTTGTCCTAGCCAATACTTATTCGATGTGTCTATACACGTTGATTTCCGTTAAATTCTAAGCGTTGGTCACATGGATGTTTATACTTCAAGTTAAGTTTCACTTGATCGTGTTGTATGCCAAGTTCCCTTGTCTAAAATGACTCGCCTATCGTCTCGTTGCAAATGTAGTGAAGGACCATCAACACCTCCCGACGGTGCTTCTATAACTGCTCTAGTTTCTCCATTTGTTCCCGTTGAGACCAACTAACCTTCAACTTTTGAGTTTGAGAGTTAGATGGTGCTAGTAGATGCAAATGTTTTGCCCCAATTACCACTAGAGTTAATTATAACTAACCTACCTGAGTAAGAGCTCACCATTATAACAAAAAAGATGCTTCGTAGTGTCTGCTTGTAGTTTGGAATTCCTACCGAAGATGTTCGCTTACCAACATGAAATGAACTAGCACATCGTCCCCTATGAGTTTCATAACTAGCATTCAGTACATGTTTCTTAATGGAACCATTTTTCCCTTTAACTCTCACCTAAGGGACTTCCTAGGAGAGATTGGACTTGCACCATTCCAAATTCACGGAACGGGTTTGCCATATTGAGCTCACTATACGTCTTGCTCATGCAACGATTGAGCAACCTTTACACTTCAGAGAGCTTATGCCTCTTCTTCATTATTATCGAAGCCTGGACTAGGTGTAAGGTGATTAAAAACCTTCATAATAAGCTTTCAATGTTCAAAATAGAATATTTCTTCATTTGTTGTCCGAAAGGACTCAATCGCCTTTAGTCAAAAGGAAGTGAGTTTTGTTCTATCAATTCTCTTTACAATGACCCTTCTTTACTACAAAATTAATGCATATCTCTAAAAAGTTTCCCAATGAGAGACAAAAGATCAGGGCACAACAAGATGACTGAGCATCTACAGGTCGACGGAGAGAGGAAATGCTTTATAAGCTTCCTCTTGATGAACGAAAACTTATTAGAGTATGAATTTCTTACCCCAGGAAGAGTAGCTGATGCTGAAGTGCCTTCAAGAAGTGGCTCTAGGTCGCATACCCATTCCACTTCCTTCACTCATGGATTTGATGATGATCCTCAAGAGGAAGAGGGAGGAGGTGGATTGGGCGATGGACATGAGTATGGTGGTGATCATGAGGAGGAGGCTATTGATTTGGAGACTAAAAATCCTTGGGGAGATAACGGAGGAGAGGATATTGAATTGGGGTGAATGAGCATGTGCAAGAGGGAGCCTCCAGTCGTAAGGGCGATGGTGGGAGAATGCCTACCATCATGGGGTGGATGAGATGGTTAAAAGAAGAGATGGAAAACAGATGATGGTTGTGAAGGAAGGAGAGATCTCCAATGATTAGAATAATAGCGACCTTCAAGCCACTAAGGAAAAGGAAAGCGAAATCAAGGATGAATCAGTGAGAATGAACCCCGAATTCTTGACCTTCCTTCTCCGACTTCTATCCAATGAAATATTAAGTCCGGTCTTGGTACTTCTCCGCCTCCCGAATGACCAATTTTTGAGATCCCATTCTCTGTGGGAGATCAAGTTGCAGGTACTTCTGTTGGGACTACATAAACTTCTGACTTTATGAAAGACATATCCATCCATGTGAATGAGCATGGAGACATCTCAATTACAGAAATAAGAAGAAATTGGCTCATAGATTAATACTGCTCGAGGCATTTATAAGTGAAGGCAGTAGTGCTTCTACTCTAAAACCATGCCCGTCTAGTTTGTAAACTATAAAAGAGGTTATTGGTGTTATACACTTCATTCTAGTATCACAAACATTCACCTTCAGATATACATCGATTTTTGTATATCTGGGAGTTGTACAGTTTTCTCTGTTTCAGGTTCAACAGTGCATGACAAATATGGAGCACTTCATCATAGCTTGAGCTACTATAGAAGGAGCACTCATGGCCTTCATTCTCATCGCTATGAAACAGACAAAGAAAGGAGAAGGAGAAAAGAGCACGAGCATGATGAAGCTAGCAGAGCTGAGAAATAACACCATAATGTTGAACAACAAAGAGTAAAGAGAAAGAGGGATTTCAGGAGAGATTCCTCCTGTGAGACACACAAATAATCCCGAAGAGATTCCTCTAAGTGCTATGGAGCCACTACTTTAATTATTCCTCCACGTTTTGAAGCTCAAGCTACTATTATTCAAGACACTTCTTCATCACGGATCATTATAACTGTCGATGCCTTCGCTCCGTCTCATGACACCACAACGCTTATGATTCCGCCTTGTTTATCCCACCTCGAAGCTGCTTATCCATACTTATACTTATAGGGATTAAAATTCGATCATAATTTCAAAACCATTACTAGAGAAAGTAAGGCAAAAAGCTTGGAGGCAATGCAAAGTGATATTGACTTGATTTTCGAATGGCAGTGATTATGCAAAGCTCTTTCTAAGATTAGCAAGATCAACTTCATACAACATGGTTCGCTTGAGAAAGAGTGCATAGATCGTGAAGTGGCAATTAAAGAATGGGATCCTAACTTGATCAAAATTACTAGGGAAAAGATCTCGCATTTGAACAGAGAGCGAGTGCAAACAGTTTGATGGACGAGATAAAGCGTGCCTATACCAACATAGAGATGGTGATGAGGAATAATCTTAGGGCCGCTCATTTTAAAGCCGAGGGCTATAAGAAACAAGTCGAAGAGAAGGCTGAAATTATAAAGGAGAAAGATCAAGCCCTATACGGATAGGCGTCTAAACTTGAATGCCTTTGCGAAGAAGTGCAGAAACTCCATGAGGAAACTCAAGGGATGGCAACAAAGTTGGACTCTTTATCTTCTGATAAGCATTCAAATGACATCAAGCTTGCTATATGCCGAAGCGAGTTGATTGATCTTGAAAAAGCCTAGGATGCGAAGAATGAGAAGAGGGCCTAAGAGTGGGACGAACTCAACCAAGCTCTCCAACATTACTATGCGAGTGTGATTATGCACGGGCTCTAAACTGGTTGGGAAACAATTATCCTGCCACCATTGCTAATGCGTGGGAAAAAGTGTTGCGCCAAGATAGAGGCGATCACTCCACGACCGAGCTACTTATGCGGTACTTGAGAGCTAATAAGATAAATGTATTTGCCGTCGGAAAGTAAATTCTCGTAGACAAAGATGCTTAGGCTACTGCTGCCTATGCTGGCCCAAGCTCTACGGGTCATTATGAAGTGCAAGTCTCACAGTCGAGGGTGCCAGCGATGATTATCCCTTCTTCGACCGCACTGCACGAGCCTTACTTCCCTATTCTAGCAATTGGGCAGTTCCCAGCAACCGAAGAGTATGAGATTGACATCATACCAAGGAGTCACACTTTTGGTATTTCTCTTATTTCCCCCATGCTACAGTAGGTCGATCTCACTTCTAATCAATCACTGAGTTGTACCATTCTCTCTGTGAACTTATAGGTCCACTCAACGTCCTACCTTTGCCTTCTGCTTCTTATAGCGCATGAATCGAAGTGAACTACATTGCCTCCATTTTTGTCTCCATAAGTTCAACTGCTACACTCCAACCATCCAATGCCCAAAAAATCACAGTGTTGGAAGCATTAGAGGAACTTGTCATATTATAGGAGGAGGTTATTGACCGAGACAAAACGATCCCAAAGCGGATTCAAGAGGAAGAGAGAGAAGTCAAAGCTTGAAGTGGAACTAGATGCTACAAAGACTAGGATCCTCCCATTCACCATCAAGAGTAGAAAACAAAAGTCTGTAGGTGTGTCGATTAGTGGATCCAAGGGAACTAACTCAAGCAAGGTGGTGGTGAAGAGGAAGACCTTAACCAACCAAGGTAAGGGTGGCAAAGGAGGTAGCGAGAAGAAGTGATGGGCTCGAGCTCAACGGAGCTGGGTTTTCGCTGTCCTTTTAGTTTGTGTCTTTTGATCTTTTGAGTCTTTTTGTACATGAATAGAGGTTGTACTTAGCTTCTCCTTTTTTTTCTTACATCAGTAGAGTCTATAGTTTTACTTTTTGGTGTCCAAGCAAGCAGACATTGTGTAGGAATAGCTTCTGCTATTTGATGTAGTACATAAAGTGATATAAGCAATGAAAAGATTAGTATTTCTAATGTAATCTCTTCTGTTTATTTCTCTACATTCTATGTATTGTACTCCTTTATTTACCATTGTATGAACATTTGCTAACTATGATATACAATGTGTTTATTTACTGCAATTCTATGCATGTAAATAGTGTAACTTGCAGTTATTTTGTTTTACTGTTTTACTTAGCTCTGTTGTAGCTGCCATAATTTTTGTTTGGAATAACAGAATTATAGAGTACTTTTATTTCGACCAAGTGTTGGTATGTTGTGTGTCCTCCAGTCCATGTGGCTGGTTACTCCAAACACTTGATGTGAGACCGGGAGCTCCAGACTACTCTCTGGTTTTGCACAATCAAGGATGTATTACAGCACCTATCTTTGGGAAGGTGCAGTCTGAATTTTCAATTCCGAGCACTGTGTACTTTGGTTACAACCGACTTTCTCTGAGTTTGGTATTAAGGTTCTACTCGTACATCAGCCTCCATTTTGTGAGACCTTTAGATAGCCAATTCCCAGGATTTTCCTTTGACATTGCCAATATATGGGTGATGTTGAGTTTTGTGTGGTAGGGATTGATGTCTACCATCTTGCAACTGACAAATCTCCTGATACTGTAGGAGCAATGTCGGTACTTAGGAGGTTTTAACAAGTGGATGGTATTATTGAGGTAATAGCGATGACTCATAGTATGCTTGAACATGGTTCTGTTGGTTTAAGAGATAAGGGAGTAGATGCTTGCTTGGATACATTTCCATTGGTTAAAAAACAAAGGAGTTGGGCACACTTCGATGTAGTTTCATCAGTTCAAGTGGCTAAGGAATGCAAGCTTACCTTGGTGCAGTATCATCAATCCAAGAAGTGAAGATGGGGCGCACTCGAACATAGTTCCATCGGTACGAGTGGCTAAAGAAATGGGTGCGTACTTGGACACAGTTCCATCTGCTTGAGAAACGAGGCGCGGCTTATGGGTGCACATTAGGTTTTGGGCCTTCCTAATATTTCCATAGTTGCACCACTTCTTTGAGGGTAGGGATTTATTTTCTCAGCCGATCTAGCAGTTTGAGTCGATTTTCTTTCGTCGACTCGACGTGTTGCTTACTAGAACATGGTTCCATCGGCTCAAAAAGCATGTGAGTGGAGTGTACTTGGACGCGGTTCCACAATCCAAGTAGTAAGTGAATGGTTTTCGAGTCGATCTAACCCCGTCGATTTAGCAGGTTTCTTACATGAACACGGTTCCATTGGTTTAAGAAGCAAACTAACTTTATTGATATAATAAAGAGAAAGGAAAATCTTTCCTATTTCGTAGTGCCCATAGTATTCTTGGGTGGCTTATTTGTGAAAATAGGAAATACATAAATAGAAATACAAACAAAATAGTGCCTTAGTGGATAATTGTTCCAAGTACGAGAAATCAAAATTCCATCGACCGTTACGAGCTTAACATCTCCAAGTTTTTGGTCGATAACGTAGGGTCCTTTCAAGTCTAGGTCAAGTGCCCCCATACCCAAGCAGATTTGTTCCAGGATGAGATCTCCCACTTCGAAGGTGCGGTTGCGAACTTTGGCGTTGAAATGTTATGCCACTCTCTTTTGATGAGCAACAATCCTTAGCTCAGCTTTATCCCACTTCTCATCAATTTGATCAAGTGATACGAGCAGAAGCCACTCGTTCTCACTATGATTGAAGTGTCATCTTTGATGAGAGTGAACTTTCAATTCCTCTAGAATTATTGCTTCTGAACCGTATGCCAAGGTGAAGGATGTGTGCCTGGTCATTGATTTATAAGTTGTTTTGTAAGCCCATAACGCAAGCGGAAGTTCATCAACCAAGTTTCCTTTAGATTTTTTCATTTGTTTCTTGATGGCGGATTTGATGATTTTGTTCACTGCCTACACTTGCTCATTTGCTTATAGGTGTGCCACCATGGAGAAGCTCTTCTCGATCCAGAAACGCTCGTAGAAGTTCTTGAATTTGCCACTCTCGAATTGAGTTACGTTGTCTATGATGATTTTCTATGGTACTCCAAACCTGAAAATAAATATCTTTAGTAACAAGGTTAATTACTCTCCTAGTTGTGATGGTGGCCAGAGGTTCTGCTTTGACCCATTTGCTGAAGTAATCAAATGCGATGATAGCATATTTGATTCCCCTTTAACTGTTGGTAATATGCCACTTAGATCGATTCCCTAGACTGCAAATGACAACAGACTGACCATTTGCATCAACTATTTGGATGGGGTTCTTGTAATTTTGGCAAATATATAATACGATTGCAACGTCTAGCATAGTCCGCTGCATCTCAGTTGATCGATGGCCAGAAATATCCATAATAGAGGACCTTCTTTGCTAGCATCTGCCCTCCGATGTGGCTCCGTAGCAGCCTTTGTGAACTTCCTGTAGGATTCTGTTGGCTTCGCTGGTAGTTACACATCTGAGTAAGGGGATGGAGAATCCTCTGCTACAGAGCATTCCGTCTTGTAGTACGAATCATGGCATCTATCTAGGAAGCTTATTCTGCTCATTCCGATCCCTATGGAGTGTCCCTCTGAGCATGTAGATTTTATCGGTGTCATCTATGATTCCTCTTCCTTTGTAATTTCTAGAATCCAATCAACGTCCATCTGATCTATGCTTGGAGCCTTCGGCATCTCAATTGAACTAGCCCCACTGACTGTGCTTCTTAGGAACTGGCTAATTTAGTTAGGTAATCTGCTTTTGTGTTATGTTCTCTAGGAATATGACTCATGGTATAATGTTTAATGTCATGCAGCAATTCCTATGCCTTTAACAGATAAGGGGTAAAATATGCCCTTTAGCACCCCTTAGCCTGATATTCTCCTTTCACAATATAGGCAACTAGCTGAGAGTCGCTTTAAAGGCGTAAAATCCTTATTCCTATTTCCTTCACAATTTTCAATCCTGCTACTAATGCCTCGTACTCCACTCATTGTTAGTAGTAGGACTCCAATCTTAGAGCGTAGCAAATAAACCATCCTTTAGGAGTTTCAAGAACAACTCTGGCTCTTGAGAAGAAATCATTTGATGCACCATCGACAAACATTTTCCACTATGACATTATTTTTAGAGTGTGTTATTCTTCACGTCTCGTATTGTGAACTCAGAAATGAACCAATGCCTGTTCATTAATTGCCTTTTGGGGGTGGTAAGTAATGTCGTTCTAACTCAGCTGAATGTTCCACTTAAGAAGTAATTCTGATATCTCTAGATGATAGATCACCTACTTCAAAGGTTGATTCGTCAACACTTTAATTGGGTGAGCCTGGAAGTAAGGGCATAACTTCCTTGATTAGATCAACAGGAAGTAGGCTAGTTTTTTCAACTTTGGATAGTTATTTGCGGCTTTAAGAATCACTCGCTAATGTGGTAAATGGGCCATTGGATTCTGGCTTCTTCATGTACCAATGCTGCACTTTGAGCATGAGTCGACACTCTTAGGTAGATGGATAGATCTTCCCTGTCCACTGGTTTAGATAAAACCTGTAGGGTCTCCATATGTCGTAGTAATTCATTAAAAGTGGTTTGGCAGGTCTAATTCCATTCAAGTTTTTTCGTATACTTCTTCAGTGCTTCGAAGAACAGTATATACTTATCCTTTGCTTTCAAAATATTTCGGCTCTACGCTATGACTTTTCCATTCAGGTTTTGCAATTCCTTTTAGTTGTTGGGGCTGTGACATTCCATAGGGTTGTAATTTTGCTTAGTATTAGCTTCAATGCCCCTAGCATTCATGATGAAACCTAGAAAGTTCCTTGAAGTCATGCCAAAAGGTTAAGCTTCAGTCTATACTATAACATCCCCTATCTTGAGGCCCAAATCTAAGCACCATTATATTGTAGTCATTTATAGTATTAACTTTCGATGATAACATACGGTAATGTTATAATATACATAATATCATAAGCACATGAATATGAAACAAAATCACTAATTCCAAAAACAACATACCAAACTAATTACATTTCAAAACATGTTTCATATTCCATTACACAATCCCAAAACGTATCCCATATTTTGATCGAATATAATTATTATAAAATACGCCAAGAGTGACATATGAAGATGCCCACTTGGATGATCGAAGTACTGTATCGACAAAAGTTGTCTTAATACATCACAGAGGAAATAGAAAGAAAAATAAAAACTCCTAAATAGCTATCCATGCCTCCAGCATGTCTTTGGAAGCTTTATTCATTCACCTAATAAAACCTGTATAATCCTTAACTCTCAACCTACTCAAATCATATTCTGAGCACCCGAGAGTTTAAGGGGAAAACATAAACTTTGAATCAGACATAAAGCCTAGTGTGAATAATACAATACATCTCAATTTACTAATACTAAGTGAGACCACGCCGCTTAGCGGAATGGGTTTCCCCTTAGTAATATCCTTTTTTTAAAACATATCATTTGCAAATCAAAATCCTGCAACCAAACTGGTTAAAGCAATAATAACAATATCATGTATGCACATAAATCAAGTATTCAATGGACTATCTGTCCGAACACTATAGTTTTGTTTGGCTAACTACTAACCTTTGGCTGACTTGGGCCTACAAAACAAAACAAACAGATGACCTAACTTCTATTAGACACTCTTTTGGTTGGTTTGTCCCTAACTCACTTCTTTTAGGGTCGACTGATCCTAATGGTGTTTCGAGCTCACCAATAACCTAACTTTACTCTGTATATTCCTTTTTGTGTGTAGCATCATTTTAGTCTTACCTGTGAAAGAGCGATACATATTGGAATTTTAGACCTATATCAACTAGGGGCTACTAGCTAAAGTATAGGGTGCGACCTCATACCAGTCATCTGGGGTTCTAATATCTGAGTCATTTATTTAGGGTTAACTACCCCATTGAATTTTTATCGAAAACATTTCTTTCAAATTGATTTAACCCTATAAATCATACGTAAACAAGAAAAATATACTCTATGCCTTACTCTAATCACTTTTCCATATTATATGTAATTTACATAAAACATCGTTGATTAAAACATTCAAAATCTTTGTTTAAAACCTTTAAACAATCTCTTTCAAAATCTTTGAAAGTACCCCCTTTCAAAACCATTGAAAGTACCCATTTTGAAACCATTGAAAGAACCCCTTTCGATATAAGTAAACTACTTTACTTTATTACTTTAGGCCGAAAGGCCAAAACATACCTTTTGAAACCATTTACAGCAGACCTTTCAAAAGCATTGAAGTCCTTTTAAAAGCTTTATAAAACCTTAGACATTCTTTTTTTTAAACACTTTAAACATGCCTTTCGGAAACATTGGAAATCCTCCATTTAAACACTAAGGTAAACCTTTCGAAAATACTGGGGAACCACCTCTACAGAACCTTCATTATACACCTTTCAAAAGTATTAAGTCCTTTACATCAATCAAACCTTTTGAAAGCATTTGGTTCAAGTAAAAATACATGGAACATAGTTTCGAAACCATTTAAAACCATTCCTTTCGAAAATGTTGGGTTTAACTTTCAAATCTCAAAAGGGTCTTAAAGAACTAAGTCGAAAGAAACTCTTTCGAAAGTAATTTCCTAAGTAAAAGAAGTGGATGGCATCGAAACTAATCCCTTTGAAAGCATTAGCGAAGCGGCTCAGGGTTTAATGCGAAAGAACCCTCTCCAAGGCATTGCTTCAAAGGTAGAATGACGCAGCAGGGGTTTTGACCCATTCGAAATCTTAAAACGAAGGTGGCAACCTCTTTGGAGCCTTTGTTTAAAACAATTGATCAAGTTGAATGCTGTCTCATTTGAAAGCTTTCTTTTTGAAAGCAAAGTAAGCAACATTTGCTTTTGAAAGCAAAACAAGGTCTCGACCTCTTCGAAAGCACCGCTTCGTCTCTATACCTTTCGCCTTTCTCCAATCCACTACATACCAAGTCTTTGATACCATGTATTTTGGTTTCGACTAAGGTAAAGGCAGAAGTACGAAGTCGAAAGGTACTACTGAAAGTGGTGATGCATCAAAAGCCTTGTAAAACTAATTGTTAGCTTTATAAAGTAATTTCTTTCTAACTAGTTTGCTTTGTTTGCCAACATATGATTGGTTACCAATATTTTGCCAAAATCTTTTCGAAAAATACTACCGAATTTCTGAGAATAACTTTTTAAAACATTTACAAATTGCTCACTCTCCTTTTATAAACATATAAAACATTTCAGTCCCATACCTTAAATAATTTTATACGCTTATTAAAACACTTAGGAAAATTCTACAAAATTCCCATAAATCAGTTTTAATATATTTTTTAACATATAAAAATTTATGACCCAAAGCTAGCATATAATAGCTATAATTAATTTAAAATCATTTTAACCATTTCCTTAATTCATAATAAATCCACGTTAATTTATAAAATTATGAAACTTGAAACTCATCTCTAGAATATTATTTCTGAACTTATGTCAAAATCGCAAGGCATTTGGATGTCGTTTAATAGGTTTTCAAGTTAAACCTTAGCATAAAATTTGTATGAAATAGCATAAATCATCATCAAGCTTGTATATCCTTTTAAACAAGCAAAACATGCCAAATCATTTGCAAAATAAATTCAGATCTCGTCTAAAACCGAAAATAATAATGAGATGTTACCCATTATTTACCTTTAGCTTGTGATTAAGGAGTTTGAGATTTGCTTCTTGAAATAGATTGATCAAGCTTCCTTCCTCTTAATATTTGATTATCTTTCTCTTTCTTTCTCCTAATGGTGGCCAGCCTCTTCTTGGTTTAGTTTGTGAATGTGTAAAATGGATGTGGTATGAGGGTTTAGGATATAAGAATATTACTTATTCCTATTTTGCCCTTATTTATTAGCCTTACCTATTCCATTTTAATTCCTTCTAGTTCATTGTTTAACTAGGCACATCTACCCATTACTATTCAAATCTCAATTCCCTTAATCATTTATATTATTTCATTTAATTCAACTAATTAAATGTCCTAAATAATGTTAACCAAAATTAGGGTCGTTGCAGTCTACCCTCCTTAAAGAATTTTTTCCTCGAAATTTCGGTAAGGCACTCATTTAAATCAACCATAAAGCTAAAACATACCATGAAACAAATCAGGATAAGCATCGCTAATCCTCTTCTTAGTTTTCCAAGTATAGTCACTCTCGTCGTCGTTCCACTGGACTTTAACTAATCTGATTGTCTTGTACCTTAGCCTTTTCTCATCTCTCGCGACTATACGAACTATCTTCCTAACTATAGTCATATCTGATTCGATTACTAAGTCCTCTAACATAGTTGGTGCTATAGTAGTCACCAGATCTGGAAAATAATTCCTTAGATGAAAAATATGAAAAATATCATGGACTTCTGCTAAATTGTCAGTAACTCTACCCTATATGCGAGTTTCCCAATCCTTTCTACCATAAGAAAAGGTCCAACGAACCTCTATGCCAATTTTCTTGATTACCCAAATTGAATTACACCTTTCATCCATGATACCTTGAAGAAAACATGATCTCCAACTGAGAAATCTAAATCTTTCTGTCTCCTATCTGCGTAGCTCTTCTATCTTGATCAAACTTCCTTCATTCTACCTTGAATTAACTCAATCTTTCCTGTAGCTTCTCTAACTAAATCCGAACCAAAGAACTAACCTATCCTCAGTCTCTAACCAACAAATGGGAGATCTGCATGCCTTCTATACAAAGCTTGATGTTCCTATACTAGCCTGATGACTAATAACTGTTGTTATATGAAAACTCGACTAAGTGTTGATGGTCTTCCCACGATCCTCCAAAATCTAGCACACAACCTCATAATAAATCTTCTATGACTTTGTTAATCCTTTTTATTTTCCCATCTATCCACGGATGATAAGCAGTACTCATCTTGAGCTTGATACCTAATTTCTCCTAGAGTCTTCCAGAACTTGCTAGTGAATAAGGAATCTCTATCGCTTACTATACTACTAGGAATTCCATCTAGTTTAACTACTTTCTTCATAAATAACTTAGCTAAACAGGTGCTTTTCAAGTTGACTTGACTGGTATGAAATGGGCACTCCTGGTCAACCTGTCTAATATAACTCATATACTTTTATTTCTCCTATTTGACCTAGGCAACCTTTCTATAAACTCCATTGAGATAGAATCCCATTTCCAGGCAGGAACATCTAAAGGCCGAAGTAATCCACTTGGTTTTTAATGTTTGGATTTTAATTGTTGACAGTTCAAACACTATTTCACCCATAAGGCCACGTCTCTCTTCGTACCTTCCTTGAAGAAACTCCTCTTCATGCCCTGACACATCATAGTTCCTCCTAAATGGATAGTGTACTTTGAACGATGGAATTCCTCAAGAGCTTCTATCCTAATGTTCCCACATCTGGAATACACAGTCTTCCTTTTTTCCTTAACCACCTATTTTGGTCACGAATGAAATATTTCAAGTCATCGATCTTTGTTCCATTTATTAACTTCCTTATCAGCTCAACCAATACTGGATCCTCTCCTTGCTTAGAAGCAATCCTTTTGATCATAACCGGTCGAACTTCAAAAATTAACATAGTAGTTTCCTTACTAGATCTAGCCTCAGATCTCCACTGTATTTTGCATGAAGTCAATGCTTCTAAATATTTCCACTCGACTATCATTGCCAATACTACATTCTGATGCTTTCTACTAAGTGCATACACAAATTTGTTGCCTTTTCCTTGTGTGTACTCAATACAAAAGTCATAAGCGGCTAAAAAATCTAACCAGCTTTGCTGTCTCATATTCAGCTCATTCTGAGAGAGTAAGTACCTCAGAGACTTATGATCCATATGTAACTCGAATCTTTCTCCCAACAAGTACTAACTCCAAATCTTTAATGCAAAAATTACCACAGCAATTTGCTAATCATGTGTTAGATATCTAATCTCATGCGGTCTAAGCTATCGAGATGCATAGGCAATCACCTTACCTCTTTGCATTAAAATAGCTTCTAATCCTGCTCCACATGCATCTACATACACCACTAAATCATGATTCTCTTATGGAACAACTAACATAGTGTATTAGTCAATAAGTGTTTCAGCTTCTAGAATGCCTCCTTACGGTCATTAGTCCAAACAAACTTCACATCTTTCCGTGTTAGCTTGGTCATCGGTGCCACTGTCCACGAAAAGTCCTTGATGAATCTCTAATAATACCCAGCTAACCTAAGAAAACTCTTTATGTCAGTCACTATCTTGAGTCTTTTTCAATTATTGACTGCTTAGATCTTAGTCGAATCTATAGACAACCCTTTCTCTTAGACCATATGACTAAGAAAATTCACTTCCTTTTTCCAACTTCAAAAGTTTCGCCTTTAGTTGATGCTATCTCAATGTCTCAAGCACAACTCTAATATGAACTTCATACCCTCTTTCATCCTTAGAGTATATCAAAATATCATTTATGAAAACCAACATGAACCTATTCAAGTGCTCTCAGAAAACTCGGTTCATCAAATCTACAAAGAATGCTGGTACATTAATTAGTTTGTCCGAACAACATTACCAACCATTCATACGATCCATATCTGTTTTCAAACGCCATCAAAGGAATACTATCCTCGCTCTAAGCAAATGGAACCCTATTTCTAAATCCAACAGTGAAAATACTCTGGATTCACTCAACAGGCCGAACAAATCATCAATTCTTGGTAATGGATATCGATTCTTTATCGTCTTCTCATTCAACTTACAATTATCGATACATAACCTTAACAATCTAACTGGCTTCTTGGCAAACATTATGGCTGCTCTCTAAAGCGAACTACTTGGTCTGATATAATTCTTGCTTTCCAAATCTACCAACTACACCTTTAACTCCATCTCAGTAGCTATCATTCTACTTGGCGACCTACTTACCGATTTTTCTTTTGGTATTAAATCCAATTGAAACACAATAACTCGTTTCAGTAGCAATCCCACTACAGGTTCAAAGACATATGCGCATTCTCTAACAATGAAAACTCAATTGAACTCGTCTTCTACCTCAACAATACCCAACAAAGCATTAACCACAAAACTTGGGTTTTCTACGGAGTATATGATCTGATCACTACAGTCAGGGTGTCTAAGTGATATTTTTCTATCTGGGCAAAATATCCTAAACATCGTATTTACTTAACCAACCCATACCTAAAATAATTCAGAACCATATGAAAACAAACACATGCAAACTACAAAAAAAGGTATGACCCAACAATTCAATCTCTAAGTGATCACATCTCATCCCAAGGGTCATATAACCTCCTGTCGTACTTGCAAACCTTAAGGAAGTAACTAGGTATGAGGGTTCTAAGTTAAGCTTATCTACCAAAGAATGAGATATGAATGAATGTGATGCACTAGTATCAAATAGAATTCTAATAGATATAACATGAATCAAAAGCGTACCTCCCAACACAGCTTTTCATTTTCCTCTGTTGTTGGTCTCAAGGTAGTTGGCTCCAATGCAAATACTTTGCCCTTTCCATCCGTAGCTGGTTCCTTGCTTTGGTTCTTATAGTATCCGATCTGATCGTAGTTGAAACACCTTACGCCATTCTACTCATCAGCTTTCGTTCCTTTCCCTATCCGGCATTCATGAGCATTGTGACCTTTCTTATCACACTTATAACATATAACTTTTCCTTCCCATTCTTAACAACTCCACCCTTCTGAACTCCTTTCTTGTGGAAAAACTTCTTCTGACTCTACAATCCTTGAGCTTCCTTTGCCTTATTTCCTTCATGATAAGCAAGCATCTCTTTATGCCTCAAGGCCATCTCAATAACAACATCACATGGATCCCTAATATGTGGTAATGTGTCCTTAGCAAGCCCAGGCTTCAACCCACAAATGAACTTTTCATTCCTCTTAATAACAGTATTGACCGTAGTGTAGCAAACCTCACTAGCTCTTCAAACCTGGTTGCATACTCAAGTACTGCCATGTGTCCCTGCTCCAATTGAGCAAACAAACTGAGTAGAGTAGACCTAGCAAAATTTGACATAAACCCTTCTTCAAACCTCCTCTGGAACTCAGCCCAAGTCATAGTCTCCTTATAGACTCTAACAGTAACATTGTTCCACCAATACAGTGCTGCTCCTTGTAGCTATTTAGAAGCGAGTCTCCTCTTCTACTCATCATCGAGCCCCAAATCAGTGAAAATCCTCTCATAGTTAAGTAGCCAATTCTCCACTTCAATTGCATCTTCGGTACCAATAAACGGCTTTCCTCCTAGCTGAGCATAATCTCTACTTAACACAGCATAAATATTCACCACTGGAGCTTCTTGATTTTCTCCTTCAGGATTTCCTCCAACTACTTCAATGGTAACTCCAGCTTATATCATGTTTACGAAGAACAGATACATTGCTCACATGTTGACTTACGGGACTCCAACACCCACATTTGCAGCTTGTGCTTGACCTAGGTTATTCCTGGTATTTGATCTAGCATTTCCATTTGTTATGGTGCTTCCCCTACCAAGTTTAACTCTTCCACTTCTTGCATCCATATCCACATTTGATTCTTCGTAAGATACAAAAGAATAGCCTAAGAGAGATTAAAGAATAGAGATAAAGCGTATAATTTAATATAGCAAATATAAGTACATTACTATAGGGTCATCCCATACCCTAATTTTTCTCAAATTCCTTAGGATTATGTTTTTAAAATCATTTTAAGTTTAATTTTTTTCATAAACCTATGCTCTTATATCAAGTTGTAACATCCCCCATTTTGAGAAACTATGCGCTACAAATATTACAGTCATCTATAGTATTAACTTCCGGTGATAAAACAAGGTAATGGTAATGGTATCCATAATATCAGAAGCACATGAATATGAAATAAAATCACATATTCCAAAAACAGCATATTTTACTGATTACATTTCAAAACATGTTTCATATTCCATTACACAATCCCAAAACATATCCTAGGTTTTGATAAAATATAATTATTACAAAATACGCTAAGAGTGACATATGAAGATTCCCCTTGGATGATCAGAGTACTGAATAGACAAAACTGTCTTAATACATTATAGCGGAAATTGAAATAAAAACAACAACTTATAAACAGCTATCCATGCCTCTTGCATGTCCTTGGAAGCTTTATTCGTCCGTCTACTAAAACTTGTAAATCCTCAACTTTCAAACTACTCAAATCACATTTTGAGCACCTAAGAGTTTACGAGGAAAACATAAACTTCGTGTCAAACATAAAGCCTGGTATGAATAATAATATACATCCTGGTTTACTAATATTAAGTGAGACCACACCGCTTAGCGAAACGGGTTTCTCCTTACTAATATCCCTTTTTGAAACATATCTTTTGCAAATCAAAATTCTGCAACCAAATTGGTTAAAGCAATAATAGCAATATCGTGTATGCATATAAATCGGGTATTCAATGGACAATCTATCTGAACACTACAGTTTTGTTTGGCCAACAACTAACCTTTGGCTGACTCGGGCCTACCAAACAAAATAAAAAAAAAAATCTAACTTCTGTTAGACACTCTTCTGGACAGTCTGTCCCTAACTTACTTCTCCCAAGATAAACTGATCCTAATAGTTTTGTGGGTTCACCAATAACCTATCTTTACTTTATATATTCCTTTCAGTGTGTAACATCATTTTAGTCTTACCTGTGACAATGCTCTACACACTGGAATTTTGGACTAATATTAGATAGGGGCAACTAGCTAAAGTACAAGGCTCGACCATACCATTCTCATTTGATACTCTAGTACCTGAGTCATTTACTTAGGGTCAACTACCCTATCAAATTTTCCTTGAAAATATTTCATTCAAATTGATTTAACCATATAAATCGTACTTAAACAAGAAGCATTAGTCAAATCACTTTGCTATGTTATATATACTTTACTCAAAACATTGTGGATGAAAACATTCGAAACCTTATTTAAAGCCTATAAACGATCTCTTTCGAAAACTTTGAAAGCACTTATTTTAAAACCATTGAAAGTAGCCCTTTCCAAACCATTGAAAGTACCCCTTTCGATACAAGTAAACTGCTTTACTTTATAGCCTTAGGCTGAAAGGCCAAAACATACCTTTTGAAACCGTTTATGACAGACCTTTCGAAAACATTGAAAGTATCCTTTTGAATGCTTTATAAATCCATAGACATGCTCTTTTCAGAATACTTTAATTATTACCTTCAGAAAACATTAAAAACCTTCCATTTAATCACTAAGGTAAACCTTTTGAAAACATTGGGGAACCACCCCTACAACTCTTTTTCAAAAGCATTAAGTCCTTTACATAAATCGAACCTTTCTAAAGCATTGGGTTCAAGTAAAAATACGCGGAACATAGTTTCGAAACCATTTAAAACCATTCCTTTCGAAACCTTTAGGTTTAACTTTCAAAATCCCAAAAGGGTCTTAGAGAACTAAGTCGAAAGAAACTCTTTCAAAAGAAATTTCCTAAGTAAACGGAATGGATGCCATCGAAACCAATCCCTTTGTAGGCATTGGAGAAGTGGCTCAGGGTATAAAGCAAAAGAACCCTCTCCAAGGTAACGCTTTGAAAGGTAGAATGCGGTAGCAGGGGTTTCGACCCCTTCGAAAGCATTTTCTTAAAACAAAGGCGGCAACCTCTATCGAAACCTTTCTTTAAAATAATTGACTAAGTCGAAAGCATTCTCATTCGAAAGAAATTTTTTCGAAAGCAAAGCAAGCGACATTTCCTTTTTAAAGAAAAACAAGATTTTGACCCCTTCGAAAGCACTACTTTGACTCTATATCTTCCGCCTATCTCCAATGCACCATGTACCAAGACTTTGATACTATGTGTATTGGTTTTGACTAAGGTAGAGGCAGAAGTATAAAGTCGAAAGGTGCTTCCGAAAGTGGCGAAACAGCAAAAGCCTTGTAAAACTGATTTTTAACTTTATAAAGTAGTTTCTTTCTACTAAATTGCTTTGTATGTCAACATATGCTTGGTTGCCAATACGTTTTCAAAATATTTTTTAAAAATAACACCAAATTTCAGAGATTAACATTTTAAAACATTTACAAATTACCCCTTCTCCTTTTATAAACATATAAAACATTTGTGTCGCATATTTTAAATAATTTTATTTAATTATTAAAATACTTAGGAAAATGCTACAAAAGTTCCCATAAATCAGTTTTAATATGTTTTCTAACATATATAAATTTTTGTCTCAAAGCTAGCGTTAATAGCTATAATTAATTTAAACCCAATTCAACCATTTTCTTCTCTAGAACATTCATAATAAATCCACATTAATTCAGAATATTATGAAACTCGAAACCCATCTCTAAAATATTATTCCTGACCTTATATCAAAATCGCATGGCATTTGGATGTCATTTAATATGTTTTTCAAGTTTAGCCTTAGCGTAAAATCTACATGAAATAGCATAAATTCACCAACAAGCATATATATCCTTCTAAACAATCAAAATATGGAAAACCATTTCAAAATAAATTCAGAGCTCATCTAAAACCGAAAAAATAATAAAATGAGTTGTAACCTATTATTCACCTTTAGCTTGTGATCAAGGAGTTTGAGATTTGCTTCTTAAATTAAATTGATTAAGCTTCCTTCCTCTTGATTTTTTCTTATCTTTCTCTTGCTTTCTCCTAATGGTGGTCGGCCTCTTCTTGGTTTAGTTTTAGTTTGTGAACATGTAAAATGAAAGTGGTATGAGGGTTAAGGTATAAGAATGTTACTTATTCCAATTTTTCTCTTATCTATTAGCCTTACTTATCCCATTTGATTTCCTTTTAGTTCATTTTTTAACTAGGCACGGCTACCTATTACTATTCATATATCAATTCCCTTAATAATTTAAATTATTTCATTTAATTTAACTAGTTAAATGATCTAAATAATGTTAATCATAATTAGGGTCGTTACCTGTACTTTCGGAGAATCTCAAACATTTCCAAGAGGTTGTCCAAGTGATTTCCTAACGCACGTGACTTAACTAGCATATCATCCACGTAGACTTCCATCTTTTTCCCAATCCTTGAACATTGTATTGACCAACCCTTGGTTGGTTGCGTCAGCATTCTTTAAGCCGAATGGCATCACTTGGTAATAATACAATTCGAGGTCAGTGATGAAGCTGGTGTTCTTTTGGTAGGGTTCGTGCATCATAATTTGGTTGTATCCTAAGTAGCCATCCATGAATGAGAGTAGTTCCAAGGTAGGTGATGAAGCATGCTTTAGTTAAATCGCATATTGCTCCGTCTTTCCTAACTCTTATATGCTGGGTGAGGTCCTCTGGAAATAGTGTCAAAAACTAGTCTATGTATTGTCCTTTTGGATCCTTCTTCATTGGGAGTTGGTTCCCTTGAGTATTTGGAATTTGAGGTCCAGTAGGCCAGTCGGAGCTTTGCAATTTCTTCACATATTGTTGGACCTTGTTATTCGTGATCAATTCCTCAATCGAATCTTTTAGATGTTGGTATTCATTCATGTTATGCCCGTGAGTTTCATGAAAGTGGCAGAACTTCCTTGATTGTTTTTTCGTTCATATTCTTCCTTCTTGGGAGGCTTGTTGCATCGCTTAGTTCCCTGAGTTGCAAGGTGGATGTTCTCCAGGCTATCATTTAATGGCATATACTCCTTGAGGCTTAGGTTCCTTATTTGCTTTCCGTTTGTAACATCCCCTATTTAGAGGCCCAAAGCTAAGCATTACAAATGTTGCAGCCATCTATAATATTAACTTTCGACGACTGAATACAGCTATGTTAATGCTATCTATAATATCAGAAGCACTCGAATATGAAACAAAGCACATATTTCAAAGCTCATTTTTCCATTACATTTCAAAATAGATGTTTCATATTCGAATTACATAATCCCTAATGCTTCCCAAGAAATGATAAAATGTGCTTATTACAAAATACGCCAAGAGGACATATGAAGATGCCCCTTTAGATGATCAGAGTCATATAGTCATAATTGACTTAATGCACACACAACAGAAATAAGCACAAAAAAAAGAACTACAACTTCTAAATAGTTATCCATTAGCCTTCTGCTCTCTACCAGTACTTTATTTGTCATCCTACTAAACCGGAAAGAACCTCAAACCTCAGCCTACTCAAATCAATTTGGGGCACCGAAGATTTTAAAGAGAAACATAAACTTCAAGTCAAACATAAAGCCTGGTGTGAATAATACTATACATCACGGTTATTAATGTTAAGTGAGACCACGACGCTTAGCAGAATGGGTTTCCCCTCACTAACATCTTTTTAAAACATATCTTTTGCAAATCTTTATCATGCAACCAAAACTGGTTAAAAGTATAAAGCATAATTATATTTTGTAAACATACATATCAGGTAAAAATGAATTATCTGTCCAAACATTATAGTTTTGTTTGGCTTACTATTAACCTTTAGCTGACTTGGGCCTACTAGACAAAATAATGTAATTTATCGAACATCTGTTAAACACACCTCTTCTAAACGATCTGTCCTTAACTATCTGTTAAATGCTTTTCTTCTGGATGGTCTGTCCCTAACTTAACATCTCCCAGAGTCACATGATCCTAATGGATTTGCGGGCTCACCAATAACCTATCTGTATACAAACATATATTCCCTTCTGTGTGTAATCATAATTTTAGTCTTATCTGTGACAAAGCCCTACACACTGAAATTTTAGACTAAATTAGCTGGGGCCAATAGCTAATTTATAGGGCGCGACCCTATACCAGTCCCATTTTTTGTTCTAATATCCGAATCATATTAACTTAGGGGTAACTTCCTTTAAATTTTCCTTGAAAAACGCTTTCAAATTGATTTAAATCTTTAAATCATGTTTATACAAGGAAAATATATGTCCTCTATGCTTTACTTAAAAGCACCTTGCTATACATATATATCACTCAATCCCTTGTTGATGAAAGCATTTACCCCTTTCAAAACCATTAAACCTTGTCTTTCGAAAACTTTGGAAAATCCTTTCCTTTCTTTTCTCCGAAAGCTTCTAAACAATAGACATCCCTCTTTAAAACTTTTAAATTGCCTTTGAAAATATTGGAATAACCCTTCCTTTCTTTTCATCAAAAGCTTCGAAAATAAAGAAAAACCTTCCCTTTCGACCTCTTTGAGACCCTAGGGAACCACCCCTTCGAAACCATTCATTAAAACTCTTTCGAAAGCATTGAAATACTAAACCTTTTCGAAAGCCATTGGGTTAAATTTAAAACATGTGGAAACCTTTCAAAACAATTCAAAATTTACTGCTTCAAAACCTTTAAAAACCATCTCGGTCAAAACCTTTCAAGTTATGCATTAAAGTAGAGCAAAAGGATAAGAAGCCCATTGAAGTTGAAAGCACTTCTTTCAAAACCATTAAACCACCTCTTTTGAAACCATTTGGGTTATACTTCAATTATAGAAAAAAGGGTCTTTAAAACATTTAAGTTGAAAGCCGGTTTTTTGGAACCATTTCCTTGGTTAAAAAGTGATGGTGTCAAAACCATCATTTCGAAAGCATGGAAGAATTGGCCAAGTTTTAAAAACAAAGTATTCCCTTCGAAACCATTGTAGTTGATAGGTAGAAAGCGGCAGCTAAAAAGGTTTCGGCTTTGTCTAAAGTAAATATTTAAAACTAAAGCGCAACCCATTTGAAACCATCTCTTTAAATCCGTAGACCCATCCGAAAACCAACTAAGTCGAAAGTCATTTAGTCCAAAGCAAGCAAGCACGTTTTAATTTGAAAACAAAGTGACGTTACAACCCTTTGAAACCTATGGTTTCGACCTCATACCTTTCGTCGCCTATCCAATTTGCTACATACCAATTTTTGGATACCAAACGCGTTAGTTTCGAGGGAGATGGAGGCAAAGGGACGTGGTTGAAAGCCAACTGAGTCGAAAGTAGGTGCTGAAAGCAATGAAACGGTTTTAATACCTGAAATAAACATTTCTTTTCACCTAACCTACTTAATGTGTAAAATTTTGATTGGTTGCCTCATTTCTTTACCATTAAAAAGTGCTGCATATTTCGGAGCTAATTATTTGATTTAAATTACTTTCAAAATACTCCTTCCCCTTAATTAAATATATAAAACATTTATGCCCCATACCTTAAATAATTTTATATACTCATCAAAACACTTAGAAAAATTCTATAAGAATTCAAGAAAATCCTTTTCATTTTGTTTTCTAATATAAATAAATTTCAAACCCAAATAACTATTTATCTTGGCATAAATAATTTATAACCCAATAAACCATTTTCTTCACTAGAAAATTAATATAAAATCCATCATAATTCAGAAAATTTTGAAAATTAAGACCCATCTCTAAAATATAATTTCCGATCTACGTTCAAATTTGCAAGGCATTTGGACGTCATTTAATAGAGTTTTCATATCAAACGTATCATAAAAACTTATATGAATATGCATAAACATTAACAAGCATATATATAAACTTTCAGTCATTCTAAACATAGCATCATCGTGCAAAATCATTTTGGTTTAGCCTTAGATCCGAAAATTATTAGAAAAATGGGATGTAGTAAACATTCGCCTTAGCTTTATGATTAATAATTTAAGATTTGATGTTGAACAAGTTGATTTACTTCTTCATCCTGAAATCGTAGCTCTTATCTGCTCTTGAGATTGAAAATGGTGGCCAGCCTAAGTGTGTTTTTGCTTGAAAAAATGGAATGAACATGTGTTTGTTTTCCTAAGGTTTTGGGGATAAGTTCATCCTGTTTTCCATTTTCCCTTCCCTATTTCCTAACGTATCTTATTCATGTTATCTCGTTTTGAATTATACATTAACAAGGGACGGCTACCCTTATTTTTAATCAAATCTCAATCTATTAATCATCTTTAATTATTTTATTATATTTAACCAATTAAATATTCTAAATAACGTTACTAAAATATGGGATGTTACAATCTCATTGCCTTAAAGAATTTCGCCCTCAAAATTACGATAAGGAACACATTAAACAATCAAAAGTAAGACATTCCATCAAAACAAATTAGGCTAAGCGTCTCTAATCCTGCTCTCAGTCTCCCAAGTACAGTCTCTAGCATTGTCACTCCACTGGACTTTCACTTATCTGACTGTCTTGCTCCTCAACTTCTTCTCATCTCTTGTGACTATCCAGATAGGCTTCCTAACTATAGTCATATCTAGTTCCACTACTATGTCCTCTAACATAGTCAGTGCTATAGCAGTGTCTGGATCCCTAACACATTTCCTTAGATGAGATACATGAAAAACATTGTGGACTCCCGCCAAATTACTAGGTAACTCTACTCTATATGCGAGTTTCTCGATTCTTTCTAAAATAGGGAAGGTCTTACGAATCGTTGAGCTAACTTCCTTGTCTTTCTAAACCTGATAACACCTTTCTTCGGCGATACTTTGACCGAAACATGATCTCCAACCGAGAACTCTAAATCTTTTCATCTTTTATCTACATAGTTTTTCTATCTAGATTGAGCTTCCTCCATTCTCGCTCTTATCAGCTCAATCTTTTCTACTGCTTCTATTACCCATTTAGGACCAAGAATCAATCTATCCCCAGTCTCTAACCATCATGCGGTGGATTTCCATGGTCTCCCATACAAAGCCTCAAATGGTGTCATTCCTATACAAGCCTGATGACTATTGTTAAACAAAAACTTGACTAGATGTGGGTGGTCTTCCCATGATCCCCCGAAGTCTAGTACACAAGCTCGTAACAAGTCCTCCAAGATCTTGTTAACTCTTTCTGTCTGCCCATCAGTTTGTGGATGGTAAGTGGTACTCATCTTCAGCTTGGATCCTAAACATACTTGAAGAATCTTACAGAATTCGCTAGTAAATAAATAATCTCTATCGCTAACAACTCCACTAGGAATTTCGTGCAGTCTAAGCACATTCTTCATAAATAACTTAGCCAATAAAGGTGTCATCCTGCTTGCCTTAGCTGGAGTGAAATAGGAGCTCTTAGTCAATCTGTCTACAATGACCCATATACCTTCATTCCCTCTATTAGATCTCGGTAATTCATCAATAAAACCATAGAAATGGAATCCCACTTCCATATTGTAATGTCCAATGACTGAAGAAATCCACTCACTTGAGGGTGATTTATAACTTCCTTTCGAATTTTCTTTATTTTGAAATTTCTTTTGTTTTTTTAAAAACAAGTTTAATGTGTTTTTGTTTACTTTTGATTCCGTTCAACTTTTATTTGCATTTGTGTTATTTTTGAAAAAAACTAAAAAAAAAGACCTTATTTTCTTAGTATTTTTTTATTTTTGAGTTTTCAATTTTAGTTTGGGGTTTTGTTTAAAAAAATTATATATATAAAAAGAATGATAATTTTGCATTAAATCCTTAGATATAATTTTCAGGTTGTAGGAAGTAAAAAGGAGTTGTTGTGATAACTTGCTTCACTTTTCTTACCCAAAATAAATCGCTTGCTTGCTTCAAAAACAAATTTCCGTTTTAAAATAAAATTGCTAATAATTCTGCACGCTCTGGTATGGTGCCCTTATCCTTTGTTTTTATTTTGATTTATAACGTTGGCTGCTTACATTTAAAAAAAAATTCAAAAACAAAACAAAAATCCATTCGTGGTTGAATTGTTAAATCACATTTACTTTCAGCTTGCATTCATGTCATTTTATTTTCTTTTCTAAGGGAAATACCCGAATCCATATAAGGTGGAGAATTTCATCACCCCTTCCTTGGCCCATAAATTGCATTTCATCTTAGAATTTTGATTAATAATAATGATTAGACACCTGAATTAAGGGTGTCACAAGCTCACTTAGGGCTTAATTATGTATTGACAAGTTGGCCTCTTTCGATAATTTAATTTCTTGGTGTTTAGGCTACAACAGAGCAATAATCAGTTACAAATATTATGGTGACTCATAAAAATTATGCTGATTGTTTATCTAAAGGTACTTAAACCTTCGGCTGCATTGTTATGGTGATTCGTGGTTCATCGATAAATCCTATATGTTACCTGGCTAAGAACTATCTTATTGAATTAGTACAAAGTATGATTATACAATTTTGAGTTAGTAGCTACTTATGATAAAAAAGATTATAATTTAATCCTTGCATTCATTTAGTTGCGTAGTTCATTCACATTTAAAAAAAAAAAAAATTCAAAATCCAAGACTAAAAAAATTATGAATATCACTTAGCTTATTTTTTAAATCCTTTTAAATTTTTCAAACAAAAACAAAAATCCAAAATATTTTTTTTTGAGTTAGTTTTTTTAGAAAAGAAAAAATATAAAAAAAATATAAAACCTTTTCAAAAACAAAAAAATGAAAATCCGAAAATAAAACAAAAATCAAATTTCCCTTTTGAGAAAAAAAATAAATTCCTTTTGGTTAATAGTTTTCCCTTTAAAAAATCCAAAAAATTCCAAAAAAAGAAGAAAAAAACATTCTTGAAAATGTCTGAGTTTCCCTACTCACATGAGTTTTAGAATAGTTGCGAAAATCAATATAATCCATGTAATTTAATACCAAATTCTTATGGATATTTTAGCGATAACTATTGTTCAAACAATCCAAATTTTGAACAAAATTTTCAAAATGACGATCAATCCTCAAATCTTGAAAATAGGATTGAAATGATATCATCTTTACTTGAACTTTCTACACAAAATGATCAAAGGATAAATGATTTGTGTAATTCATATTGATGCAATAAATCAAGTCAAAGTTTTTAGAATAATCAAAATCTGAATTCACTTCAAAATTCAAATGATTTTGAGTATAATCCATGCCAATTCAATTACGAACTCCAATATGAATTTCAAAGTCAAAATTAAAATGGAAACAACTATTTAAATGATTTTGGCAATGGGAGTTGTTTCAATGATGGCGAAAATTCTAACTCTTAACAATTTCAAATTGAAAATCCTTAAATTAATAACTAATTTTGATTTTTTTTAAGCAAATGGATGAAATTTACAAAGAACATGGATTTGTTATTTGAAACATAAATGAAACAACGGTAGCAATATAATCAAATCCAAAAGTCTGACGAGTCAAATAATAATCCATCTTTTACCAAAATTGATGATTTCAAAAACTACTTTTGAAATTGGAAATATCAATCTTAAAGAAGTTGTTGAAAATATGATAATTGAGTTGGATTTCAATACTTTTAAAAGTGTGGGATCAAGGTTAAAATTCGATCTTCCTTTTTTCGATTTTGAAAATTAGAATACAACAATTCTAAATTTTGAACTTGATATGTGCAATGAAGTTGCTGATAATTCAACAAGGGAAGACGAATTTAGTGAACATGTTTTCTTTAGACATTTCGAAGATGAGTTCTTGAATTCTAAAGGGGAAGATTTAAATCAACATTTCGATTTTGAAATCAGTAGTTCTAAGGAAGTTTTCAATGATAAGTTTGAATTTCAAATGGTGAAAATAAACTTGAACTTCGATCAATGTTTCTATCTTCCTCAAACATTATTGAAAATAAAACAACTCATACGATTTTTAATAAAATGGCATTTGCTTTTATAAATCAACATTCAACTTCTGGATCTTTTATGATTTGGTTTTCTATGCTTAAGCTATGTCTCTCATACTTGACGAGACAAATGAATTGGTCTTCGGAAGACCGTTTCATTTACTCTTTGATGATATACTTTCTGATGTCAGGTAAATAACAATCTTTTCATTTTCATGTAAATACAGGTCATATTTTTATTTTTATTTTATTTTCTTCTTTCACTTCGGTTAATGGTGAGGACATAATCAAAACCAAATGTGGGGGGAGCCTCATCTTCGTTTTTATTTTTTCATGGTTTATTTTTTGCATTTTCTTTCCAAAACTTTAATATATATATATATATATATATATATTAAAAACAAAAATTCCTAAAATAAATTTTCATTTTAGCGTTCAATTTATTTTTCAAGAAACACTGTAGGATAAGTATACGTTTTTGGTTATTGAATTGAAATTTTTGAAAATTTATTTGTCTTAACAAAAATAAAAATAAAATTTGCTTACAAGTAACGATGGTTGAACTAGTATATTGGAAGGTTCATGGTGATAATTATGAAGTATATCCTAATTGAAAATCTTCGTTTAAAAAAAAATGGTGGATTCAAAAGAAAAGGATATAACATTTTTAGTCTTCTAAGTTAAATGGTGCTAAGATGATTTTGCAAAACTCTCTCTTCAAAAAAATCATATTTAAAAAAATAAAAAATAAAAAACAAACGAAAGGAAAGGAAAAAAATTGTATGTATATATATATATATATATATATATATATTATTAACAACTAGAGTCATATGTTCACATGTAAGTGTGTACACTCACCATGCTCCATATCCTTCTCACGTAAGCCCGAAAGGAAGTGCATGAGATCGATATATTTGGCCTTAGTTTATCTGAGGTAGTTGTATGTATATAAAAAATCTTTTACTAATAATGCATAAAGTTGATAGGTGTCCACATTCATGTGTTCACTCGCCACACCCTGTATTCCCCGCACGTAAGCCCAAAAGGCAGTGCATGGGTAATATATCTGGCCTCAGTTTCCTGAGTTACGCATATGCAAATATTGTTAATATCAATAAAATTTTCAAATAAGAGAGAGTAAGCAATTGAAATCCAAGCACTATTTTTACTTATTTGATTTGACTTGTTATTTAAAAGAAATGAAAATACCACTTTGATAAACTTTGAAAATCAACTAAGGGTCTATTTCACAGTTACACTATGTTATCAACCAAAACAACTAACCCAACTTGAGTTTAATTGTGCTGATAATTTAGTTTTTGTTAGAAATTTTAACAATGAAATAACTAAATTTCATGATGATGACCACAACTTATATTTAACTTATTCATTCGATTTAAAAGTAAATCATTCATTTGTAAATATATTCAAAAACATACATTCATATCTTTGTAAACAAATCTTGCATTTAGGAATTTTTCACATTGCATTTGGATTTTATGGGTAGTATCCGTTGAAAACCCTCATGAGACAACACTCGTCCTACTAGGGACACCTAGAGGTTTAGTCGCTTGATGCAAACGCTCAATGCAATCGTGCTCCATACTGAAACGGATTTATCTTAGTTTTAGTTTATTCGAGGACGAATAGAAAGATAAGTGTGGGGTTATTAGATGTGCCCGTAAATGTTCATATTTTTACTTCCATATTTAATCTAATTTAATTAAATAAATGAGCATACAGGGTAATTTGACATGTTTAAACCAAAATTCAAATTACTTTAAAATCATCATTTATTGATCTTCACATAGGGGCAAAATGGTTATTTTTGTGCATATATTAATTTGGGCATATTTATTTCCACGATGGAAATTACAAGAGGCTTCATGGAAAATATGCATGCACAGCAAATGAAAATGGAAATAATTCAAACCATGTATCATGGAGGACCCCATCTACCCGCTTTCCTTAATCTACAAGTAGAAGCTAATGCATAAGTTAGTGAGCTAAAAGTATCATGCACGTTTAAATGAAGGATTATCTCACGCTAATGATAACTTGGTGGCAACACTTTTTAAGAAGGTAGTTTGGGTAGTTTCCAAAAATATGATTAGGGTTTTTGGCTTGCATAGATACCCAATATGTTCATGTAATTAATCCCTTAGCCACCTTTGATCCTCCTCTTTAGTTAGTTTAGTTTGAGGCTCAAAAATAAATTACAAACTCTCTTTTCTTTTGCATGGCTACTTAGCCATTTTCTTCTTTCATGTAACTTTCCTTTTATGCAATTTTACTTCATGTTCTTTACTTTAGGCAATTAGAGTAGTTTTTATTTCATGCAACTAGATTAGGTTTTTTTAATTAGTTCTCTTCTTACTTTGCTTTTATTTTCCTCTTTTTGTTTCATGTTGAACTCTACATTTGTTAAAATGAAAACAAATATAAGTGGCTAAACCCCTTCAATTTAGGGGTAATCAAGCTCTCTTAATCATGTAGATTCAACATTTTGCTAATTTTTGATTTCTTTCTGTGCTTAATGACAATATTTAATGTGGTTTAATTCTATTGTTTTAGCTTTGATTTGATAGCCTATGTTATTGATACCAAATAGGCTATGCTTAAACAAAAAACAAACACAAATTACATCTTCATCTACACATGATTATGGTAATGAGGTGAATATCAAAATCAACATTTGATGGTCTATACTTATAATCAATAGTCAACAGATCATGCTTAGAATAGATTTTATTTTCAAGTTCATTGTCATTTTCATGAGTTAAAAAGTGGTTTAGTGGATATGTTAAAGTTTGATGGTTTATATTGGGCAAATTAATAGCACAAATATTCCATACTTATGATAAACATATCAAGTAAACTCATTAATAACCAAAGAGAGATCATAATTTCATGTATGTTGATTTATGTGATCATGAGAAGGACATTGCCTTTAAATTGCCTTCTACTCTCGTATTTTTATCCTCTTTTATTTTTTTAGTTTCTAGAAATTTTAGCTTCAAACAATTTCAAACTATTGGTTAATTTGATTGAATATATTTTTAAAATCTAAACAATTCCCTATGGATTGATCTGTACTCGCCGCGTACTAACATTGTATGTCGTGCGTTATGGTATATTTTTATTTAAATTATTTTGGCTATTATCTAAACCGATAGAAAATTAGTTGTTAAACAAACAGCTATTGGCTAACCATCTAGATCAATATAAGGATTTATTTTGATCTTGCTGAATCTTTGGAATCGGTCGCACCGTCCAGCGTATTCTACTGCGCCGTGGTTTACAATTGGCCAGAAATTCCCGTATTGTAGATTTTCTTTGCAAGGGTTTACCCTCCGGTATGGTCTATGCAACGCCTTCGTGAACCTCTCACATGATCCTTCGAGCCATGTCATCAGTCGCACATCTGACCAAGGTGGTTGAGAACCCTCTTCAATAGAGTATCCCATCCTGTATTATGAACCACAATGCCTTCCGGAGAAGCTTTTTCCACTAGTTCCTATCTACGGGAAGAGTTCTTGTATGCAAGTATTCTTTAATTGGAGTCATCCATGTTTCTAGTTCAATACTGGTTTAAAAAATCCAGTTGATATCTATTTTGTTTATGCTTGGAGTGGTCAAGGTTTCAACCGAGACTAGTCCCAACAATTGAGCTTCTTCGAAACTGGCCAATTTAGGTAAGTAGTCAACCTCCGTGTTCTGCTCCCTTAGGATGTGAGTTCAGGTGTAATGTTCGATGTCGTTCAGCAACTCTTGACCTTTAGATAGATATGTCGCAAGGTTCTCCCTTCAAGCCTGGTATTCGTCTTTCACCTGGCAAACGACTAACTAAAAGTCGATGTGTACGGATTTTATCTCCAGCTCTTTCACAGTTTTTAGCCTAGCTAAACAATGCCTCATATTCTGCTTCGTTATTTGTCGTTGGGAATTCTAATTGCAAAGCATAGACAATGGCTCGTCCTTTGGGATTTTCAAGTACCACCCCTACCCTTGAGCAGAATTTATTAGATGCGCCATCGATCCATCATGTTTCCACTTCCAATCTTATTTTGTTCTCCATCATCTCGTATGGTAAATTCTACGATGAAATATGCCAATGCTTGCCCGTTGATTTCCCTTCTAGGATAGTAAGTGATTTCATATTGACTCAATATGATATTCCATTTGATGAGCCAGCCAAAACTCTTGGGGCAGTACAATACTTGCTTTAAGGGTTTATCAGTCAATACTTTAAGAGCGTGTGCTGGGAAATACGGTCGTAATTTCCTGGATACGATCAAAGAGGCAATACACTAGTTTTTTCAGTTTCGGATAATTTTTCTCGGCTTTTGTGAGTTGTTAGATAATGTAGTATATAGGTCACTAGATCCTATCTTCTTCACATACAAGAGCATCCTTAATGTGTGAGGCAAGACTGCTAAGTAGTTGAACAAGTCCTCTCTATCTATTGGCTTTGATAAAACTGGTGGGGTTTTCATATGCCATAGCAACTCTTCAAATGCAATTTGGCAAGCCTCATTCCAGTCGAAATTCTTCTCACCATTCTTTAGTGCATCAAAGAACGGTATATAGTTGTCGGTGGCTTTTGAGATGAACTAGCTTAGTGTTGTGAATTTCCCATTCAGGCTTTGTAACTCCTTTCCGTTCTTTGAGGCTTCGACTTCTCATAGGGCAATAATTTTCTTTGGGTTTGCTTCATGCCTCTGGTGCTCACTATGAATTCCAAGAACTTTCTGAAGGTTACCCTGAAGTTACATTTGAGTGGATCAAGCTTCTTCCCATATTTTCAGAGTATTTCAAACACTTCGGTGAGATTATCCAAGTGATTAGCAGCTATTCACGATTTAACCAAAATGTTTTCCACATAGACTTCCATGGTTTTTCTGATCTGACACTTGAACATGGCATTTACTAATCTTTGGTAGGTTGCCCAACATTCTTTAAATCAAATCGCATTGCCTTGTAGTAGTATAATCTTAGATCGGTGATGAAGATGGTATTTTCCTGATCATGTTCGTGCATTAGGATCTGGTTGTATCCCGTGTATGCGTCCATAAATGATAGCAATTCATGTCCAGCGGTCCTATTTAGAAGTTGGTCAATTCTGGGTCGGGGAAAGCTGTCTTTCGGGCAAGCTTTGTTTAAATCCAAGTAGTTGATACAAGATCTCCATTTTCTATTGGAATTCTTGACAAAATCGGGTTAGATACCCATTCGGGGTAGGTCGCATCAAAGATAAAACCATTGGCCATTAGCTTGTCTACTTCTTATCTCAACAACTTGGACTGTTCGGGGCCCAAGCTTTGTCTCTTCTATTTTACCGATGTATACTTAGGATCAATGTTGAGTGCATTACATGCAATTTTTGGTGATACCCCACAGATATTGAAATGTAGCTAAGAGAACATATCTAAGATGGCACAAAGAAATTTAGTGAGTTCCATTTTCATCTTATTTCCAAGGTGCGATCCAATTTCAAGACCCGTGTTAGGTCATCCATGTTGATTGGGACAGACACCGTCAATTCTACCAGTGTTGCCCGATCCTCCCCTATGCTCTTCTTTCTACGGTCCAAAGCCTTTTCAAATCAGCTATGGTCCCCAAGCCAGAGTAGCTTTATTGTTTCTATTCGGTAGGTTCGCAAATGTGGAAAGTTCTCCCCATATTCTTCCTCTTTTCTATAATTTAGGATTCGCACAGTTCTACTATATAACATTCCCCGGCGGCACTTTGGTCTCCATTCATCAATCTTACTCCATTTTTCATTGGGAATTTCATGGTAAGACACAACTGGGCCACAACAATTCTGAAATCTACTAATGCAGGTCGTCCCAAGAAGGCATTGTATGTGGAGGCTTCATCTACGATCATGAGAGTTTGGATGAGGGTGACTCTTTAGTCGCCTTCTCCAAGTTTTATAGGCAAGCCAATCGTTCAGATGGGTTGTTTGGGTTCGCTAATAAATCCTTGAATTTTTGTTTAGCATGTGCATACGTCTTTAATATTGATCTCCATTTGATCAACGGTGCATTTGAAAAGTATATTCACAGAACTGCCACTGTTAACCAAAACTCATCGGGCCATGGTGGATCTGATCCCTACTGTCAAGACTATGGGATTGAGAGTTGGAGACTCAATCCCTTCGTTGTCTCGATTTTGGAATGTCATATCATCGTTCAAAGTTCTCTACTGCTTGAAAGGTGCTCCATCATCGATCGTAAGGCACGAATCCTTCGGAGCGTGTTTTAATGAGCTTGCATACCGCTCCATTTCTCTCCAACTCCTCCATGTAGGATGAGGTCCTCCAAATATAGTTCCAATGATGAGTCTCTGGTCAGTTCATCTAGATCCCTCTTCGTTGGCTCCAGCTCAGTTTCCTCGATCCCTTGTAGTTTGGGGAGCCATGGGTTAGTCAGGATTTTGCGATTTTCTCATGTATTACTGAAGCTTGTTTTCCCAGATTAGCTTCTCAATCAAATTCTTTAGGTGACGGCACTTGTTCGTGCTGTGGCATGCGTTTCATGAATGCGACAGCACTTTCTAGAACGCTTTTGCTATTTGATTGTTTCCTTTTTAGAGGGTTTCTTCTACTCCTTTGTCTCCTATGTCGCGAGATAGATGCTTTCTAAAGTATCATTGAGCGAGGTGTAATCTTCAAGGATGAAGTCTTTATGCCACTTATTATTACCATTTCGTTTGTTGGAATTCTAATTTTTCCTTCTCTTGTTTCCGTCTTTTCCCGCACTTCCTTCAGCGGTCCTGGAGGTATTTATGTCCTATTTCATCTCCATGTAATTCTGCCTAACGTTCATCGGTTGTAAGCTAATAGATTTACTTTCTAACTCTTGCACATCTTCCAATCTCAAGTATTAACTGCCTTATGGTTGAAGCCGTTCCTAGTTGTAGGTTGTTTCATTTTGATTCATTTTCCAAACTCAGTTTCAGGGTGGATAGTGTGGACCAAGGCCATAAACACCATATCTTTGTTTGAATTATTTACTTCTATCATTGTAGTGTTGAACCGATTCAAGGAAGACTATAGAGATTCATTTCATCCCTAGAATAGACCAGACAAGGACATCACATCTTTAGACTGCACCGTGCGGAGTGAATTGATCAAGGAATCTTGTTGCTAATTGATCGAAAGTGGAGATAGATCTTGGCGGAAGCCTAGTGAACCACATGGAAGCAATTCCCTCTAGAAAAATCAGGGAACTACATCGAATGGCATTCAAAGCATTCGCTCCGTCATGTACCAACTGTAGTTGTATAGATGGGGTTTCAGGTCTCTCGTTCCATCATAGGATGGAACAGTTGGCATAGTGAACTTTTTTGGGTATCGCTCAATCAAAATGTCATCAGTGAAAGGAGTCCAACTTGGAGCGGATACCCATTCATCATCCCTTCTATTCTTACTCTCATCCATTAGTCGCCCGACCATGTCCGCGATATATGCCTCAGATGTTCGATAATTTGAGGGTCGACAATTAGTAACTATACCAAGTGTTTTGCTTTGCAAACGATCTTGGCGAGTGGGCTAAAGCTTAGGCTATCCTATCTTCGGAAGAGTCACTCCCTTGGGATTCCGTTGGCTTACGGTTGGCCTGATTAGCGCAGTTTTGATATCCCTAGCATTATCGAATGCATTGGCATATCCTTCCCACTTACCATCGTAAAGTTGCTCTCCGTCTTCCGAATCGAAAAGTGCCATGTCTATATCCTCTTGTGGTGTCTTCGCTCCAAGATTTAAATTCATAGCCAGTTGTCTTGCATTCAATGGAGTGCTTGTGTTTCGTTATACGTTGATTCCCATGGTTCTAGCTATCACTCCTTTCTATAGCCACTTCTCGTTCCATCTATTTAGGCCAGAAACGGAAGGATTTTCTTGTTCATTGACTGTCGCGGGTTCTACCATGTTTCTTGGAGGATGATGTGATTGTAAGGTCAAGAGGGCATTAAGTTTATCCATAAGGCTCTCTAGCTTCTTTTCATTTTCTGATTGATTTCATCAACCATTTTATTCAATTCATCTCTAGTAACAACTTTGCGTTGATTAGATGATCCCGACACTTGATCCCCTACGTTGAGGCCATTTACTTCGATTTGTTGATGATTCATCTCTTCTCCGGCAATTACCGCCCCTATTTATCTTCCAAAAGCAGTTCTCTTTCTTTTCGAAGCCATTAATACTTAGCAGCAGATCTTTCCAATGGAGATTACAGATCTAATTTCTAAACCTATCTGATCCAAAGTAGATGCTAGATCTTTGCCTAAGTTGAGCTAGCAATGAAAGCACCAAAATGTTAACCCAAAAAATGGATCGACATCCTTGGTTGAGTATGAAAACACCAGCCTTGTTTTCCAAGGCAAATAAAGTTGAAAAAAGCAATAGTAAATTACAGAAAAAGTAAATGAAAAAGAGATATTTATAGTGGTTCGGCAGTTAACAAAGCCTACGTCCAATTTATAAATTTTGTTATTGAATTTACTATCAATCACAAGTCTCAATTGATTACAATTCTAATGGTTGAATAAAGAGAGATCAGACCACCATTGATAGAGATAAAAGGAAGGATCTCAATTGCCACATGGCAGCCATTGTGAGGAAGAAGAAAGTTAAAGAATCTTCCTTACAGAGTTGCTTTAGTGATCAGAATAGCTAGCCCCTTTTCTGTTGAAGGTAGGATGGCATTTATAGAATTTTGAGAGCACTTGGATCGGAGTCATTGCACCAGAAGCCTACAATTATACGTAGAAAAAAGCCCTAAAAGTTTGATAGGATTACAAACTAACCTTTTGGATTGGCATTGACCCGACTGGATCAGATCGGTATCGATTCAAAGAGTTGTGCAATTTTTGCACGTCTTCTTCCCTATTGGCTTTTTATTCTTACTTATGAGGTTCTCCATGTAATTTTATCACTCGTTGAATTTTTATGATGATGATTTGCTAATGAGTTTGACGAACTTTAGTTTGAGTTCAATAGGTGCTCACTTCCCAATTCTCGATGCTTGGATTGTTTCGAAACTTGGTAAATGGACATAGTCAAGGTATTTGAAAATACTGTAAGTGGTTTGGAGAAGTTTGGGACCAAATATTTGGATCGGTCCCAATCCAATTGGATCGGTGTCGATCCAAAGTGTTTGCTTATTTTTGGGTCAAACTTCCTTGGCTCCTTTGTCTTATGTTTTTAGGTCTACCGGCCAAGTTTCAAGTTGTTCGGGCTTAGTTTGAACATTCTAACTCCTTCTGAATTCAGCCGGGTCAAAAACTGAAAAGCCCTAGGAGATATACAGATAGAACAACAACAAATATCTTAATCCATAAAAACAAAGAGAAAGTGACAAACAAGCATATAGAAAGTCTCTAATATCTGTTGAATTTTGTTAGGTATCTCAAGTGATAGACAAGCATGCAGCCAGTCTCTAATGTCATATACTCATAGTCTTTGGTGAGGTGATAACATCCAATGTCTCATAAATAATGATGCTACCTAATTCATCTACATGTGAGATTGATGTACCACGGCACTGCTCCAGCAAATGCTATCTTCTACAGCCCATTTCCTACAGTTCCTTAGTTACTCCTAGAATCACAACACCAATATACATCTTCATGCCGTAGACATGCTACCGACTATGCTAAGTGTTGGTCACGATTCTTACTTTCCTTGATAATGGATTGTTAGTCCTTAAGTGATGTCAGGGCAATGGCTCTAATGAGAGTAGTAACTCGCAGCCTATAAACATAAGAAAGCAAAATTTTGAATATAGGGCGAGATCCTACAATCAGAACAACTAGGATGGATACTAGACTATCTGGAGGGTCATAATCATGCGCTCTCCATAGTGGCATGAACTCTAGGATGTGGATTCTGAACAAATCTATCGACTATAGAATTCCTAATGAGAGCATCTTGACATAATAAATCCTTAATTACCAGTTCTGAGAGTAAGTAGTAATACCTGACTAGTTAGTCATTATAGGATAATTCTGCAAATCTTAACATACTCCAACTTCTAGTCCTTGGAGAGTAAGAGATTCACGATTACTCATCTCTATAAAAGAATTACCTAAAGTTGATATCATAAATTCATAACCCATGATACAAAAGTGACATTTAGCTAAAAAAAATAATCGAACATATATAATCATAGGCACCCTAGACCACCTGGTGTTACTCACTCATTTACTCAACGCTCGTAAACTACAATCACTGCACACAATAATATTATACGTGACAAGTCCGAAGAATAACTAAAGAAATATTACCGAAAGTCTCATACCAGATGGAAGTATAATCTCATTTATTCAATATTCTCATCACATAGAAATTATAAACAAATATATCACACAATTTACTTAGAAACACACTTATATTTATAGGAATTATATTATTTATTTCAAAGGCTTTTATTATATATAACTAATAAAATATAAAATTTTGCATTTCACTAAAAGAAAAATTTGAGATTTTCAATTCATATAATATATTTCTCGATCTCTTTTCCATATTTAAATCACATAGAAATCGCTTTTATAATCCAACTTTAGGTATAAGAAACACATCATAATTTGTACTAATTAATACAGTTTTGAATGAATTTACAGACTCCAAAATTAAATATATTTTAGAAACACTTTCTTATCTTCAAAAATAACGGGACATACTTCTAAAAAATACAATATTAATTAGAAACAATTTCTGTTTTTTCTGAAATTATATAAAATATTTCGATATTTAAAACAAAAAATCATTCTTCCTTTAATAAATTAATTTTTTTAAATATAAAAGTTCAAATAATACCTTCTTAAGATAATTACATATACATAACATATAAATCTATTATATAATCACATAGTAAAAATTATTAAATCAATTTAAACTATAAAAAATACATATAAGCACCGACTTGGAACTCATGTCCACGTAGTGCAGCAGTTGTCATGATCGGTCCACCAGTCGCAACCTTGAACATTCCAGGTTGTGTAATCCTATTTCAATGACTTCACTTGCCTATTTCTCCTCCACCAAAACCCTATTCGACACCAAACCTTGCTCTATATTACAATAATCCATGCACCTTTATTTTACTCAAATTCAATTAAGGTAAAAAAAAGAAACTGAGCTCAAGAGAATAAAGCAACACTCAATTCAAATCTACCGCCATAATCAACATGTAGCTCATACATTTTGACATAGAGTGTGAAAAGAAATTACTTACCAGAAGTTGCTAGGCTTGAAGCTTCTTCTTCTTTCGCTTCACTGGAAATTTCCAAGCACCTATTTCTTGATCAAAACTAGATTTTGCTAACTCCCAATGGCATAGCCTGGTATTTAGAAGGTCGTTTCTTAATTTGGAATTTATAAGAGTTCATTTTGTTTTAGTTCTATTTTAGAAGAGGAAGCTAGGATTTTGATAATTTCAATTTTATGAAATCAAGAAGTTATGTGTTGGACAAGAACGTATACATGAAGAGTTTTCATGAATACAAGAGAGAAATCTAGACCAAGAAATTTCTAGATATAGGTTTGATGGATTAAAGCTTGCAATTTAGGCTTGGACTTCATAAAAGCCACCAATTCAAATATTTTCTCATCTTCTTTTCTTTCATAAAACATTACTTAGCCAAACCAATATAGAACTCCAAAATATTTATTACTAAAGCGATTTTACAACATTATGACATTTTTATAGAATTTATTTCCCACAAATTCTTTTCTTCCAACTAAAAATCCCCAAATTTCAGTATTTAATCTTTTAAAATAAAATTTTAATTATTAACTACAATTGACTTCAGTTTCCACTCAAAATTATTTATTATTCAAATCTTCATTTCTCATTTATTATATAATTTTATAAAATATTATCTCGATATTTTGACTCATTTTAACTTAATTATTCTTCAATTTCATTTTAATTCCATTTATTAAACAAATTCCAAAGCTCCTTATTTAATAAAATAAAATTTCTTTTCGTTTTATAATGAACTTATAATCTTATTTACTATCAATTTTAAACTTTATAAATATTATTCAATCATTTTTGACACATTTATAATTATTTCAAACTGATAAATATTAATATTACTCCAAAATGTTTTAATTCATCATTTATTAATAAATCACAACTTCAAAAAATCTAACATCCAAATTAATTCACTCTAAAATAATTAGACTTCACTAATAAATATTTAATCAATGAATTCCAAAATTTTCAAATAACTCTAAAACTATTCTCATTTAATCTTTAAAACCCATTTTAATTTACCATAATTTTTAGTTAATTGTTTCTCAACACTAGATTGTTACATATATGAAAGGCATACTTGTTATATATTTTGGCTTTTAAAACTATATATATACATAATAGTATTATATATAGTAAAGTTGCATTGCATATTACAGTAGTACTTTATTTCTTTTTTTAAAAGATTGGTCAGTCTTTTTATAGATTAAAAGAATGAGCAGACACACAAGGAATATATCTAGAGAGGAAGGAGCAGGCTTAGGGGCAACTTCTAAGCTGGCTTATAGAAAATGTTTTTTAAAATGGTAAGGAACAAGGTTCAGAATGCCCAAGTTCTCTTAATGCTGGTGATTACGGTGGTGCTTAAGTGCAAGTGCCAAGAGCAAACTCGGCTAAGCCATGTAAAGATTATGCTTGTGTTGAGGGAAATCGTTACTTGGAATGGATCAACTATTGAGGTGCAAAGTTATATTAACACTCTAAGCATTGTTGGAACTGGGTCATCCCGGAACGAAAGTAATGGGTATTCAAAAAAATTCCACTTTGAATTCTTATTGGGCCTATGAGGTCTAAATTAATTTAGAACTTTCCTAAATTTTCTTTCATATAAAATTAGTGTAATATTTAAATTTATAAATATTGTTTTTTTATTTATCTTGAATTATGTTTTAAACATGTGTATCATATACACATATGAATAAATGTGCACATACAACATAATAATTTGTATATTGTTTAACATTCCCGCATTTAGGTTTTAGGATTTACACCACTACGGATATGTTATCCCCTTCTGTAATCGATAATACCATCTAAATGTAAGTACAAGTGCATCAACGTTTCATAAACATAATATATACATATATATATAAAATGTAAGTGTGAAAATCAAAAATATAAATTTTAAATAATGTAGGAGTTTAGTTTCGGTAAAATCCAATTTTATTTTGCTAAGCATTACCCATAGCGACAATTATTTACACTAATTCATTTCATCAAACCATTTCTCTTTTGACTTATGGAATTTGGTAATAGTCAAAATTCCAATTTCACCCATACTCAACTTTATAATCCAAATACAAATTCCTTGGTTCAATAATAAAACTTATTATTAACCGAACTACTTTTGCAAGAGATTCTAACTTTGAGATGATTATAATTGACCATGATACTAACCCCATATAATTGAGGAGATGAATCCTCTCTTGAATACTGTTTCACTTCCAACACTTCCACTCGATCCAACTATAGGCATTAAATGAATGTCGTACGATGATTTAACTATAATCAAAGTGCGGCTTTCATACTGAAGATCAACAGTATTCCAAAGTCAAGAGAACTATTTAAATTAGTCACTTTGATATTTCTGTTTGACCATAATTATATTAACCAATAAAAAACTATCGAGTGAGTCATTCCATGGTTATTTAATAACCATCAGTATGTAACCTCTTAGTGCCTCTTGCAGCCATGAGTAATACATTGCAAAAAATTTAAAGAGTGTTATGTATACTTATCTCAACGGATGCATCGATGTGCAGTCTCGATATATCCTAACTAGTAATATTCAAAATGACGTGCTTAACATATTGTGATATAATACTCGTGGACTGTTTGTAATTGCTATCACAAATGCATCATTTATGGACTTTCTATCATATATAAAACTTTAACTAATTGATTATTTATAACATCTTATAACAATTATATAACAGAAAGGTGACACCTTTTATTTCGAACAAGATTGGTTATCGAGTTAGATTTATGTAATAAAATATATAATTGCCCTAGGGCATACCCCTCACTCTGTCAATCTCCCACTTGCACTTGAGATCAATTATGGAATTTTATTCCAACTTCTCAATTGGTTTGTTCAAAATCAATTGGGTTAGTCCCTAAATGAATGAGTGTGCTATTATATTTCAATCATCTACTATGTCAATCTACTCACTCTAATATCGATAAACTGCTTTTATCATGTAGAGCAATTCATAGTATGTCTCTCAACCTCTAGTGAGCTCTAAGTTCTATTACAAACTATATGGCTAAATTGTTATTATATAATAATGTTATGAGATTCTCGGCATTTGGAATCGCCTTTAGCTTGGTTATATATTCGGGCATTTATTATGTACATACATTGCTTTTATTGTGGTGCTATTCGGAACGATGTACTTAGCCTTTTATTAAATCATCCATAATCTCTCATTTGGAACATTTCCAACTTAAAGCTTCTTAACCAAGCTTTTAATATGAATTTTTATGTTGGCATACCACGCTTAATATCATATATGAAGTCCGAGTCTGAATACTTCTTCATAAGTGGTTCATTGTTTCGATAAATAGTTCTCATATATTTCATAGATACATGAGAATGGTCTAATGTACCATTTATTGACCTTAATTGGGATTTGATATTTGCTTCATGTATCAAATAAATAAACGATCATGATATTGTAAACAAACTAGTATTTATAATAATTCATATTATCAATGCACAAGGAATCCATCTTATATGCTTCTTATTAAATATTTTAACAAGATGTTTCCACATATTGTTTAGGAAATTGCTAATGTCCATTATACTCACTATAAAAGACACTATTTGCAAATCCAATGTCGAGTATTGAAACAACTAAAAGATGATTTTAATGCAAGTGTATCATTGATAATCAGCAATGTGTTGTTTTCTTTTGTTTAGAAGTATTAATGTACCTTCAACTTTCTTTCTTATAGACACACGCTTCCTCTACATTTTGACTAAAATCAAACTAGGCAATAATTTAATTAATAAATCTGAATCAACTTGAGCACATTGTATGGAGAATCTGTTACGCTAATTTCAACAATTGGAATTCACTAAGTTATTCTTATCAATATGGCTCACTATATTTCAACTACATTTATCTTTCTCTTAAAGATGCATTTGTGACCAGTGGATCATATCTCTTTGGTTACAACTATCAAAATTATATTTTGATAATATACTTGGATTCTTTTTAGATTTGTGCATCATTGTGACGACCCGCAAATCCATACCTTTTGGATTGACAATAAACCACACAGTCCAACCCAAAAAGCATAGACTGATGGAAAGTCGAGAGGAAGAAAATAAGAGAGAAGAAGAGAAGAGAAGAAAGAGAGAAGAGAGAACCAAATAGAATAATACAGAACCTCACATCATAGCGGAATGACATATAATATCATATCATTGATCTTTATAATACAGAAACTGTATATACATACATCAATCAGAGTTCAACAATCAATCATTAATCATCAGCGTGTATAGTTTTAATAATCTGACCTTACAATTGCCGAAAATATACAACAACTAAAATTAATGCGCAAAGCAAATAATCAAAACTGATACTGTATACGAAAATGAAGATCTCCAGCTCTCTTGTTGAAGCTCCAAAAGCATCAAAACTGAACCTGTAAATATACTTGGTCTGACCCGAGCATTGAAAGGGAAGAACGCTCGGATCAGTCTGGTAAACCATCCTGAGAAACACACTCAACTGAATTTATTAAATTACCAAAATTTTCCATTCAAAACAGAAGTATCTCGTAAGATATGCCCACACAGAAACACGAATATGTTTTTACCTTACGGTACTAAAACATTTCATATCAAATCCTCTTATATTATACTGGTGTCTAGTATACAAATAATACTAATCGCAGTCGAAAATGTTACATTGATTAAATTCTAGCATATAGCCCAAAATGGATAATACAATCAAAATGGCAGGCACGTAGCGGAGTTTGGATCTCCATACAAATGACCAAGTGAAGGGACTACCTTCCTGTAGTACATCTCTAGAGGAATGCACCAAGGACCATCACAAAGGATCCTCTACCAACACAAGACCGGTCTATCTCTATAACTAGATAATACCGAATATATCATCCTTCGGTAGTTACCGACCTTTACCGAGGGCCCACATAGCATACAAACCATAATAATTAGATACACGACGTCATAGCATGTAAAGATATATCTTGAAGAGGATGATCGTATCATAATGGGAGCCACCCACATAGTCTTGCCGCATCTAACCCTATTTCGGTCATTTCCGATTGATGAGGCTTGAGGTAACGATTACCTTTCACATATCACATCACTTAGAATGCCACATGACCATTTTTACTAACTACTAATTTCCTTCCACAAAAATACAACCCTTGAGCTCGTATGTCTCAAGGAGGGTGTTAAGCTAAGAGAAGTTGCCTTCTTCGCCACCACTAATGGATGTTTATAAAAACCAATGTACGTAATACTTTTGAGAAAAATATGCGATCCTCTATAAATAGAGGAGACCACACATGCAACTATATATATATCACAAAATAAGGTGCTGCCAACATTCCTGGCATGTAACAAAACTGGGTACAAGCATCAAAAAAAGCTCAGGTACCACTAAGATGAGTTCTGGCAAGGCCACCACCCATCACACCCCCGAGCTCCGGCATGACCACGCCCGATATTAAGGTGTTAGAAGTACCTAAAAAACTAAAGAAAAGCTAATAATACTGGATGTCGTCACAAACTAGGAAGCTCCGTGCTTCTGGTTCAGAAGGAATAGAAAAGCAACTACTCTGAAGTGGAACTAAAAAAGATGCTGAATAGAAAATCTTCTCTGAAGACTCCATACCAATGGAAAAAGTGCCAAGCAGAAGAGTAGATCCTCCTGAAAATAGAATGCCACAATGAAGATGAAAGTGTTCTGTATCTGAGGTGGAACTACTAGTGATCCTGAGAGGAAAACTCTTCTCTGATGACCTCTCTACAATCAATGTACATAATATTTAGAAATGCAATGTCAAACAAACATCCATACAAGTTTTCCAGGAATATGAGAAACCGAAGGTACTTTCCTACCACATCCTGTCGGGAAATCCCTAGGATTAGTAGCGAATAGACTTTGCATTGGATATTTCATAACGAAGAGACTACTGCTACTGGATGTATATTGGGATATTAACCCCAAATGATCATTAAGCAGTCCTCCACTATGAAAATCCGGAATATCAATATCATCGCAACCAATCTGCACAATCGTCACATAAATGTTGGTCCAAAGCGGTTTTCGGATGAACTGATCTCGGTCTCTTCGCACCAACAACGCAAAAACATTTCTCAACCTCACGCAGAAACTAAGTCTCATAGACTTAGCACGTCTCCAACATTCAATTTGCTATCCTTCAGTCAGGAAGGAAGCTCGATAGATTGGAGTAATACTCCACACTACACGAATCAACATCCTCGACACAAATGATAATCAAGCCTACACAGAAGGCTACGTACTAAGTATACGACTAAATAATTCCCACATCAAGTCGAGGAACGAAAAATGGCCAAATTTGATTGTCAGTTATTTAATTATCAAAGCAAACAAACAAATATTTAGCACCATAAGCAATCATTAGGCCCTTTTAATTAATCTTTCATTAATTAAATCACTTGCCACATATTCACTTCAAATTATCTTTAAAAAGATATAATCTCAAAACCATTTCACTTCTATATTGGAAAACATTTCCATATATTTATTTCAATAATATAAGCATATTCACAAATCTCTTTATTTTCAACACTTTGAAAATATTCCATATACTTAAATCATGATTAAGTATATTCTAATTCTTTAAGGAAAACATTCTCTTAAACATACTTATTTGGGTCAAAACGAATGTTGCGTAAAACATCGTTAACACATCCCAAAATCACTAGTATGGGGATTCGATAATTAGATAGATATATAAATCCCAATACTATACAAAACATCTCCTTTCTAAAATCATTTACTATGACAACAGTGTTATAGTCCATCATTTCCTTACTTCTCGAAAATGTCTGTTCCAACAATGAATGTTGAAATCTATGGTTTCGATACCTAACACATTTTAAGATATCTTTAACAATTTAACTCGATTTAAAAGATCACATCCAAAAAATACCCATTTTATTTAAAAGATTATTTACTGTCCAAAATCGTGAATATAAATCATTTACCAAATTCATTAGTTCTACATATTTTATTAAAGGATTGTCCACTATCCAAAATCGTGGATGAAATTCCTTTAATAAACTTTCATATTTACTTATCAAATAAATTGATTTTGGATTTACAAAACAATGTTTATAAATTCCATTTTTATTTTATAAAAACTATATATATAAAATCCCTTTGTTAACCATGCTCATTTATCTCATTTATATGCCAAAAATCCAGATTGTAAGTTAATTCATTTGTAAATCTCTTTATTTACATTTTCATTCTTTTATAACTTCATCAATTCATAAATCTATAAATCTTATTTAGTTATAAAATCCATTTATAACTTCATTTTAACACTCACAAAAACTCCTTATAATCCTATTATTTAAATTTATAAAATATCAATTTTATAAATCTTATGTATAAAAATTTATAATAAATTCAAAAATATCAATTTAAAGTATTTAAAAATAGTCAACTCCATATTTCAAAAATCACATTTTAATATATTTCACAAAAATCATAATTTTTATAATATAAAAATTAACCTTTATTTATTTAAAATAAATTCACTTCTTAATAATTCAAAATTATATAAAACATCTGTTTTCTAAATCACTTGAAATCTCTTTTAATTGAAATCATCACTTTAACATTTTTAAATTACCGAAAATAGGCCCAATGCTGCAACAGCACTAAATACATCAATCACGACATCCAAATCGTCATATATCACATGATAACAGCATATATCACAATATCTGTAAATAAAACCAATATTGGTAAGGAATCCAATTGGATCCCTCCAACCTGTCACCTGCAACAAATATACATATTAGAAAATATGTACAATGTTTGCTTCAAGCCAGACGTTCATATGAAGGGTCATCCGCTCATACACGGGAACGTATAGGGTCACATCTGCTCTAATAGGCAAGAATATATCCAAATACCCATCAGTATATATAATATATCATCCATACAATCATCAATTAGCATAAAATAAATTTATTCTCACTTATATAAAAGCATTAGTGAGTCAGAAAGGGTGGGTTGTACTCACTTTGGTTCCAATAGAAGTTGTAGTGTTTTATTCCGAATGAGCGTTTAATTTTATCCAAAAGTTTCACTAGCTCCAATAAAATCCAAACCAGCTTTAAAATATATTGCTCGTTAATATGGACCAAACGTAACTCGTTTCGTCAAAAACGGACCTCGTATGAAGAAGTTATGATGTTTTAAAGTTTATATGAATTTACATATATAAATTTCAATTTTCTTTTTTATTTTCAAACCCTTTTTTATATTGTGACCATTCTTGCATCAACAGATCTAGGCTGCATGCTTCTTCTTGTCCCCTCTTCGTTCCTTCACATGCAAAAACCCACTCGGACGCCAAACTTCATCCAATTTCCACGACCTTATCTCGACGTTTAAAGACGATCGGCCACCATCATTTTGAAGCCCTTGCTGAGCTCCACCTTCACTGAGAATGAAGCAAATCTTGGTTTCCTATTCTTCCCGAAAAATGTGCTTGAATGCAAGGCTTCAAATGAGATTTAGCATCGATCGGTTCCACCATTTTCGATCGTAGCCGTTGATCTTGTAGGTCTTGACGTGCTCTACAATTTGTTAGTTGAGAGTTTCTCGTATAGATTGATGGAATGGAAGATAATAGAGGAGAAAATTCGAATGATTTCGGCCATTAATAGAAAATGATTGTTAGCCCTAATTTGGCTAGGGTTTGGGAAAATAAGAAATTATAACGTCCTTTTATAGAATATTTCCAAACACTATTCACCCGAAATTTTTTCGAACTCCAAATGAAGCATGCCGCCTGGCGTTTATAATATTTTACCCATATTCCGAACACAATGGAATATATATCGAGAGCCAATTCGAACGTATTTGGAAGATAAGTTTTCGAATCGACTTGTTACAATTTAAAACTTACTTAAACAGATTCTTACGCATTTCAGCCTGCCACGACTGAACCGTAAATCCGATGGACAAGAAATTTAAAATCTTATAATAATATAACATTACGGATCCAATGAAATTTGTTTTATAGAAATCTGAGATTGTTTGAAAAATGGCTATTTTGCACGTTAATTTAATATTAAAATATTCAATTTTTGTAAATTTAATTTTAGTTCAATTTTAAAAGTTTACCAACATCGTACCAATTCAGATAGAATTAAATTCAACTTTATAATTCATTTTCATTCACATTAAATTCAAATTCCAATTATTTACACAATTTTAAATATTAAATTAACAATTTATTTATCCAATTTAATCCTTATATTTCAAATATAAGTTATTCAGCTTATAAAATTAACTTGTGAATATTTGAAATCAATTAAACATCCAAATTTCAAATGACTAAAATTCTAGGTCGTTACAATCATCATGTATAACAAAACACCTTTTTGGACAGTTTAAATCAACATTAAACTACAAATGTCAACTCCATTCAAAAGGGGTTGGTGGGGTAAATAAGAAAATAAGATAAAAGAAAGAAAAACAAAAGACAGAATCTCATAACGGAATGAAAAAATAAAATAATCAAATAAACAGTTCATGAAGCTATTTTACAAATACATTTGATTATACTTTTTCAATACAATCAGAGTTATACATAGAGTAGGTACACAAATAGTACACAAATCTCTGTATTCGTCCTCCATAAAAAAAGTCTTCAAAACTGAAATGCTCAGGCTGACCCGAGCGTAATGAAAAGACAAAACACTCGAGTCATAACTAAAAGATCTTATGGAAGTTAAATCAACAGTAAATAAATATGAGTGTAATGGCTTCAGAGATGTTTATGGGATATTACATCTCCTATCAGCGTATAACGTGTGTGCAATAACTTAAGATAGGTTTTAGGATTTCCATCTCCTAAGGATCTATTAACTATTTATATGCAGTAATATATGCTATATATATAATGTCTATCGGTAAAGTAAAGTATTAAAATAGCGTTAAGGCGTTGTCTGTATCCCTTATACACATTTTATAAATGTCGTAGTCTATACAGTACTGTAAACTCCACCAAACTGGTGAGCTATCAAGGAGCACTCCATAGGTATGACACAAACCAAAATCATAGTAGGCTCGATAAGGCATATGACAGGGCTCACGAGGCTATACCCATGGTTGGATTCTACCAGATTGCAAAAGCAGGCTGGTGGTAATGCATAGCAGCTACTCCCACCCACATCGAACAACACTTCCTTAATCAAATCGAGTGTGGCCACTAATCAATCACAAAGTAACAGATTTGGTAACGAGGAATCGCGTCTGATAGAAGGAGCGACCTAACTTAGCCTTGTCATGGCACTTGATTTTAGCCATATCAAGCTGAGCCAGAGAGGTCAGGGCTGCGTTCTTACCTCATACCAGAAGTGTTCGCCAAACCATCCTACTCCGTTCTGGATTCTCCACCACGTGCATAGTTGTTAAAGTGGTTTTAGAATTGGCAGAGAGTATGACAATATGACCCTGGTCTCTTTAACAACCAATCTCTTACATTTTTCACACCGTAGTCATTTCATAAAACATTTATATAATAAATTCAGAAAACAGTTCATACTTTCATATCAAGATATCCATATATTTATTCCAAAAGTATAAACATATTCATAAATACCGAGGAAGATTTCTTTTAATCAATTTTGAAAATAATGTATAAATCTCTCTAAACCATTTATAAACTATTTATATGCTTTAAAACCATTTATAAATCTATTTATAAATTCGCAAAACAATTTACAACTCTTTCCCTTTAAACAAGTTCCTTTTATAAACCCTTTATAAAATCCTTTAAAAACCTTTATAAACTCCTTTATAAAGCTATTATAAAATCCTTTTATAAATCCATTACAAAATCTCTTACAAAACTTTTGTAAATTCCTTATAAAACCTCTTATCTTTTTATTTATTAAATTTATTATAAAATCTATATTTATTGTCTTAAATCAAAACTATATTTATTATATCAAATTAAATTTAAAAAATATATATTAAAACTATAGAAAATATTTTATTAAATTAAATTTTAAACCATTTAAAAATATATTTTTAAACTAAATAAAATTAGAAGTAAAAATCTCAAATTTACTTTTTAAACCATTTATTAATTTATAAATTTAAAATTTAAAACGTATAAAATAAATTATTTTCCAAATATAAATTTTAAATAAAATCAATGGATTAAATTTAAAAATCAAATTTATACATCAAACATACTTTACTAATAGAAAATAATTTAAAACCAACCAACGGTGTCCGTATATATTTTTCTACCCTATGGTCAGGTGAAACGGTATGCATCATTTCGACGCCAAAATAATCAAATTTTCTGGGTATATATATCATTTCAACTCGTATCCCGAATCAGTAATTCCCAAATCAATAAAATCGCTCGTATTTATCATTTCAACCCATAACGATTTTCCCTAATCTATAAATCATTCAATCATTCACATATGTATCATTTTAATCCATAGTGATTTTCCTAACAACAAACTAAGGGAACTTGTAGTGTAATAACAACATATATAATAAACATAATATCCAATCATCCAAAATGTCAATAAATAAACGACCGTCATAGTCAACATCAAAATCAGCCAACAAATCACAATAATTAACTGGTTATCATTATTAGGTATTTAAAAATCAATTCAATTTCAATATTAATTTAAATGACAATTTAATTCAATATAAATTCAAATTTAAATTTAAATGTCAAATTAAACTACCAAACAGCAACCAATAATATTCTGACCATATCTTATATTTAATTTAAGTAACATAAGATGGTTTAGTATTTACGAGTGGGTTAAATCACTGGCCTTTGATTTCTACTTGATCTAAAACCCAAATAAAGCCTAAAATTTGAACAGTCTCAGAATCCAACCAAATTAGTTCCATGTTGTCCGGAATTCGATACGATCGTAACGGAAGAAGCTGTGTCCAAATCCGAGCTCGTATGAAAAAGTTATATACGCTAGAACATTAAAATTTAAATTTTAAATTAAAAAATAAAGAAAGTGGCAAAATATTAATTTATAGCATCCTCTCCAAAAAAACACGTAGCCAAACCCATGAGCAAGCTCCAGCCACCCACGTTGACTGCCCATATCTCCCCCTACACGCCGTCATACGCCACCCAACCACCTCCATTGACCTTGCCTTGCCACGCCGCATCACCTATAACCCCTACGCCAGCTCCGTCGTCCCCTATGATGTCGCGCCGCCGCCCACATGAACTAGGGTTTTGAACCATAAATCCCAAATTTTGACCACCCCCATCAGTAATGAGCAATGCGACCACCACCAATCGACTCTAAACACCACTCTCCATAATACCCATAAGCTAATTTTTCCAATTAGCATGCGAATCGAAAAGCCCCAAATTGCTAATTAGGATTTCTTAATTTATGACCTTTGACCGCGATTCTAGATCGACTCGAGCACTATTTCAAAAAATGAACACTTGCGGGTGATTCGTATTATCGAGGTTCAAAATGGGATAAAATATGATAGGGTTTGGAGAGTTTGAATTTGAAATTGATTTGAAATTGAAATTAGGGTTTTTGGAATTGTCTAATATTGGAAAGGAAGGAAGGAGATAATTGAACAAATACGTATAGAAAAATAGAATAAACATCTAGGGTTTCAGAACATGTCTATTTATATAAATAGAGATGGATAAGAACGAATGGACATATCGAATTGGGTTGAAACGATAACGACGACCCGAAAAGCACGTTTCGTCCTCGAAATGAAAGTAGGTCATCCCATATATCGAAATATAGGTTTTTGATAATTTTATACTCAATGGAACAAGTTTCAAACCCTAATTACATTTTATATAGAAGTTAGATTTCAAAATCAAATTATATTCATTTAAATTCTTTTAATTGATTTTTACGCGTTTCAAGCTCACATGATCAATCGATAAATCTGATCGCTACGAAACTTGAAATCCTACAATAATTCACCTTTGTGGATCTAATGGAACTAATTTTGTCAAGACCCGAGACAGTAGCCAAAATGGCTAATTTTCATGTTAATTAAATAAATTATTATTAAATTAATTTAATCATCTTTTAAATTCAATCTAAAAGTAAACAAATTTTATCATTCTTGGTTACACAGAAATTTATAATCTTTTAAAATAAATTTTCCATGTTAACTCCAATATTTAAATTTACATAAATTCTAATGTTAAATTACAATAGAAATAAAACCTATATTATTATAATTTAAATGCTCATAAATTCTTTTATTTTGATTCTCACACTTATTATTGAATCAACAGTTACCTTATAAATATAATTAACATTAGTTTACATTTTATTACATTCATATTTTATAATTATCATCTTTTACCTATTAATTATAATATTTCAATTTCATTAATTCCATTAATTACCAATTTAATTCTTCATTTACAATTATAACCAAATTAACTTTACAATTATTTCAATTGATTGAAATTACATTGAAATAGTTGTCAATAACATTCAAACAACATTTGTAAATCATATTCTAATAAAATTTCTCACTAATAGATCATAAATTTTAATTTCTCACAGCATTAAATTTCAAAATCTTATTCAATTTAATAGTTTTAATTATCAAAATATGGGTCTTTGCATCCTATGTCATATAGTTGATATTCTTAATGGTTTAATTAAACAACCGAGGATAACTTATTATTGACGTCGATATGAAACTTGTAGTTTCCGTTGATGTGCAAGAATACTCATTTGACAATCTAATGTGTTTTATTCATTTTGATTTGGCTAATTTCATTTCATCCCTTGCAATAAGTTTTAATCTTTGATTGTATCCATTTCCATTTTACTACCAATAATTTCTCAAAGAAATTCCTTCGCTACGAAGTTGATATTTCTTGAAATAACAATTGTTTTTCAATGCAATGGAATGAGCATTTATAAACATTTTATGAATTGACATGTATAAAACTGATTTGTTATCAGTTCAAAATATCTCTGTTAATAACATAAATTAGTCCTCCAATGATTATTGTTCCCAAACTTCTTTTGGAGTGATTCACATAAATTCCCTTAAGTACAATTATTACGTGCAGTCTTTTCGCTCACACAACCTACCAGCTCCGTGGTCTAGGACACGATGGGCTTCTTATAAACTTTTTTCTTGTATGAACTTGTAAACTATTCATTGGATGATATTAATTTTAACCTTATATACTGCTCTTAAGTACACACCTTATAAAAAGAATTTAACATGACCTTACTCAATATTAATTATGCTTTGTCCAACATATTTTGTTTACTCCTTATCAATTCATTATGTATTATAGGGTGATGACTCTTGAGACTGAATCTATATTCATTTTAGGTACATTTACAACTCTTTCCTATATACTTACCCACTCGATCAAATCAAATCATTTTGTTGCATGTTATTTTATTTATTTTCATTTTATATTCTATGAACTTATCATATACATGCTCCATATATGTCAAGCACACATATTTATATTTGTGATAATTAAACAGTGAATACAACAAAGTGCATGGAACCGTTTTGGTACTATCATATTTGTGATTGCATACATCTATATTTATCAAGCTTAAGCATTCGTTAACTCTTTTGATGGTCCCACTAAATAGGTGATTTACCCTTAATTATTTAAGGTGTGATTCACTAGTGCCATATGATTTTTTTTTTTTTTTGAATTACCTAGAGAACCAAGCTTTGCTTGTAAACTCTAGGGAAATATGTTCCTGCCAAACACATACTTCGAGTACTTGTTACAGGGTTGTCAGTTTCGGGGCTCGAACTCGTGACCTTCGATCACACAGTCCGGACCATCAACCAACTACGCCAACCCTGTTGGCTTAGTGCCATATGATTCATTATCATATGATCAAAGAATTACTTTTCATAACTATGGCTTAATCTGTAATTTCAAAATAATTACAAATAATTTCAGATACTATGATATTTTCCAATGCATCTCTTTTGCTATAAAAAATAATTACTATGCTATAGTTTTATTTCATAACTAATATTCATAATATTTCCATTGAAATAAAACTATGTCTACTCTTCAGTCATCACCGAAGACGAGATGTTATGTTATAAATAATGTATGGTATATCTTATGAAAATAAAATTTGTAACTTGATGCAATCAATAAGTGCTATGTGGCATGCTCTCATTATTTCCGCTATTAATATAGTAGCTTAATAAATACGGGGATCGTCATCATTAATATAAACTATATATCTCATATACTATATCTAATTTATAGTGGGGAGTTCTTTGATCAATTATCTTAAAATAAAAGAGACAAATCTTATAGACAACAATTTCTATATGAAAATACATTTCATAATAGGAATCATATATCTTATTCCAATGTTAATATCAACTTTCGTTTAAAATTTTCATTTTCGATGTTTTTTTACGAAGCAGAAGTGACCATTCGATCTCTTTATTATAATTGTACCTTAAATCACATCTACTTTTGTACATTTATTTTCCTTTTTAAATGGTCAAACAATGCGAAAGAAAAACCTTACTACAATACTATAATAAACTCTTTACAAAGTTGCATTTGAACATCTTTAAAATTTAAGGACATCAATTTTGTTGCACTTTACGTAAACTAATCAAAATTAATATTTCACTTTTTGTAGTTTTGGTCTAGTGCTACATTTAACATACTATGATCTTATTGTAATCAATCAAATTGATTACTCGATCTTATATTATGGTTTATTTGCTAATTTCAAAAGAACTAATGTCATCGAAGTATCGTATATTACAAACTATGACCGTTTACCATATATACACATATGTGACATTATATGGATCAAATATTTGCACTCTTGTATTGATTTATATTCGAAAATCATGGTATGTAATACAAGGTCTCAACCAAATAAACATGTAAGCAACCAATCACGAACGTATTTAGTATTTATGAAATTAGGCGCATCCATGGGTATGTAAAACATTAATATGCAAGAAGTGTTTAATAGTAAGTACATATTATATTTCTATTTGTCAATCTTTAATTCAATTCATTTGTATATTTTAATTGATAAACATTTATAAATAATATTAAACACACAAGTTTATCATTGTAGATTATTATAACATTATATAGCACATATTCCTACAATGTTAAAAAGGTTTAAATGTTATCGTTTGATTTTTTAATAAGGCTCCCACTAATCTTTTATGTTGCATCAAATCCTAAGTCGAAACATAGAAGTCTTTCGACTTCATTGGTGAGTATTAGAACTCATATTTTTTAGGATTCTAACATTGAGTAAAGCTCAACAAATCATAAGTCTGCATACGATGGATAACTCCTTATCGATTGTATCATATATAGCTCCTAACACATGATTCTTTATCCAAATCTCGTCCTTACCTTGAGGAGACCTCAACAAATAAAGAGGGATTATTCACTCCTACTCACAATTTCATAACAATCTAAGCATAATGCACATACCTTGAGGAAAGCTTAACAAATATGTGCAGTTATCTTAATTCATAATCTTTAATACATTATACCACGTGATATTGACTTACGAAATAGTATATTGCTTATGAAATACCCACGTGATTCACGTGTACAACACATTAGAAAACTTGGTTTGCATACATTTACGCATGTATTTATTCCTTAAGTCTCCTTAGGGTTTCTTTAATATTACACCTTTAATTTATACCTTCGTATTATATAAGTTTTAATTATATGTCTTTTATATTTTAACTAATTTATGAAACCATCTTATATATCGCATTGTATTAATTAAATCTAATTTAATTGATTTGAATTAATTACCCCTTTAATTAATTTTATATTATTCATAACATGCATATTCAATATTATATGTATAAACAAATTATAACTTTTATAGTAGAATGCATTTAACTTATATGTATGTATATTTATTTAGTTAATTAACGTTTGATTAACTAATTTAATTAGTTAATGTTATTTAATTTATTTAATTAATTAACCTTTAATTAATTTAATTTAATTTAATAAATTTAATTTATTAGATTTAATTGAATTATATTAGTTTTGAAATTTTAGTTTATATACATAAATATAAACTTATGCTATTTTAGACATTTTAAAATAACATGACATATATCAATATATATATAATACATCCATATATTTATTAATTAACTAACTTATTTAATCAATTAAATTTATTTATCTTTTTAGTAAATTTTAAATTTTGAAATTAATATTTAAATATTTTCAAACATTTTGGAAATATCATTATCTTTTCAAATAATTTGGAAAATTATGTTGTGTTATATTTTTTATAATAAACATGTTTTTATTTTAGATTTAACTTTTAAATTTAAAATCTTTTATTTAATTTTCAAACCAATCTTGAAATTTAGCCTATGGCCCAATTCAAATTGGTCATATACTATTAGAGGAAACCTTTGGACTCACTTTACCTTTGAGGATAGGCCGGTAGCCAAGGAGTGCAGGGTACCTAGTTCCTAAAACCCAAGCTTAGGCACTAGTTTTCTAGACATCCTGCTTGATTTGCAAGCTTACTTAGTCAGTCCTAATATTATTAAGTGAAAATAAAGGACACATCCCTGAAATCAAACTTAATACACAAAACATCCTTCTTATAAAAAAGATATAAATTGCATCCCAATTTTCAAATACTATACTTTTCTTTCCTACAATACCCCTCTTCTTCATTGCAGCAATGTTGATTATCCATGTATGGATGTTATACTCACATCGATAATTAAAATTTACACCCAATTAATTATCAATCTTCAAAATGCGATAACTTCTTGTAGAAATGACGGATTAACAAACCATTTTCACCATTAAATCGCAAATTGTATTATTTTTCTAATGAGTGGCATTGTGCATATGTACAAACAATGGCAGGACAAGCTATTCGTGGATTATATGGTATGATTGCAGACAATTCAATAATTATATGCAATAATTGCAAAAATGTCTGCAATTATACAATATAATTGCAGGCAAGTCTGCAATTTATATGCAATAGTTGCAGACGTTTCTGCAACTATATGCAATAATTGTAGACATTATACCATATAATTGCAGAAATGTCTATAATTATATGCGATAGTTGCAGACATTTCTACAACTATGTGCATTAATTGTAGACATGTCTGCAATTAAACTATATAATTGCAGAAACGTCTGCAATTATATGCAATAGTTGTAACTATATGCAATAATTGCAGAAATGTCTGCAACTATATGCAATAGTTGCAACTGTATGTAATAATTGAATATATATCTGCAATTGTACTATATAATTGCAGAAAGTTTACAATTATATGCAATAGTTGCAGACACTTCTATAACTATATGTAATAATTGCATACATGTCCGCGAATATCGAAGATGTTTAAAATTTGCAGAATTGTCTGCAAATATATGAAATAATTGCACCTTTATTGCAAATATGGTTTTTTGGTATGAACAATGATCTCATTTTAAAGATAATAAATTTTTTGATGAAAATGGTATGCTGATCCGATGTTTCTATAGAAAGTTATACGCGTTTGAAATGTTAAAAACGTAAAAGGTATTTGGGTTTTCGTGCGCGCGTGAATTTGAAATAAGCACTGGAACTTATTAAAAAATGGAAGGATGTTTTGTATATTTTCAAACCTTACAAGGAATGTATACTAAACGCACCCTATTATTAATTTAGACCACGTAATTCAATTGGGCTTTGATACCATTATTGGTCTAGAACAAACTCTGTTAGGTTGACCCAACTAAGTATTAGAACCTCCATTCAATGTTTCAATGACAGCAACTATACAATCATATGTATTATATACATCTTATCAAGATAACTGGTATGTACCACAAGAAGACATCATGCTTGAAGATATTGGGAATCAAAGAAAAATGAAGATCTATCGACCATACTATAATTAGTAAGGTTATTTTAGTGTAAAGAGTCTTAGATAAAACGTTGAAAGGTCTCCTTGAGTATATATGCACACATGATCATACATGATTTCATATACATCTCTACTATTCATAGAGAAAATTCATTGAACCAATTTACTCGGTGTCTTTTTAAAATTCCAGAAATGCCCTTGCTTCCGTTTACAATAATATAACGGCCCGTGTGCGAAGCACGGACCCATACTAGTTAAACATAAAGTAAAAAAACTACATTTAACATTTACATACGCCTGAGGAAAAAGCACAGACGTCTGTGACAATCCTCGAGAAATTGTTTCCTGAAGTCACAGTCGTATAAGGTTTTCCCACAAATGCCTGTCATTGAAAAATTGCAAACTCTGAATAGACACTTTTATTGAATGAATAGAAACCATCTCTTCATCGAAAGGTTGCAGCCATTAAATTGAATAAGCCTTATCTAATAGTAACAACTCTTCACTTGTACATACAATTGCTTACTTACTCTTAATCTGTCATAACCAAAATATAATCGTGGTTAAACCACTTCCTACAACTCAAAGCTTTCACATTCTCATACTCAAAGGAGATCATAGGAAGATGTGTATTATAAGTCAAAATCCGTATTATTTAGAACACAAGATTGTCAAAGAAATACTTTTATATTAGCCTATTCCTTCGGACGAAGCGAGGGTTAGTTGGTTAAAGGAAATACCAAAGGGAAGCGTTGGGACTAGACATAGGACGGGAGGTCCGAACCAGTATAAAATATATGGTGTGATCATTTTTTTTATTTATCTTAATTATATTTAATTATTGTTAGTATAGCTAGTAATATACATCCCCATACATATACATATAAATTGCATTAATTGTAAAGATCCTATAGACTTTCATTTGACTAATTCTCTTTTTGTTACAAAATTATAGTTCATTTTCAGATTCACCTCCATGGCCACTTTGAATACTGTTAATTTTTAAATTCATTGAAAAAAATTATTCGTTTAGAAATTTTTTTGAACATTTCAAAAGTATTACTTTTATGTTTTAAAAATAATGTCCAAATATATCTTGAAAAATCATCAATAATTACAAAAAAACGTATTTATTTTGATTTATTGAACGTACTTGAGTTGGCTGAATAAATCTAGATGGAGTAATTCGAGAGGTTACTTTGTGGAAATTTCCTTTTTAAATTTAAAGGAGCTTTTTTATAATTTAAAAAATTGACAAGCGTCACACAAGTTTTTAACCTTGTAGTTGATTTTAGGTGATCCTCTAACTAATTCATTTTAAGCTTGTTTGTCGATATTCTTAAAATTTATATGACAAAACTATTTAGGCCATAACCATGTATCATCATGATCCACATCTAAGCATAAATTTGTATTTTTTTAACATTCATGTTTAAAATAAACATGTTTTGATTTCAAAATCCTTCAAAAATTAAATTTTTATTTTGATAAAAAATATTGCATTTATTTTCCTTACAATAAATTTTAAATCCTTTATCACATAGTTGGCTTATACTTAATATGCTATGTTTCAAATTTTCTACCAATAAAACATTTGTAATTATAGGAGAGTTAGAAATACCGATATTGATGACTTCTCCAATTTCGATGACAATCCCTTTTGAGTTATCTTTGAATGTTACAGTGCCGCCATTGATATATATATATATATATATTAAATTTGATAACATATTAGCATTTCAAGTCATGTGCTTAGAACATCCCTATCGGGTATACATTTCAATTTATCTTTTGCTTTGATTTGGGGTACTTGCAAAATTAGAAAATTTTAATTGGTACCCACATTCTTTGATTAGGGTCCTACGTGTTAATGGAGGAAGGTAGCCATATCGACGAGGATTTGGTTCCTTTAGAGATGTAATTTTTATTATATATAACTTTCTATAATATTCATCAATACATTTTTGTCTAATTAGTTTATTATTTGTTTTTGGAATCCATATTTTGACCATATTTGTATATGAATTCTTAAACTTAGTTTCTAACTTTGAATTTTTGGATTTTGTGTATAATGTGCTATATTTCTTTGACTTTTATTTGATTTTAAAACCTAATCCATTTCGATTCCCAGATTGTTTAGATAGCGCAATCATATTTTCTAAAAAAATCCTTTATTGAATTTTGTCACATTATTTGTTATTTTATCTAATTTACTTTTAAAATCATAAATTTTGATATTTCTAGAACTTAAATTTGCTTGTAATTCATGTGTTTCTTTTCCAGATTAAAATTTTCTAACTTATAATTTTATAAATCATTTAATAATTTGTCATCTTGAGATAATAATGTTGCATTTTTTGAATAATTTCTAATTCTTCTTCTAAGATAATTTTTTCATCTTTCAATAATCCGATTTCTAATTCTGATCTAGTTAACTTTCCTACCTATTCCTTATTTATTTTTTTTGATTCTCCATATTTATAACATGCTATTATCGAAATATTCTACGTCCTATCTTCTATTTTGATAATGACAAAGGGGAAGAAATTTATGCATATACATGAAGGGAGACAAAATTTACTCTATGCGAACATTCTCTATTTTGATTAATATTTCTTCTAATTTGATTGTACAGTTGTGATAATAAAAAAGGGAGAGAATGTTAGAATCTCCATGCAATGTTTCCATGACAACAACTATACATTCATATATATTATATACATCTTACCAAGATAACAAGTATACTACAAGAAGACATCGTGTTCAAATATAATGAGACTTGAAGACAAACAAAGATCGATCGACCATACTATAATTAGTAAGGTTATTCTAGTGTAAAGAGCGTTGGATAAAATGTTGTAAGATCTCCTAGAGTACATATGCACACACGATCACACATGATTTCAAATACATTAAACATAAAGTAAAAAACTGCATTTAACATTCACAGACATTTGAGGAAAAATCATAGATGTCTGTGACAATCCTCAGGAAATTATTTCCTGAAGTCGCATACTTTTGAGGTTTTCCCATAGACGCTTGTCATTTGAAAACCTACAAAACTCTAAATAGATACTTCTTTTGAACGAATAGAAATCATCTCTTCATCGAAAGGCTACAGCCACTAAAATGAATAGACCCTACCTAATTGTAACTACTCTTCATCTGTATCTCTTTAAATCTATAAATAATACCATGATTGAGATTTAGAGATTAACTAAATTAAGTTAATTAGAATTATTTTCTCTTGATTTCTTATTACTTACTTGTGCATATAATTGATTACATACTCTCAATCTATCATAAGCAAAATATAATTTTGGTTAAACCACTTCCTAAAACTCAAAGCATTCACATTCTCAAATCAAAGGAGATCAAAGGTAGTACTAAAAATGCATGTTATTTGGAACAAAAGATTTTCATAGATATACTTTTGTATTAGCCTATTCTTCTGGACAAAGCAAGGGATAGTTGGTTAAAGAAAATACTGAAGGGGAGCTTTAGGACTGGACATAGGATGGAAGGAACAAACAAGTATAGAATATCTGGTGTGATCGTTTTTATTATTTATCTTAATTATTATTTATTGTTCTCTATTTAATATAGTTAGTAATATACATCCTCACAGATATACATATAAATTGCATTATTTGTAAAGATCCTATAGACTTTCACTAAGTACTTCATGAGTGAGTTTTACATACAGCATTTCGACTAGCACAACCATCACAGGACATGAAGGGGTAAAAGGAAATGCTTTGTCATAGATCACAATGTGAAAACACTGTATTATGCTAGGTGCAGGAATCAAAACTAGGATATACTAACTTGCACCTTAATTGGTTTGAATTTCAACTAAATCGAAACCCAAGTCCGTTAGGGCATGGATCATTAGTTTTGGTAGCCTATATTAAACATAAGCATACCAGAGAGGGATCAATATAAACTCACAGCATAATAGAAAAATATAATAGAACATTTACACCGACTAAAGCTACTGACTTGGAATCAATATTATTCCTTGGATATCTAGTCGCCTGGTTAGTGTCGAGCATGAAAGTGAAGACTTCACTATCTGCAGTTTCCGTCTTGCACCAATAGCATATCCCTCTAAATCTGTCCTATAGGTTGTAATGAGAAGTGGGTTAGAACAATGTTCTGGTGATTGGAAAATTACACACTTTACCCATATCATAATTTATGCCGATTGATTTCCTTTTAAGTGTTACGTCTATTATTTACGGCTAATACGGTCAATCCTATGTGCGCATACGTAAAGTCCAACCTTCTCCGAGAAATAACTATTTATCCCTACATACATATACATATCTAAAAATTATGCTACATAAAAAGCTCAACCACATAATACTTCTTAAATAGGGAGAAAGCAGACCTAACTTCCATTTAATACCTCACCTAAAGCGGGCCCTTCATAACATAATCATTAGTCAATTTCCCTAGCTACAAAGACTGATAACCCTTAGATATGGCTTCGTAATATAACTATTGCATTGCTAACGCATCTCAAAGACTCGTCTAAGAGTTAACTAGCCCACTCCAACAAACAAAAAACTAATTGATTAAAATTTAAGATCTATGCATATCTCATATGGATTCTACACTAGTAGGTAGAAAAATCCATCAAGCCATAACCTGAATCTTTGCCAACGGCCGCTTGGGACTGCCGGTGGCCATCGCCTATGTGCTAACCCTACTACTACTACATACCGGCCCAACAAAAATACTGACATAGCGTCTCGACCTTTCGTAGTAGAAATTTCATTTGGCTAATCTACTTTAATCAAGGAAAATGCCCCTTCCAATTACTTAATACCTCTTATTAGAGATGAATCAGACCCCATTTTTTTAAAAGTACTGGGCCATTTAATCTTTCAAATCCAAGGCGAACCCTTGGTGTATTTTCCTCTACCTATATGCAATCGCATATCCCTTCCCATGGGTTCTAAGATTGGAGATGTACCATATCAGCATTAAGCATACACAACTGCCGGTTACCTCTAGGTGAAGGGCAGACTTCTATTGTGTAGCTCTATTGATCTTGCATCCCAACCCATTAAATCAAACCAACCATCCTATATTTAAATATTGGGCTAAGCCCACTAATTTATGCTTTTTCTAAACGTATAATTAAGTTTGTACAATTTTTTGCTATAAAAATTACATTGCCTTCCAATATTTAACTCCTATCTTATACACTATTTATTATATTCCATAAGTGTCAATTATCCGTAATAAATGGTCATTATTATTCTAATTGGACAATTTCTAATAATATTTATTTTTTCGTTTTAATTCAACCTATTATGCCCATTTCATTTCCCCATAAATGCTATATTAAATCATTTAACCAGTCTGATTAAACATGTTTATGTCCTTAATTAATTCATGTAACTCCTTATTAACTACACATTTATTATCCTATTAATTTTGGTGTTACTATTTCTTTTCCATCTAGACCTCCTAATCCTATAATTTGCTATGCTATTTCTAATTGGACGTTCTAATTTAACTAATGTGAATATCGATGTATAATACGCTATATAAATATATTCTTATTTTTAATCGGTAAGTGCGGTTATATGTCTGTGTGTGTTTGTATACGTGCCTTTATGTATATGTATGTAGGTATATGTATGTATGCGTACATATATGTATGTGTGTATGTGTATGTATATATACATATATGTATGTACATGTGTGTATGTTTCTATATATACACATATATTCCTATTTCTAACTATAAATTCCTAAATCAAAACAATCATTTCTACGTTTTAATTTATTAGAGCTATCCTTCCAAAAAGGATTACCATTATAACCTTCCATAAATAAACCAAAAGTGAGACCTTTGCTTCATTTGAAATTACAAAAAAATATCACTTTTTTTATTGAAATAAATAGTGCAAACTATAAGGAAGAACATTCGTACTTTACACATATCTTCGTTTTTGGTATATTCCTTATTATTTCAAATGATGCACTTTTTGTACATTTGTGGAATTAGCTAATTTTTGAAAATAACATGGAAATAGATACAACTAAATTGTACCCACAACGATCTTAATAAACTAAAACAAAGAAATTCACATTCCAAGTCAAACTAAGGTAATATTAACTAAATATACAACCCAACCGTCATAACTCTTGAATAAATCTTACAATCTTATCAACATTCAACTTCAACAAATTTAGGGCGGATTCCTAAATTTCCATTTTATGGTGTAATTACCATTCCTATTCCAATTACATATACGTTCATTTTAAATCTACAACTCATTAAATCTTATATAGGCATAATAATGAAATAAAATTCAAAGGCATAAATTTCAGTGTTATAAATAAATCATATAATTTACCACTCATCTTTCAACTTTCCAAACCTCTAAATTTTAATTCGTCCCTTTAACTTGACTCCTTTTACTTGATAATCCAAAAAAATATGTATAACAAGGAATATGCATACTATTAAAAATACAGATTTGAGAAGAGAATTGGCGAAAGGGAAAATCTAGATTTATAATTATGAAATTTATCTTTTTCTGTGGTATTGATTCGCTCCATCTCTTCATCTCTTTTATTTACTACCCTACTCCGATTTGTAAATATACATATAATATTATATTTTAAAATAAATAGAAATGGTGGAGAAGAAAAAATGGCAGAGCACTACTGCTTTCATCAAAAAAAATATGAGAAGAGAAGTGAGAATTTAGGCATGTATTTATAGATGCACGAATCAATCATATCCCTAAAATTAAAATAATTAAATCAGGTTCGTTTGGTCCCAGTTCAACCCTAGCCACCACTATCAGGACCGGTCAACAGCTCCTCTATGAGAGGTCGCCTGGCGATAAGGAGGGGGTCAACTGGTGTGGTCCAACATTTAATGTTACTTATTTCTTATTTTCCCATTTTGATTATTTTGCTTTTGGAAACTTTAAATGCTGAAAACTTCTTTATTTGAACTCCTATCGCAAACTTTCAATACGAAATTTGCTTAGAAAATCACCACGAACGCAATGGCTCAGGTTTTATGGTCAAATTATGAAAATTTCTTAAATTCTACTTTGAGCCTTATTTATTATATATTAATTACCAATGGTTTTATGGGGTGCTACATTCTCTCCCTTAAAAGCCCTGAAATTCCTCAAGGGTTGAATCATGTAACATAGCATGCAGCCATTCTAAACTATCTAACCAATTAGTGTACAACAAATTTTATTGCCAAATGTGTATAAATGTAAAGTATATCATAACATATATGAGTCGTATGCTGAATAATTCCTAATCGGTGCCTTCTATATGAATGCATTCTTTTAAAAACATTTTGAAAATATGATGCAAACAACCTATATATACTAGTAGTTCTATATGTATGCAAGTTTTCAAAAATAAAAAATCTTTGTTTTCACATAACATTTCCCACATTCCTATGAGTAGTAGTATGGTTCAACCAATTTTGCGTCCCATCCTTACCATCCAATACATAACACACGATTTTCTTTTCTTTTTTGAGAGTAATAAGCAATCCTCTTTTAGAAGAGGTGTAACGACTCGTAAATCTTAGCTGTTTAATAACAAATTAACTGAATTTTTGTGAAATTTTAAATAATTGAATTTGGCAATGAAAATTGGATATTTGGAATGCGTCTTTTAAATATAGCAAATGGTAAATTTTCACTGGTAAATATGAATGTTAGATTTGTTGTGTAATTTCCAATTTCAATTTAAATTAGTTAAAATTGATGTAAATAAAATATTTTCAAAATCTGAATATTTTTATACAACAAATATGTAAACTATTTTTTGAGTGAGACGCCATATTTCATTTCATCAAATTTGGACTTCTCTAGCCACGTATATCTTATTTTCAGCAAATTTGCAGCGGTTTGTCGACGAAATTCGAATTTTGACTGGATGATTGTATCACTCAGATCTGTATACCGTTCTGATCATCTCATCATGCTGATTTCCATAGTATATTCAATTATATGTTTCGGAGTCTGATACACGGTGGAATCGACGAAACGGTTAACTTTAACAGTCCGTCTTCTGTTTCCTGATGACCATTTATTTCCACAGTTCAAAAAACAATGGTCAACAGCTTTTATTATTTCTTGGAATTTATGTAGGACTTTTGGTTATTCCACCTTTTCATTTATATTGGCTGGATCGTTTATCTCCTTGGTCCGTTCACTCTTCTGAAAATAATTATGACAAGTGTTTATATATTTGTTCGTATTTTGCTTTCCAACAATCCAGTATCTCCTTCTTCTTTGAGGAATTTCCCTTCCAGCTTTCTATTTGCTCCTGGCTTTCTAAACCTACCTACATCTAGTTTTGCATCTAACCTATGCAGCCTCGCAGAGAATGAGCCTCGCATCCCCTCCGAGCAATGCCTCCGGCCCAATAACCGTAGCATGCATCCCCACTCGTCACACCCACAACTGTCGCATGCAGCCTCCTGATCTAGCTGTTCACGGCCTTACGCCCCACCCGCTCCACCTGACACGTAAAACCCCCTACTACCCTCCACCTCCATCAACTCATGCACACTAACCGACCATCTTCCATTTGCCTATTGATCCCAACGCCAGCGACTACTCCCAAATCGCCAAGACCTTCCGCTTGACCAACCCCTCCACGGCTCGCCTCCAATAACGCAACAGCGGATCCTTCACCTTCCAATCCACCATTCCATTGCCATTCACTTAGCCACAGCTTCCATGCAAAACGCTCATCCAACGCCACTTTCAGGCCTCACGCAACCAAGCGTCGCCAATCGCACAGCCTGGCCGACCATCCTCTCCCTTCTTCACCACACTCAGTTCGACCATCCACCCATGCGCAACCACCTGGCCACGTCCAGTTTGCATGCCTTCCTCCACTTTGCTTTTGTTTATACACTTGGGTATGACAGTTTTTATCAATTCATTTTTATATATATAAGTTATGTTTATTATATATAAAACTATATAAGTTATAAGATTAGTTTATAGCTAAAGTTATATATGTTTATAACCTGGTTTCAAAAATATAATCTATTGTATACTTATAAAGTATATAAATAAAATCTGTTACAGATAAGTTGTTGGTATTAATTGTAAGTTTATATAAGTATATTTAAGTTTGGTTTCAAATATAAATACATGGATTTTTTTTGTTTAGGGGCGATGTGTTTATTAGATACATATAGTTAGTGTATAGAGTATACAATGTATTCAAATGCTTCGTTATAGATTCTTATGATTAAGAATATTATGATTTAATATATATGTGAGGATTTTTGATAGGAAAATATACGTATTTAATAAGTATTGGTTTTTAATATGATGTGAAGATGTTTTATTATGTGTTTTAAACTGGACGTGGATCTTTGAATATAATTCATATATATATATATATATATATATATATATATATATATATATATATATATATATATATATATCGGTCTATATTATCTATGTGCATATGGGTATGTATGTTATATATATAGATTCTATCAACTCCTTTTGCTTATTTTGGCCTACGTAAATATATATAGTCTGTATATGTTATGATCTATATATGCTTATATATACTGCTTTAAATACAGTTTAAGCTGTAAGCCGAAGGAATATAGTATTTTTGCAAATCTATGTATATCGATTTACAGCATATATTTTCAATAAAGTATACTTGGATCCCACTTTTAAAGTATATATATAAAGGTATATTATATGTATATACTTTAAGGTTTATTCTTTTATATGGCTTTTAAATGTTGAGTTTTTGAATAATATGTATATATTAATTTTAAAATGTATGTGTTTTAAGGATAATGATTTATATATATATATATATATATATATATATATATATTCTATTTTAATATTGGCCTTAACCTAAACATTGATTTCATAAAATAATAATAATATATACATTTTCTGTATATATCAAGCTAATTTGATTTGCTCTTATCGATTCTTATTTATCAGTTTCGTCCATCAAATCCGTTTTCAGCTACTTTGCTTTAAGATTTATTGTTTGGGTTGGTCGAATTTGTGATCTATTCCGTGTGCTTGTCCTGTTCTTTCACGGGTTTCTCTAGCCTCTAAAGGTGAGCAACCACTCACGATTAACATTCTTATATTTATTAAATTTAATTCATATTGAAATGATAATTGAAATATGCTGTTAAATATGAACTGCTTATTATTTATTGCTTTATGTGATACGATGTTATCTGAAACTGTTCAATATGACGTATGACACCATATCATGTTGTTTACATTTTATTTAATTTATCACTGATGTTATATGCCTATTGATATGTTATATTATTTGTTCTCATTCTACAAGTTTCCTGTTATTTTTAAATTCCCTATGGGTTGAAATGATACATTCACGAACGATATTATAAATTGGAGGAAAATTGTTATGGGTTGGAATGATAAACCCAAGCGACTTTCATTGATTTTAAATTTTGGGATTGTGGTTTGAAATGATATACACCCGTAAATATTTAATTTGCAGATTGAAATGATAAATATCCGTATTACTTGACCATAGGATAGAAAATTATATACGGACACCGTTGGTCTATATTTTGAAAATGATTTCCAAAGTTTTAAAAGGAAATATATGGGTCATAATGAAGATTGATTTTAAAATATGATATATATATATATATATATATACATATATAAATGTTATTATTTTATATGTCTAAATTTTAGATTTTAAAATTATTTTGGAAATTTTAAATTTATAAGTTAGTTTTGAAAATATAATTTTGAGATTTTACTTATAATTTTACTATTTTAAAATATAACAATAGATTTAATATAAAATAAATTTAATAATAAGATTTAATTTAATAAAAAATTAATTTAACTAGTATATAATATGTTTAAGCATTTATTTAAATTTATATTAATATTTTAAAAATAGATGTTTTTATAACTTTAGTACTTGAGGTTTGGAAGATAAATTAATGTTGACTTGGAATTCAAATTGGTTAATAATTGGATTTAAATAAGAATTGAATTGAACTTATTAGTTTCGAGATTTTGAAAGATATAATTTATAACTTTCTTTGATAAAAAGTGATTAAATGAATATTCGCAACTTTAAATAAAATTGAGGCTGAATATTTAATATTGATTTAAATTTATAAATTGTGATTTTATTTAATTGTTATTAAAATGATTGAGTGCATATTCTCCAATTTGAATAAAAATAAAGTTAAATGTTGAAATAATAAAAACCTATCTAGTAAATGTTGAATATTAAACTTTGAATCTTATTGGAACTGAAATGATAGTTCAAACCTGGATTTGAAATTGATAAAAATTGAAATGGTTTATTGAGAATTTGAATTGAATCTTTAACCTTTTGAATTGAAAATGTTGAACAAGAATTTATTTAAATTAAATTTTGGAATTTAAGCTGATTTGAATCATTTTGTGAAATTTGAGGAAACCATTTTATTATATAAAGTACTTTTAATATGTATAAACTATTTTAATATATAAATTATTTTAATATATAAACTATTTGATTTATAACTATTTTAATATACATACTATTTTCAATATCTAAACTGTTTAAGTTGTAAGTGGTATGATTTTAAAAGTGTTATGATCTTTAAAAGTGTTTCGATTTAGTAGTGTTATGATTTCCAAAGTGTTATGATTTCCAAAGTGATATGATTTCAAAGTGTTATGGGTTCTAAAGTGTTATAATTTGAAAGTGTTACGATTCTGGAAATGAATATTATTTACAGTGAATAATGATATCAAATCGATAAGGTTTGAAATGAATATGATATTTGATATGAAGTATGAATTTGTGAAATGAAATGACCACAGTGTGAAATAAGCATTTGGTTGTTAAAGAGACTGGTATCGAATATTATCATACTCTCTGCCAATACCGAAAACCACTTTAACAACTGTTTACATGGTGGAGATTCATGAATAAAGTAGGATGGTTTGGTGACGATTTTATATGAGGTATTAGCACAGCCCTGACTCTCGTGAGTTAGCTTGATGTGGCTAAAACAGTAGCCACGCTGGGCCAAGTGAGGTCATTCCTCCTATCGGGCACATTTCTTCGATAACATTCTGTTACTTTGTTATTTGGTCTGGTGCACCTTTGATTTAGGAGTGTATTACGAGGAGGGCGGTAGTAGCTGCTATACGTTACCACTAGTTCGGATACGCAAACAGTATATCTACCTGGCATTGCCTCAAGTGCCTTGTCGCATGCCCTATCGCGCCTTCTACGAGTTTGGTTTGTACCATACCTGTGGAGTGCTCTCTGAGTAAACCTCACGGAGGAGCTTACGGTACTGTATTGACTGTGGGAATATATCAAATGTGTTAGGGGGATATGGGTAGTGCCTTAATGCTATTTTAATACGTTTACTTTACTGATAGACATATTATAATAGCGTATATTACAACATAGTAGATAGTTCCACGGGTCCTTAAAGGATGGAAATCCCGAACATCCTTTAAGTTACTTGTATTTCAGTTGACATTTCACTTAAGTTGAATTAATATATAAGAATGTTAATCCTGACTCGAGTGTTTTGTGTTTTACTTTATGCTCGAGTCAGACTGAGTGTCATAGCATTTGATACTCACCATTGGAGTTGGAGCTTCACTTGGAGATCCACCTGTATCTATTCAGCGTTCAACTATCCAGTTTTTTTTCAGACTTGTCATTTATTTGTATCGAGACTACATTGTATTTGAGATATTCTGTTGTATTTTATTTCAAACTCTATTGCTTATATAGTAGCTTCATGAACTACTATTTAACTTTTCCGCTGCTTATTGTATATTACTCTGTGTCTATGATTCTGTGACTGATCTTATTTACTATATATACTGAGTTTTGCTAAATATAAATTAACAATCTGTTGTTTTGAGAAATTCAATTCTGACATATGCGGATGAGAATGGTTCGAAATACCGATTCATTACAGTTGGTATCAGAACTCTAGTTTTGGCAAAATTTAGCATATGGAGTAAAACATAATTACAAAATCACCTTTGTTCGAGCTTGAATTTCTCCTCTTTGATTTGAATTCCCTTTGAATTTTGGAACTTTCCCCTTCATTCTGAAAATTCATTCTCGTCCTCTCATGTCCACGTTCTTTTGATACTAGTACATCCCATAGCTCCAACCTCAACTATCAACTTCATCTTTTGTGTGACTAATCCCATCGGAGGTCCCTGCGATCTTAATATGATCCGTGAAGGGGTGAAACTCTTTTACAATAGGCATCGATTCACCAGAGATTTCTACATCCTCGGTTTGATGCTTTTATCTCTTGCCAAAGCCCGAATCATTTCTCTAGTAAACAACCAGGGTAATTCCCTTATGATCAAATGTCGAATGCCTTCAGTTATGTAGGCAGTTCTATCTTTCGTTTGATACTCTGCCTAGTGGTCTTGACTACCTCTTGATAATCAGGGAATATCCTGATGTTTTGCTTAAGTCGCATCTCTCCCATTTAAGCAGGAAATTGAATTTCCACATCGGTCTTATCCTTGGAATCTCGGTTGACCCGGTTAAGATCGCCCATGATTTATATAAGTCTATCCATGTTTTCTCTTTTGTAATCTATCTATCTTATATCACTTTCGAGCCTGTCTATCTTAGTTAGAATTTTCTAGGATCGGGTCCTTCTGAATTTGAACCTCTATCCTTGTTTTCAAATCCATTCTTAAAGCATCGTGTGAAGGAGTGTATTTGTTATTAGTATAAAATTGTTTTATATTATGTTGTTTGATTTGTTAAGTTGATTTGGGGTTTCGATCGATTCGTCTAGCCAATGCTATCAATAGGAATTCCTGAACACTTGAACAAGCAAACTGACATCACATTGTTTTTAATATTGGTAAATGAAATAATTTTATGTATGATTATATTTTATATATAATTTTTCTGAAATTGGATAGTTAATTAAATTGGTTGTTAGGAGTGATAACACTAGATTATCATTTATTATTTTGTCAACACTACTAAATCATTTTCTATTGTTATATGTTATAAGGTGTTGAAATTTTATAAATAGGGTATTTGATTTGAAAATGAAATGAATTTAAATTAAAGAATTGAAAATTAAATTTCCGGTGCATTTGTAAATTTGGTTTCCATCTTTTGAAAAAATATATTATTTGAAATTATTTTCGCATGAAAGTTGTTTCCAAAGAATTTTAAATGAAGAAAATCAGTACTCCCCTCTTTTGTCACTATAAAATAATTTCAGTGATGACTGCTGCATCATCGACATTCTTTTTCGAGTCTCAAAGTGGAGAGACCAGTTAATAGCTTTGCTGCACAGTTTTTTTAAAGATGGATTTGATTGGAATTTCTTGAGTATGATTTGATTTATAAAATATAATGGTATATGTATATATATTGTTTGCGCCAAAAATGGCCACAACCCCCAGAAGTAGTGAAAGCACCAGTGTTTGCACACAGATTCTCAATATTTCAACACAGATCTCAGATCTAAATAAAATAGAAAATAAGAGTGAAGAAAGCAGGAAAGAACATAATATTTATAGTGGTTTGGCAATCTCCGACCTACGTCCACTTTGAATCAATCCTTTTATTCCCTTTATATTGTAGTTACAATTACAAGCCTTTAGTATCAATTACAAAAATGTCAGAGCTTCAGGGTCAGAGAAGGAGAAGATCTCTTTTTAGTTGTCATAGCCCAACTATTTATAGGTGTAGATCCAAAAATATCCGCCTCAAAATTTGGAATACCTCTTCTTTTGCGCAAGTGGGCCCACCAGACTAATCCAGAGCGATTTAGAATCGATGCGCATTCAATTCTTATCAATCCAAGAGTGGTCCAATCACGCTGAAATCGATCAGGAAGGTTCTCGAGTGCATCAGGAAGCTCCTCTTCAAATTTCGTAGCATTTGGACTTGTAGATTGTGGGTTATGATCGATGCAAGTTTGTGGTTCGCGTAAAGGCTACCGTGTTCGTATCGATCTCCTGCCCCACATTCTCCTCCCTTCGCATCGATATAGTTCTCATCGATGGTGTGTGTCGAAGATCTAGGAAAGATCCACCTTTCATGCCACGTTGACTGATTCCTTCGTATCGATCGATACAAACATGGCTCCTGAATCCTTCATATCCATATGCTACCATCCACCTATTAACGCCTTTGGTCTTCTTCGTATCGATGAATGAGTGTGTCCTTCGTATCGGTCAATAATCGATCAATACGAAATTCTCATCCAAGTCCCAGTGACCATTACTTCATTCTTCATATCGATCCCGGCCCTGATCGATATGAAATGCATTGACATACTTCGCCATCCAATCGATACGAATGTATCAATATGAAATCCACAGCCCGAGTTCATCTTGATCGATACAAACTTGTCAATCCAAAGTAAATAGAAAAACCTACTTTTATCGATACGAACTATATCGATACGAACTGTATCGATACGAAAACATCGATATGAAACCAGTTCCTTCCAATATTGATACATCCATATCCAAGCATACGAACTTCGATCGACCTGAAATTTGAAACGTAGCCTCTCCTAGCCTTGTCCAACATTCCCAATCGATCCCGTCTTAATTAGAGCTTGGCCAAATTTTAAGGACATCGATCATAGCATTGTTTCCAATCGATCTCCAATCCTGTTATCCATCCTTTCTAGCCAATTTGTTGATATCTTGGCCTTGACCAAAAGGTGGGATAACATATATTCATATTTAAAAATGGTGGAAAGTGAAATCGAAAATTTAATTTATAAATTCTGTGTTAATTTTGGGTTTTCAATTATTGAAAGAAATCAAAATTTTGAAATATTTTAAGTGTTTAAAACTTAAATTGAAATTTAAAATAACTTGGAACAGTTGAACTATGATAAAATTTATCTATATAATATTCAATTGCATTCTAATAAACATGTATAACTTACTTGAATTATTTAAAAAGTTGAAATGTGAAGATGAATTTGCAATTGAAAGTTATACAAGAGAAAACTTAAAGTAATAAAATTGTTCAAACTAAAATCTGACTTAATAAAATGTTGAAAATAAAAGGTAAATTGGTACAATGTTCGATTATATTCAAAGACATTTATACAACTTACTTGGGTAGGCTTTAAATGTAATTGAATAATATACAATATAGTATAAGCAATAAAATGTTCAAAAAAAAATGATATTTTGTTAAGGCAATTTATAAATAATAAATTGGATAATAAATTTGATAGTAAAAAAAAGAACAAATTTGTTGAATAATACATTTGTTGGATAATAAATGTTTATACATTTAATATATGTGGCAAATTATATTAAGTGAAATAAATTAAATAATAAAAAGAAAAATACTATTTAAGTAAATAAATATAGAGTTAAGAATGGTTGAAATTAATATTTTAAGTGAAATCAACCTAACTAAAGATAAATGGATAAAATAATGAGTTATATAAAATAAATTTTGTTTTGAAAGAAATTTTGTAATAAATGTTAATAAATTTAAAAGCTAATCAATTGAATGAAAATAGATTGAATCGAAATCAACCAAATGTGAATATATTGAATATTAATTGATTGACTAAAATGGATATAAACAAAATCTGTTGAATATAAATCAATTTAAAAACTAATGAAAGCATACAATGGTCTTAAATTAATTTTTGTATTTAGTACTATGTATTTTGAATATATCTTTCCTTTCTGTTACTTATTTTCTCCTACCTCCTTCCTTTATAGGGACGAAAAGTTTTGAGTGCGGAGAGTGTAATGACCCATAAATCTTAATGGTTTTAATAACATAATTAACTGAAATTTTATGAAATTTTAAATAATTGAATTTGGCAATGAAAATTTTATATTTGGAGTGCGTCTATTTAAACGTAACAAATGGTAAAATTTCACTGGTAAATATGAATGTTAGTTCTATTGTGTAATTTCCAATTTCAATTTAAATCAGTTAAAATTGATGTAAATAAAATATATTCAAAATCTGTAAACTATTTTCTGTGTGAGACGTCATATTTTGATTCATCAAATTTAGACTTCTCTAGCCTCGTTTATCTTATTTTCAGCGAATTTGCAGTAGTTTGTCAACGAAATTCGAATTTTGATTGGATGATCGTATCACTCATATCTGTGTACCATTTTGATCTTCTCATCATGCTGATTTCCATAGTATATTCAATTGTGTGTTTCAGAGTCCGATACACGGTGGAATCAGGGAAACGATTAACCGTAACGGTCCGCCTTTTGTTTCCTGATGACCGTTTATTTCCACTGTTTAGAAACTAATGGTCAGCAGCTTTTATTATTTCTTGGAATTCACGTAGGACTTTTGGTTATTCCACCTTTTCATTTACATTGGTTGGATCGTTTATCTCCCTGGTCCGTTCACTCTTTTGAAAATAATTATAACAATTGTTCATATATTTGTTTGTAGTTTGCTTTCTGACAATCCAGTATCTCCTTCTTTCAGGAATTGCCCTTCCACCTTTCTATTTGCTCATGGCTTTCTGAACCTACATGCTTCTCGTTTTGCATCAAACCCATGCTGCCTCGTCGAGAACTACCCTCACATCCTCTCCAAGCAACACCTCCGACCCAACAACCGCAGCGCGCCTCCCCACCCGTCACACCCACAACTGTCCCGTGCAGCCTCTTGATCCAGCTATTCACGCCCTCACGCCCCATCCACTCCACCTGACACGTCAAACCCCCTACTACCCTCCATCAACTCAAGCACACTAACCGACCATCCTCCATTTGCCTGTTGATCCCAATGCCAGCCACTGCTCCCCTATCGCCAAGACCTTCAGCTCTACCAACCCCTCCACGGCCCGCCTCCAATAATGCAACAGCCGATCCTTCACCTTCGAATCCACCATTCCATTGCCATTCACTTAGACGCAGCTTCCATGCAAAACGCTCGTCCAACGCCATTTTCAAGCCACACGCAACCGAGCACCGCCAGTAGCATAGCCTGGCCGACTATCCTCTCCCCTCTTTCCCATCTCCACCGAACATAGTTCGACCATCCACCCATGCGCAACCAACTGGCCACGTCCAGCTTGCATGCCTTCCTCCACTTTGCTTTTGTTTATACATTTGGGCATGATAGTTTCTATCAATTCACTTTTATATATATATGTATATATATATATATATAAGTTATGTTTGTTATATATAAAAATATATAAACTATAAGATTTGTTTATAGCTAAAGTTATATATGTTTATAACCTTGTTTCAAAAATATAATTTGTTGTATATTTATAAAGTATATAAATAAAATTTGTTATAGATAATTTGTTGGTATTAACTGTAAGTTTATATTAGTATATTTATGTTTGGTTTCAAATATAAAAATAAGGACTTTTTTATTTAGGGTGATGTATTTATTAGATACATATAGTTAGTGTATAAAGTATACAATGTATTCGAATACTTCGTTACAGATTCTTTTGATTAAGAATACTATGATTTAATACATATTTGAGGATTTTGATTGGAAAATATATGTATTTAATAAGTATTGGTTTTCAATATGATGTGAAGATGTTTTATTATATGTTTTAAACTGGACGTGATCTTTAAATATAATTTATATACATATATATATGTGTGTGTGTGTGTGTGTGTGTCAATCTATATTATCTATGTGTATATGGGTATGTATGTTATATATATATATGTATGTATGTATGTATGTATGTATGTATGTATGTATGTATGTATGTATGTATGTATGTATGTATGTATGTAGATTCTATCAACTCCTTTTGTTTAAACATGTATATATATAGCATGTATATGTTATAATCTATATATGCTTATATATACTGCTTTAAATATAGTTTGTAAGCTGTAAGCTGAAAGAATATAGTATTTCTATAAGTCTGTGAATATCGATTTACAGTATATATTTTTAATAAAGTATACTTGGATCCCACTTTTAAAGTATATATATATATATAAAGGTATATTATACGTATATATTATAAGATTCATTCTTTTATATAGATTTTAAATGTTGAGTTTTGAATAATATGTATATATTGATTTTAAATTGTATGTGTTTTAAGGGTAATGATTTATATATATGTGTGTGTGTGTGTGTGTTCTATTTTAATAGGTGTCTTAAGTAAAACATTGATTTTATAAAATAATAATAATATACACATTTTCTGTATATATATCAAGTTGATTTGATTTGCTCTCATCGATTCTTATTTATCAGTTTCGTCCATCAAATCCATGTTCAGCTACTTCGCTTTGAGATTTATTGTTTGAATTCGTCGAATTTGTGATCTATTCCATGTGCTTGTCCTGTTCTCTCTCTCATATTTCTCTAGCCTCGAAAGGTGAGCAATCACTCATGATTAACTTCTTATATTTAATAAATTTTAATTCATATTGAAATGCTAATTGAAATATGCTGGTAAATTTGAACTGCTTATTATTTATTGCTTTATGTGATATGCCATTATCTGAAACCGTTCACCTATGACATATGACACCATATCTTGTTGTATACATTTTACTTAATTTACCACCGATGTTATATGCCTATTGATATGTTATATTATTTGTTCTCATTCTACATGTTCCTTGTTAGTTTAAAGTTCTCTATGGGTCTAAATGATACATACCCAAACGATATTATAGATTTGGGGAAAATCGTTACGGGTTCAAATGATATACCCAAGCGATTTTGAAAAATTTTAAATGTTGGGATTGCAGGTTGAAATGATATACACCCGTAAATATTTAATTTGTGGATTGAAATGATAAACATCCGTATCACTTGACTATAAGATAGAAAATTATATACGGACACCGTTGGTCTATATTTTGACAATGATTTCCAAAGTTTTGAAAGGATATATATGGGTTTTAAAAAATATTGATTTTTAAAATATTATTTATATATATATAAATGTTATTTTTATATATGTTTGAATTTTATATTTTAAGATTATATGTTTTGGAAATTTTAAATTTATAAGTTAGTTTTGAATATATAATTTTGAGATTTTACTAATAATTTTACTATTTTAAAATATAAAAATAGATTTAATATAAAATAAATTTAATAATAAGGTTTAATTTAATAAAAAATTAATTTGACTAGTATATAATATGTATAAGCATTTATTTAATTTTTATTAAAAATAGATGTTTTTATAACTTTAATAATAGGGGTTTGGAAGATAAATTAATGTTGACTTGGAATTCAAATTGGTTAATAATTGAATTTAAATAAGAATAGAATTGAACTTATTAGTTTTGAGATTTTGTTTGATATGATTTATAACTTGATTTGATAAAAAGTGATTAAATGAATATTTACAACTTAAAATAAAATTGAGACTGAATATTTAATATTGATTTAAATTTATAAATCGAGATTTTATTTAATTCTTATTAACATGATTGAGTGGATATTTTCCAATTTGAATAAAAATAAAGTTAAATGTTGAAATAATAAACGAAACCTATATTGTAAATGCTGAATATTAAACTATGAATCTTATTGGAATTGAAATGATAGTTCAAACCTAGATTTGAAGTCGCTAAAAGTTAAAATGGTTTATTTAGAATTTGAAGTTAATCTTTAACCTTTTAAATTGAAATTTTTGAACGTGGATTTATTTGAATTGAATTTTGGAATTTAAGCTGATTTGAATTGTTTTGTGAAATTTAAGGATACCATTTTATTATATAAAGTATTTTTAATATATATAAACTATTTGAATATATAAATTATTTTAATATATAAACTATTTGATTTATAACTATTTTAATATACATACTATTTTCAATATCTAAACTGTTTAAGTTGGAAGTGTTATGATTTTAAAAGTGTTATGATCTTTAAAAGTGTCACGATTTAAAAGTGTTATGATTTCCAAAGTGTAATGATTTCCAAAGTGTTATGATTTCAAAGTGTTATGGGTTCAAAAGTGTTATAATTTTGAAAGTGTTACGACTCTGAGAATATTATTTAAAGTGATTAATGATATCAAATTGATACGGTTTGAAATGAATATGATATTTTGATACGAAATATGAACTTATGAAATAAATGGTATGAAATAAGCATTTGGTTGTTAAAGAGACGGAGATCGGATATTGTCATACTCTCTGCCAATACCGAAAACCACTTTAACAACCGTGTATGTGGTGGAGATTCCAGAATGAAGTGGGATGGTTTGGTGATGATTCTATATGAGGTATTAGCACAGCCCTGACTTCCGTGAGTCAGCTTGATGTGGCTAAAACAGGAGCCACGTTGGGCCTAGGGAGGTCATTCCTCCTATCGGACACATTTCTTCGATACCATTCTATTACTTTATGATTTGATCGGGTGCACCTTTGATTGGGGAGTGTGTCGCAAGGTGGGCGGTAGTAGCTGATATGTGTTACCACCAGTCTGAATACGCAAATGGTATATCTACCCTGGCATTGCCTCGAGTGCCTTGTCGCATGCCTATCGCGCCTTCTACGAGTTTGGTCTGTACCATACTTATGGAGTGCCTTCTGAGTTAACCTCATGGAAGAGCTTATGGTACTGTATAGACTATGGGAATATATAAAATGTGTTAAGGGAGATATGGGTAATGCCTTAATGCTATTTTAATACTTTTACGTTACCGATAGACATACTATAATAGCGTATATTACTACATAGTAGATAGTTCCATGGATCCTTAGAGGATGGAAACCACAAACATCCTTTAAGTTACTTGTATTTCAGTTGACATTTCACTTGAGTTGAATTTACTATATAAGAATGTTAATCCTGACTCGAGTATTTTGTGTTTTGCTTTATGCTCTAGTCACACTGAGTGTCACAGCATATGAGACTCACCTTTGGAGGTAGAGCTTCACTTGGAGATCCAACTGTATCTATTCAGCTTTCACCTATCCAGTTGTTTTGTTCGTACTTGTCATCTATTTGTATTCGAGACTACATTGTATTTGAGATATTCTATTGTATGTTATTTCAAACTCTGTTGTTCATATAGTAGCTTCATGAACTACTGTTTATCTTTTCTGATGCTTATTGTATATTACTCTGTGTCTGTGATTTATTGATTGATTTTATTTACTGTGTATGCTGAGTTTTGCCAATATAAATTAACAATCTGTTGTTTACTCAAGTTTGACATGTGCGGATGCGAATGGTTCGAAATACCGGGTCGTTACAAGAGAAGAGCGCTCATGTATTTTAGTCTACACTTAAAAGATATAACTGTCAATATACCTGACTGGTAGCGAGACCCACCCCATACAATAAAAAATGAAAAATAAAAACTGCCCTATCCTAAAAACCTGAAGTCCATAACAAAATAAAATAAGAAAAACACAATAACCCATTAAAAATGATAAGAAATTATCTCATCAAATCGGATGAATCCATCCTGGCCACGAACATATCTATAGTTGCAAAAAAGAAAAAAAGAAAAAGTGTATGACCAAAACATATATATGTATATGTATGTATGTATGTATGTATGTATGTATGTATGTATGTATGTACACACACATAGATATATATATGCAATGATACTAAACAAGCAATCGAATAAGCATGCTAAATTAGAAGCAGTAAAGTTCGTAATATAAGTCAAATTACCTAAAAACTTACGAATAAGAAATTATAAAAAAATGCAATGATACTTCTAACACATAACTAATATTACAACAATAGAAAATTATCATAAATATCACTAGGAAAAATGTCTACAGATATTGAATCTAAACTATTACTATTTCTTCTATTATATAGAATAATATTTTCCAAAAGATCGATACAAAATTTTACTTCTTTAAGGGATTCTTTGAACTTATCACGTTTACTAATTTATAACCAGAATTAGGGATCCCATTATAGCAAAATAGACTATATATATATATGTATGTATGTATGTATGTATGTATGTATATCAAATTTTCCAAGTCAATGTTAATTTTATTAAACACTCTTTGCTTTATTACAAACCAGATATACCAACACGTAATTGTGTAAATAATATCTAGTTAAAATCTACTAAATCCTTTATAATAAAATCTAAACTATGCCAATATATTTCACAATTAATATTCCTATTTGTTATATTGAAATCAAATATACTAAAAATATTTAAAAGAATAAACCTAATATTACCACACTCGATGTATAAATGCATTACATCTTCTATTTCGTTATTACAGAAAAAACAATTTTTGTCATTTAACATATTTTTATTTTTTAACATTTCTATAAAATTAAATTTTTCATGTACAATTAACCACATGTGTAATTTTGCTTTAGCAAGAGCATTAACTTTTCGAAGGTATCTACATATGTTTGATTTTTCTCCCGAAAAATTTATAAATTTATAAAATAAACGAGATGTATAATTTTTTACTTTTATCCTAATACCATATTTTAAAGTCATTTTCATTATCAATATTGTATAATTCTAGCTTAGAATATGATAAGACAAATTGAGAGGAAGTGGTTCCCTCTAGCAAACGATTAAAACTAATTTCCCATGGAAAACTCATTTTTGATCTATATATTTCTGATTTCAATGCTATTTTAAAATTATAAATTTTGTATAATTCTCGATAACATTTATCCAATAATCATGCCAAAATGAAGTGTTATTTCACGAATGCATTATATTATTAATATGTAACACACAATTTATAAGATCCAAAATTTGAAAATTTAGATCTTTAAATCTATAAACCTATACCGGAGAAAAATTTAGATGAATTTTTTTACACTTCCACTATTGTTGTGGATACTTATTATGTTGTACCTCAGAACCTGCTTTTTTGCCTCCAAATTTTATATAATTTTTTCGCGTATAATTTGTATTAGGAGGTTTATTTTTGAATGTTAAAATGTAATTATTCTAAGTGTAAGTTTTATTTACTATCAACATGGTATGGAAATAGAAATTCCATAGCTAAAACAGCTTTTTCCCTTCTTCTTATGTTTTGAATGGTGTCATCCTTGCTGAATAGTAACACTAATATTCACTAACACATCAACTCTGCCTATGCTAAGCATGTAACATTTGAAAATATAAAACCAAACTTGCAAAGTAGCTTGAAAATTAAATATTCAAAAGAATTCATACAATGTTTATTCAAAAGTATTTAAACACAACTGTTAAAAATCATTTAAACACAACTTTTCAAAAGCATTTGAGCACAATTGTTCAAAACATTTGCCCCTCCATCCTTAAAACAAATCAACTCATATCTTAAAATAGTCGGGATTCAGTCAATGAGTTGATGCATATGATCGACCCTAACATTGTGTAGTTAATCCAAGATTTAGGGAACCTTCCCTTTTAATCTAAAAAAACAAATTACCTGCAAGTATATTTATAAATTTAACTTTTAAGGCATAGGGACAGTGACCCGAGATTTCGCAACAACCCTTCTCTATTCTCCACCTGCTAAAATTTGTTATTTTTTCTCCAAAATTCTAAAGTTTTGAAATCAAAGCGTTCTTTATTTCTAGTTGTTAATCTAATATTCTAATTCATACTAAAAACTTCCAACCTTAATTACATTTTATCACCAGTTAAGTGAACTTATGAGATTTTCTTATTTGGACTATTTTCCTATATACATATATATATATATATATATATATATATATATATTGACCAAAACTTATTCATAAAATCAACACAGTAATAAAATAGGAATATATCTCATACCATATCATACGATTTTCCAATACCCGAAGGGAGACAACAAGCTATTACAACCCAAGTAACCTAAAAGAAAATGATTGTTAGAGGCTGCATTTCGACATTGGCTGGTGTTATTGACGTTGTAACCCTATCACCCCATAATTAAGATGGACACTACTAGCATGTCATTCAACTGTAATCTACATGTCTTAACTTACCTCCTTGGCTTCCACAAAATAATATCCATATTTCAATTATTACACCCAATGAAGGGATAAATTGTGCATTCTCACACTGAAGTGGTAAGAAATATAAGCTATGCACATTTAGAATAACTCATTGAATAATTGGCATAATGGAATAACTTACACCACCTATCTTGCCTTCTATAACTTTAATTTAACAAACATCTTTTATGTGGGTTTGACATCTCTTAACTCTATTTTTCCATCGTAATACTATCTTCTTTCAATCAAAATCTCTTGATATTATCTTCAAAGAATGATATTTACTTTTCTTATCCTTGTTCTAACATCCGAGTATACCCTAAGGCTCTTACTTTGATACCACACCCCATGTAACAACCCGAATTCCAATGGGTTCGGATTTTTTGCGAAAATGCTAAAACCCAAGCCCACTGAAGCCCGAGTTGGGTATCTGATATCTTGCAAAAGGCAAAGATAAATATTTCATAGCTCAATAAATATCTCACAGCGAAATTGACTAAAATATAATAATAAGTAAATACCTAATAATATAATAACACTTTCCAAACAAGTACCTCAAAGATGGAAAGTCTCTGTCATCTACCTAACTTGTAGGATGTTATGAGGAGGGGGTCAAAATTTCTGGTAAATAGACAAATTGTACACTTCTAAGCTTGAATCAACATATATCGTTTTTTATTTCCATTTTATGTTATATTAGTTTTATTGGGTTTATAATACTCCCACCTCTGTGCATGAATCATTCCCATCTACTCCCTAGTAGATCAAAAACCTAATAACTGATATATATATATATATATATGTAGCTACATTCCTAATGACCACATTGGTCCCAGCTACTACCCATAGTATCTTCTGTATTCTCCTTGCAAAGGACTTAATCGTCTCGGTCCTATAGCGTTCTATGACTACATCTGTAAAGGACTGCTTCGTAAGGCGTATAATACAGATGTTCCATCGTCTACTATGAAAGCATAAAACTGTGTCTGCACTAGCCTATACTAATGCTTGGACATCCGCAATGTACCACCCAGTGCATATCTTGAGGACTATACGTAATCGTTATGTCTGCTCTCTGAATCTTGCTTAACAAGGTCTACCTTGTACGAAACTCGGTCAGGGATTTTCTATGTCTGTAAAGGACTATCTTGTAAGGCTTGCAATACAGACATTTTACTTGATCTGTCTCTTTTCTTATAGTGGCTACGACTCCATGCAGCCACCCCTCAACTAATCAAAAAACCTCTAAAGAGCTAAGTAGCCATGCCCTACTGCAAACAATCTAAACATCCAATTGGCTGTGCCCCACATCTAATGTCTTGATAGTGAAAGAATCATTAGCCTTTTGGTTTAACTCTTGTCTTTCCCGATCTCGCTTCTTGGTTTGATGCTGGCCCGGTATCCGCATGCGACTATCCTTTTAGGTCCTGCCCACTAAAACTTACTTGCAAGTCAAGTATGGTGTCATATGAATATCCTACTCCAAATATCAACCCCTTTTGACTGCCTACAATTGACATGCCATGCAAAAAGTAGTCAAGGCATACTCTCTTGATGGAACACCTATAAACCTGCCTCCGGGGGACTGCTTCGCTATGCCTACCCCAGAGGGCCAACCATGATACTCTCATGTCTCATTGAAGTCTCTTACTTCCATCTAGCCCAAAATAACTAAGTTAGACGTGCTTCTTCTATGCTGAAATCTGTGATGAACTGCTTCGTTAGGCTCTTCATCCTATGAGCTGCTCTAAACGCATCTTACTTTTTTATTAGACCCAAAACCACTCTTTTATTTTGTGTTTAGTTACTTTTCTTATTCTGTTGGCTACTTATTTACCCTAATTAGCATAATCTTGTCCCAGCCTCACCTAACTATTGTGAGACCATCAGTTCTCAATTGAAAGGGAATGTTGTTGGTATGGGCCACTTCTATTATCTTGCTTATTGACTTAATCCAAGATCTAAGTTCATTAAAATAAGCCTCTTCTGTTTTTCTAATCTATTTTCTTATTAACTTAATTTAAGTCTTAAAATAAGCCTTTTCTGTTATTTCTACATGATTATAACCTAGGTAATAATTTTACTTGCAATTGTCACTACTATATTCTTTTATAATCAATATAATCATAACTGTCTCTTTTCTATTCTAGTCTGTCTTCTTTTATTATGATATTGAATCCTCTTTAATTCTCTTATATTATTTGACAATCTTGGCTTGGAACTACATCCGACTGTCCCAAATTTACTTACCATAATAACTGCTTTGCTTTTATTCTATTATCTACGTAGTAAATGCAGACCTACGTACATTTCTGTTAATTGCTTCTAGTCTTGTCTTAATTATTAACTTGATTTCTCCTTTACTTACTTTAATTCTTTACTTCTTTTTTTTATTCTAGGAAGTAGTTATATTCTATTTGGTTGGTTACGAAAACGGTGCTAAAAATCCATTTCCATATTTCAATACTAAATAACTCTATAAACAATAATCCGTAATTGCAAGATATTCCTTTTATTATTTCCTTACTTTTTGGGTAGTGCAAATTATAGTAGTGTCTCTATTTTACACTAATTCCCTTTTTCTTTCCTTTATTCTTGCAATTATGTTTATCGGTATCTTTTAAATATTAAACTATAGATATGTATTCTCTTTTCTAAGTCAACCAACTAATCTATCACTTACTTCCCTATCAAGTCATTAAATTTTCCCTTTTAATTTATTCTTCCCCGTTTTAGCATAACTAGTGCAAATTTCTATTTTTCTCTTTCTATTTCAACTTTTCTTATTTACATCTAATTTCTGTAAGTCTAGTGTTCTTCTATTTTAGTCTGCATTTGCGAATTCTTCTCCTTACTATTTTATTTGCAAAAAAAAGGAATAAAAAGAAGCTAACATTTACAGGCTAAATTTTAACTTTTAAAATAGATGTAAATAACTGTAAATTTCTTATTTTTAGGCTTGTGCCTTTCTCAAACTGTCAAGCCTAATATTATTCATATTTAATTTGATTACTATTTTCCATATAAATAATAATTGCATATAAGCTCTCTTATACAGTTTACGGTCTTAACATAACTAATTAACAGAATTAGTTACTGAAATAAATACTGAATTAAATTATTTAACGAAAATCTAATGATAATATATCATAAACGCAAAAGATATATATTCAAATGCACTCACATGTCGTCCTTAGCTTTGCTTGTGCTTAGCTTGGCTCATGGTCTTCCTAGATTCCATTCTAAGGTGTCTAATATTTTTATTGAGAAGATTTTCTCCTTAGAAATATTTTCTTTTAAGGGTCCAGACTCAGATAATGAAACCAATGGGGAGAAAATTTGATTATGAGAAAATAGCTAGGCCAAGGGTTCTATTTATAGTAGAGTTTGGGGATCTCAGACTATTGGATTCTTGGAATGAAACTGAAGCCACTACGTAACGGGGTCGTTGGGAGCCATCAAATGCATCAACGTATGGCTCGGATCGAATAAAAATCGATTTTACTCAGTTTGGCTCGTACTTGTATGAAATTACGTCTAGGTAGCAACGCGAGTCGGCCTGTGCTTCCTTCAGGTCGACCTTGTGGGAAACCTAGGGTGATTCTGGGTCGACCCATATACGTTTTATATTTTTTTGTATTTTCGATTATTTCCCTTTTTCGTTTCTCTCATAACTTTTTCGCATTGACTCGGATTTTGACAAGTTATATATGGAAATTGATCAGAAAATCATCATGAGCACAATGGTATAGTTTTCGAGGCCATATTTGGACAATTACAAATATGTTTATTTTCACTATTCATTGTTATTTGATTATTTAATTATATGAAAATTTAGGTGTTACATTCTCCCATCCTTTAGAGAATTTCGTCCCCGAAATTCAACAAGGGTAAAATTATGTAATTTTTCGCATCAATTACAACTATTTTTTGTACATTCAATTTCGTGACCATCTGTATTCTTATGCAAAAGTGTCATTTAATACAAAGTATATGCATGTACATGAATTTCTAAGCGGTACCTCTTATATGAATGCTTTTCTTCTTTAAAAAATTATTTTGAAATATGATGCAAACATCCTAAATATACTTGCAATTTCTATATGCATGCAATCTTTTTTAAAAACTCAAAATGTATTTCATCCGATTTTTTCCACACTCCTACTGAATAGAGGCGTAGTTCAATGAATTTTTCATCCAAAACCTACCACACAACTTTTAATTTTTGAATTTAAAAAAAATCTAGTTTTCCAAATTCAATTTTTATGTCAAAAAGAAGGTAGAAAATGGAAAAACTTCATATTTTCCGTTTTACTTCTGCGCACTGTACCTGGAACTTATGCCGGTATCCTATAAAATCTCTATTTTCTTTCCCAAGCACGGTTTACATAAGAAAGATTTTTCTTTTCAAAATTTTCCTAAGCTTAATTTATGGGAAAGATGTATTTTTCTTTTGCAATTCTTATTTATTTCTGTAGACGTTTCTGTTGCTTTATTTAGATCTTACTGTTTTTATTTTAGCTACCTTTTTGTCTGCTTTTACTCTTCTTTTAATATAGCAACTAAACACAGCTACCATCTAGGGAAAGGAGGTATAGAACCATGTTCAAAACTCATTTGGGTCATACAAACTACTTTAGAAATTATCTTCAAAACTCATTTGGGTCAAAACAGATGTAGCGTAAAACACCGTTACTACAACCAAAAATACTAATATATGGATACAATTAAAATAAATATTAATAAATCTTGTATGCTGTGTAAAAACATTTCCTTTAGGTGTCACCTACTATAACAATAATGTCAAGGTCTATGTTTCCCTTATTTTTCACGAAAACATCTATTACGACAATAAATGTTGTAACCTACGTTTTCGATACTTAATACACTGTAGGTTTTTATATTTAAAATCTTTATTTACCTACAAAGAAACTAGCGAGCTATATGCGCTCTATAATTCTTCAAAAGGAATTTCACTTTTAACAAAATTTACATCGTATAAAAGCCAATTTAAATTTCATACCACCTTTTTTCGAAAACCTAATATTTACTTCCACAAATATATTAACAATTATATATTTTTTCAACTTTTCAATTCCCAAAGTTTTATTTATTGTGCTAGATACAAAATGGATTTTCTTCTTACTAAAACGTCTTATTCCTTCCAAAGTAAAAACACTCTCCCTTCTATCCGTAGGGAACTTTCCCACTTCCTCTAACATATGGATACCAAATTTCTCTCAAAACATGGCTTATTTGTACGCTATAAATCAGTAGTGACATAGGGTTCAACATACTTGGTTCATACCAAACCTAACTAGCTAACTACGCACAAATATAATTCTAAAAACTTTCCTATGTTAAATTCTATAATTGGGGACTATTTGGATTTTAGTACATAATATATTTATATTTTATTCAAAAATACAAATACGTTCACTTACTATCTACGTAGGAATCCTAAACCTAGGCTTTGATACCAAATGTAGCAACCCGAATTCCAGTGAGTCTGGATTTTTCGTAAAAATGCTAAAATCCAAGCCCACTAATGCCCTAGTTGGGTATCTGGTATCCAGCAAATAGGCAAAGACAAATATATCAAAGCTCAATAAATATCTCACAGTGGAACTGACTAAAATATAATAGTAATTAAATACTCAACAACATAATAACACTTTCTAAATAAGTGTCTCAAAGCTGGAAAGTCTTTGCCATCTACCTAACCTGTAGAATGTTATGAGGAGGGGGCCAGAAGTAAAGTTCCGGTGAATGGATAAATTATGCACTTCTAAGGTTAATTCTACATATACCATTTTATTTTAATTTCTGTTATATTAGGTTTATTGGGTTTATAATATTGTTGCCTTTGTGCATGACTCGTGTTCATCTACTCCCTAGTAGATCAAAACTTAATAACTGATATATATATATAGCTATATGCCCAATTGCCACATCGTTCCTAGGTACTACCCATAGTACCATCCGTATTCTCCTCGCAAAGGACTCCATCGTCTTGCTGCTATAGCGTTATGTGACCACATCTATAAAGGACTGCCTCGTAAGTCCAACAATACAGATGTTCCGTCATCTACTATGAAAATATAAAAACGCGTCCGCACTAGCCTATACTCATGCTCGGACATCCATAGTGTACCACCTAGTGTGTACCTTGAGGACTATATGTAATCATTCTGTTTACTCCCTGAATCCCGCTTGACAAGGTCTACCTTTTATGGAACTCAGTTAGGGATTTTCTATGTCTGTAAAGGACTGCCTTGTTAGGCCTACAATACAGATATTCTACTTGGTCTGTCTCTTTCCTTATCATGGCTATGGACCCACACAGCTATCCCTCAACTAATCGAAAGACCTCTAAAGAGCTAAGTGGTTGTGACCTATTGCAAACAATCTAAACATCCAATTGGTTGTGCCCTCATATAATGTCTCGATAGTGAAAGAATCATTGGCCTTTTGGTTTAACTCTAGTCTTTCCCGGTCTCTCTTTTGGTTTGATGCTGGTCCGATATCCACATGCGACTATCCTTTTGGTTTCTGTCCATAAAACCAACTCGCAAGTCAAGTACGGTGTTATAGGAATATCCTACTCAAAACATCAAACCCTTTTGACTTCCTACAATGGTCCTGCCATGCAAAAACCACTCAAGGGATATTCTCTCGATGGAACACCTACATACCTTCCTTCGGGGGACTGCTTCGCTATGCCTACCCCAGAGGGCCACCCTTCTTACGTCCCGTTGAAGTCTCGTACTTCTTTCTAGCCCAAAATAACTATGTTGGACGTGATTCTTCTCTGCTAAAATCTGTGATGAACTGCTTCGTTAGGCTCTTCCTCATTTGGGCAACTCCAAACGCATCTTACTTTTTTATTAGACCCTAATTCTAATCTTTTATTTTGCGTTTAGTTACTTTTATTATTCAGTTGGGTACTTATTTACCCTAATTAGCATAATCCTGTCCTAGCATCACCTAACTATTGTGAGACCATCGATTCCTGAATGAAAGGGAATGCTTTTGGTATGGGCCAATTCTATTATCTTGCATATTAACTTAATCAAAGATCTAAGTTTATTAAAATAAGCCTCATCTATTATTTTTGCTCTATTTTCTTATTAACTTAATTTAAGTCTTAAAATAAGCCTTTTCTGATCTTTCTACTTAATTATAACCTAAGTTATAATTTTACTTGCAATTGTCACTGCTATATTCTTTTATAATCAATATATTATACATATGATCACAAACGTCTCTTTTGTATTCTAGTCTATCTTCTTTTATTATGATATTGAATTATCTTTAATTCTCTTATATTAAAGAAAATCTTGGCTTGGGACTAGGTCAGACTATCACAAATTTACTTATCATAATAACTGCTTTGCTTTTATTCTATTCTCTACGTAGTAAATGCAGGCGTAGATACATATCTGCTAATTGCTTCTAGTCTTGTCTTAATTATTAACTTGATTTCTTCTTTACTTCCTTTAATTCTTCACTTTATTTTTTTACATTCTAGGAAGTAGTTCTACTCTATTTGGTTGGTTACGAAAACTATGCAAAAAATCCATTTCCATATTTTAATACTAAATGAAGCTATAAACAATAGTCCGTAATTGCAAGATATTCCTTTTATTATTTCTTTACTTTTTGGTAGTGCAAAATACAGTAGTGTCTCTATTTTACACTAATTCCCTTTTTCTTTTCTTTATTCTTGCAATTATGTTTATTGTTATCTTTTAAATATTAAACTATGGATATGTATTCTCTTTTCTAAGCCAACCAACTAATCTATCACTTACTTCCCTATCAAATTATTAAATTTTCCCTTTTAATTTATTTTTCTCCATTTTAGCATAATTAGTGCAAATTTCTAGTTCTCTTTTTATTTCAACTTTTCTTATTTATATCTAATTTCTGTAAGTCTAGTGTTCTTCTATTTTAGTCCGCATTGGCGAATTCTTCTCCTTACTATTTTATTTGCATAAAAAGGAATAAAAAGAAGCTAACATTTACAGGCTAAATTTTGACTTTTAAAATAGATGTAAATAACTGTAAATTTCTTATTTTTAGGCTTATGCCTTTTTCTAACTGTCAAGCTTAATATTATTCATATTTAATGTGATTACTATTTTCAATATAAATAATAATTACGTATAAGCTCTCTTATACAATTTACGGTCTCAGCATAACTAATTAATAGAATTAATTAGTGAAATAAATACTGAATAAAATTATTTAACAAATATTTAACCATAATATATCATAAATGCAAAAGATATATATTCAAATCCACTCACATGTCGTCCTTAGGTTTGCTTATGCTTAGCTTGGCTCATCTTCCTGGATCCCCTGCTAAGGTGTCTAATATATTTATTGAGAATATCTTCTCCCTAGAAATATTTTCTTTTGAGGGTCCGGCCTCAGACAATGTACCCAATTGGGAGAAAATTTGATTGTGAGAAAATAGCTAGGCCTAGGGTTCTATTTATAGTGAAGTTTGGGGATCACAAACTGTTGGATTTTTTGATTGAATCTGAAGCCACCATGTCACAAGGTCGTTGGGAGCCATTAGATGCATCAACGTATCGCTCGGATCGAACAAAAATTGATTTTACTTAGTTCGGCTCGTACTTGGATGAAATTACGTCCAGGTAGCAACGCAAGTCGGCCTGTGCTTCCTTCACGTCCACCTTGTGGTCAACCTAGGGTCATTCTTGGTCGATCCATATACGTTTTATATTTTTTGTATTTTCGATTGTTTCCCCTTTTTCGTTTCTCTCGTAACTTCTTCGCATTGACTCGGATTTTGACAAGTTATATATGGAAATTGATCAACACAATGGTATAATTTCAAGGCCATATTCAGACAATGACAAAAATGTTTATTTTCACTATTCATCGTTATTCGATTGTTTAATTATATGAAAATGCAGGGTGTTACATTCTCCCACTCTTTAGAGAAATTCATCCCTGAAATTCGAACAAGGGTAAAATTATGTTATTTTTCGTATCAATCACATCCATTTTTTGTACATCCAATTTTGCGACCATCTGTGTTCTTGTGAAAAAGTGTCATTTAATACAAAGTATACGCATGTACATGAATTTCTAAACGGTACCTCTTATATGAATGATTTTCTTATTTAAAATTTATTTTGGAATATGATGCACACATCCTAAATATACTTGCAATTTCTATATGCATGCAATCTTTTTTAAAAACACAAAATATTTTTCATCCGGTTTTTTCCACACTCCTACTGAATAGGGGTGTAGTTCAATGAATTTTTCATCCAAATCCTACCACATAACTTTTAATTTTTGAATTTCAAAAAAAAAATATCTAATTTTCCAAATTCAATTTTTATGTCAAAAAGAAGGTAGAAAACGGAAAAACTTCATATTTTTCCGTTTTACTTTTGCACACCTCTTTCACCGTACTTGGAACTTGTGTCGCTATCCTATAAAATCTCTATTTTCTTTCCCAAGCATGGTTTACATAAGAAAGATTTTTCTTTTCAAACTTTTTCCCAAGCTTAGTTTATAGGAAAGATGTATTTTTCTTTTGCAAATTTATTTCTATAGACGTTTTTGTTGCTTTCTTTAGATCTTACTGTTTTTATTTTAGCTACCTTTTTGTCTACTTTTACTTTAATATAGCAACTAAACACAGCTACCATCTAGGAAAAGGAGGTATAGGACCATGTTCACTCTGACACAGAAAGGTCCTACTCTAGAAATCCAAGTAACTCATATGCTCCTCCTGCCGCCTATTACTTGTTACTAACTTATAATTTGTTACTCATGACGAATAAGATCTATTCATCTCTTCTATTCCATGCTCAAAAAAGAATAACCAAGTCTCATTTACAGCAATGGATAAGGGTTTCAATCTATGCAGTCTCTATCTAAAAACGCAACTAAGCATGGGGAAATTTTCTCTTTACCTTTCATTTTTCCCCAACTAAGGTATACTTTTCCCAACCATGTGCGTCTTACCGACTTACTAATATCACTTCACTATTCTTTTATAGTCTACACACATGAAGCAACATTCCTAGGTTTTCACTAGTGTCACATACGCCTTATGAGAACTTTTATTACTACTACTACTATGAGTAATTACTGCTATAGCCTTAAACTTTTCCTGTTATACTTAGGAAATAATTCCTATCTACCCCATATTTAAAAGTCCGGTTTGGTTTGGTATTTATCATTTACTTTAAAAATTAAAGCTTCTAAATTTTTGAAACATCTAATCCCAAAATTCTTGCCATTCAATGTGTTATTTTGAAGTCTTCTGTTAAATTCAAAGGTACTTGGTTACTTAAAATTTTATCTTTCCAAAACTTATTTACTTTTCCACCAATTCTTTAAAACATGTCTTGCTTGTTCTTAAAACATTTTTCTCTTTTCCTTGACGTCAAAAAAATGTCCTCACATGTTTTCAAAATATATTCTTTTTATAGATTTTCAAATTTACTATAACTGTCATGAATAAGAACAATTATTTTATCGCAAATCCCGTAACTTTATACTCTTCTAATTACTTATCCTTGGAGGAGTTTCTAACTTACTTCCCTTAATGGTTTATACCTTAATGTATTCGAATTACTCTCTCTTATAAGAAACCTCTAACGCTAAAACCTTCTATGAATTCTTTAAAGGAGGATCTCATGTTTATGTGAAATTATAAGGATTTTATTTTATATTTTATCAAAATAGGCAATAAAAAATATGGTGCATTCCATACCGTGTACATCTCTTTCATGTATTCCTTATAACTTGCACAAAACATCTTTATTTGTGATTCATAGAATATATATCATTATTCATTTTATTCCAATAGATTAAAGTATGTTTACTCTATATTCACTTACATAAGACATTTCCTACTAAATTCATTAATTTAACATACATTATTTTTCAAAATAACTCATTTTTCAAAACTGCTTTAATTTTTTCAAAACTAGAAAATATTCTCATATACTTACTTAAATAATAAGTGTACATACAAACTACTTTAGAAATTATCTTCAAAACTCATTTGGGTCAAAACAGATGTTGCGTAAAACACCGTTACTACAGCCCAAAAATACTAATATACGGATTCAATTAAAATAAATACTAATAAATCCCATATTCTTTGTGAAAACATTTCCTTTGGAAGTCACCGACTATAACAATAATGTCAAAGTCAATGTTTCCCTTATTTTTCACGAGAACATCTATTACAACAATAAATGTTGCAACCTACGTTTTCGATACTTAACACATTCTAGGTTTTTATATTTAAAATCTTTGTTCACCTACAAAGAAACTAGCGAGCTACATGCGCTCTATAATTCTTCAAAAAGAATTTCACTTTTCACAAAATTTACATCATATAGAAACCAATTTAAATTTCATACCATTTTTTTTCAAAAATCTAATATTTACTTCCACAAATATATTAACAGTTGTATTTTTTTCAACATTTCAATTCCAAAAGTTTTATTTTATTGGGCTAGATATAAAGTGGATTTTCTTCTTACTAAAACCTCTTATTCCTTCCAAAATAAAAACACTCTCCCTTCTATCCCTATGGAACTTCCCCACATCCTCTAACATATGGATACCATATTTTAATACAAAATGACTCTATAAAAAAAATCCGTAGTTGCAAGATATTTCTTTACTTTTTGGGTAGTGAAAAATACAGTAGTGTCTCTATCTTACACAAATACCCTTTTTCTTTCCTTTATTCTTGCAATTATTTTACCGTTATCTTTTAAATATTAAACCATGGATATGTATTCTCTTTTCTATGCCAACCAACTAATATATCACTTACTTCCCTATCAAGTTATTAAATTTCCCTTTTAATTTATTTTTCCCTATTTTAGCATAATTAGTGCAAATTTCTATTTTTCTTTTTTATTTCAAATTTTCTTATTTACATCTAATTTCTGTAAGTCTAGTGTTCTTCTATTTTAGTCCGTATTTGCGAATTTTTCTCCTTACTATTTTATTCGCATAAAAAAGAATAAAAAGAAGCTAACATTTACATGCTAAATTTTAACTTTTAAAATAGTTGTAAATAACTGTAAATTTCTTATTTTTGGGCTTATGCCTTTCTCTAATTGTCAAGCCTAATATTATTCATATTTAACTTGATTACTATTTTCCATATAAATAATAATTACATATAAGCTCTCTTATATAATTTACGGTCTCAGCATAACTAATTAACAAAATTAATTACTGAAATAAATACTGAATAAAATTATTTAACGAAAATCTAACGATAATATATCATAAACGCAAAAGATATATATTCAAATCCACTCACCTGTCGTCCTTAGCTTTGCTTGTGCTTAACCTGGCTCATGGTCTTGCCGGATCCCCTTCTAAGGTGTCTAATATTTTTTATTGAGAAGATCATCTCCCTAGAAATATTTTCTTTTGAAGGTCCAGCCTCAGATAATGAACCCAATTGGGAGAAAATCTGATTGTGAGAAATAGATAGGCCTAGGGTTCTATTTATAGTGGAGTTTGGGGATCTCAGACTGTTGGATTATTGGATTGAATCTGAAGCCACCATGTCATAGGGTTATTAGGAGCCATCAGATTCATCAACGTATGGCTCTGATCGAATAAAAATCAATTTTACTTAGTTCGGCTCGTACTTGGATGAAATTATGTCCAGGTAGCAACGCGAGTCGGCCTATGCTTCCTTTAGGTCGACCTTGTGGTCAACCTAGGGTAATTCTGGGTCGACCCATATACGTTTTTTATATATTTTTTCTATTTTCGATTGTTTCCCATTTTTTGTTTCTCTCATATTCATATTGACACGGATTTTGACAGGTTGTATATGGAAATTGATCAAAACATGCCACGAACACAATGGTATAAGTTTCGATGCCATATTCAAACAATTAAAAAAATGTTTATTTTCACCATTCACCGTTATTTGATTATTTGAGTATATAAAAATGCAAGGTGTCACACTTCATACCTTTGAGGGTTCTTCCTATGACTTCCACACATCCGTAATAAAATATTCCTAGGTTTTTACCAATATCCCTTATATTCAATGGGGATTCCTTATTGCTATCCTACGAGCATCTGTAGCTATTTTATTCATAGCCTAAATATTTACCACATTTTACCTAGGCAGTCATTCTTATCCACTCCATATCAGAATTTGGTTTGGGTTTCACCACTCTTTATAAAACTACAATTTCACAATCGGAAGGTACCTTATCCAAAACCTTTATCATTAAAAATATAAAGTATAGAACCTTTTTATAAAATTCAAAAAATATCTAGGTTTCCAAATGGAGCCATGAAAACTCTTTTTAAGAACTTTCTACAATAAAGATTTACTTCTTTAAAGTACGACTTTTAAACTCAAAACATTTATTTACGTTCAAAAACTCAATTTCCATACCCAACCATTTTTTTCCAAAAACATCTTTAAACAATGAAAAGTGGAGTAGGCATAAATAACTTCCATTTTATTATTTTTCTATTGCTTGTGTTATTTCCACTTTCACCCTTAGCGAGGATTCTAATAGTACATAAAGGGAACTTCTAAAAGATATGTGCAATAGTTATATCTATCTAAGCTCCTATTTAAAATATATGCGCATTACAATATATATATATATATATATATATATATGGAATTTTCCATTCTTCCTATCATATTCCTATTGTTTTCTCCTATATTATTTCTTATTAGATCGGTAAACTTATTATAAATTCCTAACAATTTTTCTACCTAAATTTCCTACTATTACTACTATCAAAGTGTCTGATAACTAGATCGCCTTTAAGTGGCTTCTCCTTACATTGCTCTTTTCCTCTATTGCTGTTTTTCCCTACTAACTCATTGCAGTGTGACCACTTACTATTTTAGTCGTTGGGATTTTTCATTAACATAAAACGAGTATGTATATTTATTTCAGTTGTTATTCTTCGTATTTCCTTGTATAAAAATGTTCTTCCTACCTTTATTATAGAGTATTATTGACGCCAAAAGCGGTATAATACCCAAAAATCTGTTAAGAAGTTGAGATCTAGTAAAAAATATATAAGAAAAACAGTAAGACCACCAAGATTTTTATAGTGGTTCAAAAATTTCTGGCAAATATCCATTATAGAATTTATTGATTTGTAGATTTGAGAATTCTAAAGAGAATTGGGAAGATTCAAAGTCACTAGTACAAAGGGTATATTAAACTGAAGCCTAGAACAACAAATAGTAGCCTCCTTAGCGACTCCATGGTGGGGGGGTATGAGATGAAGAAGATGAAGTGTTAAAAGGTCCTTTTCCAATAGCCATAGGGTTAGTATTTGTAAAAGAATCTCTTCGCAAAGCTAGGGTCTCATGATATCAAGGTACAGATCCAAGCCCAAGTATTCAGAAGTAGGCTACGTGGCTCAAATACCAAGAACAACAACTTGGTACCGAGAGGTCTCTTTCGATACCGATAGGTTTTAAGGGTGATTCTTCTCCCTTTCTTCCATCTCACCTTCGATCTATTTTTTGTTGTGTTGTGAACACCTTATGCTGAATATTGAGTTGTTTTCGATAGCTGCTAATACTGCTTTGTTCATTTCTTCTTTCTTCTCAAGTTGTTCATCTACATTTAAAGAAATGCATTCTATGCAGATCATTTGAGCCATAACTTCGCACACAAGTAGTTTCAGGAGTCCAAAGTGGAGTAAAAAGGATTAAGAATCGAGTTGTTCACTTTGGTCCTCTACCTTTGTAAGTTCTTGAGTGTGTTTTTATTGCCCTTATAAGCATACTCCTAAGTTCGTGAATCGTTTCGTTTTCATCTTGATGTTATAGCTCCAATGAAAATTTGCTTGGTCAAAAAGCAGAACAACACTTGCCCTACAGAGTATGCTTTCGTTAAAAACAAAGTGTGCTATGGAACAGATGAGTATTGTCGACTATCTCTCAGTTCCAGTTGATTGTTCACTATGACGCTTTGCCTTTATTTTGTGGATATCGATTTTCCTATGTTATATAGCTAAAATTTCGTTATTTATGCTAAGGATAAGACCTACGCTTTGGAGAACATTCCACGACTTAGTCAAGCTTGCTCTCCTCCTTTGATTTTCCTCTAATTTTGGGATCAAAAATAACTCTCGGTGGCAAGTTATACCACTCGGTAATGAGTCCTTTTTTGTCGACCCTCGACTACTATATATTTGAGACTTAGAAATTTGGTAACAACTCATATTTTTTATAATTAAAACTATTAAATTAAATAATATTTTGAAACTTAATATTGTGAGAAATTAAAATTTATGATTTGTTTATGAGAAAAACAATTAGAATATTATTTAGTAATATTATTTGAATGTTATTGACAGCCATTTTAATGTAATTTCAATTAATTGAAATAATTGTAAAGTTAATTTGATTATAATTGTAAGTTAACAAGGAATAAAATAATTATCGGAATCAATGAAATTTAATGTAATTAAATACTGTAGTTAATACGAGTTAAGATGATAACTGTAGAATAGAATATAATAAAATATAAACTAATTTTAGTTATATTCATAAGGTAATAGTTGATTCAATAATAAGTGTGTAAATTGAAATAAATGAACTTGGTTGAAATTAAAATATAATTAACTGGGTTTTATTACAGTTGTGATTGAACGCTGAAATTAGTGCAATATTTAAATATTGCACTGATTTCAGCGTTCAATTACTTGGATTTATCACGCATAATTTATTATAAAAAGATTATAAATTCCTTTTTAATCAAGAATGATGAGAATTGTTAACTTTTAAGTTAGGATTCAAACGTGATTAAATCAATTTAATAATAATTTATTTAATTAACATGTGAAAATTATCCATTTTGGCCACTGTCTCAGCTTTCGACGAAAATATTTTCATCGGATCTGTAACAATGAATTATTGTAGGATTTCAGGTTTTGTAGCGATCGGAATTGTCGTTTGAGCTCGAAACGTGTAGAAATCAATTAAAAGAATTCAAATGAATATAATTTGATTTTAAAAGCTATCTTTTGTATACAATGAAATTAGGGTTTGAAATCAGCTCCATTGAGTTTAAAAAATATCGAAAACCTATAGTTTGATATATAGGATGAGCTACTTTCGTTTAGAGAACGAAATGGGCTTTTTAAGTCATTGTCATTTTTTCGACCCAATCTGATCTATCCATACGTTCTTATCCATCTCTATCTATGTAAATGGATATTTCCTGAAACCCTGTCTATCTTCAAATTTATTTTGTATGTATATGTTCAATTATCTCCTTCCTTCCTTCCCAATGTCTAACAATTCATCAAAACCCTAATTTCAATTTTCAAATCAAACTTCAAATTTCAAACTCCACAAAACATAGCAAATTATATATCGTTGGAAAGCTCTCGACGAGCATAATTGAGATCTGAGATTTGTTTTTGCAATTGAGTCTCGTTTGGGACGAATTTGGCGATCTTTCTCAACCGTCCATTAGTAGGGTTTTGGATTTACGACGGATCGTCGACCAACCGACAATCGAGGAGTCTCGTTTGGAAGGGAAGGACGAATGGGTCTCAGATCTAGTGGTCGTTCATTTATAGGTTGCTCAATGTTGCCGGAATCTGGTGATAGACATGGATAGCGGCGGAGGTGTTTGGGGGTGTCGCAACTGGCTGCGTGGGGCATGGTGGAGCGCCCTAAGATGCTGTTGGTAGCTCGGCGGTCTGATGGGGTCAATGGCAAAAGAGGCGGCGGCGATTGTTGATGGAAGTGTGGCGGTTATTGCTTGTGTATGTTGGTTCAAACGTTCACACGACGCTAGGGTTTAGCAGAGGTGATTATTTACTAAATTTCCCCTATATTGAATTTAATTTAAATTTTGAATTTAAAACTTCTCACACACATAACTTTTTCATACGAGCTCGGATTTGGACATAGTTTCTTGTGTTATAATTGTATTAGAATTCCGAACAACATGGAACTCGTTTGCTATATTCTAAGACTGTTCAAATTTCGGGCTGCATTTGGATTTTCAAAAAAATCAACGGTGGGTGATTTAACCCACTCAAAAATACTATACCATCTTATATTAGCTAAATTAAATTTATGATGTGATAAGAATATTATTGGTTACTGTTTGGTAGTTTAATTTTGACATTTTAATTGAAAATTGAATTTTTTTGAATTAAATTACCATTTAAATTAACATTAAATTTAAATTGTTCATTAAATGCCTAATAATGATAACAAGTTAATTGTTTAGATTTATTGGTTGATTTGGATGATGAATGTGATGGATTTTTATTTGTTGACGTTTTTGGATGATTGGATGTTTACATTTCTGCGATCGCTATGGGTTGAAATGATACATACCGAAACGATTTTATAGATTATGGAAAATCGTTAAGGGTTGAAATGATAAACCCGAGCAATTTTATTTATTTGGAAATTTTTGATTCGAGATACGGGTTGAAATGACATGTACCTAGAAAATTTAACTATTTTGACGTTGAAATGATACATACCCTATCACTTGACAATAGGGTAGAAAACTGTATACGGACACCGTTGGTCAATTTTAAATTATTTTCTAAATAGTAAAGTATGTTTGATTCATAAATTTTATTTATTAAATTTCATTTAATGATTTTATTTAAAATTTGTATTTGGAAAATAATATATTTTATATGTTTTAAAGCTTCAAATTATAAGTTAATATATGGTTTGAATGTAAATTTAAGATTTTAACTTATAATTTTATTGGTTTTAAATATATAATTTATATAGTTTAAATTTAGTTCAATAAAATATTCAATATAGTTTTAATATATATATATATATATATATATTAAATTTAGTTTAATATAATAAATACAGTTTTGATTTAGTACATAAGTATAGACTTTTATAATAATTGTAATAGATAAAAGATTTTTTGTAAAAGATTTTAGAATTTTTGTAAGTGCTTTGTAAAGAATTTATAAAGGTTTTATAGAGATTTTGTAATGGATTTTGTAAAAAGGATTTTTATAAAAGATTTTTTAGGGATTTTATAAAAGATTTCTATAAAGGATTTTAATAAAAGATTTTTATAAAGGATTTTATAATAGCTTTATAAAGGAGTTTACAAAGGTATTAAAAGGATTTTTATAAAGGGTTTATAAAAAGGAACTTGTTTAAAGAGAAAGAGTTATAAACTGTTTTGGAATTTATAAATATCTTTATAAATGGTTTTAGAGCATATAAATAGTTTACAAATGGTTTAAGAGAAATTTATAAATTATTTTCGAAATTGATTGAAAGAAATCTTCCTCGATATTTATGAATATATTTATACTTTTGGAATAAGTATATGGATATCTTGATATGAAAGTATAAACTGTTTTCTGGATTTATTATTATAAATGTTTAATAAAATGACCATGGTGTGAAAAATATAACGATTGGTTGTTAAAGAGATCGAGGTCGGATATTGTCATACTCTCTACCAATTTCGTAACCACTTTAACAACTGTGCACGTGTAGAGAATCCAAAATGAAGTAGGATGGTTTGGCAAACTCTACTGTATGAGGTATGAACGCAGCCTTGACCCCCCTGGATCAGCTTGATATGACTTAAACAGGAGCTATCCCGGGCCAAGTGAGGTCGCTCCTTCTATTGGACATGCTTCATCGAAACTATATCTTTTACTTTGCGATCGATTTGTTGGCCACCTTCGATCTGATTATGGAAGTGTGTTCCGAGATGGGCGGTAGTAGCCGCTATGCATTACCACCAGTCTAAGCATGCAAAACGACAGAATCCAACCTTGAGCATTGCCATGCGTGCCTTGTCATATGTCTATGGAGTGCTCCCTGATAGCCTACCGATTTGGTGGAGTTTACAGTAATGTATAGACTACGACATTTATAAAATGTGTTAAGGGAGATATGGGTAATGCTTTAACGCTATTTTAATACTTTACTTTACTGATAGACATTACATACATAACGTATCAACTAGCGGTACACAAGCTTCTCCAACTTGGCATAGTTCTTTTCAGCTTTGGTAAATCACTTGCTGATGTAGTAAACCAGTCTTTGGATCCTTGCTTCATTGTGTACTGCTGCTACACTTAGTCTATGAGCAGATACTAACAAATAAACAATAAATCCTCCTCGTCTAATGGTATGAACAAGACCGATACTTTCTCCATGTGCCTCAACAGTTCGTTGAAAGCATTCTGACAAACTTAATCCCATTCAAAGTTATTCTTGCCTTGAGGGCATCGAAGAAGGGTATGCATTTATTTGTTGCCTTTAAGGTAAACCAACTCAAGGTAGCGATCTTCAAATTCAAGCTTTGTAATTGTTTCTTTGTATTTAGGGTGGTTAATTTTCATTAATCTGTGCATGATTAGCCTCAATGCCCCTCGATTTAAAAATAAATCCAGAAATTTTTCCAATGTTGTTATATTCTTTAATTTTGGTGTTTTTATTATTGTTTAGATCTAATTGAACTTGCAGGAGGAGATATTGTTATTTACTCGAGAAATACTCTAATAATTTGCATACGAGATTTCGTATTAATGCTTCAGCATAGTATTAAGTTTAAACTCTGAGTTTAGTAGTAAATATATGTCAAAATCTTTCTGAAGTGGCATGCACACACAATTTAAAGTTTTTCAAACATTGTAGATAAGCCAGAAAACACAAAATTCAGCCGACTAAAAGGCTTGAAACAGCGGGCTAAAGACTGTGCGTATGCATAAATTAATTTGAATATTTAGACGACAGATCATGCAATTTCAGCTGGCTGAATTATGTCTATTTTACAATTTTTCCTTGCAGGTTCATTTTTAAATCCATTCGGCTGGCTGAGTTGCTCCATTCATACGGCTAAATCTTAATAACAGTTTTATATTCAAAAGAGACTTCAATTCAATGAAGAGAAACAACTCTTGATTCAAGAGTTGCTTCCATATCTGTTCATGGCTATCTTTCATGAACAAATGCAACTCTTAGTTTCTATAAATAGCTATGATTTCCATTATTTTAATCACTAATTCTCATTCTTATTTTCTAATCTATCTTGCTATTTTAACTCTAAGCATTCAATACTTCACTCAAATCACGTGTTCATTCAAGCATACTTCATAGTGATTTAATAAACTTCCTATCTTCACAAATTACACAATATACCACAAAGGAGAAGATTATAGGAAGGGTGTACTTTAAAGACTGATCTGTGCTACTAAAAGATCACATTCAGTCAAGATAATTCTTTGTATTATTGAAGTCATGTTCGGTTGCTCAGGCGATTGAAGTCCTATTATGTTTCTTAGGCAGTTGAAGTCTTATTCCTCTGCATTAAGTGAGCGTTGACAGTTAAATTCTAGAAGGAGTCTGGGACTGGACGTAGAATAGGAAGTTCGAAGCTGTATAAAAATATCTGGTGTCATTTACTTTTTATATTCCGCATAAGTAATAGTTTAGTTAATATTTCATATTGCATGATCTTCTGTCACTTTCATTTGGTATCAGAGCCTGAAATTCTATCGATCATCACAACGTTATAGAATAATAGCCAGAAAAAGATCGAATTGAAATACAACAAGCTTAATACTTATTAAAGCCACCAATGAGGACAAATAAAAGGTACTTTCTGATATAAAAATTTCAGTAAATGATAATAATGAATTAATTGGTATAAGCGATAAGATCTCAAAGATTAATTTTATTATTCTAGAAAAGATGAAATTTGTCGAACTTAAAAATAAGAAATTAAAAATTGAGAAATTGAATTTAGAAAATCAACTTGGTGTTTTAAAAAATAATTTTATACTCTTAAAGAATTTCTAGATGAACAAAACACCTTATTTGAAAAAGGGAAATAAAAATTTTAAAAAGAAAATTTTGATTTGAAAACACAAAATGATTTATTACAAATCCTCTTTAGATAATTCAAAATCACAAAATTTCTTCTTAAAAATAAGACTGTACATTAAAAAATGAGAATTCTGAATTAAATTAGAAAACTAATATTTTGAAAATTAGTAATATTTCTTTTGAAAATAACAATTGTGAATTTAAAACTAAATTTGAAAAACATAAAAATGAATTCACGAAATTTAATAAAGGTCAAAAATGATTTAAACGTGATTTCATCTAGTTGTAGACCTTTATATGATAAAGGTGCTTTAGGATATAATAAAACTGATCTTAGAAAAACCACTAGATATGCTTTCATGTATAGCAAAAATGTTGGTGCTAGTACTAGATTTCAAGTAAAGTTTAAATCCATTTTTTATAGAAATTCAAGTACTGTTATGACCAATAATGTTTATCATATCTCTAGAAGTACAAAATCATTGAAGGAAAATATGTGTAAAAATTATCTAAGTATTTGGCTTCTTAATAATTAGAAAAACAGAGGAAATTACATTGATGATTATTTTGATATAGTAGTTAATAATGAAAATCATATTTATATAGGTTCAACCACGCCCAAATGGGTATGGCTTCCCATGACCTAGCCCCTGGACCCTAACATAGGAAGTAGGTATCATAATATATATCTCATTTTTTTGCAGATGCACCACATATAATGGGGAGATATATTCTATATTTTCTGAACGTGATGTTTAAATTTTCAATATGAGTATTTTACGTGATGTAATGGTTGTATGTTCAGTGATATTTTGAATCTAATATTGCTTCTCATAAATTATTTATTTATACAAACTTCTTATTTCTCCTATTGATATCTATTAAGTTTTCCTTTTTGTCGATGATAAAAGGGGAGAAAAAAGTACGTCATAACGATAGGGGGAGTATTAAGATGGGAGGGTATAAATCTGTTTTTATTTATATAACTTACATAGTTGTCATAATCAAAATGGGGGAGAATGTTAGAATCTCGAATTTTGGTGTTTTGATTGTGATAAATATATAAGTAAATTTATCATTTAGATCTAATTAAACTTGTCGGAGAAGATATTAGTTTTTACTAAAGAAATAATCTAACAATTTGCAGACCAGATTCCAGATTGAAGCTTCAACGTAATATTAAGTTTAAAAGTCTGAGTTTAACAGTAAATATATGTCAAAATCTCTCCAAAGTGGTATATGCATGCATATGCAATCTAATTTTTTTCAAAACATTGTACATAGGCCAGAAAGCACAAAATTCAACTGACTGAAAGGCTTAAAACAGCCAGCTGAATACTGTGCATATGCACAAATTGATTTGAATATTTAGATGGCTAACCATGTTATTTCAACCACCCGAATTGTATCTATTTTACACTATTTCCTTGCTGGTTCGTTTTTTAATCCATTTAGCTGATTGAATTTCTCCATTCAAATGGCTGAATCTTCATACGGTTATATTTTCAAAAGACACATAAATTCAATAAACAAAAACATCTCTTGATTCAAGTGTTGCTTCCATATCTCTTCATGGCTATCTCCCACGAACGAATGCAACTCTTAATTTCTATAAATAGCCATGAACTCAATTGTTTTAACCACTAATTATAATTCTCATTCTTATTTTCTAATCTATTTTGCTATTTGAACTCTAAGCATTCAATACTTTATTCTAATCGCTTGTTCATTCAAGAATACTTCATTAGCGATTTAATAAACTTCCTATCTTCATGAATTACATGACATCAACAAAGAAGAAGATTATAGAAAGGGTGTACTTTAAAGATTTATTCGTGTTATTAAAATAGCACATTCACTCAAGATAATTCTCTGTATTATTGAAGTCATGTTCGGTTGCTCGGGCGATTGAAGTCCTATTCTATTGCTTAGGCAGTTGAAGTCCTATTCGGTTGCTCAGGCAATGTAATATCTGTTCCTCTAGGCTAAGTGAGGGTTGATATTAAAATTTCGAAAGGAGTCTAGGACTAGGCATAGAACGTGAAGTTCGAATCAGTATAAAAATCTCTGGTGTCATTTACTTTATTGTTTTACTTTTTACACTCCGCAAAAGTAAATAGTTTAGTTAATATTCCATATCGTACGATCTTTAGTCACTTTCAAATGCTGCCTAAAAAGAACATTTCATGGATTCGGCTTCATTCAATATTTTTTGTAAAACTTCAAACATCTCCAAAAGTTCATCCGAATGGTTTTGTGATACTTGTCACTTGACAAGCATGTCATCCACGTACATCTCCATTGCCCTTCCGATTTGATTCTTGAACAAAGAATTTACCAATTTTGGATATATGATTATAACATTCTTCAAACCAATCAGCACTACTCAATAGCAGTACTGCCCAAGGTCAGCTATAATGCTACTATTCTCCTGATTCAATTTTGGCATCGAGGTCTAGTTATAGCTCGAATAAACATCCATAAATGAGAGTAACTCATGTTCGATAGTCCCACCCACCAATTGGTCAATCCAGGGCAAAGGAAAGCTGTACTTTAGGCAAGCCTTATTCAAATCCGAATAGTTGATACATGTCCTCCATTTTCCATTTGATTTCTTGACCCATATGGGGTTGGATACAAATGCATCGTGGATAAAGCAGTTTGCCATTAGCTTATCCATTTCTTCCTTCAACGTAGCGAATCGTATCAGACCCAGACCGTGCCTTTTCTATTTGGCTAGTGTAACTTTGAATCAATATTCAATGCATGACACGCTATCTCTGGAAATATCCCACACATAACCGAATGCATCCAATAAAATACGTCAAAATTTCTCACAGAAAATTAACCAATTCCTTAAGTCGGCACTGAGTTGAGATCCAATTTTCAGAACTTGATTAGGATCGTCCATGTCGACTGGAAACATTCACCATCAGCTCAGTCGATGTTGGCCGGCCTTCATCTGACTTCTTCCTGGGATCTATGGCCTTATCAAAACTGCTACGATCCCAAGCCAGGGCCCATGCTTTAATTTATATGATTGTGAATCATAAACGTGGAGTGTCCTCTCCATATTTTTTATCACGTTCCCTCACATCTCTCAGTTCCATAACGTAACATTTCTTTCTAGTGTTGTAGTCTCTTTTCACTGATCCGACCGCATTTTTGATGGAAAACTTCATCACCAAGCACCGAGGAGGCAGTGCTATAAAAAAATCAGCAAAGCCCAGTTGGCCCAAAATAGCGTTACATGTAAAGTATTCATCCACTATAACGAACTTCTAAATCTGGACTATCCTGCGATATCCTTCATCCAATTCCATTGGCAGATCAACCATCCCAATTGATAGTTTCGCTTTGTCTATAACCCTTGAATTTTGGTTTTACAGGCTGTAGCCTCCTTCATGTTGATCTTCATTTAATCTAATGTTCTCCTAAAAAGTATGTTCACAAAAACTCCAGGTATCAACCAAGACCAGACGCATTGTTGTCGGTTCTATTTCCGCCATTATTACCATGGGTTCGAAAGTTGGGGCTTCGACTACATCTACATCCCTATTCTTGAATACCATAGCATTAATTATCACCCTTTGCTGCTTGTCTGATGCTCTTTCTTCTATGATATGGCAATCCTCCTATGGTATGTGTGAGCTTGCGTACGGTTCCATTTCCCTCTAGCTCTTCCCCCCTAGGTGATGTCTTTCAGATATGGTGTCAATAATTAATTTCCCATCTTTTCGCGTAGGCCCTTCTCCGCTTGGTCCAGGTTGATTCCCAGCCCTTAGGGTCTTGTAGCTTGACCACCTTCCATGGTGATTTAATGTACTATTGGATCTTATGCTTTGTGATCAGTTGTTTGATTTAATCCTGCGAATAGTGGCACTCGTTCATGCTATGTACATGAGTTTCATGGAAATGACAGAACTTTTTGTAGTACTTTTCTGCTCGGTCGCCTCCTTCCTGGGCGGCTTCTTATATCATTCAATTCCTTGACTATAAGGTATATATTTTCTAGTGTATCATTCAAGAGCCTTTTGGCTTCATATTCCTTGGGCATTTCTTGTTCTCATTGTGCCTTCTATTCAGGCCTTGGTTCTTTTCATCTGGTTACTAGAATTTCCAATATTAACTGCCATGGTACCGGAGCTTTATACAACTTGTTTAATTGTTATGTCGCTCTGGATAACTTCCTTAGATTGTCCATCGTCGGCCTTTCCTGAAGCTAGACTTGCCACTTCCAATCATAGAAACTGATTAGCCTTCTAAAAAAACTCTCCCATCGTCGTAGGTTGCTTCATTCTCAGCCATCTACCAAACCATGTCTGGGTGTATGCCTTGGACCAATTCCATAAATACCAAATCCTCCTTCGGATTACTTGCATCTATAACCGTAATATTAAATCGATTCAAGAACCGCTTCCATCACTCCTTAGGTCTTTGAGATAGGCTTCAAAAGGACAATATATCCTTAGTTTGAGCAGCGTAGAGTCCAAAATACTCTATGAAATTTTTACCTAACTCATCAAAAGTCGATATGGATCTCGGCGTGATCCTAGTGAATCACATCGAAGCAATGCCTTCCAAGGAAAACATCTACATCGAATAACATATGTTGCCATCACACCATCCATGTTCCATTCTTACTTGAGTAAATGTTGCCAAAGATTGGTAGTCCGGTTATATGATAGCATAGTTGGCATTGTAAACTTCCAGGGATACTCTCCTCTCAGAATATTTTCCGTAAACGGAGTTCTGCTTAGCGCGGAACCTGAATCCTCATTCTTCCTACCTTTTTTTTTCCTCTACCAACCTTTTAACCACATCTACTATGAATTCCTAGCTAGTGAGGTATTCCAAAGGATGGTTATCAAAGGCTACCCATCGTGTTTGGCTATGCAAAAACTCTCAATTTGCTCGCTGATGTCCTGGTTCTCCATGCTCTAGGAGAACCACTGGTCCAACCTTTTTTTGATTCCCTGTTGGTACTATTGCAGCTATTTAAACTCCAACCCCATTAAATCCAACGTCGAGCTTGTGATCATCTCCATCATGTTATAGGCCCTCCAACATTCCTCTCAATTTCGACCTGATTATGGTCGGCAACGAGTAGTCTCCTTGTAGGGAGAGCATACTGACTTCCTTCGGTAACTCTTTTTGCCTACCAAACAACTCTTTATTTTTGCTTCTACTTGTCATTCCGCCTATGTTGACTAGAAATGGATGAGTTTTCTTCATTAAATTGTGCAGGTGAAGTCTTCCTCCTACTTCTTCTCGGCCCCTTTATTTGTGGGTTAATAGAGCAATGCTAGCAGCTACCGTATCCAATGGAGCCTTTCAACTATCCAACAATTTTTGGTTAAGCTTCTGAATCATCTTCTTAAATTCAACTCTAGTAACCATCTCCTATTGAATAGATGGCCTGGCACTACTAGTTGGTTCCTAATTTCCAATTGGTGAGCATTTCCTTCATCACCAACAGCTATTACCCTAGACGATCTTACGGATCTTCGAGGTCCCACTGATTCCTATCAGCAAATTTCTAAATTCCTTAAAGAAAATCTTCTAGATCAAACCCCTAAATCTCTTAAAATCCAAAATAGTAAAGTAGATATAATCCTAAGAACTGATTTCTTAATGAAAGAACCAAAATGTTCATGCCAAAAGTGGCACAACACCTAAAAGCCAATTGAAAAGTTAAGATATAGGCAAAAATATAAGAAAAACAGCAAGAACACCAAGACTTGAACGTGGTTCGGCAATTTTTGGACTACGTCCACTGTAGCTATTATTGATTTGTCATACTCAGAATAATTTGGATCTTTTTCGAGGGTATCGCCATGATTTGAGAGTTTTAGAGAGATCTGGGGAGATTTAGAGCCACTGGCAGAAGGGATTTACTGAACTAAAAGCCTAGAATAATAAATATAGCTTCCTTAGTGACTACTATGGTTGGAAGATAGGAAATGTAGAAGATTAAGTGCCGAAGAGTCCTTTTTAGTAGTTGTAGGGTCTATATTCATAGGGAATCGCTTAGCAGAACAGGAGTTCATGATATATGAGGTCCATATCTAAGCCCAAGTTCAAAAGTAAGCTATGGGCCCAAATCCCAAGAACAAACATTTGGTACCGAGTGGTTTCTTTTGGGAACCGATAGGTTCTGTGGGTGATTCTTCACCCTTTCTTCCATATTGCCTCCTATCTGTGATTCGCTACGTTACCAATGCCTTATGTTGAAGATTGAATTGTTTCCGGTAGTTATTCATCATTCATCTCTGCTTTCTTCTCGAGAATCCTTAGAGTTTTTTATTTACTCTTCAACAAAAGCACTCCATAGAGATCACTTGAGTTGTAGCTTCACTTAAGTTTAGTTTTAGGAGTCCAAAGTAGAGTAAAAATAATTTGGTACCGAGTTGTCCACTTTGGTCGTCTACTTTTGCAACTTCTTGAGTGTGATTCTATCGCCCTTCTAAGCATATTCTTAAGTTCGTAAATCGTTTCATCTTCATCTTCACGTTCTAGTTCTAGTGAAAATCTACCTTGCGAAAAGCCAAATAATGAGAATTCTTACCCCTCTGTTCTCTTTACCCCATTCTAGTCAAGTACCATTTTCATTTATCAACCCCTAAGAAAGAATTTGTTTAAAAGGAATTTCCAAATTTACGAAATTAGGAAAAATCATCCAGTCAAATCTACACTTGATTTTCCATTTATTAAAATGAAAAAGCCCTTTATCAAAAACCTTTAAAACGAAAACTTTTGATTTAACCAATTTTAAACAAAGAAATTCAAATTTTCATTTCTTTTCCAAAATAACAACTTCCCAATAAATCCTTTGAAAACCCATTCAAAACGTTTTAAAGAATTTTCAAAAAAAATTGACAAATTCTTTTACATGGGATTGGGCATATAAATCGACTTTAATTGCACTTCTTTTAGACACTCCATCTTTACCACTTATCCTTTGCTAACTTTCATTAAAAATATGGCTTATCTTCTTGTGGTGATTATTGCACATCTTCTTGTGGGAACTTACTCAATCCTTCTTTACATATTGCTTCTAAATTCTTGAATATATAGATTCTTACCTCCCATCTATCTAGATTAAATGTGCATCTTCAATCGACAATCCATCAAAATACATAATCATAAGACAGCTTAGACCCAACAAAGCAGTCAAATACCATCCAACTTTGGGATTCTTCTATACACCATGCTCATGATGTTCTTGGTCAACACCTTGTGGTATGGCCTGCACTCTATTAGGTAATCAGGATATGTGTATAAATTTAACTTTATTGTTCCAACTCATAGTTTCATCGACCATCTTTTCAGTATATGGTCACGCCTACTTCTACAGTCAGAACTTATAGAGTTTGGCATGTAAATATATGTGTATATATATAACTATAGTTAAACATACAAATACGTTCTCTCAACATATCCTAATTCTTATGATCGAATAACTTAAGCTCTGATACCAAATATAACAACCTTCATCTTAATGGGCATGAATTTTGACAAAATTGAAACCCAAGTCCATTAGGGCACCGATCGTTGGTTTTGGTAACAAGTAACAAATATAAGCATATCAAAGAGCGATCAATATAAACTCACAATGGAATAGAAAAATATAATGGAACATATATACCGACTAAGGTGGAATCGATATTATTTCTTGAATATCTAGTCGCCTTGTTAATGTCGAGCATAAAAGACAAGACTCTACCATCAGTAGTTCCTATCTTGCACCAGTATCTTATCCTCTAAATATATCATGTGGTTTGAATAAGGAAGGGGTTAGAAAAATAAGCTGGTGATTGGAAAATTATACACTTTACCCATAACATTAATTTATGCTGATTGATTTCAATTTAAGTGTTATGTCGATTATTAACGGTTAATCCGTTCAATCCTATGTGCACGTACGATATGTCTGACTTTCTTCGAGGTATAACTATACACATGCCTATATACATAAATATCTAAATTTTGTACTATCTAAAAATCTTGGCCACTTAATACTTCTTAAATAGGGAGAAAGCGGATCCAACGACCATTTATTACCTCAACCCCGAAGTAGGCCCTCCATAACGTAATCTCTAATCAATCGGCTCTAGCAGCAAAGATGATGACCCTGAGATATGGCTTTATAATGCATCTCAAAGACTCGTCTAAGGGTTAACTAGCCCACCTTTGACAAACGACTAACAAACTAATCAAACTTTGGTATCCATGCTTATCCCATACGGTACACTAGTAGAAAGCCAAAATCGTTAGGGCATAACTTGAGTCTTTGCTACCGATCACTGGAGGTCGTGGCCTATATGTCAACCCCACTACTAAATACCGGTCCAACAACAATAGGGACATAACTGCCGACCTTCTATAGCAGAAATCTCGTTTAAGCTAAACTAATGTAACTCAACAAAAATACCCCATTCAGTTACTCAATATCTCTTATTAAAGATGAAGCAGCCTCATTTTCCTAAATGTACTAGGCCATTTAATACTTCAAGTCCACGGCAAACCCTTGGTGTATTTTCTTCTACCTATATGCCATCGCGTATCTCTTCCCCATAGGTCCTACAATTAGGGATATCCCACTTCAGTAGTAAGTATACACAACTATTGGTAGCCTCTTGGTGAATAGCAGACTTTTGTTATGTAACTCTACCGATTTCGCTTCCTAACCCACTAAACCAAACTAACCATCTTATGTCTAAATATTGGGATATGTTCACTAATTTATGCCTGTTCTAAATGCATAATTAAGGCCGTTTAATTTCCCGCTATGGAAATTATACTGCCTTTCAATATTTAATTACTATCTTATACGCTTATTAATATATTTCATAAAAGTTAATTATTAATAATAAATGGTCATTATTATTCTAGTTGGACAATGTCTAATAGCATTTATTTACCCGTTCTAATTCAACCTATTATGCTTATTTCATTTTCCCATAAATGCCATAATAAATCATTTAACCAGTCCCATTAAACAAATTTATGTCCTCATTTAATTCCTGTAACTCTCTATTAACTGCACATTTATTGCCCTATTAAATTTGGAGTTACTATCTCTATTCCAACTACACCTCCTAATCGTATAATTTTCTATGCTATTTATAAGAAGACGTTCTATTTATAACTAAGATGAATAAATTAAATGCTTCAAATAAATTAAAAAATAGAAATTCACATTTCAAGTCAAACTAAGGCAATATAAACTAAATTTAGAACCCAACTATCATAAATCTACAATAAATCTTGCAATCAAGATTCAATTTTAACAAATTTAGGGATTGATATCCAAATTTCTAGATTAGGTGTAAATATCATTCCTATTCTAGTTACCTATATTATAGAATATGTAGACAATATTCCTTTACGTTCATTTTAAGCCTACAACCCATCAGATCTTATATAGGTATAATAATTAAATAAAATTCAAACGTAAAAATTTCAATGTTATAAACAAATCATACAACTTCCCACTCGCATTTCAAGCTTTCAAAAACTCCAAATCTGAATTCATCCCATTAACTCGTCTCCTTTTCCTTTTCAATCTAAAAGAATATATGTAACAAGGTATATACACACTGTTAGGATTACAGATCTAAGAAGAATTTTGAAAAATGGAGAAATTAAGATTTATTATTATGAAATTTACCTTTTGCAGTGTTGATTTACCCATCTTTTCTACTCTTTTATTTTGTGCACTTCTCCGATTTGTATTTACACATATAATATTATATTTTATAATTTATAGAAATAGTATAGAAGTGAAAATGGTAGAGCTTCACTTCTTTCGTCAAAAAATATGAGAGGAGAAATGAGGGGTTAGGTAAGTATTTATAGGAATTCAAATCAATCATATCCATCATACTTAAATAATTATCTAGGTTGTTCGACTAAGGTTCAACCACAGCCGCCACTAGCAGGACCATTCGACTACTCTCCTACATGCAGTCGACCATTTGTTGCCAACCGACCCAAAGAAGGGGTCAATAGGTGGGGTCCATACTTAATGTTGTTGATTTTGAAAATCGCAAACACTGATAACTTCTTTATTTGAACTCCGATCGCACTTCAAACATAAATGTTGCTCAAAAAATCACCACGAATGCAATGATGCAAGTTTCATGACCAAATTCTAATGCTTGCTCAAGTTTCACTTTTGAGCCAAATTAAAATTAATTATATATTAATTGCTACTAATTTTATAGGGTGTTACATGGGACATCCAATGTACAATGTGAACCCTCAACCAACCTTGCTCGAATATCGTTGTCGGAACTAGGCCAGCCCGCAGCAGCAGAAAATGGGTAAATTTAAAAAAAATCATTTTAGATTCTTATTGGGCTTATGAAGTCTAAACTTTTTAGAACTTTTCTAATATTACTTTAACTAAAATAAGTGTTTTATTTAAAGTTATAAATAAAGTTTTATTTTATTTTACTTATGTTTTAAACAAGTGTATCACATATACAATATGTGTAAACATGAATATGCAACATAATAATATGTACATTGTTTAACATGCACGCATTTAGGTATTGGGATTTACACTGCTACGGACATGTTATTCCCTCATGTATTCGACTATGTCATCTAAATGTATGTATAAGTGCATCAATGTTTTACAATAATAATATATACACATAAATAAAATATAAGTGTGAAAATAAAGGAATGTTAACTTTGAATAATGTAGGAGTTTTGTTTCGATAAAATCTAATTTTACTTTGTTAAGCGTTACCCGGTAATAACGGTTATTTACACTAATTCTCATTATGAAAATTGTATCATTTTGGACTTATGGAATTTGATAATGGTCAAAATCCCAATATCGTCCACATTGAACTTTGTAATCCAAACCCAATGTCCTTGGATCAATAATAACATTTATTATTAACCAAACAACTCCGACTAGAGATTTTGACTTTGAGTTGACTGTGATACTAACATCATATAACTTAGGAGACAAACCCTCTCTTGAATAGTTTTCCACTTCCACTACTTCCATCGACCTAACTGTAGTCATTCGATGGACATTGTGCCGTAATTTAATTATAAAGTAGATCTTTAATATTGAAGATTAATAGTATTTTTAAGTCAAAAGAACTACGTAAATTAGTCACTTCGACATTTTCTGTTTGATCTTAGTCATATTGACCGATAGAAAACTACCAGTGAGTAATTCCTTAGTTACCTAATTACTATCAATACATCACCCCTTTGTGCCTCCAGTAGCCACAAGTAATACACCGTTCAGCATGTGGAGAGTGTTACATACTCTAGCCTCAATGGATGCATCGATGTCCAATCTCGATATAACTTGACTAGGAATATTTAAAATGATGAGCTTATCATATTATGGTATAATAATTAGGGTTACAACTTTTTGTAACTACCATCACAAACACATAATTTATGGACTTTTTATCTCACATATACTTAAGTTAACTAATTATTTGTTTATAACATTTTATAACAAGTATATAGCAAAAAGGAAACCTTTTATTTCGGACAAGATTGGTTATCGAGTTAGATTTATGTAACAAATTGCATAATTACACCTGGGGTATACCCCTAACTCTATCAAGCTTATCTTCTGAGATTTGGAGTTGGAAGATGCAACAAAGAGAAAGTTAGTCTCAAGGAACCTTCACGTGAGAGCAATGGGCTTATGGAATTCTATTATTTACGTTGAAAGTTGGCACAAACACCCTAAAGATTTGTAAAAGGGAATATAATAAAGAGTTTAAGTTAATATGAGAAAGAACAGCACATAATAATTTAAAGTGATTTGGCTAATCACTGCCCTACGTCAACTTGAGCTTTGTTTGTGATTCTGCCAAGTTTTTACAAATGTGATCTTATGGATCGGTAGTTTATGGATTAGTGATGATCCTAGAAATTACAACAACAATATAGAAATTTAGAATGTAGAAAAAAGTTCTCTAAATGGTACCAATCACCTTCTATTTATACATGAAAACCGACGGATTTATCTATACCATATTCTCCTTACGTTCCCCACGTCCTAAAGAATGTGGTTTAGAAAGATCGTGGCAAAATTGTTACTTTTTATGAATCGGTATCGACCTAAAGATTACAGATTAGTAGCGACCCATGGTGATCGCCTGTGGACCTTTATTTGCTACTTTGGGATTGATTAATGGCTCATATCTTCCTATGGAGGTTAGCTATCTTGACATGAGCTTGAATTAGGGTGGAAGCCCAGGTCCGATGATGAATCAAAGGCATTTAGTTTAGTTGCTATGAATATAGAATTATCAATTGAAGTTTGAGTCATGGATTCTTGGTGACCCATTATAAATTGCATGTTTTGTTAACATTTGTCATAGCTCCAAATGACCTGAACTAGTTCATGATTCTGTGTAGATATCTTGGATTGGCAATGAATCAAGTGGTTTAGCTCGGTGTTGATCCAATATTTTATCTTAGGTGTTGGTTTTTGGCTTTGGCATTTGAGGTACCTTGGCATGTAGGCTATTTTAAAAGTGATTGGTAGATTTATGGTTAAATTTTTGGACTTCAATTGGAATTTGAATTCTGAAGTTATCATTCTGGATTTTTATCCCATTGCTTTACTAGTTGATCGGTATGACTCATCCTAATATGACTTGGCCAAAAAGTTGGATGGCGTTTGCCCTAAAAGTTTATCTTTAGTTAACAATTTATGTTTAGAGAAAAATTATTGTTTTCAAGTAATCGGTTTTAAATTTCACCCTAAATAGTCGCTTTCTATTCAGTTAATCATTTTCATAAAGTAATGTACCTTCTGATAATTATCATATCACATTAAACAACTTTGGATTTTCATCTCTTAGGCAAAATAATAGCTAAAGCATGTTTTTCGAGTTTCTCATTCTAGTCTTGGAAGTTCTTCGATAACATTTCCTTTAAGTTATTCAAGTAGAACTTTATTGTCCATAACTTTACTTGATTTTGTACCACGCTCCTCACCACCATTATATCTTCATGGTAAAAATATTTCCCTTTCTCTTTCCTTTTCCTTTTTCTCATATTTCAGTATCGATCTGAAAGCCATGGATCGGTACTAGTATTTAAGCAATTTTTCTTCTTATTTTCTTGGTTTGCGCCTTAAATATGGGAGCTGACCCTCATCCTTTTCTTCACTTGTCTACTTTTATTTTGTTAAGTGTTTTCCTAATTCGAGTTCTCTATTATAGAACCTTACCTTCAATTTCATTCTCGAACTCAAATCGCTGCCATTGCTTGTGATGCCATAGCCGGTCGTCGCCTTAAACATCAGCAACACCAATTGTCTTCATCTCCCTAAGATATGAATTAATTTGCTGATTGATTTTGATTTTTAGATCTCAAATAGATTCAATTTAAATTTTTCTTGATTTGATTTAATTAGGTGATGTGCTTGCTAAGGCTTGCTTGTCGGTGGTTTGGACTTCGACCATACCCAATTGACTCTGGAAACTCATCTTCCTTCTCCTAGGATCAAGTGCCTATCTAAAACTTGGAGAAAAAATAATTTTTTTTATTTAAAAACTTGATCTAGGTTGAACCCAAAGTGTGCCTTGATATTTTGAGGGGGTGATTCACTCTTTCCTGAGCTTTATTTTACACAATTTTCCTAGGTTAGCTTCGAGCCAGACCCGATCTTAGCTTGAATTTTTTAAGTTAAAAATGGATTTTTAGAGTACTTTTTAAATTAAAACTTTATAGGTCAAAATAGGAGATAAAATGAAGTTCCAAAATGATTTTGGTTGAATGGTGATTGGTATTTACGATTCAATATGATAGATTCTAATAGTGGTCTTATTGAACACACTCCATCACTATAAAGGACTGTTTTCCAATCTTTTTAATTTATTGTATCTTTTATCAAATAATGATTAGAATTGTATGCCTTGGACATTAGACACACACTCTATATAGTTTGAATAGTATACTATTATCTCTTGTCGTTATAAGAGATTTGATTGATCAACACATGTTGATATCTATTTGGTTTTACACATCGCCTACATGGGATTTCTTTCCATTGGGAAGGTTAAAGTCTTTATCTTGCTTGTGTGAAATTTTTGATAGTTATGGAAGGTAGATGTTCCTCGCATCACTCTCTAATGGTAGTGGGTTCATCGACATCAATATACACTGAGTCTGATACTGAATCTAGTTTGATGATAGTGTCTATGAAAAAGTTCACTTCTACACCTTCTCAGTCTCAACCGACTAGCCACTAAACGGAGTAGACTTTAGAGATATGAGATTTTGCCTTGCTTCAAGAACCTTTAGAGTTGCTCCTGCTATCGGTATTGGCAATATCAATATTTAACATAATCCTAAGATTCTCCAAATTCGAAAGTGGACAAAGCTTCTCTTAGAAGGATATGTAAGGGACATTTAATTGCTTTCGATGATGTATTGGTCCCCATGCGCTATCAATGAGAAAACCTTCCACCAGAGAGTATACAGCTTGCAACCGATATGTGTGTATGGCTAGATGTGTTCCTCCTTTCAATCACTTCATTCGTACAGTTCTCCAATTTATAAACCTTTCCCTGGCCCAATTACATCCGAACAGCTATGCTTCTCTGAACTATATGTACATGATATTTGATCAACATTTGAATAAAATGCCTACTACTAAAGAGATCCATTATCTTTATGGCTTCAAGAGTCGAAAGGATGCTCCTTCACTCACCTTCCTAGAACCTTTCAAAGGTCGTTGGATAGTGGTAGGACTTTGGGATAAATTGAGCAATGTTAAGGATGAATTTTCTTTGTGCATTGTATGCCTAGCTTTGCGCAAAATTGGCTATCCAGACGTTATTATTTCCTTTTTATTAATGCAGATGTCATAATTGTTTATTTCATTACTTCTTGTATTTATAGATAATTTGAGAAGACCCAACAACACGGCCTTAGCACGGACCCTTACCTCTCTTCAAGTGGTTTCGTTGGAATAAAGAGATATGAGACTTCTCCCTATTAAAGAGAACCTGCATGCTTATAATCTTTTCGAGGAAAATCGTAGTGCAGACTATGTGCTCAAGGATCAAGAGGATGTCCATCCTATAAAGGAGCTCGTAGTTGAAGTTAATGTCGACGAGGGTAAGAATGTGCCCCATGTACAAGATTCTACTACTAGTGCTGAAATGAGGCAAGGGACTGGAGATAGTGGCAGAGAAAAGGAAAAATATGATGAAGAAAAAGTGAGTGACAGAGGAGGTGATCAAGATGTTGACTATGGCCAAAGTCCTCTAGTAATGAAAGTGATAGCACTCATGTGCCTCTTAACTCCTGATGGCTTAAAATAAAGATCATTTCATTTCAGACATCTACATAGCCTCCACCAGCTTTTGTAGTCAAAGAAACTCCCATCCCTCCATCTAGGGATATATATGGATCCTTCGGGATTATACTGAACAAATTTTGGCAACATTAGCATCAACGATATTGATTCTCCTATTCTTATGCCAATTGATGTGCCTATAACTAGTGCAAGGGAATAACCTCTGTTAGAAAACTTCAAGTCCACGGTCCATGGAGGGCAATATGACACATCAACACTTACACTACGTCACACTCTCACACCACTTACGCTATCTTTTTATTTTATTCGAGCTAAATTTTTTGTAGTTCGCTTTCAGATTCCATAGAATACCAGTGACCATTTGACAATCTCAAAAGTCAAGGGAGCAAGTACAGGATACCTAGTTCATTCAATTGCCCTAATGAATCGTCTTATGAGTCGGGTGTAGGAAAATATCACAGATGAGATTATAGGAGGCAATATAGAGACTATAAGTCTCATGAAGAGAACCATGGGGAATCTGATAGAATACCTTCTCCTCGACGTAGGTCTCGTTCCTCGCTATCACATTGCGTGGATAAGTTTTCGACTAGGCCTGGCCATATCCCATTCATCAAGGTACTGATTGTTCCAGCTTCAGTTCCTGCTAGAACACGACTAATAGCATGTTCTCATGTTCCACGATGGTCTGAATAGTCATCTTGGCTGGTGCCTTCTGACAACCGAAAATAAAGGCTTAAGCAAAGATAGCTTCATTCCCATATCACTAATGTGGAGACCGAAATTATTATAAATCTATGTTTTTCTGCTACGAAGAGTGCCTTTCAAAAGGTCTGCTTCGACGGCATCGTATTTGTTCCTTGCTTAAAGGATATTCCTCCAAAGGTTGGCACTAACGTCGTTGCTTGTGTGGGTGATGTGTATGATCAATACCACAAGTGAAGGAGGATTTTTGAGGCTATCTCTAAAGTTTCTGACAAAAGATAGATAGAACTTAAAGGGATAAACATCTTGAGTAAGAAAACAAGCGTATCATTGCCACCCTTGATAAGAAGGTTGAAGGGCTTAAGACTTTGTTGCTTGAGGCGGTGAAGAAATTAAAGGAAAAGATAAAGTCTTTTGAAGAAGATCATCAGACCCTACAGAGGCAAGTTAAGCCTTCTCACCATAGAAATCACACTCTTTCGCTAGAGAATGAAAAAAATCCAAAAGACCATAGATGAGCTAGCCTTAGAGATAAAAAGGCTAAAAGAACTACTAGAGGTCAAGAAGAAAGAGAAGGATGATGCATTAATTAGGCCTAAGATTATTGCAACAAGCTATTAGATAATCGTCGAATGAGAGAAGATGCTAAGACCCAAGTCAAGATAGCTTATGAGCGGGTCAAGGCCACTGAGGATCAAGTTAAACCTGAAATTGAGCCTCTTGTTGTGCAGTTCTACATGAATGTTATTAAGTTTGGAAACATGAGATGGTAAAAAGAGGGTATTCTTAGGTTTCGGCCATGGCTTAGGAGGAGATTTTAAAGCAAGAGTGGGAGCACCCTCATGGAGTTGAGATTGATGAGGAGGGATTAAAGATTAAGCTCTTGGAGGAGGAAGATTCAGAGGAGCTTAAGACCGGCAGGCTGATCTTACACCTTAAAATCATTCCTCTAGCCAATGCATCTACTAGGGCCCAATCCAAATCCGATTTGAAGGGTTTGAGAGAGATTTCTGGTTCCATTCCTCAAGGACCCACGACTAATGTTACTACCTCTTTTACATTGGAGTTGCCAGACATCGAGACTTTTATCGCTCTAGCATCCTCGTTTGATGTTCATTATAACCATGAAGATCCTAGCATCATGGGCATTGAATCATTTCTGAAGTTACCTATCTTATCTCTTACCATGAAGGGAGACTCTGCCAGTACCCCAGCTCATATGGCATCCCTATCTCCTGAATGTGCATTATTAACCTCACATATATTCAAGACGGCTCAAATGACATCGGATTATGTTTCTTGTCCCAACTTTTCTTTTTTCTTTTTCAAATTTTAGGTCAACATTATATTGTTCATTTTCCAAAAGGTGGGTTATCTTCGGGTATATAAGCTATATTGACTAATCGATTGTCATGTCCACTCCAATCTAGAATCTAGCCTCCTTAGTAGGTACCACTCCAGGTCTTGATGCTGAAATGATACATGCTATGGACATGGAGGCTACGAGTGATATTCACGGGATACAGAGGATGATGATATTGTTACTACTGGGGACACTGAACATTCATTGAGACAATTGATGCAGGAGATGCAACGATCACTAGCCACATTGGTTAAGGACATCAAAACAAAAAAATTTGATGTTATTCCTCCACCTCTGTCATTTTCATTGCCTTCAATACCAATCATCATTCCCACCCCTACCCAATCTCTTCAAAGTAAGGCTTCAAATCCCCAAGGAGCGACTATGACTAGGGAAATGGCCCAAAAGGTTGCTTTCCAAAGGAGGGCAAAAGTGAGGGATCAAGTAAAAGGATACCATGCAAATCTGGTACACACTCTTCTGGAGAAGGGAAAATGGAGAAGAGGCGGAAGAATGTTTAGCTATAGTTTTTCTTTTGGTTTTCAATCATTTTATTTGGCTTTGAGTTTTTGTACGTAGGCCGGTTTTGTGTGGGAACAACACCCACTTCAGTTGAAAAAGTCTATTAATAAAAAATAAAAAAGTTTCCTTTCAAAGCACTCATTTATTTATTTATTAATTTATACTACTTTATTTACTCTTCATGCTTTCTTATAATACACTCGAACCATAGCGCATTAACCTACCATTGCAAATATGTGTCGTTTGACTAGTGGTAAGGTATAATTTCCATACTACTCCTTGCTATTGTGAAGTGGTGTTTTGGATATCTATCTCTGGACATCCATGTTCAATCCTGCCTATCTTTAGTAATTAACCATGGTTATCCGCTTCGATCAGTGTCTTAAACATCTATCTCTAGATATTTGTATCTGACCTCACCTAATTCTGGGTGTTGGTCGCATATTCCTTATCTTTAGGGCTTAAAGACGCCTATCCTTGGGCATTACACATCAACCTTGCGAGTTATAGGGTAATGGATCGATGCCTTGCGTATCTTCAAGAAAATGTATTGGGGTGTATTATCTTGTCCAACCCTTATATGTTTGTTCTCTAATGCCCTAATCGTGGACCGAAGGAGTTAGTTGGCATCTATCTCTAAATACCAAAAACAATTACATTTCCTAAGCCCGGTCATGGACTGCAAAATCCAATAGGTATCTATCTTTGGGCAGACGTGTACCTACACTATATAAATGTAGAATATTCAATTTTTTTTTGTTATTCACAGTGCATGGTCATGTTAATAAGAACTGCAATTCAATGATTTCCAAATCCAATTCATTTTATATTCACAAGAATGGAAAACTTTACCTTGGTACATCGAAGTCTAGTTAAATATTTTCAAAGATTCATCTAAGTGAAATAACAACATAGATGTTTTTGCTATTCCACGCACTCAGGATGAGATTCCATCAACAATCACTAGCTTGAATGTTCTGTTTCCAAGCATTTGCTCAATTGCATACGACCTTCCAGGATCGGGTCCATATTCGCTGGACCAGAGAAGATTTATTTAAGGACAAGATCGCCAATCTCGAAGATCTGAGTCCTGACCTTCATGTTATAATTACATGCTAACCATTTTCGACGAGTAGCGGCCCATAAATTAGTTTCATCACGCTTCTCATCCACCATATCAAAGGACTCGATTAAGGGTTCCTTGTTTACTTTTGGACCATAATGGATCTTTCAATGAGAAGACACTTCTAATTTGATTGGAATCATGTCCTCTGATCCGTAGGTCAAAGAAAATGGAGTGTGACTAGTTAGGAACTTGTGGGTCGTTCGGTAAGCCCAAAGCACCAGAGGTAATTCATTGACCCACTTGCCCTTGGCCTTTGTTAATCGATTATTCAAAGAGGATTTAATGATTTTTTTTTCACCACTTCCACCTATCCATTTGCCAATGGGTGTGTTACTGCTGCAAACCTTTTCTCTACCCAATATTTACCATGGAATTCTTGAACTCGGCATTGTCAAATTGGGATCCATTATCGAAAATGATGGTTTGCATAATTCTAAATCTACATGTAATGTTTGAACTATGAAATTGATCGCTTTCTTTGTGCTGACCGTGGCTAATGGTTCTGCTTCAGCCAATTTTGTAAAATAGTCAACTGCAACAATAGCACACTTAACTTTTGACATCGCTAGCTCACCGATAATATCAATCCCCCTATACCATAAATGGCTAGGGACCGATCATCTATGTAATTTTTGGTGGTAGGGCTCCAGGAATCGTCGCGAGTCTTTGGCCTTTTTCACACCTTCTGGTGTAATCAAATGCATCTCGATTGATGGTTGGCCATAAATATTCATAACAATGAATCTTTCTAGCTAATGTTTACCCCCCCCCCCCCCAATATGATCTCCATAGGCACCTTCATGTATGTTTGCAAGGACCCTTTTAGCTTCTTCATTAGGGATACATCATAACTGGGGAGCCAAGAACCCTCACCTATGCAATACTCCTTCATGGACAATAAATTATGAAGCTTTGCGAAGGAGTTTTCTCCATTCATATCTTTCATCCAGAAGGGCTCCTTTTAGGTAGTAGTCCTCGATCGGAGTCATCAATGATTCCTTTTCAATTTCAGCCTCTAAGATCCAATCAACCTCCATCGAATCAATGCTTAGAATTGACAATACCCAATCTGATCTAATTTTCTGAGATCTATTTGCAATCATACTCTCGAATATTCTGCATAAAAGCAATTTATACCTTTCTATTCTTCATATACTTCAAATATAAACATTTATACTCAAGGACAAGATTATAGGAATGGTGTACTACAAGCGACAAATTCGTGTTATCAGAACACACATTAGTTAAACTATTTACTGCAATTGAAGTCCTGTTCTGCTGCTCAGGTGAGTGAAGTCCTCTTCGGTTGTTGAGGCAAAACCCTATTATGCTGCTCAGGTCCCTGTTGGGCTGCTCATGGGTGTATAGACATATTCCTTCGGGTTAAGTGAGGATTGTTGTTTAGTGAAATTCCAAAAGGAGTCTGGGGGACTGGACATAGGACGGTGCTCCGAACCAGTATAAAAATATCTGTTGTCATTTTACTATACTGCTTTTATATTCCACACTATTTATAGTATTACTATCATCACTATACTCTGTATCATCATATATCCATATTACACGATCCACGCTGCACTTTCATTTAGTATCAGAGCAAGGTCATCATATAACCGTAACACAGTTATCTGACAATCTATTAATATGGACACTAACACTAGCATTACATTAGCTTTGTTAAAGGACAATCCATTGCACGTCCACCGCTATTTAATGGCATGAATTATAACTATTGGTCCACACGAATAAGAATATATATGCAAGCGAATAGTTTTGATTCATGGAATATAACTTAGACTGAATATACTATTCCTACTGAAGAATATTCCACCTGGTCAAATACATAAAAATTAGATGCTACAGCCAATGCAAAAACCATGAATATGTTGATTTGTGCCTTAAATAAAAATGAGTTTAACCGTGTTAGCATGTGTAATACTACATATGGAACATAGCGTACACTCAAAATCACACATGAAGGTACCAACAAGGTTAAACAAAGCAAAATATCCATGCTCAAGAGTCAGTTTCAAAACTTTAGAATGAAAGAAAATGAATCCATAAATGACATGTACCCAAGATTTCAGGATATTTATCATTCATTAGTAAGACTATGAGAAAAACATTCAGATTTTGATATCGTATCCAGAATTCTTAATTCTTTAACAGATGAATGGGAAAGAAAAGTTCTCGCTATTGAAGAAGCGAACGATATTTCCAAAATTTCTCGGGAAGAGTTAATCAGAAATCTAATGTCCTATGAAGTGAATTTGCAGGCTAAAAGAGTTCAGGCTCAAGATAAAAAGAATATAGCATTTCATGCAGAACAAGAAGAATCAGATTCAGACAAAGACGATCTAGCTTTTATTGCCAAGAACTTCAAGAAATTCTTGAAATACAGAAAAGAAACAGAAATAATGGGAAGAGAAGTTCAACCAGCAATAAACCACCGTCTTTATCAGTTATGGAATGTTATAACCGTCACAAAAAGGGGCACATGTAAAAAGACTGTCCAGACCAAAAGAAAGAACATCGAAATAAAAGAAAGGACAAATTCAAAAGAAAAACCTTTTCAGTCACATGGGATGATTCAGATTCCTCATCATCTTCTTCAGGAAGTGAAAGTGAAAGCGATAATGGACAAGCTAACGTATGTTTTATAGCTAAAGCTAATGAGGTTAGTGATTTTACTTTTGATGATATGATAGAAATAAACTCTGAATTATTAGATACTTTAAAAAGTCTTAAAAGAAAATATAAAGAAGCTGAAGAAAATCAGAAAAAGGTTGAATTCGAAAGAGAAATGCTTAAGGATGAGAAGAAAATATTCGAAGAAGAACTTAAGAAAACTCAAGAATCTCTCTCTAATGTTAATTCTCAACTTATATTATTGAGTCAAGAAATTTAAACTCAAAAAGAAAAGAATGTTAGTCTTGTTTTTGAGAATCATGTTTTAAAAACTAATATTAGGATGGCAGAATTAGAAAATTCAAGTCTAAAGAACAAACTAGATGGAATCACTAAAAATGTTTCAAATTTTAATAAAGGAAGAGAAAATTTATCTAGAATTATTGAGAATTTACAATCTAGTAATAATAAACATGGTTTAGGATATAAAAAGAAAGCAAAAAAGTCACAAACTAGTAATTTAAACAAAGTTAAATCTAATAAAACATCCACATCTTTAAATAGACCAATTTCTAAAACCATAAGTATATGGATACCTAAAACCAATAACAAACTAGTAATAAAGAAATATATTAGTTTGTTCATAGAAGATGTTCATAATAATGAAAATTATATTTATAAAAGGGATACTAAACCTTCTTGGGTTTGGTTTCCTAAGACCTAGCTCTTTGGACCCTATTAAAAAGGTGGATACCAACAATATCTCATATTTTTTGCAGGTCCTACTCATAAAAGGAGGAAAATGGATACTCGGCAGTGGTTGCTCAAAACACATGACAGGAGACAAAGATATGCTGATAAATATTACATACTCAGATGGAGGTTCTGTCACTTTTGGAGACAATTCCAAGGGATATATCATCGGCAAAGGCGATGTGAGCAATTACGGTACATCTAATTTACCTCTGATTACAAATGTTTTATTAGTTAAGAATTTAAATATAACTTATTAAGTATAAGTCAGTTATGCGATAAAGGTTTTAAAATATCATTTTATGAAGATAAGTGTAGTATTCTTGATCAGAATCAAAATCTTATTTTCGAAGGAAATAGAGATAAAAATATTTATGTTTTAAATATGAAAGTTAATCATAACTCAGATTTATGTTTAATAGCTAAAGAAAATGATCCATGGATATGGCATAAAAGATTTTGTCATATTAATTTCAAAAATATAAACAAAATTTCTAAAAATAATCTTGTAAAAGGATTACCAAATATGAATTTTAAAGTCGATAATATACGTGACTCATGTCAATTGGGTAAACTAACTAAATCATCATTTAAATGTAAGAAAGTTATCTCGACATTACAACCGCTCGAGTTACTTCATATGGATTTATTTGGTCCTACCCAAATTCAATCCATAAATCATAACAAATACGTATTTGTAGTAGTTGATGATTTTTCTAGATATACATGGACTATTTTTATGAAAAATAAAAGTGATACCTTTGAAAATTTTAAAACATTTGTTAAACAAATTCAAAATTTAAAAGGTATTAAAATTAAAAATATTATAAGTGACCACGGAGGTGAATTTGAAAATATACAATTTGACAACTATTGTAAAAAGAAAGGAATATTTCATAACTTTTCATTTCCTAGAACTCCACAACAAAATGGAGTCGTAGAACGAAAGAATCGGACTCTAAAAGAATGTGCAAGAACTTTATTAAATGAAAGTACGTTACCAAAACAATTTTAGGCAGAAGCTGTTGCAACTGCTTGTTATATTTTGAATCGTGTTTCTATTAGACCTCTCACCAAAAATACTCCTTACGAACTTTTTAACGGTAGAAAACCAAACATATCTTATTTTAAAATATTTGGATCAAAATGCTTTATATTAAATACCAAAGACTGGCTTGGAAAATTCGATTCAAAATGTGACGAAGGAATATTTCTTGGGTATTCGAATCGAAGTAAAGCTTATCGAATTTTTAATAAACGAGCAAATATTATCGAAGAGTCACTCCATGTATCTTTTGATGAAAATGCTAAAACTACTTCTACAATTAATGACAATGACTTTCTCAATAAACCAAAAACAACTATAAACAATTCGAACGACGACGATGATATCATTTTATCTAGAAAAGATGAAAACATTATTTATAATTTAGAAAATAGAAATACTACTAATACAATAATATCCCCTCAAAGAATTTTACGAAATCATCCTACAGAAAATATAATTGGAGAAACAAATTCAAATGTTTGAACTAGAAGTCAATTAAATTTAATGGGAAATGTAGCTTTTCTATCAACTATATAGCCTAAAAATTCTAAAGAAGCATCATCTGATGAAAATTGGATTATTGCTATGCAAGAAGAATTAAATCAGTTTGAACGAAATGAAGTTTGGGACTTAGTACCCAGACCAACCGATCAAACAGTTATAGGAACTAAATGGGTTTATAAAAATAAAGCAGATGAATTAGAAAATATAACTAAAAATAAAGCAAGACTAGTAGCACAAGGATATAACTAAGAAGAAGGAATAGACTACGAAGAAACGTTTGCCCCAGTTGCTAGACTAGAAGCAATACGAATCTTATTGGCATACACGTGTTTTAATAATTTTAAACTTTATCAAATGGATGTTAAAAGTGAATTTTTAAATGGTTATATTAAAGAAAATGTTTATGTTGAACAACCTCCTTTATTTATTCACGAAAAATATCCAAATCATATATATAAACTTAAGAAAGCTTTATGTGGATTAAAATAAGCACCACATCCTTGGTATTAATGTCTTAAAAGTTATCTAATTAATTCTGGATTCGAAATAGGAAAAGTAGATCAAACATTATTTATAAAACATTCTAAAAATGATATATTAATAGTTCAAATATATGTTGATGACACTATATTTGGCTCAACAAATGATGAATTATGTAAAGAATTTTCTGACATAATGACTAGAGAATTTGAAATGTCTCATATGGGAGAATTATCATATTTTCTAGGACTACAAATTAAACAAGTTTCAAATGGAATATTTATTAATCAAGGAAAAGTACTATACTAATCTTATTAAACGTTTTGGAATGGAAAATGCTTCTGCCAAATCAACTCCTATGAGTACAACAGCACATCTTGATAAAGATGAAAACGGCAAAAGTGTAGACCAAAAATTATACCGTAGTAGATAGGATCACTACTATATTTAACAGCAAGTAGACCAGATATCTTAATGAGTGTATGTTTATGCGCTCGATTCCAAGCAGACCTAAAAGAATCACATCTACGTGTTGTAAAACGAATACTACGCTATCTAAGTAAAACTACAAATTTCGGACTTTTTTATCCAAAAGAATGTTCTTTCGAATTAGTATCGTACAGCGATGTTGATTTCTAAGGATCACGAATGGATAGAAAAAGTACAAGTGGTACGTGTCACTTCATAGGTAAATCATTAATTTCATGGTTCAGTAAGAAACAAAGCTGTGTCTCTTTATCAACGTGTGAAGCAGAATATATTTCTGCAGCACTAGCTTGCACACAAGTAATTTTTATGCAACAGACACTTAAAGATTTTAGAATAAATCTATCAAAATCAACAATTTACTACGATAATTGTAGTGCAATTAATTTATCTAAAAATCCTGTAAATCGTTCGAGAACTAAACATATAGATATTAGACATCACTTTTTACGAGATAATATAGGAAAAGATATAATAAATCTAGACTACATACCATTAGAAAATCAATTAGCAAATATCTTTACTAAACCACTATTAGAGAATACGTTTATAAAATTGCGACGTGAGCTCGAGATAATTTCAAGTAAGGATATATAAATATAATTTTTGTTTAAAATATTCAAAAATTAAAAAAATTAAAAAAAATTAAAAATTCGAAATTCTAACCATGCTGTGGCTCGAACTCATAACATGTTATGAATAGCTCAGATGTCTTAACCACCTAAGCTATTAATGTTTTCTGTTTTAATCTCTACTGGCCGTCTTATTGTATAGTTACATGTACTTATTACTACTATATATGTCACAAATATCTTTATACTACTGTATTTGAATATTATTAATCTTATACATATTCTAACTGATCAGAATAACCTCAGCCAACAGAAATCCTCTGACTCTACATACATTTAGCCTAAAATTAACATAATTCATCAATTCAAATCTTATTTTTTTCTAAAACTACAACTATAAATAGGAACATTTTCCTATTCCTAAGCACTCAAAATCAATACATTACTCGTTTCTCTGAAATATAAAATCAATCAACAACAGCCCTTTACAACAATGTCAACATCATCTACTACCGACTCTATTGAAATCCTTGCCACACCCAACTCCCTAAAAAACCAAACCACCAAGGTTCGGCATCTTCGGCTTACTATACCGGATACACGCCGGAAAAGAAAAAAGGAAAAAAGACTATTGATATCTCACCACACACAAAACAAAAACTCGACGATCTTCATCGTTATCAACAGGAGTCTCTAATACTTCAACGGGAGATGTGTTATGAGCAGAAAATAACTCCAGACGTATATGAATAATTGAGCATATAGCAATGAAATTCTGTAGGGCTTCGCCACACCCGATAGATGAAATTGTCGTTTCGTCGATCCGATGCCCTTCGATTTCATCTCCTCCGCGACCTCCATACTCACCAAACTCATGGGATCGCAACGAAGCGTCGAACATTCGTCATAAACAGCTAAAAGAATTCAAGACACCAAATCCGAAGAAATAATCATAGTGTTTAATAATTTCTTGCGTTATATGCTTAATAAATTTCTTTTATCAATGTGTACGTTTGTCTGAAATAAAATTATTTCCCGTCCAATAAACAATCAATTTAAAAACTATTCACATTTATCTACAAAATAAATTTAGATTTTTGGAATAACTAAAATATGAACATTTCATATAATAAAACAATTTACTATGTAAAATGATACAGGTCAGTCGACTGGACTTGCAAATCAGTCGACTGACACTATATAATTTCAAAAATAAAAGGAAGGCCAGTCGACTGATGCAAGCCCTCAGTCGACTGGTCCAGAAGGTTGAAAATAAGCAACCTTCAGCATCAGTCGACTGAAGTTCTACATCGGTCGACTGACGCTGTAACGAGGCCAAAAATTACACATGGCCAGTCGACTAATGCAGGCCCTCGGTGGACTAGTCCAGAAGGTTGAAAAATCACAACCTTCATCTTCAGTCGACTGAAGGCCTGCACCAGTCGACTAAGCCGTAGATCTGAAAGGATTTTAACCTTTCCACCTACCCTTTCACCCCTCTTTATTTATCACTTTACTCTTTCTTCTCCTTCACAATTCAGTTTTTCAAACTACCTCAAACCCTAAGCTTTCCAAAACTCAAATTTTTCTCCTCCAAACCAAAATTAAATGGCACCAAAATGAAAAGGCCAAGCCTCCTCATCACAACCACCTTCTAATGAACAAATTCACCAATGGTTATTTGACGACACCATAATAAAGCGATGGAGACGGATGCAAGATTCCAGAATTTTCGAAGGTTCATTTGTCAACTTCCCTGATTTTTCACCTTATCATATTAATGAATTAGCCCGTCATAGCAATTTAGAGTCGTTAATTGATATTGATGACAATAAACACAAAATTAACCAAATTATGGTTAAATTGTTCTACGCTAATCTCAACTTGGGTCATCAAGATGTTTCGAATCAAGAAGATTGCATATGGAGCCTAGTATGTGGTAAGCCCGTCTTCTTTTCTCTAGATCGTTTGGCTCATGTACTAAAAACAGACAATGATGGAGTTGAATTGTCTACTATTGATGTCAATTTGGTGGTTAGAGACCGTGTTAGCCATTTATTTCTTGAAGATGATATGCGTCAATTAAAGTCAATGTCTTTACGACCAAAAGCCCGAATAATTCATCGTGCCTTAATGAAAACCATAACTCCTAGAACCGGGAGTTATGAACTCGTCTGTGAACATAATTTAGAGCCTTGTATGCTATATTTGGAAACATCAAAATCAATTAGCTTTGTTTAATACTTGATGACTTTTTAAGCATTAACAAAGGCAAGATGAATATAATTTGTCACGGGGAATATATTATGCGCCTACTCAAAGCTTGTGAAGTTCCGAAACCGGATTCACCAATTTCCGCAGTTGGATGCTTAAATGCTCGGACGTTAGCTTTAATGAAGTTACCGAATGCCCGACCCCCTCCTATAATTTCCTTTGAAGAATGGACACAACGGAAAACATCTCAAGTGCAACCACAACAAGGCGAGTCCTCTCACCGACCACCTCGTCAAACATCACGTCGATATCAACAAGAAGAAATTACAATTCCGGATGAAGATCTTCAACCACGTGCGGCCATCAATATCATGTGCCATAATCAACAAATCCTTCAATCAAACATTCAAAAAGTTGATAAGAAGCTCGATAAAGTGAAAGGATTTTTCACAAAATTATGGCAAGCCATATCGTGCTCTTCTGGTACTTCTACATCTACTTTGGGCGATCCGGGAAAGCAACCCATATTTACATGGTCTTCTACTTCTTCTGGGGACGATCAAGCTAGTAGTGATGAAGGAGATGATGGAAACGAAGGAGATGGTGGTAGGAGTAAGGGCCCGATGGTGTAAGATGTTTATTTATTTCTTTAAATTCAAGACAATTGTGTAACTTCATATGGCTTGTACTGAAGTAGCCATTCTAGTTTATTTTCTTTTAAACACTATTGTCTATGGATATTAAATGTGTGGATGTTTGTTCTTCATTTCATGAATCATATTACTTATTCATTTTTTTCGATGACAAAGGGGGAGAAATATTATTGCTACTAATAAAAATGTAGGATATAGGGCGTCAGAGATTCAGGGGGAGTAAGTATTTATGTTGTTTTATATACAGTCGAAATCTATATCTATTTACAGGTTGTCATCAATCAAAAAGGGGGAGAATGTTGAGACTTAGTTTTGATTCATGACACAAAGGTTTCATCTACAACATATAGATTTGACGACTGCTATGACAAAAAGAGAATATATACTACAAGAAGACAAGACTTCAAAATCGGTGCATCAATTTTATATTTTGATTGTTTGGGCCGTAGGTGAATATTGTTAAAATCTCTCCTCGGTTAACATTAGCTTATATATTTTATCACTCTTTTTGTACACATATATAAGCATATAATTATTTTATAAAGGTTTGAAAGTAATATATATATATATATATATATATGCAAACTGTACATATTGCACAAAACATATCAGGTCAGTCGACTGTCTCAGGCTACCAGTCGACTGACACTGGGTAAAATGTGCACCATGCACAGTGCATGTATATATGAATTTGAATATTTAAATTCGTTTGAATATTCAGTCAACTGACCCTGTAGTCCAGTCGACTGAATTTCTATAACAGCAATATTTTTGAAAGGACGCGACTTTTGTGAAGAGTTGCAAACCTTTAACGAAAAGATTCGGATGCAACACTTCGATCGAAACTCTTCACCAACAGTCGTAGCTTTCTAACTATTATAAATACAAACTCCAACTTCATTTCAACTCACCGAATTACAATCGATTTCTATTATTCTCTGATCTAACTTTCTGAAATCTATTTGCAATCATACTCTCGATTATTCTACATAAAAGCAATTTATATCTTTCTATTCTTCATATACTTCAAATATAAACATTCATACTCGAGGAGAAGATTATAGGAAGGGTGTACTGCAAGTGACAAATTCGTGTTATCAGAACACACATTAGTCAAACTATTTACTGTAATTGAAGTCTTGTTCTACTGCTCAGGCGAGTGAAGTCATCTTCGGTTGTTGAGGGAAAATCATGTTCTGCTGCTCAGGTCCCTGTTCGGCTGCTCAAGGGTGTATAGACATGTTCCTTCGGGTTAAGTGAGGGTTGTTGTTTAGTGAAATTCCAGAATGAGTCTGGGACTGGACGTAGGACGGTGCTCCGAACCAGTATAAAAATATCTGGTGGATTTTTACTATACTGCTTTTATATTCCGCACTATATACAGTGTTACTATCAGCACTATACTCTGTATTATCATATATCCATATTACACGATCCACACTACATTTTTATGAAATAGGTGAATGCTTGTCCTTGGATCGCTCTCCTAGGATGATATGATATATCATACTGACTTAATTTGATGCTCCATTTCAATTACCTTCCTAAAGTTTTGAGTCATTGCAAGACCTGCCTTAAAGGTTGGTCAGTCAATACCTCAATTAGATGGTCTTGGAAGTAGGGACAAAGTTCCCATGATGCAATCAACAGGCAACATGTTAGCTTTTTCAAATTCGAATAATTTCCTTTTGCTCCTATTAATCACTTGCTGATATAGTATACTGGCAATTAGGTTCTGGACTTTTCAAATACTAAGGCAACATTCAAAGCATGAATAGATATTGCCAAATAAATGAATAAATCTTTCCCTTCCAAAGGATTTGATAAGACGGGTGGTCTTTCCAAATGATCAACTAAGGCTTGAAAAGCATCCTAACACTTTTGCATTCAAGCCAATTTTCGTTTTCCTTTCTTAAGGACATCGAAGAACAATATACACTTATTTGTAGCTTTCAAAATAAATCGACTCAACGTGGATTCCCCTTGAGTTTGCTATAAAATTCCTAACGTAACTCCGAACGAGCATTTCGATAGGTTAAGTCTCATATCATATCTTCAAAGCACACCAAATATTTCTGATAGGTCTTCCAAGAGGTTCACCGATCCCTAGACATCACCAGCAAATCGTCCATATAGACTTCCATTGTATGTCTGATCTATATCATGAATATTGAATTCACCAATCTCTAATAGGTTACTCCTGCGTTTTTCAAACGAAATGGCAAAATAAGGTAAAACTACAATTCTAGGCTGGTTATGAAGCTAGTATGTTCTTGATCTGGGATGTGCATAGGAATTTGGTTGCAAAAGGAATAAGCTTCCATGAACGATAGTAGTTCATGGTCAAGTGTGGAGTCCACCAGTTAATCAATTTTTGATATTGAAAAGTTGTCTTTTAGGCATGCCTTGTTCAAGTCTGAATAGTCAATGCATGTCTGCTATTTTCCATTTCTTGGCTAGGACTGGATATGATACCCAATCAGGTTATAAATCATCACACACAAAGCCATTGGTTTTTAGTTTATTTACTTCTTTCTTTAGCACAGCGGGTCGCTTCAGACCTAAGTTGCGTCGTTTCTACTTCACAAGAGGACATATGGGGTTCACATTCAATGCATGACACGCTATCTCCGACGATTTCCATACATATCAGAATGCATTTAGGTGAAACCCTATCATCTCCTTCTTTATCTTCATACTAAGTTGAGATATGATCTTTAGGACACTAGTAGGATTATCATGATCAACCGGGATGTTGATCATCAACTCGGCCGAGGCCGTCCTCGTGTCCTCTAGCTCTTTCCTCGAATCCATAACTTTATGGAATTTTCTATGCCGACCAAGCCAGGGCTTAGGCCCTGGTTGCTATGTGTTATTGATTTGACATCGAGAGTCTTCTCCACGTCATTTCCTTTTTCATGTTGCTTTGCTTCCCTCGGCTCTACAATATAGCATTCACGTCCTATATTTTGGTCACCTTGGATGACTCTTACTCCATTTTTTGTAAGAAATTTCACTGTCGGCACCATGGGTTAGGCCTAAGAAGGCATTATATGCCAAAAATATTTCCATCACCATAAAGATCATAACCCACACTCTCTTGCGGCCTCCTTCACCTAAAACCATTGGTAAGTCCATCCACCCAACAGTATGTGGCCACTTTGGTAAATCCTTGAATATAGGACTTACACGGCTTCTAATCCAAACCATCCATCATCATTTTGTTATAAGATTTTTCAAATAAAATGTTTACAGAACATTCATAGTCAATAAGAACTTTTCTCACGATTGCTGACCATCCATAATCATTCGTATGTCTTTCAACCTCATCTACGTAGCTATTTCTAAATATAATATCATATGTCACAGTATTTAGTTACTTTGCCTAAGCTCCATCTTTACTGGTAAAGCAACTCTCCAACACAACATGCTTTAAAGAACTTACATACCTTTCTATCTCATTCTAGTCTTTTCAGCTAACCGAGGCCCGCCAATTATCATGTTAACAATAAGTCATTTCTCAAGCTGACTAGGCCAATCATCATTGGGCCTAGCTTGGCCACTTTGGAGCAACTATCCTTAGGGTTGAGCACTTCCTTGCCCACCATTCTTTTGTGCTTTATGTACTGTTGGATTTTTTTTCCTAATTAGATCTTCGATCACGTCTCATAAATGTCTACATTCGTTATATTATGACTATGAATCTCGTGGAAGTGGCAATTTACTGTGCCTTTTCTCCCTTTCAGTCGACTATCTTGGAGCTGGTTTCTTATAGTGTTTGGTACTCTACATCACTGGGTAGATATTTTTCACCATACGATTCAACGGCGTATAGTCTTCATACATTGGAAGCCGTAAATGTTTCTTGGAGTTTGGCTTTCTACTTCCATTCGCCTAGTCGCTCCTCTTATGGTTATTGTTTTTATTTCCCACATTTACAACAACATTCTTGAAATTCCCATCGGTCTATTTCATAGTCGTGTAACTCTGTATCATCTTAGCTTATTGCCCACCACCAATTTCTCAAGTAGCTGCATTGGCCTTTTCCAAGCGCAAATACCGAGTCTCTTTTCTATAAAACTCGGTGCGGGTTTCATATTTAGCCATCTACCAAAATTCGTATCTGAATGTAGTCCCTTAATCCAAGTCATCAAAACAATGTCCCCTTGGCATTTCTTAGTTCAATCACAGCAAGTATTAAACTTGCTCAAAAATTCTTTCAAACATTCTCCAGAGTTCTGGAAAAGGTTCGATAATGACATTACATCTTTTAGATGGTTTGCATGCGTCTGAAAATGCTCTACGAACCTCATAGGCAGTTGATCGAACGAGGATATGCTTTACGACGGAAACCGGGAGAACCACATCGCAGTAACACCTTCCAAAAATATTAGGAAACATCGACATCTCACAGCATCCATTGCCCTTGTCGTGGCTATGTGCCATTCATAATTTAAAAAATGTTGTCTTGGGTCCATCGTCCAATTATAGGACAGCATTGTAGGCGTAGTGAACCTTCTGGGGTATTCCTCTTGTAATATCTCCTCGATGAACGAGTTCCTACTAGGGAAGAACCCTAATTTTCGTTATTCCTATGTTGGTTTTCACTAACCAATTTCCTCGCTATCTCTGCCAAAAACTTAGGTTCTATTGGATCTACTAGATGGTGATAATTATGGATTGCCCCTCGTGTTTAACTTTGTAAACGATCTTGGTTGGTTCTAGATATCTGGGATCTCCTATCTTTGGGAGAGCCATTCGTCTTGTTGATCGATTTTTATGATTTCTACATGACAGTTCGATTGTAGCCGTTTGAACTTCAGCATTCTGGCCACCAATAACATGACCATTTCCATCATCAACTTCATTACACAAATCAATAACACCTCTACCACTAAGACCAAAATTCCTCAGGTCGATACCGACCTGAAAGGTTGATTTGTTGTGCATTTTAGTTTTGAGCCCTACCTAAGCCAATTTTTGATATTCCATGCTCTTTTCTTGTCATTTTTTGCTTCCCTACTCTATGACTTTTACCGGACGAGGAGGAGCTATCTTCTTCTAAATTGAAAGGAAAAAAATTCCCTCTTGTTCCTTCTTCAACCCTGAGACAACTAGTTCATCGGTCCAAATTTTCCTTTATTTGCTTCATTACTACACTCTAGCTTTCGAGTAACTTATTTTTTAGTTCCTTCGTCTTTTTATCCATCTCAACCATGGTAATTATATCTGAAGTGCTCTAAATTTCAGCAATATTGGGCTAAGCGATTTATACAACATGATGAGAACTAGCATTTTCAACTTCATTGGTGGGTCGAGAAGCAATTGATTTTTCCTTAGCCTTTCTTGGAGCTATTACTTTGGTAGATTCAGTGATATACTTGAAAAAATGTGAATAATCAAGAATCTTAGGTACAAAACTTGTGGACCTACTTCATGGATTAATGCAGTCCAATAATTGAAGATAGATCTAAGCGGCGAGAGATTAGAATGTCCTCAATGAACGCACCAAAATGTTTATGTTAAAAGTTGGCACAAACACCTTGAAGATTTGTAGAAGAGAATAAAATGAAAAAATTGAATTAAAATGAGAAAAAATGACATACGGCAATTTATATGGTTTGCCTGATCGCTGGCCTATGTTCACTTGATCTTTGTCAATGATTCTGCAAAGTTTTTGCAAATGTTATCTTATGGGTTGGTAGTCTATGGATCAGTGACGATCCAAGAAATTACAACAACAATACAAAATTTTAGAATGCAAAAAAGATCTCAAAATAGTGCTTACCGCCTTTTATTTATAGATAAATGCCAATGGATTTATCTCTACCATGTTTTCCACATCCTAAAGAAGATGGTCTGAAAAGATCATGGCTAAATCAGTAATTTTTATGGATCAGTACCGACCAGAAGGTTATGGATTAGTAGTGACCCATGGTGATCACTCGTTGATCTTTATTTGCTACTTTGGGATTGATTAATGGCTTGTATTTTCCTATGGAGGTTAACTATCTTAACATGAGCTTGAATTTGGATGGAATCTTAGTCCAGTAACGAATCAAAGGGCATTTGGTTTAGTTGCTATGAAACTCGGACTTATCAATTGATGTTTGAGTCATGGATCGTTGGCAACCCATTCCAAATTGCATGCTCTGGTTAACATTTGTCTTAGCTCCATACGACATGATGTAGGTTGTCATTCTATGTAGATTTCATGGATTGATACCGAACCAAAGGTTTAGACTGGTACCGGTCCAACAATTTATCTTGGCTGCTGATTTTTGGCTTTGGCATTTGAGGCACCTTGGGCTGTAGGCTATCTTCAAAGGTGACTGGTAGATTTATGGTTAAATCTTTGGATTTCAACTGGAATTTAAATTATGAAGTTATTGTTCTAGATTTTTGTTCCGCTGTTATTGTTTGATCAGTCTAACTTGTCCTAATATAACTTGGTCGTAAAGTGGGCAACATCTATGAAGGTAGCTACTCTTGAGGATCAGTTTACTTAGGAGAAGTTCAAGGCTCGATTTAAAGAGAAGTTTATTTCGGCTGCTCAGAAGTCGATATTGTTTAAAAGATTTGCTGAGTTGAAGCAAGGAGAGAAGACTGTTTCTAAGTATGTATCTTAGTTCGACATGTTGTCAAAGTATGGTTGGCCTTTCATCAACCTTCCATTGAAAAAGAACAAGAAGTTTATAGTTGGTCAGAATGTGTATTTGAGAGAGAGAATGATAGATCATATTGATGAGACTTTTGAGAAGGTGATAGAGAGAGCTTTGAGGCAAGATAATCTATACCCAAAGTCAAAGGTTGAAGTTGTTATTCCTAAAGAAGATCCAAACCCGTAAGTGAGCGAGGGAGGAAGGAGGAAATGGAACTATAGGGAAAAGAAGCAGTTTAAGGAAGAGGGTGGCCAAAAGCCTAGGACAAGGCTGGGCATTTTAAGAATGACTATCCAGAGTTGTAAAAGAGTAAGCAGGATGTGACTGCTTATGCATTTAATGCCGCTTATACTTCATTGGCTGCTCCAATGGTGAAGGAGAAAGAAAAATTCTTCTTATACGTATGTTTTGTTTATGTTATATTTGTATTTGTTTTATTTGATATCAATATATTAGACCTGTTGTATCTAGTGACTTAGTAAGTAGGTTAGGATTGCATCCTAACTTAGTAGGTAGACCTTTAGTTGTTTCGAACTTAATGATGGTTCAACCAACTTGAGTGCGGTTTGTCGACACTTAGTGTTATTGAGTCATGGATGTTTGGTTGCTTGTGATTGCTTTTTGGATTTTGTTGGGTTTGGCATCATTTCGAGTTTGGAGTGACTAAAGATATTTAGAAGTACGGTGGATATTCAGACGTGTGGATGTTGAGGTATAGTTGATGACGATAGGGAGGTGTGCGTAAGCTAGAATTGGGTTGCACACTTGTGGATGCAGTTATGATTAACTTTGTGTATGCTCTCGAGATCCCGCACGAGAAGTCATCATTAATAACATAGTGAGGAAGTATCCGAAAGTGACCGGACTACCACCATATAAAGGGATCGAGTTTCATATCAACCTAATGAAGCATGATAGGCCATTCTTATACCTTTGAGATGGCTAGTACTCAAGAGCAACGAGGGCTGGAACTGCAAGTAGATGACTCATTGAAGAGGAGAGCTCATTCATCATTGTTAGCCACTTGTAGTATTTGACTTATCTTCCAAAATTACAAGTGGTATTCATACCAAATTAAAAAACGTCGACATTTGGAAGGTCCTATAGCTGGAGCTACATTCTATACTCAAAGTTGAAAGATGCACTGGAAAATCCAACATATTTCTTGTTAAACCATTGTGCACCACGAAACAACTTAACAAATTTATGTGTCGGCGTCAGACACATGTGACAATAACTAATGACAATTAATATTTGGTCCTCACTTCACACACTTACTAATACATTTAGTGTGCTACTATTGGTATCAATATTTTTTCTTCTACCTATTACAACTAATGACCACTTTAAACAATTCTATTTCCGTCCTCCTAGCACTCATTGCTATTTCTGTCCTCCTAGTACTCTTTACTATTTCCTTCATCTGAACAAGCACCCAAAATTCAGAACGCTTATTTTTCTCTTCTTTCAGAACAAATGTTGTCTCGGAAGAAAAAAAATGAAGAAGTCAAGTCGTTTATCAGCGATTCAAAACTCACTGTCTCTCAACAACCTATGCAGTCGTCGAGCAAACATTCTTTCTCCGATTTTTTGCGAAACATTCGATTTTCAAATTGCGGTAGAATTGCTCGCTATTATTGGTTTGTTGAAGAATCAAAAACTCTAAATACGTATCTACGATTGATTTGTTGAAGAAAAATATATTTTAACACATGAAAAAGAAACTAATATCTTTGTGATCATTACAATTGAGATGATATGCTAAATCTTCACCTTCCTCGTCTATCAGGCAAAAAAGTAGTTTTTCTATTTTTCCTTTTTTTTGTTTTTCCTTTTTTTGTTTAGGGTTCAGAACTTTTGAGAAACGTGTCAGATTTGTTAAGAAGATGTGAAAGCTAAGGTTTAAGTTTGAGTGAAAGATGGCTGAGTAAAATATTAATGTCCAACAAAGTTGTAATGATGGCTGAAACCAAAAAAAAAATGAATCCCAATAGTAGCATACTACATTTATTCCCCTTTTTCAGACAAATAATTAATACCGATTAATAGCAACAAAACAATTCTGTTTCCGATCCCATTTTTACAATACAAAAACACATTCTCATTTCGTCAAATAATAACTCTGCATGTATTTTTTTAATGTCCCTTTCGCTCAAGAAAAGAACGCACTTACAGCTTACAGACATCGTAAGTGACATCTCTTTACCAAATGATTACTGTTGGCAAAATAGAATACTATGAACAACTTCAGCAAATACTTGGGCAAAGAATAATACAAGTCATAATATATAATATTGTCATAAAATGCATTGAACAGTAGCTGCATACCAGTTAAACAATACACGGAAATGTCACATGCTTAATGTACGCATTTTAAGGCAGTACCACCTAGATAAACAAAAGCCTTCAGAAGAAGAAATTCATATACACAATCATACATAATCGAAGGTCCAATTCCTTAAAGGGACCAATTCATGCCATGAGCAGTATGGCCATCATAAGCCCCGCCCGAACCATGCAAAGCTAGCTCGAGCTCCCCTGAAAATTGACCATTCACATCACTGCCATCATGCATCTGCCCAAGACACATATCATGCTGCTGCTGCTGATGCTGCATTTCGTGATTATTTTTAAAACCATAAGGATGCAGCAAGCAACCACCAGTCATGGGCATTGGCGGCACGCCATCGATGGCACTGCACAAAAGTGGAGGGCGGTTGCCGGTGACAGATGGAGCATTGGATCCCCATGGTTGTTGAGTTGACAGAAGAGAGAGAGCACAGCTCAAGTCCGCAGACGCCCCAGACATGTATTCCTGTGGTGGAAGCTCGGAACTGTAGTGATTCATTGCATGCATGTACGGTTGAGCAACATGAATGTTAGATGCAGTGTTTGGGTTTGCTGGGTATTGATGAATGTTGGACAGTCTAGGCCATAGATGATCTCCTGGAGGAGGCTGTATGGGCCTCGGGTAACTGAAGTCCATCAGGAATCCTCTGAATCTGTTACTGCCATCTGCATTGTTGCATTTAACAGAGTTTATAAATATGTATATTGCTATATATATGATGTAAGTTCAACTGACTAAGGTAAAAGAAGTGAACCATAGACAGATGATGACATCCTTCCATAACGGGAAGGGCCTGGAGGCGGCTTTCTACGACGCTCATTGTGTCCAGCTAGGCGTCTGCGGCAGCTTCTTTTTCCTTGGTCAAATTCTTGCAACTGGTGGAACCTGTGCGCAGATAATGAGTTAATCCTCACAAGGAATGTGCACTGAATACACGTATATTGATTCAATACAAGCAAAAAATTTACATTGTGAACATCTCTCCAAATTTCATGTGTCTCTTATCTATGGTAGATTAATTTTTCATTTCAAATTTTCAACAAATTCACATCAGTTGGTTACGAAATCAATTACCCAATAAAAGTAATAGGACTAAAAAATGACAGTATTGTATACTTATTTGAAATTAAGAGAATGACATATCCAAACGATTCAATTGTCCTGTATCCCCAACCCATCCATCTTCTTAAATTATTTGATTAATACAACATGGATGATTGTGATAACTGAAATACATACAAATGTGCTCTATTCATTGTAAAAAATTTGTTATAAACTCAAACTCTTATGATAATGTTTATCTTAATAGAGTCAAGGTACACAATAACACAAGTTGTGCATGAGATATATACATGCACATATATGATATATGTGCATTCTAACTCACCAGCTCAAACTAGTGCCTCTTGTCCTTTTATTTCTTCTTCACCTACTGCTCTATAAAACAGATTGTAAGTTTTGCTTCTAAGTGTGCTAAAATATTTTAGTTAAGGTATCAGCTACCTTTTCTTAACCCAGTAAAAAAAAGGTAAAAAGGTGAAGATCAAATTTCATATGCTCTGTCTTGGAATGCAAAATGTCAGGTGGCCATGACAGTAGCGCTTTCAATTTGATATAAGAGATTGAATCAACATAATTTTGAATGTAACTGTTGGCATTACTTCAATCAACATTTGGTGTAAATTCATAACCAACACAATTCAACCTAAAGTTTTCAATAAATTTAAGAATTAGTGTAGGAAAAAAGTTATCCTCCATTTACAATTAAGGTAGAATTCAATTTTGTAATTGTTGAGCACCTCGAAGCAGGGAAGCTAGCAATACCTTACAACAAACCTGTCAATGGATACTCGAAAAATCTGAAATCCATCTGCATCGGTGTTCAAAAATACGAATAAACCAATATTTGAAAAAATGGATACGGATGCGAATAGAAAGGCATCCGCATTCTAAAATTATCCATACAGTTATCGTTAAGATTATAATGTGCATTATGTGTATTGTAGTACAATGAAAAATATGTATTCATTATTTTATTAAGTTTGTAGTTTATATTTTATACATTTAATGTATATTAACTGCTCAAAACAATTTACTGTCATTACATTTGTTTATTTTTCATACTTTTACAATCAATGGGATTTAAAAAAATTATGTTAAATAGATTTTATTTATATTTCTTGATTTACTGATCTTCAGCGGATAAGATAATTATTCAATATTCGTATGTATCACGGATGCGGATGATTTCGAATGTGAATGTGGATATGACATTATCCACATCCGAAGGTATCTGTTGACAGACCTACTTACAGATTGGTAAAATGAACAATGTAGCCTAGTTGAGCATTTCAAGGGTTGCATAATTAGCGTTTATATGGCAGTGAAAAGATGGTTATTAAATGAGTAGCGGACTTTATAACTTGCTGAGGATCCTCAAGTTCTTTAAGATGATTAAGGAAAACAGTAAAATGTGTTATTAAGGGTTGCAAACGAATATGTAATCAATGATGTTACCATCATTCACTATTTACGACTGTCTTCTTTTGTTGGCGGTCAAAGATCACGACATCGCGGTAAATGGAACCCGGCGGGGTGCGGGGCAGCGCCCTGTCCAAAACGGTACGTTTTATTGACTGTTGAATTCAAATTCAACAGCCAACGGTCACGACCGTTCGAATAGACACATGTAGACGAATAGACACATCACTCTCTATATATATAGCAGTGCATTCCATCCACAGCAACGACACTTTTCTTTCTTCTATATCTAAACTCGTCTGACATTATTCTTCTGAGTGTTTCTTCTGATCTGTGCAAGTAATCACAACTTGCACAGACAATCTCCATTGTATCCTGAAAAACGGTTTTCGTTCTACCCATTGTGACAAAGAAGGGGAAAACATTCTTAAAAGACAACGATTATTTCGTACCTTGGAGTGATTAGTATTATATTAGCCTACTTAGAACAACATACATGTATATGAAATCTAATATTTATGAATGAAAATTGTGTTTACTTCCGTTTTCCAGCCATCATATGAGATGTAAACACGAATCTAATACAAACCCGACATATTTCTCTATGAATGATTACAAATATTAAGTGGAAAAGCAAGTGAACAAGGTTAGTAATTATCTTTACACTAACCATTTTTTTTTTTTACAGTTAATGGTAAGTCAAAAATAATATGATTCTCTCTGTCTTATTTTTTATTACTCGGTGACATTGTAATTTTTATAGGAATGAGATTGTGAACCTTATGGTTCAATCATTTGACAATGAAGACTGAGTCGACCTATATGGATTTATGTTGCAACATGTTGCTTATATGTTGAACTTTGTCTTCTCAAAGTTCAAATTTCAAACCTTCAACACCATTTGAAAATGTGGGAAGAAATGGAACATAATCTTAATTTATTAAGATGCAAGGCTGTCATCTGTACAACATTAGAGACTTGCCTCCAAAAAAGGGGAAGCAATATCAACATTATGCAAAGTTAGGGGACATCATAAATGTGTTTTTTCATATCAATGTCAACTCGAGATAATTACTCGATATATAAATTTCTTAGAGATGTAATTCATTTGAGAAACCTAGTGGCAGCATAGCATTCGGCACGATTTAATAATCGCACAATATACAGTTGAAATCTGCTAATGCATTAATGTAGAAAACAAATAACTGCATCTAAGAAATGATTACCCAAACTGACTGAAATTTGATCAAAAAAATCTGAAACCGGAACAGAAACCTAGATTTAAAATATTGATATTCACCTGTAGGTAATGATATAGTCTTATTCGATAGAGTCATGCTGAAAATATGTTTAAATATCACATATCAAAATTGCATTCTTATATTATGAGATAGGTTAAATGGCAGTAATATAGCGATTATAAAAATATTTCCAATGATTTTTCTATATATGTCAAAACTGAAAATTCTCCAAGTTGGTGGGAGTGGATGATTTAGCTACACAAATTTAGTCAAATTTGATTTGAAAATAAGCATCTAGAAGGTGAATGTATTTATGACTATTAAATGTCGATGTGAAATGAATGATGAAGTATAACGAACTAGAGGAGATAGTATTGTTCATCGGATTGTAATATTCAAAATAGTAAAAATTCATCCAAACGTAGTCATATTCGTTGTATTGTATGTTGAATGTAAAATCCTGAATGAGGAAGATAGTAGCAGAATCAATTGGAAGTTGTCATTCAATATCTTTCTATAGTGGATATGGATAAATATTCTGTATACCACGTATAACGAACCGGTGGAGATTCTAATTAGATGTTTTCACTACACCGAATCCATAGAACGTGTGTGTGTGTGTGTGTACTGATGTGTTTAAACATAGTACTCTCCGCACTTAGTTTTACACCCACAAATTTTGAAATAGATCTGTAGCAGCGAACGTTATAAGATTTGAAAACAACAAACATGTTTGAAACCTTCATGTTTATCTACAATCAAATCATGTATGCATAATATTATACTAGAAACTGAAGTTTAAATTTCTAATTATATTCTTATCAAATCCATGATTAGAAGAAAATAAACCATTTTTAAGTACTTGAAAGGTACTATAGAATAGTTCCCAATAGACATCGGAAACGATTAAATCTTTATAAATTGGATATCCTGGGATTATATTTGTGCACATAACAAAGAGTAAGGATCAAGAATCAAAATTCCATATTACATTTGCAAGGCCTGCAATTGTAAACCAGGACCCCCCCCCCCCCCCCCCCAAACACACACACACTCTCTCTCTCTCTCTTTATGATCAAACTTCTTAAACAAATGAACAAAACAGACAAGCTAGCAATGACTACTTGGATGTGTCATCCAATGTGAACGAAACATGGAACAAAATATGAGATGCAAAGATATCAATGAGGTTAATGAAAAAGGAAGTGGTTGACGAGGAGCCTTTGCTATGAAGATGACTTGGAAATCCATTAGGATTAGGAAACAGACCCAAACACTGTTTAAGATGATGAAAGTGGAACAGTACGATATTTCTGAAGGCTTTAATACTAAAGTGACTTTTTTTTTATATGATGTCTCTTCATTATATCACAATCTAACGAAATTTAACGTGCACACAGAATGATAATGCCGCCAACACATGCTATTATGTAGAACCCAAATGCGATTTAGGAGGCGCTGCTCTCTAAAATTAGTTTACAGTCATTATGGTCCAAAAGTAGAGGCGAATCGATTAGAAGCTTCTTGTTCAAACTTATACCCCATTACATCTGTTAGAAACTACTGTGCACCAGGAACTGATCTATTTTCAATGAGTAGACCAAACATGATAGCGTAATCAAACTAGTACTTGAAGACATTGTTCTAGCCTTCAAAAATAAACCTTGTGCAATCTACTTAATAGATTTATAGTAAATCTTACCAATGATTTTAACATTACTAGCACTAGTGCCTTCAAGATGACAGTGCGATGGATATATGATGCAGTTAGCTAAATTATGTGTAAATTAAGATTCAGAATTTAAACATAGGCAGACCTTAGCTCATATAAACCTAGGGATGCATCCCATGCTAATCCATGCATCTTATTCATTAGGCATAGATAGTGACACATCACACATAATGGATTATGATTTCTGAAGTTTGAACCAATTATTTGTATTTGTAAATAGTGCTCCTTTAGGTTTATCTGTTATGTTTCATTTTTCCAATTTTGGACGTAAATCTATAAGCGTACAACTTGTATATTTTGTGAGATGTCGAAGAAATATGATATTACTTTCAAAGAAAGATAATTTTCTAATTTCAAATTCACGCTTTCAACCATATTAAAGTTCCATAAAAAAAGGTTCCTTGCAAGGTTTCAATGAGGCAGAAATGTATGAAAAATAAGAGTTCTTGTAGAAGGACTTGAAGATCAGTTTTCAAAATAAATTGATGACTTTATTATTGTTATAGAATTTGTATATACTCTTGAGACGTATATAAAGTTTAAAAGGATCGCAGGCATAATACAAATGGAAAGTCTGATACAAGATCAAATATTGATCTTTATATAGATTCCTAGTTCTATATTGATCTTTATATAGATTCCTAGTTCTATATAGATTCCTACTAATGCAAATGGAAAATCTGATACAAGAGCAAATATTGATCTTTATATAGGTACCTAGTTCTTATAGCTATAACTAAAGAATAGACGAATTTAAGTATAGGGAAAATTGCGTATAATACCAATATAACTCAAATCTCAACGGAAATTTATGTAAGATCGACTATAGGTGAGACAAACAAACAATTCGAACAATTAAACCCAATTTAGCAATCTGCAGGACAAAATTAATATAAATAGAAAGTAAATTGAACATGTATTTATAGTGGTACCGCTATTGACGTGATAGTGTATATTAATTTTAAGAGAGGAATTTTGTTAATACAGAAATGGTTTACAAAGAGATTGACAAGAATTTTAATGGATGTTATTACGATTGAAGAACCATTATCTCATTAATGAAACCTTAGGTGAAGTGATGTATTTAGATTCTTCAATGCTCCGACCATTAGATTAGCTTCTAAAAGTTCTAGAGTCTAAATAGACATAGACCTAGGCTTAGACTGAAATTCCAACACTTCTGTAACTTCATAAGGTGACCGTCTTAGCCATTATGATCATCATGAAATTCTCTTTAACTAAGATATATTGTATCACATATTTTATTATTTCATTTTGATATAACATGTCTCTCAATCCAAGCCTATATTCCACCTTCAACCAATATCCATCAAATTTAAGATGATATGAATACTGATACTTTCCCAATGAGCTCCGACAAAGTCACTGTCCATTGCATTTTGCCAAAAAGCTTTGGCAAAACCAACGTCCACCAACCAAGTGTTGAAAGTACCCAATACAAATGTATAGACAACTAATCTCACATACACAAGAAGCGTAATACGTCTCCTACAAACTCTAACTAAGCTCTATTTCATTCTACCGCCATTCAGCATCTAGCACCTCAATAAGTGATTCAAGTTTGAGCAATGCTCAAACTTGACAACAAACAATGACATAATAAGCATGTCTGCTACATTATCTTTTGTGTGAAACTTTCGTAGATGAATCAACGTTTCTTCATTCATAACTACATTTGAGCAAATGGTTAATTTGTTTTGAAACCGATAGAAAATAACAAAATCAAAATAACTATTCAACGAACAAAAACTGAACAAAAACAAACCAAACAATGTTTTCTCAAAACGAAAACCAAACGAATCCAAAAAAATTGGTTTAGTCTAACTGGTTTAATCGGCTTTGTTATATCTTCTAGTTGCTAACATAATATATGAATAAAACAATTGACTGAGTCCATAGTTATATAAAATGCAATGATGCTATAATTTTAAGAAACAACATACCTACCTTCTACAAGCATTAACATATATTGAAAGAAAAACAATACTGTTAAAATAATAATACAAAAATGATATTTCCATTAATAATTATGTTTCTTATTTAAGTTTTATGTTCGATTTAATTGGTTGGTTTGATTTTAAAATAGTGAAAGCTGAAACCGAACAAAAAAAACCAAAGAATTACGAAAATAAAAATCAAAATCAACTGGCTAACTAACAAAATTGAACCAAATCGAACAAATGTAGTTGATAGTGTTAATTTATTCGCTTTAAATCGATAAATGTCCACCCATATTCATAGCTCCAAGAAATGATTCTCTTACCTCTATGTGCTTCATAATTCTCTATGTGCTTTGTAATTGAGCTAAAAACCAATTTTTCATCTAAGTAATTGCACTTCGACTTATTACAATTCACCACCACACTATCGTATACAAAATTCTTGTCACACAATAATTACTTCAAATAGAGTGCATTCTTAGTTATTTCAACAACAATTCTCAACTCAGCTTCGGTAGTAGGCAATGCAGCTACAGTGTGCAATCTCACCGTCCAGCTATTAACGGCAACACTAAAAGTAAATACATATCCAGAGGTCGAATTCTTTCGATTTCTATCCTTTGCATAATCTGAATCACTGTAACTAATCAAACTGCAATCATTTTCATCAAAAAAAATAAGTCCAAAATCAAATCTCTTTAAGATATCTCAAAATAACTTTGATAGCTTCATAATAAGATTTCTTAGGAATGGTCATGTAGTAACTAAGCATTCCAATATCATATGCAATATCCGGCCTAATATAACCCATAGCATACATCAAACTTCAACTTATGCTGACATAACGTGCAATTTTTCATACAAATTTTGCATTCATCAGAGATAGGAGTGACCGTTGGTATGCTAATGATCTTTGCCTTCTTCATGCAAAGCACCTTACAAATATACTACTCTTCCTCAATTAATATCAAATTCGAAGACATCTATCCCTATAAATCTTCATGTCTAAAATCTTATTTATTTAACCAGTATCTTTCATTTTAAACTCCGCTTTCAAATAGAATTTTAAATGGTTGATATCATCTTTATCTTTAGAAAAAATAAGCATGTCATCCACATACAAAACTAAATGCACCAAATAACGACTATCAAAGTGCTTGTAATGCACGCAAGCATTTCTTATACTTCTATCAAAGTCAACATTAAGCACAGAAGAATCAAACCTCGTATATCATTTCCTACGGGATTGCTTCAAGTTATAAAATGACTTTTTCAACTTGCAAAGCCAATCAAACTTTCCATCTACGACAAACTCATCTGGTTGCTTTGTATGAATGGTCTCTTCTAAGTCTTCATACAAAACAATTATTTTCACATCAACAACTCCATATCATGAATAACAACAATATTTAATAAAATCTTGATAGAGGTATGTCGGACTATAAAAGAAATAATCTCATATACTCTTTCTATTCTTAGTGAAAATTCTTTTGCTATCAACCTAATCGTGTGTCTTCCATCGTCTTCCACCTTAAATATCCACTTGCAACATAAGGCTCGGTTTTCCTACGGTGATAAAACAAATTTTCATATCCTGTTTTTTGCAAAGTCTGCATCTTCTCCTTTATAATGCAAATCCACTTTGAACTGTCATTTAACCTCAAAACACCATTACAGCCTAAAGGTTCATCTTGGAATACATGCAATGTATTGTCAAACTGATCGCTAACATTAAGGTTTGCTTGGCATCACTCTTCATATCTCTCTGACACGTACACCGACTAGTTCAAATGGCTCCAACAATGCTTAACTCACTATCAACTCCACCCGGTTAGAGTCTTAGCCATCCTTTCGCAACTCCATTTAACTGTGAATCTCCAAGAGTAGTAGTTTAATGCGATGTTTGGAGTAACCAAGGACTTCTTCCTAATATATTCTTCGTCATTTCGAACCTCAAAACTTTCAATGTTCTCTTAGTTTGGTATTTAGCAAGAGTCGATCAAACTTTAAAATTTTCAAACGCTTCTAACTTAGGTTTCATAATATACAGTCAAACCTTGTGCAAGTGGCCATCAATAAATGATACAAAATATATAGCTCCATAATGCAAGCCGTAGAAATTATCTTTCAATCACCTAAGTGAACGTGGTCAAGTACCATTTTAGAATTATGCTTATCAACACCAAATAATACTTTTGTTTGTTTAGCCAATACACGCTTCGTGAAAAAAGTCCAGCTTGTTGAAGTTTTCTCCATTAATCATCTTCCACATATAAAGCAACTCCAAGTTTTTCTTTAAAGTATGACATAATCTCAAATGCCAAAGTCTGATGGCATAAAAGTCTCTAGCATATTAGCAATATTAACTTTTAACACAAATTCTCTAGGTATCCTAAAGCAAATACAAATTTTTAACCATAACACCCTTTATCGTCACAAGTGTCTTTTTGGAAACCCTCAAACTATCTATTTCAATGGTAATCTTGCATCACAATAATGTCATCTAGCCAAGCGAAATCAAAGACTTACAAAGCCTAAAATATAACGAATATTTGTTATGGTACGCAGCATCTGAATCCACACTGAACCAGTTCTCAAAGACCTGCATGTAACATCGTTGCACATAAGGATTCCATTTCCATCCTCGTCAACACAGAAAGAGAAATAATTCTAATCATATGACATGAAAAGATGTTTTAGAATCTAGAACCCAACAGCCAGAATGATGGAAAAAAGCGCATAATATAACTAGAGCAGCGGTGAACGACATGCGCCACTTTGATTTACTACGAATGTCCAGAAAAAAGGTAAATTTTACACATAACAATTAATTTAAAAAATCCAATATGATTAATATTTATTTTACTAAAAATATAAACAAAGATACTTTTTAATCGTTTCGTCAAAATATCATCAAGCATAATATCATAAGCATAGAATCTCAAATCCAGTATTATCAATAAACTAGGAATCCGAGTTTGATCCATATATACATGATAAACTCATCGAAACAAAAATGAAAGATCATGCTAATAAGACAATCACAATTAGGAGTCAAATAAAAGGAATCACAAAAGACAATAAAAAAATAGTTCTAACTTATGATGATAAAAGAGCGGAATTACAGAAGGATATTTGGCAACTATTTAAAAGAAAAAATATCCGATTAATACGTAAATCGCATTATTTTATAAAATCTTTCATTGAAAAAATATACATAAATCTATTACTATGTATCATTAAGATTCCAAGTTTTAAATCAACAGACAAAATTTTAACTAAATACATTTATAATGATAAAACAAATCATTAAGATCCATATACATACATGATAAATTTATATTGCAACTTGCTTTGAGAATTTATACTAAATAAAATTTTACCATATCAAGTATGAATATATGTTATCTTCAAACAAAAAGAATCATAGAAAAAAGATATTCATCCTAACATGCAGAATAGAAATAAGCATAATCATATGATAAGCAATCTTTATGTACTTTTGGATTGTGAAGGATAAAAAAATATAAATCCACAGAATATTGAAAAGGCGTGCTTTTTGTACTATGCACCATGTGCGTCTTTTGCGTCATTCAAAGCGTCTTTGATTGTGCGTTGCACCTTAGGGTGAAAAAATGCAATCGTCGCGTTGTGTTAGGCCTTGCGTCATGACGCGTGCCTTAATGCATCTTATATAATGAGTTAAAAACATCAATGGTTACCGATGTTAAAACATCACTACTATCAATCTCCACTGTAGTAGATGAATAACCAACCACTTCTTTTTTCTTCAAGTCTGGACAATCTCTCATCCAACGAATAGACCTAAATTAACCCTGATGTATTGTCATCGTTCGAATCCGTCATTACATCAAAACCTTCTAACCAATAGCACATCTTACAGTTTTGATACCAGTTGTTAGGTAAATATACCTCTTAGTATTAATTTAACTCAAATTTTAATGGAAGTCTATATATGATCTACTCTATGTGAGATAAAACAAGTAAGTCAAACAATCAAACCCAATCCAACAATCTACAACCTAAAACAATTAACATTGAAATAAACAGAAAGCAGGGACTTATGGTACTTTCACTATCGACATGATATTGTACATTCACTTTGGAAGGGAGAAATGCTATTAATAGATGTTGGTGCAAAGATGTTTTCTTATCTACACACATACATATTATAGATATAGTAACTGCTACAACTTTTCAAAAGAAGAAGACACAACACTTGAATTATTTGCAACCGTACACGACACCTTTTGATGAAAGAACATAACCATACACATAGCCACTAAAATGAACAGACACCTTTCTGTTTCTAAAATATTTAAATGCTAATCTATAGAAAATGCATTATTTAATTTTAACACTCCCTCTTAATGCATTTGTTGGTCTTGCACATGTAGCTTCTCTCAAAAAAATATAACGTTTCTCGAGGAAGAGCTTTAGTGAATATATCTACAATTTCCTCTCGTGTTGAAGCAATTCAACTCTTTTATTTGATCTTCAACTAACTTTTTGATAAAATGATGGCGAAATTCAATGTGTTTTGACCTACTATGAAAGATTGGATTTTTGGTCATTGCAATTTTCGACATGTTGTCACAATATAAGACGGTTGGTGATTTTTAGTGTTGATCAAGGTTTGCCAAGATTCTTCTTATCTTGGCTGCTTCACATGCTGCAGTTGTGGCTGAAATATACTCTACTTCTACTGTAGATGATGCCACGGTACTTTGCTTCTTTGACGAACATGATATAGCTTTGCTTCCCATGAAAAATACATGTCCATGTATGCTTCTTCTATTATCAATTGCACCTACCCAGTCATTGTCGGTGTATTCAACCTATTTTGCAGCCTTTTCTTTAGTATAGTTGATTCCATAACCAATAGTTCTTTGGATATACCTTAGTATTCTTTTAACTGCAGCAAGGTGCTGATTACTTGGATCACTCATGAATCGAGATACTATACTTACTGCATGCACAATGTATGGTCTCGGAATTGTAAGATAAATTAAAGAGTCACCAATGGTTGGAAGAGTTAGCTGGAGAGAGAAATTGGAGAAGATTAAGAAATAGAGTTGAATTGCTACAACGCAGGAGAGCAAATCGTAGATATATTCACTAAAGTTCTTCCTCGAGAAAGGTTCTATTTTTTTAGAGAGAAGCTACATGTGCAAAACCGACAAATGCATTAAGAGAGAGTGTTAAAATTAAGTAATGCATTTTCTATAGATAAGTAGTTAAATATTTTAGAAACAGAAAGGTGTCTAGGAACAGAAAGGTGTAAGTTCATTTTTAGTGGCTATGTGTATGGTTATGTCCTTTCATGAAGAGGTATATACGGTTGCAAATAATTCAAATGTTGTAACTTCTTCTTTTTCTGACTGGTAAACTAACTTGTTAGTGCAGAGATGTCTTTTTTATTTGTTTGTTGTTTTTTATTTCATTGAATTGATTTGCCATGAAAATGGCTTATATTTTATACATAGTAATTATTACAATTTTTCAAAAGAAGAAGACACAACACTTAAATTATTTGCAAACCGTACAAAACCTCTTGGTGAAAGGACATAACCACGCAAATAGCCACTAAAAATAAACAGACACCTTTCTGTTTCTAAAAATATTTAACTATTAATCTATAGAAAATGCATTACTTAATTTTAACAATATAGATATAGTTTACAAAGAGACGGATAGGAATTTTAATGGAGACTGTTACAATTGAAGAAGAATTAGTTTTCTCATTATCGGAACCCTATGTGAAGTGACATATTTATAGAGTCTTCGATCAACCTCGATTATTAGATTAGCTTCTGAAAGATCCAATAATCTAAATAGGTCTAGGTTAAAAGCAACACTTCATATCTTTCGATATGTATCTTTAAAAGACGAATTGTCTTTATCGTCACGATCATGACACAATTCTCAACTTAGATATATTGTATCATATATTTCAATACTCCACCTTAATACAATATCTCTCAATCTAAGCCTTCTTCAAACTCCACCTTCAACTAATATCCATCAAATCCATGACGATACAAATACTTTTTCAATGAGCTATGCCAAGGTCACCGTCCACCAATGATGTATAAAGAGAATATTTCCACAATGAATTCGGTGACCCCTTTATAAAATAGACTTAGTGAGATGCTTCTGTATGTTTATCATAGTTAATTCTAACAAAAGATTTCATATGATGATAAGCTACCATCTTTTAACAAGAGAATATTTTCTAACTTATGTGTGGAAGGACGTGCTACGAGTATAGTTAAGCCACTCCAATCTTGACTATGCACCTACTATAAATGAGAATGATTTGAAGCATATGAAGTGCGGCAACATTTAGGAGAAGGTTCGTCTATCTTTTGGTGAGATTAGTATTATTGCAATAGAAGTACAAGTTAAAATCACTAGTACAAATTGTGATTTAATACGAGACAATTCTATCATACAAGTGTACGTGTTATAATGAAGAAAAGTTGTTCTAGAATTGCACGACAAGGTACTAAGCATGACATTATTTGACCAGGCAAAACAAATAAAATTCCACATATTTTAGCAATACTTTCAGAATGGTACTATAGAAGCTCCATGATTTTGGGTTACGTTAAAGAAATAATTAAAAAAAAAATAAGGGAGGGTAAATCATAGGAGGACATGTATTTAAATTATTATTTTCATGGGAACATGTTATTTGTTTATTAGCACTAATATACGTTTTTCATTGTCAAAAATTTCCCTCTTCCCCGGCATGTTCTTATTTTCACATTATATTATTTTTTTTTCCATTGTCATTGGTCTAGGATTATAAGAAAATACATCGGATGCTATAATTATTAAGAAAAATGTGAAAGGGTAATTCCTACAATTTTGGCTATATTGTTTCAGCTTAATTATCTCTAATTGGTTGTTTGAATTTTATTTTAATTTAATTATTCATCTTGTAGAATTAAGAGATGTAATTAGCTAGAGTTTTTATGGGTTTAGTTCATTGAATAAATTTAGTGAAAACCCAAAAGTAAATTGTTAATTATAAAACGAGTCACTAAACTCATCAAAACTCCTTAATAATTGTTTTTTCTATCCTCCCCCAACAAAATTTTGGTGTTCCGTCAGTAGGAAGAGCTCTTATTCTTTACAATGAAGAAAAAGAAAAGGTTGTAATAATCAATAACGAATAGAAGAGATAGATAGTGGAAATTAGCCACAATGGTCTCTTTAGCAAGTCAATTAGTTTCTAGGACACACAACTGAAATAATTACTTTTAAGGACAAAATGCAAAATAATTAGTTTCTAATGCCTAAAACCCTATGAAATTATGTCCTTGAAAGTAATTGGACTACTTATTTTGTCCTTAAAAGTAATTATTCTGCTAACTTTGGTCTTGAAGTTAATTTCTGTGGATGTGTGTCCTACAAACTAATTGGACTGCAAAATTTGTCCTTCTAGTGAAATTCCCCAAGAAGATATATAAGATTACTACTACAATGGTATTCCGATCCATTTGTAAAATTAGTAATCCATATTTACAATTAATATACACGTTGTATATAAAGCAATTTCGAAAATTTGTCCTTATCCAATTAATGAAAGAGATGATTTTGCCATCAACCAATATAACTCTTTATCCACAGATTATAGTGAATGGCAAACTTTTATACAAAAAAATGCTGCTAATTAAGACAATAAACAAATCAGCAACACTAACTCATGTATTTGCTATGAAATAGGTTGGTTACAAGTGCAAAATGAAATGATTTATTGGTTATATTCATTTAGAGTCTTTTAGTTTCCTGTCTGATTGAATATTTCCTGATTAAAATGTAAAACCAGGGCCATTAATTGATTTTAATGTGGTGTAGAAACGTCCTTAACTAATCAAGTCTACCAGAAAAGTCTTTGTTCTCAATGAAACTATCAAAAAATATGACCAACCAACTTTTTCTTAGCAAATGATGAATTTGAATAAAAATAGTATTCTCCCAAACGCTATGACCATGAAATGTAGATCGTTTATTAAGGTAGTATATTTGTAACATCATTTAAACTAGTGTCAAATGATTTTGTTTTGTTTTGTTTTTTAAAGAAAGAAGGGGGTAAAAAACATGTTTCCAAAATCAGAGAAAAGGTGGCAGTTAAATATTTAATTTGATCTCTACTTCCAGTATCATGCAATGCATCACAAACCGTATGATGACAAGTTTAACATTCTTATTTTATTTTCGAAGGGCAACCAATTTTCTTTTTCTTGTTTCCCCTTTTCTTTTCTATTTTCTTTTGTTATAACTGTCAATGATGTATGTTTTCCCCTAAAGCACATTGGGGTAGATCCAAGGAGATTTGCCTCTATATCAGTTTACAATATGCACTTCTAGTCATATAAGTGTCTTAACAAACTCAACTATACCTTTGAGCTATACAGTCACAGGTTTACAATAGTGGTGCAAATTAAACAACTTAAAATGGTCTAATTCAGGCTCCTGATGATCGTGATAACAAAAGATGAATGACAAGTTTAATATCTGTATTTGATCTCTCCTTGCAGTTTCATGCATGATATAGTCAACCAAAACAACCTTAGGCCCTTAGCTTATGGTATCATTCTGTATAAATGAAACTGCAGTGGACAGTTCAAGAGAAAGAATTGAAACTACATCAGAAAAAACCAAGCATAGAACCTATGAATATCTTTCCCTGCTTTCATGGCCAACTTTCAAATGGGAAGTTCAATGAGAATCAAGTAATGATACTATAATACTAGTGTACATAAACAATTGAAATAAGGTCAATAATAGATGAATGAAAGGACCACAACCAATATAAAATGAACAAGAAATAAGAAGAATATATGCTAAAGTACAAAAGCTAGATAAGCACTTAAATTGATAGAAAGTACCAAATATGTATAAAACTAGGTTTACATTCAGAGCAAATGCACAGTTAATTAATGCTTAAAAATAATATATTAATGGATACTGTTATGAGGACCAGAAAAACGGTTAAGTACTTTTTACATTTTAACTGATTTTCTCGTTAAACGCAACAGCTTATCGTCAACAAATGCAGGGAGAAAATGGAGCCTGAATTATTTTAATAGCCCTCTTATTTTTAACCAAGATCTCATAAAGAGTTCTAGTGAAAGTTTCATGGCACGGCTGGGAATTACTTGTAGGTAATTTTGACTTGTATCTCTAGAGTAGTTTGCATGGATAGTAAAATTTGAAGGGTTTGGCAAGATATTTATTTTGATGGATATTTTTATAAAGGTGAAACTAAAAGTTTCTCTTCCTCATTAACTTATTTGTTATTGTATATATATATATATATATATATATATATATATATATATATATATATATATATATATATATGATTTAACACTTGTAGCTGCAAAAGTAACGTATAAGCTATTTTTCTATAAGCTTTCGTCAATCACCTCTTCAATACATACAAAACTATACAAAAACTGCTTGCATGGAATAAATAATACAGTGGCAATGGATTTGCCTTTACTAAAAACAATTTGAGAAAAGAAGGTTATGGGAAGTGTTAAAGCGCCATATCAGCAAACATGTTTAAAACTTCAAAAATCTAATGAAGACCCGTAATGCATAAGAATTCTCAGTTTAAGCGATACCAGCCAAAAATTGTAAATGATATGGGAAGAGCTAGCAGAGAAAATCATGCAACTATACATCTAATTCCCAATTATTTCAGTATATAAAGCAAAATCCTAATTAAATATAGACCTTAATCAGCATAAAAAGTTCTAAGCACAGTCTTCCAAACTGCATGAATTGAAACCCGAAGATCCACATTTTATTCATCTCGAAAGTATTAAAAACCAAAATATCAAATCAACAATCAAATTAATCAAAAAAATCAAGATTGACCCAACATAAAAGAACCAATCAAAACCCCAAACAGAAAAGCAAGATTTAATTTTGACCTGCTGCACTGCTGACAAAACCTCTGTTCAATTCCAGCAACCACAACTTTTGGTGATTTTGAATGAACTCCGCAAACCTTATGCCTGCAGTAATAGGCTTTAGCTCCAGTCAAATCAACTTTGCATCCTTCAACCTGGCATCTAGGTATGCTTATTTGTTGCTGATTAGAGTTGATATTAGTGGACGAAGAAGCTAAAGATTTTCCCTTTTTGGGAGGAGCAGCAATTGTATTGCTAGTAGTACTTGCAGTACTGGTAGTGGAATCTTCAAAGTAAATTTTTTCGCCGAATGTGAGCCCATCGAGAGAGTCAGAAATTGGCTCAGAGCTCGAACCCATTTCCATTTTTGTAAGTTCAGCTTTCAAACATTTGAGCTAAAAAAAGAAAAGAAGATGGGTCTTTCGTTTGTTTTATAGAAATAAGGGAGAGATATGAACGTTTGTATTTCAAAGGTGACCATGACATCATCTTAAAAAATTTAATTCAGTGTTTTGGTGTTTATGGTAGATTATTAATTTTGGATATTACTAAATTAACTTCAAAAATCAACTTTCTCCCTCTAACCAACTCCTTCCAATTCAACCAGCCTATATCTTTGACCGATCGACGTTACATCATGTTTTATCCGAGGACCTGCAAATTTAACATATTTAATATTAATTAATTATCAACGGTAGCGGGATAATAAAAAATATTATTAAAATGAGTTGTCTTTTGATATTTTGATACTTCAATGGTTATTTACGAGATTCAACGAATAATTTTTAATTATTATTTATGAAATGGAGGGGAATTTAATAAACAATAGTGATAGATTTTTGAGATACAATAACCATAACAGAGTTTCAAGAGTGTGGAGCAAATAATTACTTTTAGAGCAACTAATAACAATACAATTTTATATAGATCATTTTTCTAAGTTAGATAATAACGAGATTCTTTTGAGAATTGATAATGTTTTGGTTGAATAATGATAAAGAGATTTAATCTCATATTTAGGACAAGATAATTATTAAAGTTTATCATTTTTAGTTATATCTACTATTTTTTTGGATATGTGATTAGTAACATAAGGATGATATGAGTTTTGGGTTCGCCAAGCATCCATTATGATGAGGTAATTTTTATGCATAGTGTGTGAATTTCCCAATCAATCTATTTCAAGAGAATGTGGGTCATGATGTTGTTTATAGATGTTTAATCTTAACTAGAAATTTGGTTTTGTTTGACTGTTGTCGTTTACATGATTTTTTGGCTCTTACTTTGCTTTTGTCATCTGCATTATCCTTATAATTGTTGAATGTCTGCTTTATCTATATTGGTTGATAATTATCTCTATTGTAGGTTACATCATTGTTATGATTATTGAATGTATAGTCTAGTTATATTAATTGCTTTGCTTTGGTTAGTTGTTTTTTTCCCTTTTATGTTCTATCATGTCGGTTGCCTTGTATGTTGAATGATTGACTGGCATGTTTGATCCTTGTTGTATCATTATTGTGTGCTTATAAAAGTGAATTACATATATTTTAACTATATGTTTGAGATGAGTACTGATACTTATGAGTGATTGAAATGTTTAGCTGTCATGTAAGATTTTCAACAAAGAATGCCTGAGTTGCTGAAAAAAATGTCGGAGAAAATAAAAGGAGAAAATTTGGCTATGCATTGGAAAATGGAAAATGGAAAATGGAAGATTGAGTGGATGTTAAGTAGTTGGGCAGAGGGGTGATACTTTGACCAAAGAGGTAAAGCTCAGTTTCCCCGAAGCATGCTTCAGAGCAAGGTATATAATCACTCAAAGCAAGCTCTGTGTCTGAGCAGTATATAATAACTCAAAGCAAGCTTTGGAGGAAAGGTATCAAGCAAGCCCGAAGCAAGCCTCCGTTGAGTGCCTTAGTGCCTTGATGAAAGCTTCAAAGCAAATATCAAAAGGTGATTTAAGTCGGTCTTTGAGTTTTCGTTCTATGAGATGAGAGTGTTGGGGTGATTTAAGTCGGTCTTTGAGTTTTCGTTCTATGAGATGAGAGTGTTGGCTGATATGAGGTGAGCAAGTTTACGTAGCAACTAAACACGTAAAACTTGGCACAAACAAGTAGTTTTAGCCTTAAATAAGGAGGCCAGTGGAGTTCTGACCATTCAAATTAAAATTTAAAAAGAGCATAGATAATAGAAGACTTGTACTTTACACGGGAGATAAATTGTGTAACACCTTAGCCACGTGTCATGCAATCACGGTCCAATTGCATAGGTTGTATACTTATATATGGACAGTGTGTAGCCTTTAGCGGGTGGTGCAATGCAGGACTAACTAGGGTCACCCGCTACTGGACAAGTAGGTCCAGTGGGCCATCACGTCAGGTAGGTCAAGCCTATTTTCTCTCCTTTGTACTCGGGGAGTGATTCATGTTATTATATATCTAAGTGCAATATGAGCAATACATTGAGCCATGGATGTCGTGGTGGTCTCACTCTATGAGGAGTACATCGAGTAATGGATGTTGCGGGGGTCTTTTTTTTGCGGTATTTACAAGATTTTCATACATATAAACACCATATGTTACTTTCCCACATACTAGTATACCCGTTGGAAGATTTTTAATATGGAGATGTAGGGATGCATCTTGGCCTTCTAAATGACAATGATCATAACTGATCGTTTTACCCTTTGTCAATGGAGTCTATTTTGAAATGTTACTGTTTTGGGTTGCATAGTTGTGAAATGTATGTGTATTGTAGTATGGGTATGTGAGAAGTTATATTCCTTTATACAACTATGCGTTTGGCTGTGTCATAATTGGTTGCTTTTGCGATTGTTGTTGCTACTTTAAATGTAAGGTTTGTGAGTGTATATGTATATGTATATATGTATGTAGATGTATGTATTAGTGTTTGGATATAATGATCGAATTGAATATGTTTTAGCTTAACACTCTTTTAGACCCAAAAAACATGAATATTCACTATAATATGTGTTGTTTTTAACCTTAGCCATCATCACATCAGTTTCTCTCTCTAATCCCAAAATCATTCCTAATTATATTTTAATGGTAGACAATTTTTTTAATTAAAATTGTTCTAGATATACACAATGTCCAAAGCGCTTCACATTCTATGTCAGATTGTTCGTTTTAATGGGATAAAGAGACAATAATAACTTACTTTATGATATGATGCTTAAGCTGACTGAAATTGGTGGTTAAAGTCGACGATGTCGATCTAGGCGATGCCAAATTGGGTGTTTTCAATTCATGCAAAACGAGCATCAATAGCGGTGTCTTGCCCTAAGATGGCCTAATGCGGAGATAATTGGTCAATTAGGGTTTCGGCTAGGTAAATGACGGTGGTGGCAGAGGTGATCAATGGTGACGTGGTTGGCGGCGATGGAAAGATTTGGTGAGAGGAGCTCAACTTTAGTGGTCTAGTGATGAATGTTGGTCAAACAATGGCATATTAGGCTATCAAATTTTGGGTAGGAAGACATAGAGGATATGTGGTAAATTTTAATTTAGCCCCTGTAATTTTCATATTTACATGTTAGCCCTTAAGATTTTTAATCGTGATAACATTTGCATACGATCTCCATATCATGCACGGTTTGTTGCATTGGGATCACGATAACATTTCGGACATTTTGATATATGGTTTGCCGATTTTTAAGACTCTGTGAAAATGACTTAGGAGGATTCAAAGATCATAAGTATTTTCATTTAAAATATTAAATAGAAATGCATTCATACAATTATAGTTGTTGAGATACAACTATATCCCATTTTATCATTTTTTGGAAATTTTAGGTGATATATGTTCTGATTTGATTATTCCTCTTTTAAATTGTTACATTGGTGAATTATGATATGTTATGGTAATTAGTCGTAGATTTAGATAAAATAACTTATTATTTGAGAATAAATGTAAAATGGGTAATTATAGACTAATGAGATTATTCAAAATATAGTTATAAATAATTTATGGTAATAAAAATTATATCGAGATTAATGTGTAAAATTTAGTTATTATTTATGAATTTTTAGTGAAATTCATAAATAATAACAAAAAGCCTATTTTAAAGCGAATTTAAGATAGTCATTACTATTTATAAAATAAAGTGGTATATAATAAATAATAATATGACTGTTGGTAAATTGTTATTACCTTGGAGTTTTATAGTAGTAATTAAACATAAGAGAATCTAGCAATAAATTCACACTAAGATAAATAGTAATTAAGGTTTTTAGAAATTTAAATAAGTATTATTACTGTTTTTGGTAAACAACAACGTGACTGTTTTTACAAGATTTGTTGGAAAATGCTATTACTGTTATTTAAAGTGATAAGGTACAACTAAATAAATAGTAAAGAGATAGATATTTTCAAAAATATTTTTGATTTTGAAATATTGTTATTTTCAAGAGAGGTAACAATAACGTTTGAGTATTTCAGAAGTGAAACATTATTATTTTCGAAATGGCTAATCTAGGTTATTATTATCATCTTGGGTTGAATAGAATAAAGTGATTTAAAAGGTGTTCCTATGGAAAAGTCACAATTTGGGAAAAACATTATTAATATGTTGTGAAAGAAAGTTTTTGTAATAATCACTCAACATAGCAATACAACATTTTTAAGATATTTAAATTGAATCAATATTATTAGTTATGTCGAATAATAATAAAGTGACATGTGAAGTAAAATATTATTATTATAGAGCCAATAATAATAATATAATTTATGTTGTTCCTATGATTTTGTGTAACACCGATGCCTAAGAACCGAAGGTCAAGCTTCGGTTATTTGCTATATTCAAATAGGTTTCAGTGAATTGGTTATCGAAGGATTTAGGTGATATTGGTGATTAGGTTGTACTTTAAGGGTTAGTACCAAAAAGAGTGGATGTTAGATTGGGAGAAAAGTATGTATAGCCGAGAGTAAAAGTAACGAAAGCAATAAAGAGACACCAAGATTATAGTGGTTGGAGCTAAATCCCCATGTCCACTGCAAGACTCCGTAAAATCAATGGTGATTAATAAATAATTATTTAAGGCTCAAAAAAGAATTTGAGCAAATTCATAAATTTGGCCATGAAACTTACACCATTGTATTCGTGATGATATATTGAGCTACTTTAATATATGGAGTTTTACGATCAGAGTTCAAACGTAGAAGTTATCAGCATTTGAAGTTCTCGAAACAAAGATAATTAAATTGGAATTTAGTAAGGAAATAAACTATATCAACCATATTAACCCCACCGATCGACCCCCATCTTGGACTGGTCTACCTTTAGCACCCAACCGATAGAACCAGTGGCAGCTAGGGTTGAACCTTAACCAAACGGCCTATATTTAATTATTTTAAGTCTAATGGATACGATCGATTTGAGCGTCTATAAATACAGGTCTAGCCCCTCACTTTTCTTCTCATATTTTTTGATCAAAGCAACAAAGCTTTGCTATTTTTTCTTCTCTACTACTTCTGTTAATCTTAAAATATTATATTATATATAATCGAAGAACAGTATAAGATGACATAGAAGAAAAGAAGGAGCGAATTGATATTTCGGAAAAAGGTAAATTTTATAATTATAAATCTGTATTCTACTTAATTCAAATCTCTTACTATATCTGTAGTTCTAATATATATATATATATATATATATATATATATATATATATATATATATATATATCTTGTTATACATATTTTTGGATTGGAAATGCAAATGAGTCAAATAAAAAGATGAATTCAGATTTGGGAGTTGTGGAAAGCTAGAAAGGTGAGTAGGAAATTATATGATCTATTTACAATATTGAAATTTATATCGTTGAGTTTTATTTAATTATTATGCATATGCAAGATCCGTTAAGTAATAGGCTTACAAAGGACTTATTCAATTGAAACCGCGCGTACATATTCTGTAAGTTAGATAATTGGAATGGAAATGGTATTTCTGTCGTAATCTAGAAATTTTGAAATCAATTCCTAAATTGTTAAAATAGAGTGTTGATAAGATTGCAAGATTTATTCCAGATTTATGATAATTGGGTTGTAAATTATTAGTATAAATTTAGATTGCCCTAATCTTACTTAGAATGTAAAATTCTGTATATTAATTTATTGGGAGCGTTGTGTGTACAATTTAGTCGTATCTATTCCCATGCAAGTTCTATAAATTATATAATCCCATAACTATGTATAAAAAATGCATTGTTAAAATAATAAGAAATATACCAAAAAGGAAAGAGACATGTACCCTCCACAGTTTGCACTTTCTATTTCAATAAAAGAAAAAAAATTCCTTGTAATTTCAAATGGAGCAAAAGTCTTATTTTTGGGTAATGTATGGAAAGTTATAACGGTAATCCTTTTTGTGAAGGATAGCTCTAACAGATTAAAATATGGAAATAAATGTTCCTTACAAAATGTACATATAAGTATGTTTCGGAATTCCTAAGTGTAGGAATTAGTGGGTTCGAAATAGGAATACACACACGTATAAATGTGCATATCGATTAAAAATATATACATACATACATATATATATGTGTGTATGTGTGTGTATATTTATTTGTATATGTATATGTATAGCGTAATATACGGCGATATTCATAATAGTTATAGTAAACCATATGACTATGAATTTGTGTAGGAAAAGTTGTAGTAATTCCAAAATTAGTAGGCAATAAATGTGCAATTCATAAAAAGTTAAAATTAAATGGGGATATAAAATACGTTTAATGGAAGTGGTTAAAGGATTTAATAGGGCTTTTATGGGAAAATGAAATATGCATAGTAGGTTGAATTAGAATGAATGAATATATGTCATTAGTGATTATCCAGTTTGAATAATAATGACCCTTGACTACGGACAATCGACATTTATGGGACTAAGAGGAAAATTGAGAATAAACTTAATAAGCGTATAAGATAGGAATAAAATATTATGAGGCAGCATAATTTTCATAGTAGGAAATTATACGGCCTCAATAATACGTTTATGTGAACATGAATTGGTGGGTCTAGCCCAATATTTAGGCCTGTGATAGTTGATTTGGTTTAAAATGGGTTGGGATGCGAAATCAGTAGAGCTACATAACCTATTTAAGCCCTTTACCTAGAGGTTACTAGCATTTGTGTACACTTATTACTAGTGGGGGATATCTCCAACCATAGGACCCCTAAAAAAGGGATACGCATTTGCATAGGTATGGAAAAATATACCAAATGTTCGCCTTGGATTTAAAGTATTAAATGGCTCGGTACTTGTAGGAAATTAAAAGGGTTTACTTTAGCATGCAAGATAAATGATCATTGGGTCTGCATTATCTCTATGTAAGAAGTTTTAAATAACCTACGACCATACCTATCCGCATATTTTTCAACCTTTAAATATTCTTGAAGAATCTTCAAGATAAAAAGAAGCAACGAACCGACGAGAGGATATGAAGGCATTCAAAAAGCTGGTGTTGAGCCTCTAAGTGCATATTCCATTAACAACGAGAGATATCGAGCATTTAATATGAAAACAGATTTGGATTTTCTACTCAAGAGCTAGATAACTTAAAGAATTGGTGAATAATTAGAGATGTCGAAGCATAAAGGGTATCAAGCTTGAACACAGACGACTGACGAGTCTTGATAACCATAGGAGGTGATGTCGAATATCAGTAACCATAAGGGTTTTCAATTTTATAAAGCAAAGTATCGAACACTTAATAAGAGAAGGTATCAAAGTTATAAAAAACAATAGAGATGCCGAACCATTGCAACATAAGCTGTCATAAAATATGCAATAAAGGGAGGATGTCGTACTAACAAGGCATGAAGACAAGATGATTAGTCTTTACAACATTAATTGTTGTAAAGCAGCTCTAAGAAGATAACGGTATCAAATTTCTACAAAAGAAAGGGATGTCGAGTATTGGCAAGATGTCGAATATTAACCATGCAGGAAGACGCCGAATAGAGGCAATGTAAGAAGGTGTCGAATGTTAGCAACTAATGCAAGAAGGATGTCGAATATGAACAATACAATTTGATATTGAGTGTTTGCTGGATGAACACGTCGTAACAATCCCGTTTGCCGTCACCTCTATAAATAGAACCCCTCCACCTCTTTGAAGAGGGAATTTTTTTTTCTCATTTCTTAAAATTTTCAAGTTGTAAACTTTAAATTGAATTAGAGATTTTTAAAGCCAATTGTAAATATTGACTTTTGCACATAAGGTCTTGGACAATAAACTTTACATAGCATACTTTCATTTAGTATAGATATTTAACCATTATTGAGATTGCTACATGCATATGACTCCTTGTTTTGACTTGAACTATGAACATGCACATTTCGTGCTTTTGGACTTGGATTCGAACCCTGACTTGCATGCTTCTTTTGAGCTTTACATAAGGCCACTCAAGCCCTTATCTAAATTGGACCTGCTTTACCTTTTATATTTGGTTAGCAAAGAAATTTGTTAACATTTTAATGCTAGAAGGAGGGCTCAAACCTCGGAGTGCAAAAAATGACCAAAATGCCATTGATTTTGAATTTTTTAGAAAAACTTCAAAAAATTCCAAAAAATGGAGGACAAGTTTATAAAAATAATGGTTGAAGAATTTTTCAAATTAGATCATTTAACAAAAAGTTATGACCATTCAAGCTTGTGTTTCATTACATGAATCTTGTATTCTTTGTCACACTAACTTAAACATTATTTCATTACCTATTTAGTTCCTCATTTCACCAATTCAGATGGAGAAATAGCACCGCCTTTAAGATATCGAGCTTCCAATGATGGGAAATTATCAAGAAATTAAAAAACAGCAGCTTCGACCTAATAAAATTAGAAAAACATCAATGAAGTGGGTGATTCTTCATCAGTTGAATCTCAATTCGGAATCAAAACACCACAAATCTGAATACAAAATGTTTTCACTTTTAGTAAGCTAGTGCAGTGATTGAATTCAAGTCTTGCTAAAATAACTAGGTATCGAGCATCAAAATTATGGTATTGAGCCTTTAGATACAAGGGTTTTCGAGCATATAAAAGCAAGCGACGGTATTGAACATATAAAGTATCAGGCATACTAGCACATTGAAAGAGGATGGAGGCTCACCAGTTGACTAAAGCATAATACAATCGTGAATGAGAACCAGATAGTGCATGATAATCAAAGTGATAGACTGAACTATATGGTAGGCAATATTGTAAATTGGGAAAACAGCAAACAGAAGTGAAAGAATGAGATAGCAAAATAGCGAGCTAAGTTGTGAACCAATCCATTGACATAATTAACAGGCCATGTCGAGTCTATAATGTCAAGAGATGGCGAGCTTATAAAATAGCAAGGAGGTCGAGCCTGTAAGAAGTGATATTGTTGAATCTATAGGATGATGAGGTTGTTGAACTTGACAACATTTGGGTCTCCAATGTCTAATACAATATATATCGAGCATGAAGAATAGTAGGATACTAAGTTTAAAGCTATCGAGCTTGTCAATACAACACATATTCGAATCAAAATACAGAAAAAATAGTATTACATTGCTATCAAGGAAAAGTACAGCATGGAGTAATTTTATGTATTTATAAATCAGGCACAAAAGCTCCCTGTTTTGAAGTACATACCAACCATACTTCATAGTGCATAGCCCCATGCTCCTCCTTACTATTGAATTAAGCAAGCATAAAGTTAGATATAGCTAATTGAAATAGAAAATAGGCTACTTAAAATACGATAAAGGCATCAATAGTTAGATGTCGAGTGTCTTAAGAGATATCGAGCTTATATAAGATAGTTAAAGTTGTCGGACTTCTAGGTTTTGGAGCTGTGGAGGATATAGACAAGGGTTGTTAAGATGGTTTGGAGTTATCAAAAATATAAACAATGATCAATGGATATATCGAGCTTGTAGCTTTGATGATGTTGAGTCTGTAGATAAATTGATGAAGCTGCCAAGCTTGTATATAATAAATGGTGAATTTGTAAATGATGAGTAGTGATGTTGAACTTACGATTCCCGACATGTCGAACTGGAAACAAAAATAAGGAATGTTAAGTTAATATCAGGAACGAGGCATGTCTAATTTATAAAAAAAATCATGATGTCGAGCTTGTATTAGATGAAGTATCAGGATTATAAATAAGAAAAGCGATGGGCATGCCTATAAGTGGACAGATATGCCGAACTTATGGATAATCAGAGATATCGAACTTTTAAGTGCAGAGTTAATATCAGGCATTAATCATTTAAGAACAATAATCATCCAAGCTAAGGAGTTCCATTCAGCAATATGGAACTTGTTATGGTAAGTTCACGGCAGAGTTTGTACACACGTGAAAGGGAAGATTGACTCAAGTTACTTACATTTTGCGAGATTTAATGCATTAATTTGTTAACACCCCTGGTAGATATTTATTGAAATTTCTAGTTTATTTTGTTTATACATGAAATTCACCATGTATTAACACAGAATTCAAGTTTTTTACAAGTTAAAGCAAGAACTATTTATTACCCAGAAGTAAGGATTTCAACGTCAAATATGGACAACTGAAAGATTTTCAATTCTCTTGACAAAGTGTAAATTATTATTTGAATCTGGGAAATGCTGAATTAAATAAGCTCTCAATCTTTTGGATTTAAGTTTTTATTAAATAACAAAATCTTCGTTATTGCATGGATTTATGGTCTTCTTATATTAGATGTATTTCCGGTCTTCTTATTACCTGATTGTTTTATGGTCTTCTTATATCAAATGGATCTCTACTTTTCTTATATCAAAAGGATTTCTGCTCTTCTTATTATCCGATGGCTTTTTTGGTCTTTTTATATCGGATGGATCTCTAGTTTTTTTTTATTTATTTATTAGATGATTTTCTGGTCTTCTTATTACCAGAAGGTTTTTTGGTCTTGTTGTATCATATGGATTTTCAGTTTTCTTATCAAATGGATTTATGATCTTCTTATTAGTAGATGGTTTTTTGGTCTTCTTATATCAGATGGATTTTTGGTTTTCTTATATCAGACAGATTTATGATCTTATCAACAAATGGTTTTCTTGTCTTTAATTAGTTAGGATATGAGCTCTACTATTAAAATATAAGCTTATGGTCTTCTCTATCAAGCAGATTTCTAGTGTTCAATAAATCATGACTATCAAGACTCTCCCCTTTCTAAATTATCTACGAACAAAGGCTTAGATTTATATATAATAATGGATTTCTCTATGGACTTCTAGATAACTATCAACCCTTCGTTGTAAGTCATTTTCTAGAAAAAGGTTAGTATTCGAAATCCTTTTAGAAGAAGGGATTCTTAAAGAAAAGCATGTTCTTGTCTATAAAGCCTATAAGTTCATGAATGAAAACTTTTTAGACTTATAAACAAGACATTCCTTTTCACTAAGCAAAACCCAAAGTCGTACAATTATACATAACATATAGGGTGGAGTAAAATACACCATTATTTATTTTGGACAAATAGTTTTATTAAAAGAAAAGTTTAACCAAAGGCATCTTTAAGAAAATATTTGATATCAAAGGAATTATTATTAGTTACCCTATGAATTAGGAAAAGTACATACACATTTATTTCATAGATGGTTTATGAAATTTAAAAAAAATATGTTGCTTAGCATTACTATTCTCCTATAAAAGGTTTTCGTTTAAAAATATGTTAATAAGAGCATTCTCAAAGTTTTATAAAACCATTGAAAACTTTACTCGTCTTTCAAAAGAAGAATCTATGCATATCTTTCAGCAAAGTATTTAGAACTACCAAGGCTAATCAACACCATTGAAACTCTAGATAGAAAGGTCTTTTCTTGATTAAAGGACTATTAGTTCATGAATTAAAACCAAACAGGCTTTTATTTGAGATTTGCATTTCTATTATGAGATTTTCTCAAAAACACTTCTGGGTAGCAACACTGAGAAGGAGCTTGTTGACTCAAAACCCAAACCTACGAAAACGTTTTATAAAAGATCGATCTTTAGGAAATATTCCTTGGACCACTGAATATGTTATGAGAAGAAAATCTTTTTCAAAAAACCAGTCTTTCTTCCAAAGAAAAGTTACATATCCGAAGAAGCCAAAGCTTTAAATGGATTTGCTTTCGAAAAGACTTTTCAAAATTTATTAATTGGCTACAAAGCCATTAGATTATTTTAATAAATAAGTTTTACAAAGACTTTCTTTGGTTTAACGGGTAAGAGTCATGGTATGAAAGGCCTCCTCGAAAAATTATAGTAATAATAATAACTCGGTACCCCATCGAGTATAAACATTGGGCGACCTTTGGTTCAAGGTGCACTGTGCTTATCGAAACTTTTGATGTAACGAGGTCAACAAAGATTCCTTGAGCAAAGGCATACTTTGTACCCGGTTGGGGTACACCTTGGATCAAATGTCCAGGGGAATGCCTAACTACAAACATTGGAAGAAGCTGTTACCAACGCTATTGGCACAAGAAGTTGGTATAAAGGCCTAAATCACTAGTAAGGGGTCAAAATCACTAGTAAGGGGTGAAAGAGTTAAAAGCCTAAATCACTAGTAAGAAACCTATATCATTACCTAAGATGCTAGTAAGGTACTAAGCCTATATCACCGCCTAAGATGGTAATAAGGGGCGAAAATGAATTAACCAGAGCCTAAATCCTTACTAAGTTGGTAAGAAGAGGCTAAAGGAATCAATCAGTGCCTAAATCCTTACTAAGAGGATAAGAAGAGGCAAAAAATCAATCAGAGCCTAATCCTTACCAAGAGCATAAGAGGAGGTAAAAGGAATTAATTAGAGATTAAATGCTTAATAAAAGGTTAAGAAAGGACAAAAGAAATCAATCAGAGCCTGAATCTTTACCCAAAAGGCATCGACGAGGAAACCTTATATAAAGGAGTCGTTATAATGTTCATTAGGGGGCACAAATGCCCAACAAAAGATGTTGGAAGAAGCCATTATCAACATAACTAGCACAAGAAGTTAGTATAAAATAAAACCTTAGGCTCGAATTCCAAGTGAATGGTTAAGGAGACTAGTAAAAATGTAAACCCTGGGGTGGCCAGGCGACCCAAAATGATTTTCAAACCACTTCGAATTCAATTTAGGTAACATCCAAAAGAGGGATAGATAACCAACTAACGAAGAAAGCCTAAGATGTATTAGATGGTAAACCAAATTGATGCATTTAAAGTAAGACGAGCTAACCTATCAGTTATGGTTATAACATCAATTTCTCAAGGGAACATTAACCTGAATATGAATAAATACCCACTTGAAAGGAAAGTATGACAAAAACCGGTCATCAATGAAATCAAAAGTTCTAACGAATTGAAAAGGTAATGTGAAAAATGATCTCATGAACATCCCATCATATTAGGTAAAATTTCTAACTTCAAAAGATCCTTAGAAAATTCTCATCTCTTAAAATCATTTTCAAGATCATTTTTTGGAAAATCCAAAAGCTGGTTCATTTTGCAAATTCATGTATGACAAAAATTTTATAAAACCCTAATTAGGAGTTTTTATTTAGGGTAACTATGAAACTGCTTAAGATTTATAAGATATTTGGTTTTTCAAAGAAGATGGAGTACAATTTCTACAAAATTTAGGAAGTACTTTATCCTTTAAAGATATTTTTGACAAATTAGGTTCTAAAAAAAAATTCAGAAGCCTTTTTCAATTATTATTTTTCAAAAGTTTAAAATAAGAGTTTTTGAACGAGGAATTCCAATTTTCCCAAGAAGGGAGAAAAGGAGGGTTAAAAAAGAAAAAGGAAAATAAGTTGTAAATATATATAAATTTACAAAAAAGAAAGGAAGGATTACTTTATGTAAGGAAAAGAAACAAGGAAAGGAGTCGAAATGCAAGAGATGTTTTAAATAGTGAGGAGAAATAAAGGAGAAAGTCAGATCATAAAGGTAATATTATCATTATGAAGGCAAGGCCACCGTAGAAATGGAAATAATCCCAACGTATCGAAGAAACAAGTTGTCAAGTGTTCGTAACAGGAGGTTATCTAGCACTTAAGGTAAAGGTTGTAGTCAATATCAAGAACTATTGGTAATGCATCAAAGGAGCTACTGGCAATGTAAAGAACAGGAACATAAAGAATCGGTGAACAATGGGAAATGTCAAAGCACAAGGGGTATCAAGCTTGAACATAGACAAGCTGATGAGTGTTTATACCTATAGGAAGTGATGTCAAACTTCTGTAACCACAAGGGTTATTGAGTTTATAAAGCAAAGTACTAAACACTTAATAAAGAGAAGGTATCAAAGTTATAAAAAGCAATAGAGATGCCAAACCATTACAACATAAGGCGTCATAAAATATGCAATAAAGGGTGGATGTCACGCCAATAAGGCATAAAGAAAAGGAGACGAGTCTTTACAAAATTAATTGCTGTAAAGTTGCTCTAAGCGGATAACAACATCGAATTTCTACAAAAGAAAGGTTAGTTGAGTATTGGCAACATGTCAGATGTTAACCATAGAAGAAGATGTCGAATAGAGGCAACATAAGAAAGTGTCGAATAGGCACGAATAATGAACATAACAATTAAATAGAAATCAAAGTCTCTAGACCAAAACGTTGTTCTGGCCCACTCCTTATTAAAAAAAATTAAGGGATAGGTTGCTAGTGCAAGATAGAAACTACAGATGGTGAAGTCTTCTTATTAGTTGCATGACACTAGCAAGGCAATCAAATACTAAATGAATAATATTGATTTCAAGTTAGTAGCTTTGTTTAGTGTAACAACCCGTACCTCAATGGGACTAAATTTCGACATAAATCGAAACCCAAGTCCACTAAAGCATAAAACATTGGATTTGGAACCTGCAAATAAGCATGACATTATCGGAGGTTGATAGGATTCTAAACTCACAGTGGAAACAATAATAGGACAACAATACTAATTATGACTACTACCTTGAAATTAATGGTATTCCTTAGATATCATGTAGTCACATCAGCATCGAGTATGAAAGGAAACAAGACTCCTACAACAACATAACATATCCAGCTCCAACGACACGTTTCTCTAAATCTATTATGTGTGTTGTAATAAAGAGGTGGTCAAAACAATGTTCTAGTGACTAGAAAATATATTGTTAATAAGAAAACTTTTCAACACCCCGAAGTTGATTTTAAGAAAAAGGTTAGTCCTTTTTAATCTCTCTTGGTTAAGTTGAGAAAGATAGGATGTGGGTTTTCCCTTTGATCCAACCTTTAACTAGGTCCATTTTGTGAAAACTTTCCCTTATTGTCCTTTCGACTTGGTCGAAACAAATAAATTCCCTTCTTTTTAGTCTATCGAGCCAATTGAAGTAGTTTGATTGTCCCTTCGAAACCTTACTTTTGAAATAGTTACAAAATACTAAAGGATGGCTCTAAGGATTCAAGGGCAACGTTTGACTAGGTGGATTTCGACCTTGTCGAAAGCTAGGTTAGTTAGTGACTTAGGTTTGGTTCTGAAAGTTAAGGTAAACTAGCTTGGGTTAAGGTTTTGACTCACTAAAAGGTTAGTGTTTAGTGGATGTTTGTTTGTAGTTAAGGGCTTGGATTACTTGGAAAGGAAGGGGTTCGACTCGCTCGGAAGGTGCCTTTCGATGAGGTCGATACCTAAAATACAATTAAATCTAGTAAAAAAACCTTCAAACAACTATATTATTAGAAATATTGAAATCTTCCCTTTGTTAATCCAATAATGATCATGCTTAACAATTTTCCCCAATTGGATTTACAAATTAGGGTTTACAACTTTGCAAAATTAAGAAAATACAAGTCTGGAATGAATGAATTCCGATCCCCTAAAACAGACCCCTTGAGTCTTATTTATAGATGTGGGTTGGCACCTTTCGACCCAGTGCTTTTGACCTAGTTGAAAGGTTGCTTCTCATGCCTTTAGACTCCTTTGACGCTTGCACACCCATCTGCAACACTTTCATATGGGTTTGAATGCCTCAGCCTTCGTCGGAAGGGGTGGTTGTGCCTTTCCTCTTTATTTTGCTTTGTTGTCACAAGGAATAAAGGTAGGTGCTTTCAACTCTGTCAATAAGTAGTTCCTAGGTGTTTTGAAGGTGTTGAAATGCTGATAGTTTCGACATAGTTAGTATCTTCCAAATGTATGCTTGCGAACTAACGTAGAACCTTCCCCGGATGTTAAAGGCTTCGACTGGTTTGAAAGGCTTGCTTATGCTTTTGAAAGGGTTGTTCTGACCAAGGATTGTTTCTGTGTGGTTTGAATGAAGACGAAACCTTTGGTTTTGAAAGGTTTGGCGTGCATATAAAGGATTGCCGTTCATTGTCCTCGAGAAATGTTTCTTTAACTCGTTTGAAAGGTATTCATGAATGTGGATGCACTTGCTTCTAAAGGGGATTACTGAAGTGAAAGGGTGCTTTCGACCCTTTCTATCCCTTCGAAAGATCATGATACTTCCAGTATTTGACTGTAGCATCCCTTCGACTCATTCGGAAGGTCTTGCTGGAGCTACTTTCTCTTGTCCTTCTTTGTCTTTTAATCAATCTAGTTTCAACAAGGTCGAAATAATATTTGGTAGTAGCACTTGCCCCCCTTGCGAAGGGATGCCCTTGACATTCCAATTCAATCATCTTGAAACCCTCAATGTTTCCCGCCTTTTCATATTCCAGCGTGAATCTGGGCCGCTCATTTGAATTTGATCGGGCGATCTGCTATCTTTGCCGACTTTTCTTATAAACCATGTTCTCGTCTTCCCGCTTTTCATTTTTCTGAAACCAAAACTAACTTTGCCTTGAAGTTTTAAGCTGTACGAATCAAAATTTGGCGTTACAATTTTACCTTTCTACCCCTTCGAAAGGGATTAAGGCGATAACTTTTATTTTGCTTTCTTAGCCTCTTTTGATGGGGTCGAAGGTAACGTTGCGCTTTATTTGACCGTCCTTGTCAAAAGGTTACATAGTATTGTTAGCATGCAATCAACCTTTTCGGGTGCAATTTTGTATTTTAACGTATTCATACACCTTCCTAAGAAGTTGGCTATTGTATCATACTAGATAATTATTTAATACTCTTTGGAAAGCATAAACTTTGCCTTATAGGTTTCGCAACCTTTAATACACACTTATTCCCAATTTGTTTAAGTTAGAGGTACATATTTTTTTCCAATGAGATTGGACAAAGGATACTTCATATAAGTCTTAAATCAAGTCAAATGCTTTGACTTAGACGAAACCTACTATATTCAACTTTGTCGAAGACTGCTATATTGATTCAAATTTTATTATTGTTAAGTCTTCAGAACCATCTACCATCTTTCGAATCTATTGAAACCTTTGTAACTACTAGAGATTTAATCATTACCTTTTACCAATGTCGTCGAAACATCACAATTCCTTTTATTTTCCCATCAATATGGTTGAAACTCAACATCTTTCGACTTAATAAGGTTTCGACAGCATTCACATTCCCTTAGAAAAACCAAGAGATTATTTCAAATTATTTATTGAATGTTTGTAGCTACATTTTATTGAAATTTATTGTATAAGTCTCAACTACTTTTTCAATAACAAAGCTTCTATTGAGCTTTCGACATTGTTGAAGTGTGTTTATTGGACGTGAACTTTCATCCTCCCTTTCGAATCTGTCGAAAACTCAGTAGATTTTATCCGTAGGCTTTCGATATTGTTGAAGGGTGTTAACTTCTATTTTCCTTTTGACTTTGTCGAAAGATCAACAAATCTAAATTTTCTAATTTTAACATTCTTTCAAGAATATGAAATTTCATATTTTGCTTGTTGTTCAAATTGTTGTAATAGGTTTTCAATATCTTTAAAAGAATGTTAATTTCATAACAACTATAATTTCTAATTGAAATGATTTCACCTGGAAGAATCATGAGTTCACCCAAGAAAACCGAAGCCATCTCCAAACATTCCTTGATATCCACTCAAGATGAAGTGGATGCGATCCTGAATGACTTTAGAATTACTAGGATAGAAACCATCTCCCCTTATGAAAACGATACCATCCACAATGTTCCTGAAGGATTCTTTGCCTACATAGCATTTCATATTTGGCATGGAGGATTCCTTCATTTTCCAGACTTCTTATCCAAGTTTATAACCTTCCTAGGAATTTCTCCCATTCAATTATCGCCTAATGCATACACTTATCTTCTATCCCTAGAGCTCATGGCCTTAAAGTTCGAGATTCCTTCTCTTAATGCAGAAGTTTTGAATCATCTCGTTCGGTTGGTTAAGCTTAGAACTTAAACAACCAAATCTTCAAGGCAAATCCTCTCGAAAACTGAATTCATAAGGGGTGAATAAGTTCAGACACAAGGAAACAAAAAATTTCTACGTTAAATGTTATCCCAACATTAGCGAGACTTTCTCTTCTTCACGTAAGTTAATCTCAAATTTTATATCCTCGTTTATTTATTTTTCCTTTGCTACTTATGCTTTTTGTCAAGTGCTTCTGCTAGAAAGCTAAATGGAGAAGATCAGAAGACAGTAAAGTCGCTGATCGCCGCTTAAACTAAGATCGAAAACAGAATGACACAGTTGAATCCCACAAACTTACAAAAGAACTCTCTCTTGCCTGCTGGTCAGAGGATACTTGGCCAACCCCTCTGGTCCAGCATACATCCTGAAGCAAGCGCTTTCTTTCTTTAGGAGATCCACAAAACATCTCCCCCATGTCATTAACTTGCCCAGATCACTCTGGTAAGTTTAAACATTGTACCTGTAGTTTATTCCTGCATTACTTCTTAAATTCTTTCTCGACTTTTAAATTGTTTGAATTTTCTACAACTACTCCTCAAGTTGAAAATTCCATAATTGATCCGGCTCACCTTTCTTTAACTTCTCGTGTGCCATCTTTTTCCCAAGCTATTTCTAGATCGAAGATGGCCGCTGAATGAAAATTGTGGAATACAACTATGGTGGAACCTTCTCCAAAGAAACCCAAAATCATCGTAGTACCTGATTCTCCACCACTGATCGACGGGGAGTTTGTTGATACTGAAAAATCTCTGGAAAGTCCAACTATCAAAGCTCCTCGTTATCAACCTAAAGAGACTTCCAAAAACATTGATCCATTTTCTCATATCGTCATCTCTAGCTTTCCAAGTGTGATTGAGCAAAAATAAAAGGATTTGGTGACTTCAACCGCTACTCTAGAGCCGGATGTTCGTGGACCAATGCCTCCTATACCTTCGAGTGACTTTGAAAGATGGTCCAATCTGTCTTAAACTCTTCGTCCTTTGGTTCAATTCAGCCTCCATCTTCTGTTTCTGATCTGATGGGTCACTATCGCTCTCTTCTAGAGCAACAACTCTTGGTATGTTTTACGTCACTTAAGTTTATTATTTTTGATTTTCCTTAAGTTTTTTTATCTATGTTGTACCTTTTTTTAGATTTCCAAGAGTTGGTGTTCATTGCATGAAAATAAGTTAAAATCCTCTGCTGAAACGTCTAAGATTTGAGAGGAAAGTCTAACTTGAACAATCAGGTTCCCTCCTTAAGTGGTGACGATTGAATTGGAGTGATTGAGGGCTTCTCTCACCCAATCAAAGTCTATTACTTCAGAGGAGAGGAAAGCTCGCTAACTCCTTACTGATGAAAACCTAGCACTGATAATGACTCTAAAAGAGTCCAAAGAGGAAATGGCACAAATGGTAGCTTAGCAATCCTCCTTAAAGGAAAAGCTGAAAAAGAATAAAGCTTCCTTAAAACTAGTTATCGACACAACTTCCGATGCAAATAAATGAGTGTCACCGTTTCTTGATTCTTCTCTTGAAGATATCATGAATTCTTTCAAGGACACTATGATGCCTGCATATGCTGACGACGTCGAGAAATGCCCAGATTTGAGCTTCCCCTCGCTTGACCCTGCTTTTATTGATAGGGTCATAGATGAAATCAAAAAGATGGAGCAGGGGACTGAAATTGCTGAAAGGGATGAACTTGATGCCTTACAAATCCTATCCTTTGAAGTTGAATCCGACTCCAAAGATGAAGGTGACAAAGATGTGGTTGCCAAAGGAGAAGGCGACGATAATGATGATGATAACAACGTTGATAACATCAATGAAAGTCAAGGTTTTAGAAGCAACAGAGGTGGCCAAACTGAAGCTTCTGAAAAGAATAGGAATGACAATGTGAGGACTTCGAAAAGGTTACCCCTAGTTTATCTCTTCATGAAGCGATTATCACGTTGATTAAGTTGATGTTAAGAGCAAGGATTTGCTTTATAAAACAATTATCAGAAATCTCAATGATTAGATTGCCAATTTAGAGGCTGATGTTAAGAGCAAGAATGAGGCGATTTTCACGTTGAAGTGTCAAGTTAAGTCAAATCCTTCAATTGACTTTGTCCATGAAGTGTAAGAGCTTCTTCAATAAGCAAGTGATTTGGAAATTAAGTTGAAAGATAGTCAAGCTCATTGTGAATCACTCGAATTCATTGTGGGAAGTAATATTTCAAATGTCGGTTCACCAGCTTCTTCCAGTGTTCCCTCTACTGCAAAAATTAACAAGATCCACTTCTCTTGCTATCCAAAAATTCCCTACTATGACAAACCCTCCTCCTGGTTTAGACAAAAATATAGTAGGAAAGTCAAAATCGAAATAATGAAGTATTTTGACGAGCAATAGAAGATGAAATACTCACAACGCATAAATGATTATGCTGCTAAAATTCAAAAGCTTGAACGTGAGATATATTTTCTTCAGAAGCATATCACTGACTTGGAAATGGAAAATAAAGCTCTCAAAGATGTGAACAAAGCCTTTAACCATGCTTTTAAGACCAATATCGAGGCTATTGATGATGAAGTAAGATGAGGAAGAAGGAGAAGAATCTTAAAGAGGTTCTTCGCATTATTATTCGTCACATTATAGATCCTTTAATTGGTGAGAATCTGAATAAAGCTGTCCAAGACTTATAAACCATTTATATTAATGAAGTATGTACACTTGTTATTGTATACTTGTAAATAATTTCAAAACTGTGTAAATTGTGAAAATTTTGTAAATATCACCTAGTTTGCGATGTTTCCTTGTAAAGTTGTTGAATTATCTTTTCGATGACTTGCTCTATAATTTGTATTTTTGCTGGATCTTTCAATCCATTTTACTATTCAGCTTTCCCTGAAAAGCACAAAGCAAACAATATTTCTCATTGTTAGCTTGAAATCTATGTACAAGTTTATCTATATCATTTGCGGAGATTAAAAAATCATTATGTGGACATATGACAATAAGTAAAAATGCTTTTGCTGAAACGTTTTAAAACTCATCTTTGGTAATGATAAGGGGTAATTAAGGATTCAACTTTAAAAATATTATCGGAATATCTGAAGTCTTATGGTAGAGAACCATTGTCCCAACCATGGATATAAATGTTTCATAAAGTCATCCTCTAGAGATAGCAATAGAAAGTTAATAATGACCATGTAATAGAAGTTCAAAGATCACTTTACGAACACTTGTGATAGAAATCCAATAACCCAGATTCGGGCATTAATAAATGAAATTCAACAGTTAGGAAGTTTGGAACCCAGATTAGGGTCATTGCAAATGATAACCAGAAATTCATGATAATCTTCTTAACAGAAGTCTTGATCCTAGATTCGGGCACTAATGAGTGAAGTTAAGTTATGATCTTAAAACCCAGATTCGGATATTAGTGATGGATAATCAGAAATTCATGATAATTATCTTCATAAAAGAAACCTTAAGCCCATATTAAGGCATTAATAAATGAAGTCTGGTAATTGTTTCGAAACCCAGATTCGGGTATTAAAAGATGAAGTTTAGAAATGTGAAACCAAAAACCCAGATTCGGGTATTAATAAGCAGAATTTTGTTTCACCCCTTTTAGGTTTTGAATTTTTTGACATGTGTAAACCCCTTTGGTTTTGTATATAGTTGTGGTTTGATTGGCTATTTCTTGAGCTTGGACATCTTAGTCTGATGTTTGATGTGCCGCTTCTCGGGCTTGGACACCTTAGTCCACTGTTGATATGCCTCTTCTTAGGCTTGGACGTCATAGTCCATTATTCTTCGGTGCTCTTGGTTAGCTTATTCTCAATATAGAACCAAAGACTTACCCAACCTCCCTCCAGGAGGTGTCTTGACCCGGGCATAGCATGGCATGACTAAGGGCTTGTCGATGCTTTAACCTGACCATAGTATGACATAGATAAAGGCTTACACTTCTCCCTCCAGGAGGTGCCCTACCCTGGCTATAGCGTGGCTCGAACAGGGGCTTGTCGGTGCTTTAACTTGGTCAAAGCATGGCATGGACAAAGGCTTACACTCCTCCTTCCAGGATATGCCCTACCCTGGCCATAGCATGGCACAGACAAGGGCTTGTCCATGCTTTATCCTCGCCATAGCATGGCATGGATACATGCTTACACTCCTCCTTCCAAGGGAGGTGCTCTGCCTTGGTCAATTCAATGCGAACAGAAGCTTTGACAGTTTAAAGTAATATCCAAATGAAAGGAGCATTTCACTCCCAACCATGTAGATTCTCTTTTGTAAAGTGACTCTGTACTGACCTCATTTAGTATCTCTTTACAAACTCATTGATTTTGCCTTGGTGAAAAAAGTTGATTATCATCACTTCCAAGGCTCTGTAGTGGTTAGTTTCATGACCATTCATCATATGGTAATGATAGTAGGATCCTTCCAGATTCCTTTCATATTTTGTGATGGCCAATAGTTAAGCTCATCTTTGGTTCGCAAATAAACATTCTCCATAGATGCTACTAAGTTGCATTCTCTTAGAAGTCTCGACTTGAAACTTGTTTCTCGAAGATGATTTCTAGATCTTTATTACTTAGCTCTGGAGTTACACTTTTAACGACTGATTTTCTCTTTAAAACCCTTTGTAATTTCGGTGTAGGTAGTGTTCCACCTATTACTCGATCCCATTTGTGTCCAAAAGCATTGTAATCAGTCATTATTCCCTCTTCAAGGATTGTGCTTTTGGTATAATGTTGAATTGTTTTCCTCTATGATCAAACAAGTTGTCGCTCCTATTTTCTTTTTCTTCAAAGCCAAAGATTAGGGTGGGACCAATGTGAGAAGGGTTTAAACACCATTTAAGTGGATCATAGGCTTCTACTATTTTTTCCTTATGATCCTTAAAGCCTTCATCCTTAGTAGTTGTTCTTCTCGTAGATTCCTATCAATAGTTTTTTCATAGGAGAATCCAATTAGCTATGGCTTCGAAGAATCTTGCTCGGATCTTTTGGATTTGCTAGTCATGATGAATTAAGGACTTGAGTAGTTAAGTTTGAAATAGGATTGGGTTAGAGATAGGTGGTGTTAGATATTCAACAGTGACGGAGGTTCAAGCCCTTATTCTAGATCCAAAATGTTAATATAAAAAATTGTCAGTGTTACCTGGGGATTTGACCAGGCAACTAGACACCCGGCATTTGAATACCGTTTGGCATCCTGAGCCTTCGACACAACATACTAAGTCGGCTTCCAGAGTCATTCGGCACAAATGGTTTGCTCGGAATTCGAGTTCGTTCGGCTTTAAGAGTCGTTCGGCATCTATGAACGTTCGGCAGTCGAGGTCGTTCGGCATCCTGAGGTGTTCGGCATTCAGGGGTGTTCGACATTCAGATATCATTCGGCATCCTGAGGCGTTCGACATTCAGAGGTGTTCGACATCCTGAGGTATTCGGCATTCAGAGGTGTTCGACATCCAGAGGTGTTCGGCATTCAGAGGTGTTCGGCATCCAGAGGTGTTCGGCCTTCATCCAATCTTGACAGGCTTCTCTTATTGCTCGGCCTGCATTCTCCACTCAGCACATCACTTTTTTCGGCCAAAATATCATTCGGCATCATTCGTTCGGCATCAATGGTTTGGCACACAGAGCTTACTCTTTTTGGGCCGAGGTATTCAGCTACCAGGCCCACCAGGGAAGTCCAACCCATATTCGTCTATAAATAGAGAGGCAGGGGCACAGTGAAAGGGACCTTTTTTCGAGAAGACCGAGGAGACTCTGCCGCATTCAAAACTTATTCAAGACTTATCTTTCTTGCTTAACAATTGTAATCAGATAGTTGATATACGGATTGTGTTTGTAATCGATTATCGCGGAAAGCATTAAAGATTGACCTCAAAGTGGACGTAGGCAATTACGCCGAACCACTATAAATCTTGTGTTCATACTTTCTATATTTAAATTTGCATACTGTTTTCTGTTTAACTTTAATTTCTTCATTAATCCCTCTACACAATCTCTCTTAAGGGTGTTAGTGACCAATTCTGGTGCTAACATTTTGGTGCTTTCATTGAGAGTCGAATTCTCAGGACGATAGGATCTACTTTGTAGCTACTGGATTGAAAAATCCCCTGAAGGAGATCCGAATCATTTGCAAGACATCTGTTGATTCTACTCAGAGTTACAACCGACAACTCAACCATGGGAAGACCACGAACTAGATCAGCCTCTCACAACGCAGATGTCAACGAAACTGCTAGTGTACAGCAGATAGGACCTAACAATCAACAAGCAATTCAAGGCGCATGAACCTCCACTCAGAACCAAGCAGAGGTCGTTTCCCGAACAGAGTTCAACGACTTGATAAGAGAACTCAGGGAAAGTAGAAGGCAACTCGCCGAACAGATCCAAGCCAAAACTAATCTCATGACTCAGCTTGCCCAGCAGCGGCATCAGAATGCGGGGAGTAGTCCTGCTCCTTATTCTTCATATGATAGCTCGACCTCAGCTGACGAACCTCCTAGGCGTAGACGCCGCAATACTGAAACTGCACGGATAGGTGCCACTGATCGATCCACCGGGGATCAGGCACGTGAAGAGACAGGACGCCCGGCTCATCAAGACCCAAATCAAGTTGGCCTTCAGGACGCACCTTTGGTTGACCGTCAACAGGCGGGACATCAACCCGCACGGTCCCGTGGAGCGAAATCCAACCTCCCACCTTCCATACAAACTCCAGATTTATCAGCCATGGTCAGACAGTTGATGAGAGAGAACTAAGGCCTGAGAAACGAAGATTGGGGAGTGTCCAGGAGTCATACTCCCTTCACAGATGTTATCATACAGGCTGAGTACCCCAAGAAATTCAATATGCCGACCATCCCAGCCTACGAAGGGAAGACTGACCCTAGCCAACACGTAATGAGGTACGAATGTCTGATGGATTCGGCAAGGAAAAATGACGTGACTAAGTGTAGGTGTTTCCCAATCACTCTATTCGGAATCGCCACTATATGGTTTACCCGGCTTCGTCCACGATCTATATCCAGTTTCGACAAGTTAGCGATGAAATTTGTTGATAAATTCAGGATACATGCTACTCGTCCAAAGGACGTGATGTCCTTATCAAGTGTAATTTAGGCTTCTGGAGAGTCTTTGAAAACATACTTACAGAGTTTTCATGTTGCCGCCACTGAAGTCAGCAATCCTAACGACCATGCAATTTTGATGGCGGTAATGCGAGGCGTAGATCCAGACTTGGAGTTTGGAGATTGGTTAGAGGGAAAGCCCCCAGCTATGTTGGAACGATTCTATTGCAAAGCTCATCAGTTCATACGAGGGAAGAAGCTCGATGGACAAGACGAGATAAGGCACCAGGGCCTGTTCAGGAGACTATGAAAAGTAACATTGTCGTGAAGCAGTCCGACGACAGTTCGGGAAAAGTTCAAGTCAACGTTCAGAATAAGCCTGGGCAGTCCAAAGGATCCGGAAGTGGAAACCTCGGAAAGAAAAAAGAAGCAGGGAAATGGAAGCCAAGGATTCCGACCTACAATGAATACACTCCCCTGAATACTTCTCTTGAAAACATTAATATATCTACCTGTAACACCTTTGAATACAGAAAGCCGCGTCCAAAGGAGTCCACTGAAGAACAAAAATGGACAGGGAAGTACTATCGCTTCCATGAAACCCATGGGCACAATATCGAGGAGTGTAGACACCTACATGACGCCATAGAAACAGGCAGAAAAAGCTGCAGGAGTTTGTTAAAAACCCACCAGAGGATAGGCAAGGAACGTCGAACCCCAGGCATGGGCCGGCTCCACGTCACCCAGAGGAACCTGCCCGGACTGTAGGTAGGTTGATCATAAACATTATAGTCGGAGGACCTCATCCTGCAGACAAGAATTGGCAATAGATGGAACGATATGCTACCTCCTTGAGGCATGCAGATTATGAATGTTGTTCGAATGTGGAAGATGGAACCCCCGCAGAACAACGACGCATGATGACTGACGATATAGTGTTTAGAAGTCGAGACGTGGACAAGGTGGAGGCTCCTACTATCGACCCGATGGTTATATCTGCAACAATCGGGCCAGCTTATGTGAAAAGAATTTTGATTGATTATGGAAGCTCTGTCAACATCATCTTCAAGAAGGCTTACGACCAAATGAAGATGGAGACAAAAGATTTGAAACCATGCAAAGCCCGTATCCACGGCTTTAACGGTGCTGCAACCGACGCAATGAGGTACATAGGGTTACCAGTTGAACTGGGGGAAGGTGAGCGTAGGAGAGTGTGAGTCCTACCGTTCATAGTAATGGATGTTGACTCTCCATGCAACGTATTTTTGGGTCATCCAGCCCTTGCAGAGTTTAGGGCCGCTCTGGCCACATGGTGTTTGACATTAAAATTTCCATTAGACAAAGGAGTCGGTGTTGTACATGGTGATTAGGCGACCGGTCGCGCATGTTATGTGGCGGAACTGAGAGAAGCTCAACGGAGAGAGGAGGGAAAGGTTGCGGACAGCTCCGTCCGCATCCTAAAGACTGATGATTAACAAGTAGTGCCCGAACCCTGGCTTGGGCAGCATTCTTGGATCCTTAGAGACATAGATCCGAGAGATGATGATAGGGAACCCAGGGAAACGAATGCAGCACCGGCTGAGCTGGCGATCGACATTCCAGTTAGCCGGGATGACCCATCACGAGTTCTTAAGATCGGATCACTACTCAACCCTTCAGTGGCCGAGGATCTTACCGATTTCCTCCGAGTGAATCTGGACGTTTTCGCTTGGACACACTCTGATATGTGCGGGATTTCCCCTGCAGTTGCGAGTCATATGTTGAACATAGACCCGAAACACGTTCCCGTAAAACAGAAAAGGAGAGGTATGGACCCGGAGAGGTCCGCGGCTCTCAAAGAGGAGGTGGACAAACTCAAAGCCAATGGGTTCGTCCTCGACGCCCTCTGCCCTGAATGAGTTTCTAACCCAGTGCTAGTGAAGAAAGCAAATAGAAAGTGGAGAACTTGTGTTGATTACTCCGATCTGAATAAAGCATGCCCGAATGATAGTTTCCCTTTACCTAGAATCGACTAGCTCGTCGAATCTACCACCGGACATGAATTATTGTCATTTATGTATGCGTATTCAGGATACAATCAGATCTCGATGCACATTCCAGACCAAGAGCACACCAGTTTTGTCACAAATATGGGACTATATTGCTATGTGTTAATGCCCTTTGGATTGAAAAACACGGAAGCAACTTATCAGCTTCTGGTGAATCGAATGTTTAAGGATCAGATTGGTAGAACGATGGAAGTCTATGTGGATGACATGCTCGTGAAGTCACGGCTGTCAAATGACCACATCCGAGACTTAGCAGAGATGTTTGACATACTCAGGCATTACGGATGAAGATCAACCCCTTAAAGTGCTCTTTTGGCGTTGCCTCAGGGAAATTCTTGGGTTTCATTGTGAACACACGTGGAATTGAAGCTAACCCGGAAAAGATTCAGGCCATTCGAGACATACAAGTGTCCAGAACAATAAAGCAAGTACAAAGCTTGAACGGAAAAGTGGCCGTGCTGAGCCAATTCATATCCAGAGCTACGGATAAGTGCATTCCTTTCTTTGATGTGATAAAGAAGGGAAAAAGGAATTTCGATTGGACATCCGATCGTGAGGAAGCATTCCGAGCTCTGGTAAGGCATTTGGAGAGCCCCCTGGTGCTATCGAAGCCAATAGACCATGAAATGTTTTATGTGTGCTTGGCAGTATCCTAGCATGCTATCAGTACGGCTTTGGTTCGTGAAGAGGACCGAGTTCAAAAGCCAGTTTACTATGTTAGTAAACGTCTGACGGGGGCAGAAAGAAATTATCCCAAAATCGAGAAATCAGCCTATTGCTTAGTGATTGCATCATGCAAGCTTCGCCTATATTTTCAGGCACACTCAATCAGTGTTTACACTGATCAAACCTTGCGACAGGTACTCCAATGACCGATAACTTCTGGAAGGATGTTAAAATGGAAAATCGAGTTGAGTCAGTTCGATATTACCTACCTGCCGCCTGTGTAGTTAATTCCCCGCTATTACCCCGCTACCACCCCGCTATATCATAACGGATTTCTACCGCTATGATTTTTCCATATAGCCCCAGAATATAGCCTTTCCGCTTTAATCCCCGCTATTTCCGCTATATCTCGTTATTTCCGCTATATTCCGCTATTCCTGCTATATCTTTTTTGATAAAATGAATTGAAAAATTGCATTTATACATTATAAAATTATGAAACTAATTTATTTGATTTAATTTTTAATATATTTTCAGAAATGAAAATACTCTAATATTCTACAAATTCAATTATGTTATATAACAGTTTTTCGTTTATTTAAAGTATATTCGCACATGTTTTTATTTAAAGTTATTTATGTATTATTTATAATTCAATTGAATGATAATTTTTCATTTAGTTACCACTTACATATTTGTAAAAACATTTAGTATGAGTTTTATATGCTATTTTAGAGCCATCCGCTATATCACGCTGTATCCTCGCTGTGTCCCCGCTATGACTTTTTGCACCTCCACCGCTTTGAATCTACTGAGCGCATTAACTGCACAGCCTGCCGCGAAAGGCCATACAGGGAGAAGCGCTAGCAGATTTCATCGCTGAATTCACTATGACAGACGAATCAAACGGCCACAATGTCATACCTTCCGTTCGATGGAAGATGTACACCGATGGGGCATCTAACGACCGTTGTTCGAGGGTTGGCATAGTTCTTGTAACTCCTGAGAATCGATTAGTTTGCTACGTTTTGAAGCTTGAATTCACAGCAACGAATAACGAAGCCGAGTATGAAGCATTGATTGTCGGCTTAAGGCTCATCAAAGAACTGGGAATAAGATCGGTTGAAATCTTTTGCGACTCGCAACTGGTGGTGTATCAAGTGCGTGGAGACTACCAAGCAAGGGGCCAGAGACTTGCCCCGTATTTGGTCCGAGTTCAGGAGCTGCTAGCTAATCTCAAGTATTATGATATTTCACATGTCCCGCGTGAGCAAAACAGAGCAGCTGATTCATTGGCAAAATTTGCAAGCACTAGTGATGCGCAACAGATGTGATTGTTTCCCGTTGAAACCTTACATGTTCCGAGCATAAATATGATGGAAGTAGATTTCATGTTAGAAACAGAAATCGAAAAAGAGTCATGGATGACCTCATTCAAGCAGTCCTCGTTACACGGAGTCGTGCCTGAAAGAAGAGGCGAAAGACGACAAGTCATTCGTAAGGCTTCGCGTTATGTGATGCAAGGTGGGGTAATGTATCAGAGGGGATTCTCGACCCTCTTACTCCGGTGCATTGCCCATGATGAGATAAAACGAGTCCTGAAGGAAGTCCATGAAGGCGAATGTGGCGACCATACCGGAGGGAAGACGTTAGTAAAGAAAATCCTCAGCTATGGATATTATTAGCCAACTGTAAATCGAGATGCCGCAGACTACGTGAGAAGATGTGACAAATGTCATAAGTATGCGAAAATCCCAAGGGCTCCGCCGAAGGAACTCATACAAATGGTTAGTCCTTAGCCATTTGCAATACGGGGGATCGACATAGTCGGTTCCTTACCTCTATCCATAGGTGGTGCAAAATACACGATAATGCAGTCGATTACTTTACCAAGTGGACAGAAGCAGAACCTTTGGCCATTATCACCACCAAAAAGGTCATTAATTTCGTTGTACGAAATATTATATACTGTTTTGGCCTTCTACGAACCATCGTTACCGACAACGGAACTCAGTTTGAAAGCAAAGAGTTCAAGGAATTTTGCAAAAAATATGGCATTGAGAAAAAGTTTGCAACAGTTGCTCACCCGAAAGCTAATGGACAAGTGGAAGCCGTAAATAAGATAATCAAATCCATATTGAAAAAATGTTTGGAAAAGGCTAGAGGCAAGTGGGTGGATAAGCTTCCAACAACGCTTTGGGCTTACAGAACCACCCGCAAGTCCGCGACTGGCCACACTCCATTCACATTGGCATATGGCATGGAAGCTGTCATACCCGTGGAACTTGAAGTGCCATCACATCGGGTAACTTATTATGACCCTGAGTCAAATCAAGATCTCTTGTTGGAATCATTGGACTTCATTGATGAAAAGCGCGAAGAAGCTAATTTAAGAGCGGCCGTGTACAGGCACCGAGTTGATCGATATTATAATGAAAAAGTTCGACCGAGAATCTTTGGCATGGGTGATCTCGTTTTGAAACGAGTTTTCCCAGTTCCATCACATACGAGCCCCACATGGGAAGGTCCATACATCATTGAATGGAAGCTTGGGGAAGGGACTTTCAAGCTAGCGATCGTTGATGGTGCGACACTCCCCCGAGCATGGAATAGTGAACATTTGCAGCATTATTACACTTAGTTCATTTCTATCATATTTTAGTTGCATTTATTTCCAACAAGTTTTTATTCCTAGTTTACGGCATGTAAAAAGACAATTTAGCTTATTTGCATTAATAAAGGCTTGAAGCCATTTCTTTTTCCACGAGTTGTCGATGTTTCTATGTATGATAACGCTGTAACAAATGACTAAGAGATGCATTACTTTGTCTGACGTACGAACGCGTAAAAATGACTCAAAACCTCCAAGTCCTCGAAGTACGGACTGGAGTACTCTGAGTCCCCAGAGTGCGGACCAGAGTATAAACGAATTAAAATCTCCAAGTCCCCAGAGTGCGGACTGGAGTACTCTGAGTCCCCGGAGTGCGAACCAAAGTATAAACAAATTAAAATCTCTAAGTCCTCGGAGTGCGGACTGGAGTACTCTGAGTCCCCGGAGTGCGAAACAGAGTATAAATGAATTAAAATCTCCATGTCTCCGGAGTGCGGGCTGGAGTACTCTGAGTCCCCGGAGTGCGAACCAGAGTATAAACGAATTAAAATCTCCAAGCCCCCCAAGTGCGGACTGGAGTACTCTGAGTCCCCGTAGTGCGGACCAGAGTATAACCGACTAAAAATCTCCAAGTCCCCGGAGTGCGGACCGGAGTACTCTGAGTCCCCGGAGTGCGGACCAGAGTATAAGCGAATTATAATCTCAAAGTCGCCGGAGTGCAGACTGGAGTACTCTGAGTCCTCAAAGTGCGGACCAGAGTATAAACGAATTAAAATCTCCAAGTCCCCAGAGTGCAGACTGGAGTACTCTAAGTTCCTAGAGTGCGGACTCGAGTATAAACGACCCCAAATCTCCAAGTCCCTGGAGTGCGGACTGGAGTACTCTGAGTCCCCGGAGTGCGGACCAGAGTATAAACAATTTAAATGTCCAAGTCCCCTATGGCCGGACTAGATATAAATGACTTGAAGTCATCGAGCCCTTGGTGTATGGATTGAAAAATATTCTAAGTACCCGGAGCGTGGGATAAAAAATGTGCAATACCTAAAAGTTGTCAAGATGAATAGAGAAAGTTCACGTAACTCGCAGTAGCTCAGGTTTTGACCACGGTTATACAGAAAAACAAACGACAAGCATCTTCCGATAGGCAAAAGAACTAAGTTTTACTCATCAAAAATATGTTTATTTACATGAACTACGAAAATAAAAAATAATTACATAATCTAAACTAGCTCTTTTTGAAAGAAAGCGAAGACTCCTTCTTCGACTTCTTCGACTTTTTACCGGATGACACCTCCCCAGTGCGTTTACCCTTGATAGCTTTCTTTGACGGGGGAGTGACAGCCGAAGAAGTACGAGGAACTTCCATGGGTTTGGACCCGCCTGGGAGGATGACCCTCAACGGCTTATTCAAAGGATCGTCCAGGTCCACAGCTTGAGGTTCGACCTTGATCTTGATCGTCTTTTCCTTCTCTTTCTCAAGCTGGTCCTTCATGCTCAGTTCAGATGTGTGTTCAGAGGCGCCTGTAATTTCAACTTCATAACTCCCATCGATGGGAGAGGAAGTCTTAGATTTGTCCTCATCAAGCGCTCCGATCACCTGAGCATCTGGACCGGGAGCCTCTCCTGCGTGAGTGGCTTCACTCGTTTTTTCCTTCACCTCCTTGGTGACATCGCTCCTCGAAGTGGGCTCAAGATCAGAACGGCCTGCACAAAATCACGAAAAGCAAGTATTAGAATGCGATAGCTTCTGATAAAAAACGAAGACTCTTGGAATGTTAAAGCAAAAGAGTTGCCTACCAGGTTCCGGCTGGCTCTCAGCCGTCAGGGGGGTCTCACCCTCTGGAATAGGGGATAAAACGTGAACGCCAAGGCCGAGGTCCTCTGGGTCATAGCCGATGTGCTGTTTAGAGGGATCGAGTATCGGCCGACCGGCCGGCTGGGCAGGCACACGAGCTGGAGACTCGATCCCGGATGGACCGGCGATAACTTCTTTCCCTTTCATTGAGGGGAAGCCTTTGCAATAAAGGGCTTTGGCCGCTGACAGGTCCGAAGGCTCGTTTCCCTTAAGAAATTCTTTTATCAAAGCGCCTTCATCGACCTCCTCGGTACCATGTTCGGCCTTCTTGATTTCCATTAAGGTCTCCCACGCCTCGGCCAAAGATTCGAGATAGCCCTCGCCTAGAAAATTTAAGTCCCGGTGCATGAGAACGCGGGCATTGAATTCTGCAATAAGCGGGTCGAACATGCTTTTGACCTCTTCTCTACCTTCTTCCTTCGCCGCCTCAAGACAGGAGTCGATCTCCGCAGATGCTATCTTTTTGCCCTCTTCACGGGCTTCATTCTTTAATGCCTCAACATTGGAAAGCTCATCCTCAAGTTTCGCCTTTAGGAGTCACATAGCAACGATCTCGTCGCAATATCATTGTGACTCTTCTTGGGAGGCAATCATCTCTTCTTGCTCTTTGCGGAGTCGCTCCTCAAGTTTGCTGACTCAGAGGCTGAATGCATCCCTCTCTTTTGCACCGAGTCTTTCTCCAAAGCTAAGGCCCCACAGCGCTGGACCGCCTCGTCGATTTATTTTTTGTGGGCTAATTCCAAATGAGTTTTCGGCGGTATCTTTGGCGCTCTGCTGGGCGGCCTCAAGCTGAGATTTGTAAGACGCAAGCTCTCCGTCCTGAGCTTTGATAATGTCTTTGTCATGGATAGCCTCAAGCTTCAGGCGATCAATCTCATGCTGGCGCTCTATGGAGGCTTCTTACACTTTCTCAGCAAGATGAACAAACACGTCATTTTGAACATAGACGTCGTTAGTACAGGCGATAGCGCTCTGCTTGACATCTCCAGGTGTATGATGGATCGCCGGGTGGAACTTCAGGCCATCAAAGCAGATTTTTGGAAATTTAACTTTAAGCTCGGTCAGTCTCTCCGATACTGTTGGATCTGTTGTGGGGATAGGAGGAGACGACTTTGAAAGTTCAGCTCTCCTGTAAGGATCCCGGGACTGTCGTGTGGAAGAGGAATCGGAGTGTTGATCACGGGAGACATCGGATTGCGACCCCTTATGGCCGTGCTTATCTTTGCTTTGCTCCAGGTGAGAAGAGGGATGTTGGTGTTATTTGGGCTGATAATATGTTTTCTTCCGAGATGATGAGTCCCGGGAATGATAATCCCTATCGCCATGATCGTCTCTGTTCCGACGTCTTCCGAAACCCGAGTCCCGTCCAGAGTGATGGAAGATAGACGACCCGCGGAGATGACCAATTCCGTGTGTACATCCCATATCACCTACACATAATTTAAATAACAACAGATTAGCAAAGAGTGGTGCGACGACGGAAATTTAAGTACAAGGAGAAGTGCATGTGTTTGTGTGTGTCCTAGTGTTTCCCCCCGACGGACCAGCTTCTTTACTAATGGGTGTTTTTTCTCCCCGATTTTGGGCTTGAACACCTGCATCGCCTCTGATAGGCGAGTGAAGTTTAAGTGCCTCCGGATCGTCAAAATCATGATTGAGTAGATCGTTAGGTATGGAGATGTTCGAGAGGCCCTTTAAAGAACTTTCTAGACGTTGTGAGGGAGCCTCTTTCTCTGTTGGAATAAGCGTAACTTTAGAAGTTCCGCCAACTCTTTCTTTCCTTATCTTGTACGTCGGTTTCTTTTTCATCTTCGAAGGGGAAGATGACGTTTCGATGTCGTGAACTTCGACTATCGGGTCCTAAGTAGGACCAACATTCTCATCTTGTGCTTCGGGTGTTTCGATTTCCTTGATTTCCCCTTCTTCTAACACATCAGGAGCGTTACGTGCTAAAGACTCAGCTTGTTGTTTTCCTTTGCCAGAGGCAGGCCTGGGTATGGTAACGCCCTAAGGAAGGCTTTTCCGACGGCCTTCTGCCAACGGTCCAAACCTTGTAAGTGACTTATTCGAAATGAGAGTTTGGATGTCCCGTTCTTCGACAGGAAGGGCTCGAATAACTTCGACGGCTTCAGAATATCCGCGGCCATCAGGGCGTGGAGTGATACCTGAAATAATGGAAAAAAGAGTTACAAAAGGCCCGGCTTTGACCAAACATGAGTATCGATCCAGGAAAAAGACTTACTTCCTTCCACCCATCTCCTCGCAAAGCCGGGAGGGCAATGCACATAAAACCACTCCAGATTGTACAGGGAAAACTTGCTCCATGCCCCAGTCAAGATTTGGCATTTGTTGTGCGGCTCGAGAAACATGAAAGAGGGGCTATCTCTCCGCTTCTTGATGCAATATATATATCTGATATCACCCGGGGTTGGAGGCCTAGAGAGGACATTCATGAAGAGGATGTAGGTACCGTAGATGAAGACATGGCTATTCGGGTGCAGTTACGACGGGGAAATGTCGATGTATTACAGCACGTCCCGAAGAAATGTGTTGAACGGTGGCACGCTGCCAACCCAGCACATAAATCTATTGCAAGCGGTGTATCCAACTGTGGGCAAGTGCGGACGATCGTGCCCCGATGGAACCAGCACGTCGCCGAAGGGGTATCCATGGACAGAGCGTATCCAACGGAGTGCACTTTCATTAATCTTCGAAGCCTGTGAATCGATTGGGTTGTCCAAGAAAATTGATGCCTCCAGAGCGTCGGGAGCTAAGTTATGAGCAGGGAAAGTCGACGGGTTTGAGGTATCTGCGACTTCTTGTCTAGAGGACGGCCCAGGTCTGTCTGAGAACGTAGCGGAGCTAGATTTCCTAGACATCTTTAATAAGGAATGAATCTAGCAGAGCACCTGCTTGAACTATACTTGAAAAACAATCGACGTTAGACTTAACAACACAAATATTCCCCCCGTGTGGTGTGTGAACTAGTGTGATAATTCAAATATAATTGCTGAGAAATTGAAAGTCACAGAGTTGATGGTATAAAGTTGAGCTTTGAATTGTCGCCTTCGAAGACCGTCATCGCCGACCGTCTTCGAAAGCCAGTCCTATGGTGTTTTCAACTTTAGGCTTGGACATTGGCACTACATATTAAAGGCAATTATCCGTTTTTGTCAATTTAAGTTCAGGCTTGTGATTATTAAAACTAGGGAGTTATCAGTCCAGATTGGTTCGATATGCTAGTTTGCTTAGGTCTCTGTCCTTGTTTTTGTCATGTGATTAGGCAAGATGGATAGCTGTTCCGCCTAAGTGTCGTTCGTCCTAAGTGTCGTTCGGCATAAATATTGGTCGGCACTCATGACCGTTCGGCCTAAGCACTGTTCGGTCGAAATATCGTTCGGCCTAGGCGCTGTTCGGCCAAAATATCGATCGACATCCTATCCATTCCCCATGTTCGGCCTAAATATCAGTCGGCATTCATGACCGTTTGGCATGAGTGCTGTACAGCCAAGATATCGATCGACATCCTGTCCATTCTCCACCTCCTTTCAGTTTTCCCACTCCAACTTCATTCGGCACGGGGAGATCATGCCGAACCAAGGCAATGTCAATCCACGCCAATAGGCCTTATCTTTAACTCCATTCCCATGCTCCCATAGGATCACTCGCATTAAAAGATTATGCCGAGCCACTACAATGCATCTTCCACCTTTCTCTTCTCCAATCCATCTACCTCGAAATCACCCAAAAGCATACTAAGTTCCAGCCCTGGAACGCATGCGAACCTCAATTTATCACCTTCATCCACACGCCCTCCACTTTCTACGATCTATGGGGGATTCACGAGTTCAAGTAATACGTTATGTTTCCTAATTTGAGAGAATGATCGAAAGGTTCTTACCGAAGAGTACGGCAAAAGCTTGGGGGTCTGTGAGTTTAGGATTGGAAGTTGTTCGAACGTAGCTTGGGAAGGAGCTATAGGAAGGGCGTGATGGATTCCAGGTAGGAAGGGAAGATTGAAGAGGCGAGCGAAACTTAAGAGGGGTAAGTTACGTGTTCTTGGAAAATCATGGAGGTAAAAAGTGAAAAAGTGAAGAAGAAGGGGAATGCTGGCTTTTGTAGGGAAGAAGAGGAAGTCGAAGAGACAATGACCGGTGGAACCGGTCAAAACAACGTCGTTCGGCATCGGCCAAAATATCGTTCGGCATCCAGGGCGCTCGGCATCGGCTATGTTGTTCGGCATTCAGAGAATTGAGCAGAGACTCGAAATGAAGCATGGAGAACTCATGATTCAAAGCGCACCACGTTCGACCACGTGATGCACTTTGGGGGGCAAGTGTTACCTAGGGATTTGACCAGGCAACTAGACACCCGGCATTTGCATACCGTTCGGCATCCCGAGCGTTCGACACAACATACTTGGTCGGCTTCCAGAGTCGTTCGACACAAATGGCTCGCTCGGCATTCGAGTTCGTTCGGCTTTAAGAGCCGTTCGACATCTATGAGCATTCGACATTTGAGGTCGTTCGGCATTCAGAGGTGTTCTACATTCAAGGGTGGTCGACATTCAGATATCGTTCGATATCCTGAGGCATTTGGCATGCAGAGGTGTTTGGCATTCAGAGGTGTTCGGCATCAAGAGGTGTTCGCCATTTGGAGGTGTTCGACATCTAGAGGTGTTCGGCCTTCATCCAATCTCAACCAGCTTCAATTATAGCTCGGCCTGCACTCTCCACTCAGCACATCACTTTGTTCGGTCGAAATATTGTTCGGCATCATTCGTTCGACATCAATGGTTCGGCACACAGAGCTTACTCTTTTTGGGCCGAGGTATTCAGCTACCATGCCCGCCAGAGAAGTCCAACCCATCTTCGTCTATAAATAGAGAGGTAGGGGCACAGTGAAAGGGACCTTTTTTCGAGAAGACCGGGGAGGCTCTGCCGCATTCAAAACTCATTCAAGACTTATCTTTCTTGCTTAACAATTGTAATCAGATAGTTGATATACAGATTGTATTTGTAATCGATTATCGAGGAAAGCAATAAAGATTGACCTCAAAGTGGACTTAGGAAATTATGCCGAACCACTATAAATCCGGTGTTCATACTTTCTGCATTTAAATTTGCATACCGTTTTCTGTTTAACTTTACTTTCTTCATTAATCCCTCTACATAATCTCTCTTTAGGGTGTTAGTGACAAATTCTGGTGCTAACAGTCAACACCCAAAGTTGATTTTAAGAAAAAGGTTATTCCTTTTTAATTTCTCTTGGTTAAGTTGAGAAAGATAGGATTTGTGTATTCCCTTTGATCCAACCTTTTGAACAGGTTCCTTTTATGAAAACATTCCCTTATTGATCTTTCGACCCGGTCAAAACACTTAAATTCCCTTCGTTTTGTTCTATTGAGACAACTGAGGTAGTTTGATTATCCCTTCAAAACCTTCCTTTCAAAACAGTTGCAGAACACTAAATGATGGCTCTAAAGATTCAAGGGTAAGGTTTGACAAGGTGGGTTTCAACCTTGTTGAAAGCTTGGTTAGTTGATGACTTAGGTTTAGTTTTGAAGTTTAAGGTAAATTAACTTGGGTTAAGGTTTCGACTCACTAAAAGGTTAGTGTTTAGTGGATGATGGTTTGTAGTTAAGGTCTTGGATTGCTTGGAAAGGCGGGGCTTCGACTCACTCGGAAGGTGAGTTTCGATGAGGCTGATACCTATAAAACACAATTAAATCCAGCAAAAGCCTTCAAAAACTATATAACTAGAAATATTGAAATCTTCCTTTTCAATCCAATAATGACCATGCTGAACAATTTTCCCTAATTTGATTTAGAAATTAGGGTTTACAGCTTTGCAAAATTAAGAAAATACAAGTCTAGAATGAATGAATTCTGATTCCCTAAAACAGACCACTTGGGTCTTATTTATAGATACAGGTTCGAACCTTTTGACCTGGTCGAAAGGTTGCTTTTGATGCCTTTCTACTCTTTTAACGCTTGCGCACCCCTCTACAATGCTTTCATATGGGTTTGAATGCCTCAGCCATCGTCGAAAGGGGTTGTTGCACCTTTCCACTTTATGTTGCTTTGTTGTCATAAGAAATAAAGGTAGGAGCTTTCTCCGTCGATAGGTAGTTCCTAGGTGTTTCGAAGGTGTTGAAATGCTAATAGTTTTGACGCTGTTAGTAACTTACAAATATATGCTTGCAAACTAATGCGGAGCCTTCCCTGGATGTTAAAGGCTTCCACCGGTTCGAAAGGCTTGCTTATGCTTTCGAAAGGGTTGTTCTGACCAAGGCATGTTTTTAAGTGGATTGAATGAAGGAGTAACCTTTGGAAAGGTTTGACGTGCACATGATGGATTTTCATTCATTATCTTCGAGAAGTGTTACTTTAACTTATTCGAAAATCCTTTATGAATGCGGAAGCACTTGCTTCGAAAGGGGGTTACTGAAGCAAAAGGGTGCTTTCGACCCTTTTGACCCCTTTGAAAGGTTGTGATACTTTTAGTATTTGGCTGTAGTATCCCTTCGGCTCCTTCGAAAGGTCTTGGTGGAGCTACTTTCTCTTGTCCTTCTTTGTCTTCTACTCAATCTGGTTTCGACAAGGTCGAAAGAAAATTTGGTAGTAATTTCTATTACCGTCCATAACATAAATTTATACCAATTGGTTTCCATTTAATACTTATAACTATTAAAGTTAGGAATTCTAATCTGACCTTGCATTGCACACACGGTAACTTACAAATCCATTTCTAGGGTATGAAATACTGATGAAGACTTATCAACCACCCAACACTTCCAAACCCATTTTCCACTTAATACTTCTAATATGAAGCGGTCTTCTATAACCGCCACAAGATAATTTTAAAAGAGAAATAGGCAGACTTTGTCATTTAAGACCTCAACCAAGGTAGACCTTGTCATTTAAGATCTATTCCCGAGGTGGTTTTCTAATACCTCTAACCACTATTTAAGGCTTCCAACATGTAACATCCAACTATGACCGCATCTATTGGTAGTAAAGTTGTAGCCATGTAAGAGACAGTGCCCAAGCTGCTTAATACCTTCAAAAAAGACTAGGCGGACTTTTAACTATTTTATACCTATATTCTAGGCATGTCCATATATCACTTAATACTTATCCCTAGGCAGACTCCTCACTGGTACTATCGTTATTACGGCCTTAGCAATGTGAGAGACTGTACTCAAGCCACTTAATACCTCATTAATAAGGACTAGGCAGACCCATGATCATTTAACACCTATTTATGGGCAGGCCTTCGTCATTTACTACCTAACCCCAAGGCGGACTTCTCACTAGTGCTATCTAATTGACATTGCTTGGAATCTCAATATGTTACTTTACACTTCTTTTTAGAAGAGAGGCAAACCATTAGATCAGTCACTTAATACTTCAAACTCAAAGCAAACCCTTTCTAAGATATCCATTATCACTCTTATTTGTAAATATAATATCTCATTAGGTTACTTCTTTCGATAAGAAGGCAGGCCCTGAAATAACCACTTAGTACCTCAACAATGAAATAAACCCTTTTAGAGACATCCTTATTTATTGGAATCTCACTAGGTTACTTAATACTTCCTTTTAGGAGAGAGGTGGACCCTACCACCAATTAATACCTCAAATCAGAAGCGAATCCCTATGGAGATATCCCTCATCATTCCTAATTCCAGCTTGGACCATTTAATACTTTTCAAGTAAGAAAACAGGCCCAATCTCTCACGTCGTCATGGGTCCTAAGATTAATTATATCTCACATCAGTAGTAAGTATACCCGATTGCTAGTAGCCTCAAAAGAAGGGAAGTCTTCCGTCGGGTGACTCTACTGACCTCGCATCACTAACCTATTAAGTCCAATTAACCATCCTAATTCCTTACTTATATTATCTTAGGTAGACATTTACTTAGCTTACTAATTCCCTTTTTATTTAAGGTAATAAAATTTACCTCAAATGCTTATCTACCCAAAAATCTCCTTTTTGAGCTCTTAAATGCCAATTTATCCATAAAATCCTAATGGAATTTCTTAAGACATTTATGTTTGATTACTAATTTCAAAATTAGTAACCTTTTTAATTATTCCATTGCTGTTAATTAAATTTTTTGTTTATCGGTCCCGTTAATCCATTTATTCTATCAAATTATTGCAGCTCCCATACTTATTACCATTTATTTCCAATTTATTAGAGTTAACCCTTCTAAATTCCTTTTATATTAATTAATTATCCTAAATGTGAACATTATGCATAAGAGTCGTTATTAGCTTTTTATTTAACTATTATCAGCATGGTAAATTACGTATAGATATCTATATTAATATAATATATTCTAATATATATCTTTACTAAAATATCCTTCTCCTTGTTCAATTATTGGAATCATATATAAAAAGATTATCTGCTATAATTTTCATAAACTAGTCCAAAACAAACATTTAACTTTTAAAATATAAAAGATTACATTGTTTGGAATTACAAGGAATAGTCATTTCTTTTTATTAGTGAAATGGACAGTGTAAACCATAATGAATTCATACTTTACACATCTCTTTCTTTTTATATGCATCTATTCCTTGCTAAATTCAAGGCTGTATTTGAAAGAAATCAAATTAACTTACGAACATTAAACGAATCTCAATTCTAACAACTTCGAACATAGAAAAGTTTACATTCCAACATGAATAGTGTAATAATCCAATTCATAACATTATCATATAACCTATTTTCAGATCTAGAATAAATTTCAAATCAATATTTTAATTCATACTTTTGGGACTGATTTCCAAATCATGCTGTAAACAAATCTAAATCAATTCATAAACAAGAATATGTAGGCGATATTTATTATATTCAGATTATATTAAATTTGTTGCCTACAACTTATGTACAATTATCTAGTTAGGCTTAAAAATTGATTAAATTTCAATGGGATAATTTTCATATTATAACAATCTATAAAATTTCCAACTCACATTTTAAAAACGATCCAAATCTCCAGATTTGAAGTAGAACCTTAAATTAATATCCAAATCCTTTTTAATCCAAAAAATAAGTATAAAGGGGCATGTACATACATTGAAATTATAGATCTGAGAAGAGATTTGGGACTAGAAGAGAAAATAGATACAAATATATGTAAATATATAAATTACCTCAAATATGCGTACAGTTGATTCTCTTCTCTACTCCTTTATATTAGATTTCTATTCTTCTCCAATTTATATGAATATACACATAAATATCTTATTTTTATAATTTAGAAAGAAAGTGGAGAATAAGAAATGGAAGAGTTTCACCACTTCTAGAAAAATATGAGAAGAGAAGTGAGGGTTAGACCTGAATTATAGGCGCTAGAATCAACCAGAATCATCAGATCGAATATATTAAATTTGGGCCATTGAGCCTAGGCTAACCCTAGCCGCCATACAGGGAACGATTGGCCCACCTAGAGGTCGACGACCCCTGGTAGACCGCCCATGACTATAATATGCCTTTCTCCACGGCTGGAGCTCGATCCATTGATGCGACCCTTGAATGGTCGTAACATGGTGGCTATATACAAATCTTGTGCCGTTAGCGCTGCTAATGTTGCTGATGACTTTAGAATTGCCATCTTCCTAAGGAAGGATCTAATGATGGTAGAAGGAACCTTCTATTAAACTGTCTCTTCATGGAGGTTCAACCTTATTACCTAAAGACGAGAGTGGATATGTGAAAATACGGAATGTGACTCTATGGAGTGCTAATCCTTAATCAACAAATTGATTCAAAAGTGTGCGAGTCCAATTGACGGCGATGCCGCCTATGCTAGCATAGTTGGTCTTCCGCACCAAGGGATAGATTCAGCATTAATTTCCTATCTTAGGGATGAAGTTATGTTGAATGGTGCACATAACCTTATGGGAAGTCAGACGTGGATTATTCATCTATCATGTTCTACAGAAATCATGGAAAAAGATCTATTGCAAAATATTCGAGTCAGTCACTTCGAAATCATCCAAGTTTGCATCCTTCGTAGAGGCCTTCAAAATCTCAGCGAGATCTTCATTAGTCAGCTCACTCAAGACAACCTTCACCTCATAATGACTCAAATTGTTGTCTCTATCAAAATTTTGTGCCAACAGGACATCGAAAAGGCAGATGCAGCATGGGTAATATTCTCGCTCAAAGGTCATAAAGTAGAGGATTGGTGCAAATCCTACGATAACAAATAGCTCTTCCATTCCAAAAGCAACAAAAGCTTCTTCTTTTTTCGGTCCAACCAAGTGGTCGTTTGAGAGTTGGGACCATAATGGTGTGAGGAAAAACTGACAATGCAGAAAGGTGTCTTAGGCAAAGAAATGGTCAGCTGGAGGGAATAGAATTTAAATCTGGAGTTGTAGTGGGGCAATATCTAATGTGAAAAACCAACACGAGGAGGAGATGAGGCTACTGCTCCTAGGGAAAAAGGTGTTGCCTAGGGGAGGAACGGAAGAAAGAGACTGATACTTGATGAGGAGGAGGATGGAGATTATGTTCAATTGATTGAGGAAGGAGGAATGAAATAATGCAATTGGGGAAATTCAGATGCAACTTTCATAGTCCCGTTACAAGTTCAAGTTGTGCTATAATTCATTAACCGGTAGACCTTTATAAGTTTACTACTAGGTGGTCAACCTCTAGATGGGCTTTGGGCGTTAATTGAACCTAGAACCAATTGGGGTCGGATTAAATAATCATCATTTTGCACCATCTTCTTCGATTTGACATGATCCAAAAAATTCTTGTTCGCATCATGGTAGTGTCAAAGCCTACCGCCTAGTTCTGAACCATGCTCCCGCAATTCACAGTAGTCCCAACAAAATCGCCGAAACCAACAACAGTTCAGAAACAAAAAATATTCCTGCTGCTATCTTCTGCTTACTTCACATGAAAATATTTATTCCAATAGCTGCTAAATATAAAAACACTTCAAATTACATAACTCGATAAAATTGAATGTCATTTTTATTTTAGTTGTACCTTAAAGAGAGAAGATTTAGAAAAACCTTAATTTTGTAAATTGAAAAATCAATAAGCTAAATATACGCTCCTTTATATTTATTTCCAAATAATAGAACTATTTCACACAAAGATTTCCCTTAAAATCAAACTTATATATATATATATATATATATATATATATATATATATATTTAGGGTTTCCAAAAACCATTCTAAAATACAAATTTCCCAAATTGGAAAAAGAGTTTCCTTACCAAAAATTAAAATCAAGCATTTACTGATATATATAAATATTTAAGGATTTCAAAAAATAATCCTTTATAAACTAAAAAAAATTTCTTAAGATAAACAACTCAGTGGTATGCATGTTTCTTTTCAAATTTCATAACTTTTCCAAAACAAAATTTCCAAAAAAATCCTTGATAAAAGGGATCCTTCGAAAACCCCTTTTTCAAAATCTAAGACATTTCCAAAACATGCTTTATACAAGTACTCTTATAGGTTTTAGACTAAGGAATTGACATTAATTCTCCAAACAAAAATCCAGTTTTCCATCAAAGAGGTTATCAACGAATGCACCCTAGCAAAAACTTGCCTTCGAACAATTGCGATATACAAACTCTAATTTTCCGCCCATCTAGAATAAATATGTGTCCGACTGGAACTTATCATCAAAACCAAAAATAACAAGGTAGCTAGAATCTCAACCATCAGGTCAAACACCTCTAGTCTCGGAGATTCTGCCATATATCATACTCATGCTCTACATCAATAGCGCTTTACGCATCGCTAGCACTCCGTAGGGTACTTCGAAGTTTGGAGTTCGGAGTCAGCATGAAAATCTTAACTTTAGGATATTTCCATCCCATACTAGCTTTACCCATTCCCTCAGAGTGGAGCTGCAACTACTTCTATAGCCGGAATGCTTAGAATCTGACGTAAAAAATATAATACCACTAGATAAGAAAGTACGATTGCGTTCTCTTTATTTATCCTAATTCATCTGATCTACTAACCTAAGCTCAGATGCCAAATATTTATTAAGGTTTTCATAACATAAATTAATATGATTGGTTTTCATTTGATAGTCAAGTCTGTTAAGGTTAGCAATTCTAATCTAAGCTTGCATTGCACACACGATTACTTAGCTATCCATTCTCAAGGTATGAAATACCGATGAAGCCTTATCAACCACCTAATACTTCCAAACCCATTTGCCACTTAATACTTCTAAATATGAATCGGTCTTCTACAATCAGCATAAAATAATTTTAAAAGAGAAATAGGCAAACTCTGCTTTATAAGACCTCAATCAAGGTATACCCCATCATTTAAGACATATTCCCAAGGTGGTTTTCTAAAAATGTCAGTAGTCGGTAGATCTTAGGTACAAAGGCCAACCACTATTTAAGGCTTCCAACATTTACTATCCAACTATTATCGTTAATAAAATTATAATCATGTAAGAGAAAGTACCTAAGTCACTTAATACCATTAAAAGGGTGATTCTGAAATTGCGGAGGCGTGGTTCGATCAAGCTGCTGAGTATTGGAAACAGGCTATAGCGCTTACTCCAGGTAATTATATTGAAGCACATAATTGGTTAAAAATCACGAGACGTTTCGAATAAAACCATTCGTTAATTCAGTATAATTTATTCTTGGATCCATCAATCAAATAAAATAGATCATTACGTAGATAAAATGATTTCTTTCACTTCTGAATCCAAAATAATTCGATTAGGGGTCAGTACACAAAGATTTAAGGTCATTTCTTCAATTTGCTCACTAGACAGACGTCTAACTATTTCATACCTATATTATATGCTGATCCTCATCTCTTAATACATATCGCCAGACTCACTGCAAGAAATTATATTTTTCGCACAACAAAATAGCAGTGTTTTAATAAAAAAGCTGGTGTAATGCGGGTGGATTAAAAAAATAATTCATGGTAACGCTGCTACTAAATGTACATGAGCATGGAGCGGGAGAAAAGAAAAAGTTCCCTCGTTTCTCCCAATTAAGTCACTCAACATCATATCCCTTCTCTCCCACAAATCCCTAATCCTAAATTTCGTCAAAAATCATACTCTTCTTGTACTCATAATCTTCACAACTCTGCCATTGATCTCTTCAAGTCCGCCTTCCCCACACAATGCAACCTCTCGCGAGCTTCAGCCTAATCCCTTCAGCTTTCTCGAGCTTCAGAAATTTTCCAGCGTTCCACGTCTCCATAAGCCGTCGCTCTTCATCACCCACTCCACATCTTCAGGAATCTACCGATATCAGTGTTTAAAGGTAATAACCATTTGATTTGAAGCCTCCGTGTTTGTATAATCTTACTGTTTCTCTATTTTTTAGCTTTGTTTTGAATCATGATTTAATGACTACAACTACATAAATGCAGTAAATTTAGGGTTTATCTTACCGATTATATTAACCACTAGACATAAAGCCGTAATAAAAATGTAATTGGTGCGGTACTTATTTTTTTAGTTATTTACACAATTTCATTTACTTATAAAATTGATAAGGTAGAAGTGGAGAAAAATGAAGAAAGTAGGATGGTTGTTTTGAAGAAATTATTGACTGTCACGTAATTAAGTAAGCTTCTCTCATTGGAGAGTATTATCTTTTATGACTGAACATTAATATATGTGCTAATTTTTTCTCTATACATTATTTTTGCAAGTTCTAAAGATGCAAAATTGTAAATAGTGAGATTAGTTGTTACCTTCACAAACAAATATATGTCTGGATTTAAGTCCTTTTAGCATTGTTTGAGATAGTCTAAATTATCAAGCATCAACCTTTTCCGCTTAAGAAATGAAGAAGGATTGAATCTAGCTCTTATATCAGTCAAAAATTGAACAATTGTTAAGATTTCACTCATCAGGTCCCATTCTAGTCCCATATTATATGTTGTTATTTATTTAGATTTATCATTATGTCTGAGTCCATTTATGTACGTATTATATGATTAGTGTTCTACAAAGACATGGGAGTAGGGACCTTAGCATTGTTCGACCCCTCAACTTTTGAAAGGCCATTTTTAAGATTCAATGTGGTTTAGCGTTGATTGCTATCAAGATATGATAATGCATACAAAATATTATATGTATTGATGTTTCTTGTTGTTGAAGTTAAACTGAACACTCTAAAGTATGTTCATAATATTAAATTTAGAGACTGAACCAAATCACGTTTATGATGAATCGCCATTGTTGTGGGTAATTCTTTCATGTTCACAAAGTTTTTTGATTTTTTGCAGATTGTTATTCTTTCATGCCAACAATGAAGGCTGCTTTTAAAAACTCCGATGGCCAGTTTGAGTGCTTTTGTGATATATATAGTTTGTACAAAGAAGGATTTTCTATAAAAAGTGATCAAACAAAGCTAGCCGGTAGGATTATATAGCATCTACTATGTCAAATGTTATGATTTAGGTGGAAAGTTTTTGAAGTATGATAATCCTTCTGTAACATTGAGATATCAGTTTTGATGGCTGCATGATAATGACTTCGCTAGAAAAAAACATTGCTGGTGTGAGTGTGGTGTCTACAGAGAGATTGAGCGAATTTCCTATTGTAAGAAAATTGGATCCAACTGTGTACGGTCGTCTAGAAATGCGATAACTAAAGAACTCATTGAGCATGAGTTGAATGGAATGAACCAAGAAGAGGCAATGGGAAGTATCATGCTGTTTATTCTAGACTACAGTGATTTGTTCCTGCCATTCATCAAGCGGATAGGTTCATCAAAAGAGAGAAAAGGTTATGCTAAGAGAACGATATTTAATCTGGAAGACAAAGGGCTTATACCAATTGTAATCGAGCTTAGTTTGCCATCTTGTCCTTCTAATCCATCAGCAAGGTTCATGATTTTTATGCATTTTCAGATTCGCTTATCTGTTTGTTCTTTTCTTTGGTCAATAACCATACTTAATGCCAGCGAAGATATTTTTAATGATTTTAAACCAAATTATATGTTAAATTTAAGAGTGACCAGGTTTTAACAAAATAACTAGGCGAATACCCGTGCTACACACATGTTGTGTTTGTTATTGGTTGATGAAGTTAATTAAGCAAAGAAATTTTTGTACCGAGATCTATGTTAGAGCTAATTGTAATATTGTTAGTTGTGATATTTCAGGTAATCCATTGATCAGAACAATTATTTTGTATGGAATACTAAATCAGTATTTCTTGCTTTTTAAATTTTCATTTCAGAGATAAACTGTTTTACTTGTTTATATTTGTCTTAATTAATTATGCATGCACTATGTGTGCATCCATACTTGATTCATTGCATATAGAGGCTGGCATCCGCACTATGTTTGTGCCATCATTCATTTTATTATGTAATTCCTCAATGATACTTCCTTACTGTAAAGAAAAGGTATGAAACAACAACCATCCTCAAGCAGTTTCTATTCAGCAGTTTTGTAAAAAGTCGATTTGATAATGAAATAATGCAATATATCATAATTGCCCCAAGTGTGAACCTCAACATATATCCTCAAACTTACTACTTATATATACATGTTTTCTAATTGAGACGCTAAATTTGTGATACGACTTTTTGTTACTATAGTTGCAAGTTTTTTCCTCTCATGCAAGATATTGTCTTGATGCCTTTAGCTTATTTGTCCTTTATTTCCCTTCTAACATAGTGGTTATGGTAGGAATACATCTTCTGCTGAGGCTGAATGGATGGACATTTGTCAACATACAAAAAAAATTGAGATTTGTGCTAAAATATTTTTCATTGATAAACAAAAATATGTATTAGAAGTTTCTTGTGACCGAAAGAGCTTTTAGCATTTTTATGAGCAGCCTTTATGCTCTAAAAGTAAGATTTTTAATTTGGCTTCACTTTATATCATTCCTTTTTGTTATTAGACTACATATGAGAAATACTTATGCGTAGTGTTTTCTTCTTCAAATGGTTTGCTGTTGATGAAGATATCCACTCATTTCGTAAGAACTAGATAAGATCAAGTACTCTTAAATTGTCAATTGCATGCCGTACCATGATGGTATAAAATTACTAATAAAGCTTTCCAGATAAATAAGGATGGTTATATTTTTAAATCTTATCGACTAACCTTTACAGAAGCTTCAGTATTTAACAGCGAAATCTATGTATTTGGTAATGTAATACTAAATATTCATTTTTTATATTGAATATTAAGACAAAGCCTAATGATTTGTAGTTACTTCCAAAGCATGTCAATAGTATATAAATCAATAAAATCTAAGTGTCAAAAACCTGATATAACAATAGTCATATTTTGCATAAGGTATTAATAAATAACAAAGTAGTTGAATTCCACATTTTAATGTATAAATTTGATAAAAGATGAAATCTTTATTTACCATATAAGATTGTGATAAAAACATAAAATTTAATTTAAATATTTGCTAGGGTACTTCATGTAAAAGGTACACCGTCCAAAAAATAGCGTATACTGGTTTAAGTGGAGAGTACACGGTATTCTTTAGTAAAAGGCAAAAGAATAGTTCGCTTTGTGCTCACCATGCAGTTTTGCATTATCTTTCATTTCTACTGCCTGTTCACTCTTATATCACAACTTTGGTTGGACTAAGAATGTTTTCAATGATGTGGGACTACAAAAAATAAGCTTCACTCCACACACATCGCAAAAACTGATTACTTAACCTTTCTCTGATCTATTCTTCCACTTTGCTAGGGCTTTTACTGTAACGATCGTACTTTTGATTTTTTTTAAGTTATTAAATTTCATGTAATTATTGGACAAAGATGGGTAGAAATAAAATTAATGATTTATTTATATTGGGTTATTGGATAATTAAATTGTTTAAAGGATTAATATTAGAAATTATTTGAATAATTTGGTTCTGGATTTAAGATGATTGAAATATATATCGGAAATTGAATCAAATTTTATTCAAAATATGAACGAAGATGGTTAATAATTAAAATTGGATTTAAATGTGAACAATATAAAATTTTACATTTTATATTTTAATTGACGAGTAAAAATAGCTATTTGGTCACTGTATCGGATTTCGACGAAACTAGTTTTATCGGATCCGTAATGGTGAATTATTGTAGGATTTCAAGTTTCGTAGCGTTCAGACTTGTCATTTGGAAGTGCGAGCTTGAAACACGTAGAATTTAAATTCAAAATTTAAGTAAATAATTCAATTTGAAAGGATATCTTCCACATACGATCGAATTAGACCTCGAAACTAGTTCTATTGCGTTCGAAATAGGGGTAAAATATTATAAACGCATGACGGCACGTTTAGTTTGGAACTCGCAAAATTTTGGACGTAAAGTGTCAAATATTTTCGAATTAATTAATAATATAAATATCTAAATTCAAACTCACGTTCCTTTCTCTAGCCATATATTACGTACCTCACCTTTTCCCTTTTTCTTTCTATTTCAAATCAAAGAAAAAAAAAATGCGAACAACAGAACGAAAAAAAACAAGAGAAGAGAGCTATCGAAAAATAGGAGCAAGCAAAATTCTATCTCGGCTTCGTCATGGAGGCTGGGGCATCGCGGCAGAGGGTCGAAGGCGAGTGCGATGCTAGAAGAGAGGGTCGTGGCCGAGCGTATGGATCTAGGGCGTGGTGGTTGGAAGGCGCGAGGCACAGCTCGCGTCGTCGATCGATCTAGGGTTTGTAATTGTGCCGCTTGGATTCTCGTGCGAGATTGGAGAGGCGAAGTATGGACTTGAGCGCGCGCGTTAGAGGCGCAGGCAAGGTGACGGCGGCGGTTTGTTTGCGGATAGGCGCGTGTAAAAAAAGAATACTGCAAGGGTTTTCTGCGTGCACAAGCTCGAGTCGTGTAGCTTGGAGCGTGCGCGTGGTTCCTAGGCGATGGCGGCGGTGGTTGTAAGGTTGCGATGATGTTGCGGTTGCGATTTGTTGGCGATGAGCATGTGCAAGCTGGAGGGATGGTGGCGAGGTCTTCGGCATTGGCGTAGCTAGGGTTTAGCGGTGAGAGGTTAGTGTCGTTTTTTTTACTCTGTAATTTAAGTTGTTAGTTAGATTTTAATTTTATCGTCATTAATTAATTCGTAATTTGTGCATACGAGATCCGTTCAAGCGCAACGAGTTTCAGGGGATCCGTATCATCGTTGTCTGCGGCTTGGAGTGAAATTGGAATTTTATTTGAAGCTGGAATTTACTTTCAGTTTCAAATAGAAGGTGAGTGTTTTTATACGCCCACGATTTGCTAAAATATTTTTATGTTAGTTAAACTGAATGCTGAAGTGATTTAAATTTATTGATAGCTGTTGATAAATTTATTTGACATCTAAATTGACATCCAAAATTTATTGATAGAATTTGAATTGACAATTAAATCGAATTAGAATTAAATTGCTAGTAAAATTCCTAATTTTTGATAATTGGTTTAATTGTTGATGCATTGACAGTTTTGGATATTGGTTGCAAATGGATGCTATTGGTTGAAACGTGATTGATTGGATGTTTAATTATTATTTTTATATATTCTGTTGCCATCCTGTATGTTATTTACGATATATACTGTAAACTGAATTATTTCGAATAAATTAGGAAATAGGTTGAAATGATATATACCTATGACATCTATTTGAATTGAAGTGATATATCCATCATTGAAATTAAATTGAAATAATTATCCACTTGGCCCTAAGGTTAGAAAATTATATATAGACATCAGATTGGTTAAGTTAAATGATTTTAAAAGGTTTTTGATTTTTTTAAATAAATTGACTTTTTAAGAATAAAATCAAATTTAAGGAAATTGAATTATTTTGAATTGAAGCTCGAAATGTTGGAATTTAAACTTGGTAAATGAAATTGTTTAATTAATTAAAGTTTAGATTTTTAAGTTTAAAAATTGAAATACGACATAAATTTTCGAAAGTCAATTTGTTTTAAAAGATTGGTCTTTTATTCGAACCTTGAATATTTCTAAGAAAGATTGATATGAAATGATATTTAAATTTGAGTTTAAAATTGAAAACTTTGATTTTAAATTTGGTATTGGAAGTAAATTTGATTTAAGTGTTTAAATCGATAATTTGATATCGACTTTGGAATTGGAACTGAAATTGAAAATTTATTTGAAATTGAAATGTAAATTAATTGCAATTGGAAGTGGAAATTAATTTGAAATGGGAAATTTACATTAAATTGGAATTGAAAATTAATTTGAAATTGGATTTAAAATTAATTTGGAAATAGAAACTGAAAGTGAAAGGAATTTGTGAATTGAAATCGAAATTTATATGGAATCGAATTTTATTCGAGTTGAAATCGGAATTGAAACGATTAAATCGAAATGGAATTTGGAATTGATTTGGGTAGGAAATTGGGAAGTTAACCGGTTTGACTATGGAATTATTATTTTTAATTAATATTTTAGTATAAATGATTTAGAATCTTTATTCTTTAAATATTTCGTTTATTTTTATTTTTCAAACTATTTTACTATAAAAGCTAATTTTTTATTAAAAATTATTTCCGATTTAACTATTGAAATATTTTCTATTAAACTATTTAAACTATTTTTAACCGTTTTAAACTATTTTCTAAGAATTCAAACTGGACAAAGGATGAAATGTTTATATTTAACTCTTGGATTTAAATACGAATTGGATTGAAGTGCATTATAATCAAAACTGTAATTCGAATCAAGTTTTGAAGTGAATTCGATATATCGAGTTGAATTTGACATTTGAAGTAAAAATGTGATTTTTGAGTAAATATGATGATTTCAAAAAATGGTTTGACTTTTAAAACGAATATGATATTTTGATATCACGTACGAATTGTTTTGAAATGTAAAAGAACCAACCGGTGTGTAAAATGACGTTTGGTTGTTAAAGGGACCGGTGCATCTTATTGGAATACTCTCTTTCAATATTGGAACCACTTTAACAACCATGTACGCGGTGGATGATATCCAGAATGTAGTGTTTGAATTGGCGACGTTTACTGGAATGAAGTAAGAGAACGATGATGGATAGCTTAACATTCATGTCATAATTAAAATGACTAAAAACAGGAGCCTATGTCTAGCCATTGAGGTTAGCTACCTCTAGCGACGTTGATCCCTCGTATTACTATTGTGGTTTTGGATTCGATGGGTGCATCTTATTTGTCGTTTGGATTGATTGTCGCGGTCGGCCACGGATGGATTACGACCAGCCAGAAAGGGTAAACTGGTAGAATCTTACCTTGGGCATTGCCTCACGTGCCTTGTCATATTTATCCCTATACGAGCCCATTACGATTTCGGTTTAAAACTGTAAAAATGTGTTAAGGTGGATCAATGTAAAGCCTTAACGCTATTTTGATATTTATTTTACTGATAGACATTATCTATTATAGCGTATACTATTATATATAAATAGTTTAACGGATCCTTAAGAGATGGAAAATCCTGCAACATCTCTTAAGTTATTGCACCCATATTTGCGATATTGATTTGACTTACATAAGAGTATTTAGTCCTGACTCGAATGTTTTGTTTTTCATTACGCTTGAGTCAGTCCTGAGTTTTTTCTCCAGCGTATTGATGACCATTCTCTGGAGGATGAAGACGGAGTTTTGGTATATTACTATTATTATTATCCCCTGCATCATGCTATCTGCTGTATTGATTATTTTTTCTTGATGTATAAATATAACTTTGATAAACCTATATAGATTATGATTAGATGTATAGTAAACGGCTTTTGAATTTTTATTTGATTATTATATTTTATCGTTTCCGCTGTGAGATTTTTGTGTTTTGTTTTCTTCTTCTCTTCCTATTTTTCTTATTTAATCCCATTGATTATCTACGTTCCGTATTGTTTAAGTCGGATATGTGTGGATTATTTTCGATTTAAACCTTTCGAAATGTGGGTTGTCACAGTTGGTATCAGAGCGAAGGTTTAGCGATAACCTTGGCTTTGTGGGGTTCGACTCATTAGAGATAAGGTAGTAATACCCTAGAACGAGTCAGTTTGAGTGTATATATATGAGAGAGCATACTTGTTAGTGTTATAAAATGTTTTATATTATGTTTACTTATCCGTTGAGTTGTTTACGAATTTTGGTCGATATATGGGATGCCGTGTTATCGACAGAGGTTTCTAAACACTTAAACGAGGCAAGTCAACATAATATTGTTTTAAAATCGAGTAAATGGAATAATTTTTCGTAAATCATATTTTATATATACAAAATGAAAATTTTAATTAAATTGTTGTTAAGAGATGATAATATTTAATTATCATCGATTATTAGTTGACTTTAAAATTAAACGAATACTTTATGAGTCTTAATTTATGAAGCATTCATAATAAAATAAAAGTGAAATATAATTGCAATAAGAATTGGTTAAAATGACCAAGTGTAAATTAATGAAATATTTTGGTAATAAGGTGAGAAAAATTGTATAATTATATTTATAATAGTGCTTATATATAGAAATGATTTTAAAATTGAGAATTTTGGAATTTAAAATCCTTTTGTTTTCAAAATTGTTTTTCAAAGCCTTATTTTTTTTAATAAATAGTATTATTTGAAAGAGTTTTGACTAGAAAAATGTTTTGAAAATATTTTTGAAAGAAATAAAAGAATTAAACTTGCTTGGTCACTGGAAAATAATTCTGGAGATGACTGCAACATCGCTAGTGTTCATTTTCGAGTTTCTGAGTGAAAATTGCTACCAAAAGAAATTTAATTTTCAGTTAAAACAAGTTTTTGATTTTGAAAAATATATATTCTAATTGTGACTTAATAAGTATATGAAAATAGTTTTGAACTTATAATTGATATTAGTATATAAGAAATAAGTTTGTAACTTATAAATTTGAATATGAAAGAAATAGTTATAACTTGTAAATTTGAACAAGAAAGTAAAATTAAAATTTGAACTGGTGAATATTTTTAGTTAAGCGGATAAAAGAAATTTGAATTCGTGAAATGAAATAAAATAATCAATTCAAGAAATGTTGATTAAATGGAGTTAGAAAAACTAAGTAAAATGAAATGTATTTGAAATAAATTAGATAAAATGAAATTTGAATGAATAAATTGTATAATTTATTGTTAAAGAATTAATAAGCTAAAAATAAATTTAAATTTGTTAAATGTGAATGATAAGAAAATTTAATTTGAATAAAGTTAAGTAAAATGAGTAATGGATTAATCTGAAATTAAGTTTAATTTAATGTTAAATAGATTGGATTAGATATTAAGCGAAACTAAATAAATTAGTAAGGTGAAGTAATTCCACTTAGGCTATAAGTGAATTAATATGATGAATACGACTTGAATTATAAAATAAAATGCAATTTGAATGTTAACTAATATAATATGGAATAAGTTATTGAATAAAAATTTATAAGTTAAAGCGGACTTAAGAGAAGCTGAATGAATTAATTGCGAAAACAGGGTTATTAAACTGAATTGAGTTATAAAAAAATTAATTACTTTAGTAAATTAATAATATGAAGTTGAATAAATGAAGTAAATCGACGAGTTAATACTAACTTAAGATATGAAGTAGTAATAATAAAAGTGAGTTGTGTTGTATAAAATACTTATGATAAATTTAGATGATTTATAAATGATGTTAGTATATTAAAAAAAAGTAAAATAATCGGATTTTCACAAACTGGATGGAATGAATTGAATGTAATAAATTTGTAATGAATGTTAATAAATCGAAGAAAATGGATTGAAACCAGATTAGTTGAATGTAAATAAATTAGAAGCAAATGAATTGATTTAAATCCATTGCATGATTAACGAATGAGTATAAATAAGTGAATGTGAATAAAATTAAATATATAGAATGTGGCATGGGATTAATTACTTAAGTATACTTAATTATATGAATCACTGAAATAAAATAATTGAAGTGAAAAGAAATAAATCTAACAATAAATAAACGCAAACAAGTGAATGTGAGCTCAATAACATATAATGAATGAAAAAATGGAAACAAATGAAATTGAATATAAGTTGATTCAAAGTAAATAAATAAATATGAATAAATGGAAAATGTTAATGAAATGAATGTTATAAAGAAATGAATGAAATAAATTAAAAGTTGACTTTGGATAATACTAATTCACATGGTTATAAATTAAATTGGATTAATTGGACGGATATTGATAGTTGGACGGTTTCTTTTGTTGCAAACTATTGTTATTACCGTTTTGATTGCATATGATTGTTGTATGTTGTGTATTTGTGATTGTTTTTGTTGTTTGGATTCAAAATCCGTGATAAATGCTTATGTTAGAATTATACATGTTCTGTGTCATTATAAGTGACTAACATTTCGAATTGAGTTGAGATAGGTACATACGAAGATCGTTTGGGCGTATATGGGGATTTATATGTTATTGCTTGCTTAATACGAGCAAACCCACTCGTATTATTAATAATAAGGTACGTTTCTCGGATTACATACCGCGATTTTATATTTTTCCCTTCGGGATGTCCCATCATTGAGATGAGATGTATATTTGATATATATTGTTATATTTGTGTTATATATTGAATTGTAAATTTTTCCCGATCAAGCTGCACAAAGAAGACTCTGCCGAAATTTTCCGTAAATCCGAGAGTTAGAATTTTTTTGAAGTTTTAAAATTTTTATTACTTTTTTTCTTTATATATTATATTTTTTGTAAATCGATCAAAGTAGCGTAGTAGAAACGTAGTAATTGTTTGTAAATAAGAATTTTAAAGTTTTATAAGTTGATGATAGTTTTGAATTAAATATATCGAGTGCTAAATTCCGTACTTAGTCCCTTTCGAGGACGAAAAGTTTTGAGTGGGGAGCATGTAACGACCCGTACTTTTGATTTTTTTTAAGTTATTAAATTTCATGTAATTATTGGATAAAGATGGGTAGAAATAAAATTAATGATTTATTTATATTGGGTTACTGGATAATTAAATTGTTTAAAGGTTTAATATTAGAAATTATTTGAATAATTTGGTTCTGGATTTAAGATGATTGAAATATATATCGGAAATTGTTTGAAATTTTATTCAAAATATGAACGAGGATGGCTAACAATTAAAATTGGATTTAAATGTGAACAATTTAAAATTTTATATTTTATATTTTATTTGACGAGTAAAAATAGCCATTTGGCCACTGTCTCGGATTTCGACGAAACAAGTTTCATCGGATCTGTAATGGTGAATTATTGTAGGATTTCAAGTTTCGTAGCGTTCGGACTTGTCGTTTGGCAGTGCGAGCTTGAAACGCATAGAATTTAAATTCAAAATTTAAGTAAATAATTCAATTTGAAAAACTATCTTACACATACGATCGAATTAGACCTCGAAACTAGTTCTACTGCGTTCGAAATAGGAGTAAAACGTTATAAACGCTTGGCGGCACATTTAGTTTGGAACTCGAGAAATTTTGGAGGTAAAATGTCAAATATTTTCGAATTAATTAATAATATAAAGATCTACATTCAAACTCACGTTCCTTTCTCTAGCCGTATATCACGTACCTCACCTTTTCCCCTTTTCTTTCTATTTCAAATCGAAGAAAAAAATACGAACAACAGATCGAAAAAAAACAAGAGAAGAGAGTGATCGAAAAATTGGGGCAAGCAAAATTCTATCTCGGCTTCGACATGGAGGCTGGAGCGTCGCGGCAGAGGGTCGAAGGCGAGTGCGATGCTGGAAGAGAGGGTCGTGGCCGGGCGTGTGGATCTAGGGCGTGGTGGTCGGACGGTGCGAGGCGCACCTCGCGTCGTCGATCGATCTAGGGTTTGTAATTGTGCCGCTTGGATTCTCGTGCGGGATTTAAGAGGCGGAGTAGGGACTTGAGCGCGCGCGTTAGAGGCGACGGCAAGGTGACGGCGACAGTTCGTCTGTGGATTGGCGTGCGTAAACAAAAGAATACTGCAAGGGTTTTCTGTGTGCACAAGCTCGAGTCGTGTAGCTTGGAGCGTGCGCGTGGTTCCTAGGCGATGGCGGAGGTGGTTGTAAGGTCGCGATTTGTTGGCGATGAGCATGTGCAAGCTGGAGGGATGGAGGCGATGTGTTGGGCATTGGCGTAGCTAGGGTTCAGCAGTGAGAGGTTAGGGTAGTTTTTTACTCTGTAAATTAAGTTGTTAGTTAGGTTTTAATTTTGTCGTCATTAATTAATTCGTAATTTGTGCATACGAGATCCGTTCAAGTGCTACGATTTTCAGGGGATTCGTATCATCGTTGTCTGCGGCTAGGAGTAAAATTGGAATTTTATTTGAAGCTGAAATTTACTTTCAGTTTCAAATAGAAGGTGAGTGTTTTTATACGCTCACGATTTGCTAAAATATTTTTATGTTAGTTAAACTGAATGCTGAAGTGATTTAAATTTATTGATAGCTGTTGATAAATTTATTTGACATCTAAATTGACATCCAAAATTTATTGATAGAATTTGAATTGGCAATTAAATCGAATTAGAATTAAATTGCTAGTAAAATTCCTAATTTTTGATAATTGGTTTAATTGTTGATGCATTGGCTGTTTTGGATATTGGTTGCAAATGGATGCTATTGGTTGATACGTGATTGATACGTGATTGATTGGATGTTTAATTATTATTTTTATATATTCTATTGCCATCCTGCATGTTATTTACGGTATATGCTGTAAAATGGATTATTTCGAATAAATTAGGAAATAGGTTGAAATGATATAAACCTATGGCATCTATTTGAATTGAAGTGATATGTCCATCCTTGAAATTAAATTGAAATAATTATCCACTTGGCCATAAGGTTAGAAAATTATATACAGACACCAGATTGGTTAAATTAAATGATTTTAAAAGTTGTTTGAAATTATTTAAATAATTTGATTTTTTTAAGAATAAATTCAAATTTAAGGAAATTGAATTATTTTGAATTGAAGCTTGAAATATTGGAATTTAAACTTGGTAAACGAAATTGCTTAATTAATTGAAGTTCAGATTTTTAAGTGTATAAATTGAAATGCGGCATAAATTTTCGAAAGTCAATTGTTTTAAAAGATTGGTCTTTTATTCGAACTTGAATATTTTTATGAAAGATTGATATGAAATGATATTTAAATTTGAGTTTAAAATTGAAAACTTTGATTTTAAATTTGGTATTAGAAGTAAATTTGATTTAGGTGTTTAAATCGATAATTTGAAATCGAATTTGGAATTGGAACTGAAATTGAAAATTTATTTGAAATTAAAATGTAAATTAATTGGAATTGGAAGTGGAAATTAATTTGAAATTGGATTTAAAATTAATTTGGAAATAGAAATTGAAAGTGAAAGGAATTTGTGAATTGAAATCGAAATTTATATGGAATCGAAATTTATTCGAGTTGAAATAGGAATTGAATCGATTAAATCTTATTTGAAATTTATTTAGGTAGGAAATTGGGAAGTTAACCGGTTTGACTTTGGAATTATTATTTTTAATTAATATTTTAGTTTAAATGATTTAAAATCTTTATTCTTTAAATATTTCATTTATTTTTATTTTCCAAACTATTTTACTATAAAAATTATTTTCGATTTAACAATTTAAATATTTTCTATTAAACTATTTTAACTATTTTTAACTGTTTTAAACTATTTTCTAAGAATTTAAACGGGACAAAGAATGAAATGTTTATATTTAACTCTTGTATTTAAATACGAATTGGATTAAAGTGCATATAATCAAAACTGTAATTCGAATCAAGTTTTGAAGTGAATTCGATATATCGAGTTGAATTTGATATTTGAAGTAAAAATGTGATTTTTGAGTAATTATGATGATTTCAAAAAATGGTTTGATTTTTAAAACGAATATGATATTTTGATATCAAGTACGAATTGTTTTGAAATGTAAAAGAACCAACCGATGTGTAAAATGACGTTTGTTTGTTAAAGGGACCGGGGCCTCTTATTGGAATACTCTCTTTCAATATTGGAACCACTTTAACAACCATGTACGCGGTGGATGATATCTAGAATATAATGGTTAAATTGGTGACATTTACTGGAATGAAGTAAGAGAACGATGATGAATAGCCTTAACATTCGTGTCATAATTAAAATGACTAAAACAGGAGCCTATGTCTGGTCATTAAGGTTAGCTATCTCTAACGACGTTGATCCCTCGTATTACTATTGTTTTTTCGGATTCGGTGGGTGCACCTTATTTGTCGTTTGGATTGATTGTCGCGGTCGGCCAGGATGGATTACGACCAGCCGGAAAGGGTAAACTGGTAGAATCCTACCTTGGGCATTGCCTCATGTGCCTTGTCATATTTATCCCTATACGAACCCATTACGATTTTGGTTTAAATCTGTAAAAATGTGTTAAGGTGGATCAATGTAAAGCCTTAATGCTATTTTGACATTTATTTTACTGATAGACATTAGCTATTATAGCGTATACTATTATATATAAATAGTTTAACAGATCCTTAGGAGATGGAAAATCCCGTAACATCTCTTACGTTATTGCACCCATATTTGCGACATTGATTTGACTTACATAAGAGTATTTTAGTCCTGACTTCAATGTTTTGTTTGTAATTACGCTCGGGCCAGTCCTAAGTTTTTTCCCAGCGTATTAAAGCCTATTCTCTGGAGGACGAAGACAGAGGTTTGGTATATTACTATTATTATTATCCCCTGCATCATTCTATTCTGCTGTATTGATTATTTATCCCTGATGTATAAATATAAATTTGATAAACCTATATAGATTATGATCAGATGTATAGTAAACAGCTTTTGAATTTTTATTTTGTTATTGTATTTTATCGTTTCCGCTGTGAGATTTATGTGTTTTGTTTTCTTCTTCTCTTCCTATTTTTCTTATTTAATCCCATTGATTATCTACGTTCCGGATTGTTTAAGTCAGACATGTGTGGATTATTGTCGATTTATACCTTCCAAAATGTGGGTCGTCACATTTACCCGATTCAATGGAAGTTCTTTTTTGCTTTATTACTTGAGTTCTGTTTCATTGTTAATTTTTAATGTGGTCTAATTTCATGCACTGAAACAATTATCTTGTAATTAAACTTTCACTTCTGCCACATTCAAGAATTTAATCTTTGTTTCAATCTTTTATGATAATTTGTTCTTATTAATTTAGTATAATACCAGTGTGTAACTAGTGTGTTGCACACGGTATGTTGTAAAAAATAATATTATAATTATGTTTGAAGAATATGATTTACTGTGCAATATATGATGAATTTTGTTAGGATAAATGGTTTATAAATTGAAAATACTGTATTTATAACTGTGTTTTTTGTTATGAGATTTGTATATTTTTAAATTTGAATAAAAATTAAATTATATTTTTTGTTGATAAAAATGAGTTATATATCGATTTATTATTTTTTAGGATTCATTATTTGACGATCAAGTAAATGAAGATAAGCATTCTAATAAATTTTGAAATTAATATTTTATAAAATTTCATAAATAAATATTCGTCTTTGTTTTCAATTTTGGCGGTAGTGATGCTTCAGTTGTTTGCAGATTAGATAGTGATAAAATATTTCACATGTTAACATATAGCTTTGTGGGGGTATATGAAGCTAGCTGGTGCAATGAATATAAAGCCAGATGCATTTCAATCTCAGAGCAAATTGTTTCTTGCAAAGGAATGTCTATGAATTATGAAGCTTCCTATTATTTATGCTAAAAGAGAATGTATTTGATTAAATACTGACTTATTTTTCATGACACATCTTAGATAAATGTAATACATTAGCTTGATAAACTCTATATTTGTTAATATCACACTACGGCATATAATCATGGCATATAGTTGCCATTATATATCTGCAGCTTCAAATGACTAGGTTTTCAACTGAAACATAAAGCATGTGTGCGTCCTACATGCTATAATGGTCTTCCTTTGAAAGTACTAAAAGGCATGATTCTTAAAAATGATTTATAATTTATAGTCTTTAAGGTCTAGTAAATTGGAAAAAAAACGAGCGACTTAGTGCAGCAAATCAAATCATTAAGATACAAGACTGCTCAAGAAATGTTAGAATGGGCAAGGCCATTTACATGACTTGGAAAATACAAGCACCAACTGTGTTTCACTATAGTAATTATAAACCATATGGTTATTCTGGGACCATCGCATTGCTGCATATTGCTGTGGACTAAGCCCATACCTTGCAGGTGATGAAGCCATTGGTCGATCTTGAATCTAGTCATTCTAGCAACAAAAGGGTGATACCTATAATCTGCTTTGTACTTTCCATTCTATATTGCCTATGATGGTGCATCCCATATGGACCCATATACCCACATTGGATGTAAAGGGAATGTTGCAGCACCTTTTATGGATGTCTATATATCGGGATGTCATCCATATTATTTTTTTCACAGGTGCTACTTGTATTCAGAATCATCATTTTTTAAAATTTAATAGCGATATCTTAGCATCTTTACATATATATAATGCGCATGGTCTCTGGAATTGACCTGCCAGAGGAAAGCACCAAGCAGATGTGTGTGTACAGTTAGGCCTGTCAATGAATACCTAAAATATTCGAAATCCATCTGCATCCGTATCCGAAAATATGAAAAATATCCGATATTCGAAAAGCGGATGCGGATATCCGATATCCGAAACATATTTCGGATATGGATACAGATAAGGCTGTATCCGTATCCGATAAATATCCGTCCGGTTTGAAATTAAATATTTATATATTAATATGTTATTTTATATCCATAAATTTAATACAATACACTAATTTATTGTACGGATTTTGTGTGATTGGATTACCTATTGTTAATTTGATGTAATTTATGTATTACAAGGTTTTTTTCATCTTTTTTTGAGTCAAAAAAATGAAATATGCATTATATTGATTAATTTTCGGATATTTTCGGATACATTTTAAGGTTCGAATACAGATATTTTCGGATTTTCAAAAATATCCGTGTTCGCTAAGCCGGATACTGATATTTTCGGATATTCGAAAATATTAGCGGATACGGATGCGGATAATATTCAACAGGTATTCACGGATATCAGATACGGATTCAGATACGGATTTTTATTTTCAGATATGGATATGGATACAGCACTATCCGTATCCGACTGCATCCGTTTACAGGCCTATGTACAGTGCATTTGATGAATGCGTTATGTATGAGGAAAAAAGATCTCCTCTATATGATAGTGATACTCGGCTTTTATTAGCTTGGGCTTATTACTAAAGATAGTTCGTTACGTATGCATGAAGTTTGTCCCTTTATACTGTAAGTAGGTTCATAAAACTTTTACTATGTCACATAGTTATAAGGCCAAATGTAGAAGATAAAGCGAACTTGCATAATTTGTTCTGGATTCCCAAGAATTCCTTAATTGTGATAATCAGCAGTAGGATCAAACCAGAGGTGAAACTTCATCTCTCTTCCAATTATTCTTCCATCACCACTACCTCGTAATGTTTGTTTGTAAGGTGTATGGTTTTCCCAGGATTGTACCCAAGAATTCTATATCTGCCTCATCGTGGAATCCTGGGTGTGCTTCATTGTTTGATAGCTTTAAATATTTCATTCGATTATTATGGATATTATATACATATAACAATATGTGTAACAAGTGGAAAGTATAGTATTGAGCTTTTAGCGATTTTTGTTTTCATATGTTTGAAGTACAGACATTTCATACTAGTCAATTTTGTGGTAGGTCTCCATGCCTAGTCAGCATGATATGGTTTTATTTTTTTCCATTCCATTTTTTATCACAAATAAAATAAGTGCTAGCGCAATATATTTTCACACATTTTCAGTTGTATGTTATGGTAGAAAAGTATAATATCATACATGTTTCATGTATTACTGAATATGTTTTTTTAGATTTATGCATTGAACTTTTTTTTAGAATATGTGGTAAGAGTTTACCACTGACAAAGAAAGCAGTGCTTGTTCCTGTTGTATATACACCCTAAAGGTTGACCGAGACCTCAAATAACCATTTTGATATGGGTATCTGGACCTGAATCCACTGCCTATAAAACCCAAAATTACGTTTGATTTTCTAATGTATTTTTGAAGATATTTAACATAAATTGAATATATGTATATTATCTGATTATCTATCAAGCCATTTGGTTAATGATGATTGATCTTGGGAAACAAACTGATGTTAGGAACCCCATTCGTTATTGTAAAGTTGATAGAAACCCGAAGGCTTGATCTTTGAGCTTAGACAGTAGCCAGGAGAGGGTTGAGAATGTGCACTATGATGAACGAGGAAGAAAATAAAGAAAAATAGAAGAGCCATGTAGTGCAAGTAAGAAATGAGAAGCATGTAAAGCTTTAGATACTATAACTAGAAGTTTGTGGGCCTTGTTTGAAATATATGATGGAAATATGAGTGGAAAAGAATGATTGTGATTGGATAAAGTGGGTAATTTGGGAGTTAAATTAGTCGACAATATGTCAAATTCACATGGACTGAAATTTGAAATGAGTTATTTAGTTGCATATTTCATTTTGTTGGAGCTGTTCAATGCGCAGTTTAGATTCATTTGATTCAAATATTCTTTCACAATATATAGTTTAAACTATTCTGGTAAAAGTATTTTTCCATGGAGTAATATTTTGTGCAATTAATGAAATGCTGACAAAAATTCACAAATTATCCGAGTTATCATGGTTGGTGGCTTATATATGCCTCAATTCATATGATCGAAATGATCTGCAGTCATTTTTCAGGTTTCAAGCTTTGGTGCTTTTGATTTTATTACATGAATAATGATCTATTTCCTTGTATTTAGTACTTGTGTTATGGTTATTAAAGGAAGAAAAACAAGGACTGACGAACACATGGGTGTAGTGTTTTTATAAGGCATGCTCTTGAAATGACTTTAATTTAATGTGGTTAGTTGTCTGTGCAACCTTAATTAAAACTGTTTTAGTTAAATTATGAATCAATTCATCTCACCCAATATACACTTCTTATAAATGATATTGAGACATAAGGTTGGTTTTTTCCCCTTCCTTCCTTAATTATTTGAATAGTAGAATCAAATTGCACTATAGGTGAATAAAATTAGTTTCACCCGATACAAACACTGGGCCGCCCTATCCTACAATCTTGTCACAATAAGCGACTAACGTAGGGTCCATGTGTGATAACATTCCATGAACCTGATTCAAATGAGATCAACCCATTGTTTTTTTTTTTCAATTTAGAATTAAGATTTACTGTATTTATAGTGAGAAACATAACTAGAGAATGTACCATGTCCTGAAGCTCATGAGCCATGCTTACGATTCTTGAACCTTTATAATCATCTCCATGGTAATTCTGTACAAACTTCTGACATTCAGCACTCTACATTATGATTAAACAAATGTTTATCATGAAAAATCAACTAAGTATAATAATAATAACAAATTTTATGAAAAATCAACTAAGTATCATAATAATAATAAATAATTTTATAAAAATTACCTAAGATTCATAATATATATATATATGTATATAATAATAATTAAACGAGTGTATTATAACGACGATGACAACAACAACAACAATAAATTTACTATGTTTTATAAAAATTCGATAAGTTTTTAAAAATTAACTAAGTATTATGAAAACATAACCAAATAATGATAATAATAACTACTTAGTAATAACAATAACATTAAATTTTATAGAAAATTAACTAAGTATAACAACAACGACGACAACAATTTTTTTATAAAAGATTAATTAAGTATAAAAATAGTAGTAATAATAAATAATTTTACAAAAATTAATTCAGATATACAATAATAGTAGTAAATTAACTAAGATTTATAATAATAATAATAATAAGTTAACTAAGATTTATAAATATTAAACTTAAATAAGTTTATAATGTTAGAAATTGGGGTGGCTACAACACAATGTTGGATCTTAAGGCTATTCAAAAACTAGAAGTAGTGAAATATGTATTAACTACTTACTTATGAACATATAACCGTATTTACTCAAATTGCAAAAAAAGGTAATTAAAGAATAAGTAAGTAATAAAGTAAAATGCAGTAATGTAAATAACACCCGGATTTTTTATACTGGTTCGGATTAACCAATCCTACATCCAGTCCTGCACTCTATCGTGTAGAATTCCACTATAATCGCTTGCTTTCCACGGGTGGCAAGAACACCTTTACAATCTCACGGGATACAAGACACACCCTCTTGTTTTTATAGGCTACAAGAGAACCTTCTCCTTATCACCAATAAAAAACTATGGCAAGTGGTTGTATCTTCAATACAGATTCTTGCAGATTCGGTACAATGATCCTATAGACCTCCAATGGCAATATATCTTTGAATTCTTTGAGGAATATGATGAAATTAGAGAGAGAATGATGTGAATTAAAGTACAACTCTCTGATATTGTGTGGCTTGCAAATCAGTGAAGAATTGGAGTAAAATTGTATCGATTTGCAAGGAGATTTGAAGAGTATGCAATGGATTTCTTTTGCAAATGTTTGGAGAAGAAGGAGTAAGAGAAAATAAGAATTCTTGATGTTAAAATTCGTTTTCAAATGCCTTTATATAGTGGTTGAAAAGACATGTGTTTAGGTGAAGAGGTGGAGGGAAATGTCCCTTCATTTAAAATTTGAAAATTTGAAAAACTGCTAGTATGTCGACATCCCCTCACCCACCATGTCGACATGTGTGTGTTGTAAAATGAACAGCAACACTAATAAGTGTTGCAAATTTTCAGCAATTTAAATTACCATATATTTATGGATTTTTTTGATTCGGTTGAGGTCAATGGCTGACGATCTTTAAGTATAATTGCCATGAGATCTTTAACATGATATTCTAAGGTTCAACCAACTCCTCATCACTTCAAACACCTTTATCCTTCAGCGTTCTTCTCTAATTGGGTTTTGTTCTTCAATTGCTCTGATTAACCTTCTTCTATAATTCATTTGTTTCCACTGTATTCTTGTTTATCTCTGTAAATGTTTCCATTATATATCTGATATGACTGCATAACTCGAAGATACGTTAGTAGTAATATTTATGTGGTTGTTGTCATCAAAATCAATACCTTGGGTATTAACAATCTCCCTTTTTTGATGATGACAACCATATAAATATTTGAGAGATAAAATATAATACTTTTGTATTTAACCCCCTAACTCTATGCACTCCCCTTATCATTTTGCCTAGTATATTTATAACTTTTCTCCCCCTTTGTCATCAACAAAAAAAGGACGACAAAGAGTCACTTAAATCACTGCTGGACAATATGTAGAGTTTGTATATACAGATAAATGCTTATAAATAAAACACATGAGGGGAAACCAAATTAATTCAAAACATGAAATAAACTTATCTGATAATAAGATGAGTTTTAGAGTTACCGACTTTGGTGATGCCAATAACAAATTCTTTTCATATTTATCCAATGCTCAATAAATTTCTTGTCATATGCTTTGAGCATCTGCTACCTGATATACATTGTTTTGTACCTGAAAAATTATAAAATATGCACACCGGTACCGTTTTTATTTTGGGGTCCACGGGGTTAAGTTTTGGGATGCCAAACCCATAAAGAGTTTGAATGACCTCTCAAAATATAATAATTAGATGAATGAACCTTATTAATAAAATTATCAATATATTTTTCTTTTTCAGTATCATCCAAACTTTTTGGAACACATAAATTAATGAAACTATTTGGAGGTTTTAACTTTAATTTCCTAGGTTTTGGTTTGAACTTGATAGCCTTAACAAACTTAGTATTTTGAATACTATTTTTCTTTGATTTAGCTTTAGGGGTGTGTCCAAGTCCTTGTTTATTCCTAGTGTGTTTAGATCCAGACAATAATTTTTCTAGATTATCCTTCCCTTTGTTAAATTTATCAATATCAGTTTTCATTTTGTCAAAATCCTTATTACGGTTAAAAATAACATTGTCTAGAGATGTTATTTTGTCATTCAGATCAGTGATCTGTGACGTCATTGAAAGATTTTCTGATTTTAAGGATTCATTTTCACTTTTTAGTTTTTCAAAACTTCCAAGTGTCAAATCATTTTCATCATGATACCATTAAGTCTTTCAATTTCATCTTTTAGACATTGTTTTTCTTTAGTTAACTTTTCAATAAATACTTTTAATCTATCTATCTTTGCCAAACTATTGTTGTACTCTTTCCTAAGTATTTTATATCCCTGATTCATATCATTCAAAACATTAGTAATTTCTTTATTAAAATTCCATACTTGGTCATCCTTTTCCATGAAGCACATGTTGGAATTTTCTGTTTCTGAATCACTATCACTAGCCGATGTATCTGAATCATCCCATTTTGCATTGAATGCCTGTTTCCTCTCCTTATTGAAAGTGTTTGACTTTGATTTCTTCAGTTTGGGACAGTCTCTTTTCAAATGACCGGGTTTATCACATTCGAAACACTTAACAACATTTCCATTTCTAAAATTATTGTTGTTAGTTATTCGAAGTTTGTTTGTTATCCAATACTTCAACAATTTCTTGAACTTTTGGTCATAAACTCGATATCATCATCAATAGCATCATCATCTGGTTCATCTGTGTCGATCATAGCATTAACTGCTAGTGATTTCTTCTCATTTGCCCGATTATCTTTTCTAATCTGCAACTTTACTTCATAAGACATTAGGTTACCAATTAAATCTTCTATTTTCATAATACTAATATCATTGGCTTCTTCAATTGCTAGAGTCTTCTGATCCCATTCACTAGGAAGTGAATTCAGGATCTTTCTGACTTGGTCTTATTAAGTAATTTTCTTTCCCAATGATATTAAGGCATGTACTATATCTTGAAATCTAGAATACATATCATAAATAGACTCATTTGGTTTCATTTGAAAGAGTTGAAATTGGTTAGTTAGCAAAGATATCTTTGTTTGTTTTACTTTATTGGTGCCTTCATGTGTGACTTGCAGAGTTCTCCAAATTTCATACGCATAATTACAAATAGACACTCCATTAAATTCATTTCTATCTAAGAAGCAAAATAAAATGTTCATGGCCTTAGAGTTATTAAGTGCTTGTGTCTTTTGGTCTAGTGTCCATTTTGAATATTCAGTTTGAGGCTCCATATACTCTATTTGGGTAATGTTCCAAATATCCACACCATTAGACTGCAAATAACGTTTCATCCGACATGCCCAATAAGCATGACTATTGCCATCAAATAAAGGGGGTCTAGTGGTAGATTGCCCTTCTACAAAAGTGTTAAAAAATGTGTTACTAGTGTCATTAGCCATTTATACTTTTCAGAAACCAAGTTATGAATTTTTGAAAACCAATGCTCCGATACCAAATGTTAGAAACTGGGGTGGCTACAACATAATGTTGGATCTTAAGGCTATTCAGAAAAGTAGTGAAATGTGTATTAACTACTTATTTATGAATATATAACTGTATTTACTCAAATTGCAAAAAAAAAGTAATCAGAGAATAAGTAAGTAATAAAGTAAAATGCAGTATTGTAAATAACACCAGGATTTTTATACTGGTTCGGATTAACTAATCCTACATCTAGTCCTGCACTCTATCGTGCAGAATTCCACTATAATCGCTTGCTTTCCATGGCTGGCAAGAACACCTTTACAATTTTGCTTTCACCAGCTACAAGACACACCCTCTTGATTTTACAGGCTACAAGAACACCTTATCCTTATCACCAACAACAAACTATGGCAAGTGGTTGTATCTTCAATACAGATTCTTGCAGATTCGGTACAATGATCCTATAGACCTCCAATGGCAATATATCTTTGAATTCTTTGAGGAATATGATGAAATTAGAGAGAGAATGATGTAAATTAATGTACAACTCTCAGATATTGTGTGGCTTGCAAATCAGTGAAGAATCGGAGTGAAATAGTATCGACTTGCAAGGAGATTTGAAGAGTATGAAGTGGATTTCTTTTGCAAATGTTTGGAGAAGAAGGAGTAAGAGAAAATAATAATTCTTGATGTTAAAATTCGTTTTCAGAGGCCTTTATATAGTGGTTGAAGAGACATGTCTTTTGGTGAAGAGGTGGAGGGAAATGTCCCTTCATTTAAAATTTGAAATTTTGAAAAACTGCTAGTATGTCGACATCCCTTCATCCACCATGTCGACATGGGTGTGTTGCAAAATGGACAGCAACACCAATAAGTGTTGCAAATTTTCAGCATTTCAAATCACCTTACATTTATGGATTTTTGTGATTCGGTCGAGGTCAATGGTTGACGATCTTTAAGTATAATTTCCATGAGATCTTTAAAAAGATATTCTAAGGTTCAACCAACTCCTCATCACTTCAAACACCTTTATCCTTCAGCATTCTTCTCTAATTGGGTTTTGTTCTTCAATTGCTCTGATTAACCTTCTTCTATAATTCATTTGCTTCCACTGTATTCTTGCTTATCTCTGTAAATGTCTCCATAATATATCTGATATGACTGCATAACTCGAAGATACGTTAGTAGTAATATTTATGTGGTTGTTATCATCAAAATCAATACCTAGGGTATTAACATATAACAATTAACTAAGATTTATAATAGTAATAAGTTAACTGAGATGTATAACAATAATAAGTTAACTAAGATGTATAATAATGATAAAAATTAAATGAGTATAATAATAATAATAAGTTTTATAAAAATTAACTAAGTTTTAAAAAAATTCAATAATTTTTTAAAAATTAACCGAGTACAAAAATATAAATAAATAGTATTTTTAATAATAATGATGACGATGATAAATTTTACAGAAGTCATGCTAAACAAAGAAATATATAACAAAGATTTTTAATAGCATTATGATTTTCTGAATATTTTTAAGAATCATCTTTTAGTTTTTGGCCTTACCATGTATCGGAAGCCACATGGAAATTCCATAATATATACATGGAAGTTATGTCAAACTCCTCTTTGCATTAAATCTCTAAGGTTGTAAATCGTCTCAGGTTTTGAAATATTTTAGCGAGCAAGTCAGCGGTAGTATGGTGGATTATGGGAAGTCCACTACAACATAGATGGAAAAACTACTATGTGTGGTGGAATACGTATCACACTATTTTAACCTTTTTATTATGCTTTGTCTCAGTTTTCCATATCGAGACTCAAAAGTAGTGTCTGGTGCAACAAATAAGGGAAACATAGCTTAATTTTCTAATTATTCTCTGCTCAAGTATGCCAATTACTTGTGTACTTTCTTTGCAACTTAAATAAAGAGCTTAGTTATTTTTTTACCTTACAAGTATTAAACTAATACTTGGATGCCTAACTGCTAGGCAAGGATGCTGAGTGTGGGTGAAGAGGATAATCAAATTTTTGCTAACATATCTCAATTCCATGTGTAGCTTCAAAGTCCACACTGAAGTGAAATATTATGATACAATTGGTTTTGTTTTGTATATGGGTATAATGTATACTTTATTTGCAATCAGGGATCACTAAAATTGTTTACACATTGACATGTACGATTATACAAGTACTAGACATGTTCATACTGATTGTTCAACCAATTAATTGATATTCTTCTTGGTTTTTATTCGTATTTTGAAACCTCAAAATTGTTAAAGACTAAACTAGATTTATGCATACTTCCCAGTTAAAAATGTTGGTATAAATTGGAAGAAACTGTAAGGTATTAAAATTTTAATTAAAATAAGCAAAGTATTTTTTCTCTGACAATATTACTCAGTTTCAACATGATAGAAACATTGAAATTTAGACAGCTTTACCTTCAAACATATGCGATGAAAATATTTTGCACTTGCAGTTATTGCGCCAACAAATCCGTATTTACCAAAGGCCTGACAACTGCATTTGGTAAAAGAGCATCCACTATGGAATCTCAGTTACAAAAAGGTCTCTCTCTAAAAGTATGAAATTTCTTTCAATTTTATAATTGGATAAATTGCATAAATGTGATTTTCGTTATTCTTACTGGATGGTCCATCACTAGGTAGATGCATGTAAGCGTCAAGTACCCTAGATTTGAGTAGACATCATTCAATATCTTGGAATTTTAACGTTTCATTCCTTTTCAATTTATTATGTAATTCTTGGTGACATGACTGTGATGACACAATAGTTAAGATCATGTTTATATAATGTTCTATGTCATGCTTATCAGCTCTTGCTTTTAGCTTACAAATGGTTGATTTATGCGTATAGGTTTATAGTATTAGTTCTTGTAAGTACAGTAAAGCACGATGTAAATAACTGGGTAATAGTATCAGTTGATGTTTAAAACGCTGAAACTGAACAAGTTAAGTCTTCTGAACTATCTATTACCAATGTTGTTGCACAATTGCACTATCATTTAAGCAACATAATCATGTATACTTGTTTTTATCTAATGTATCCTATAATTGCATTTCAATCCCTCTCACAACTTGGTATATAAAGCAATGTAAAATTTGGAAAGAAAAAAGAACAGATTTATTAATTTTTATTGACTAATTGAGTTTTTTGTTTGTAGGATATGGATGTTCCTTAAATAAATCTTTATTGAATCAGATGATATTATGAAGAAAATATCCATAAGTTCGGCTGCAATATATACATCATGGAAAGCATCAGGTACAGGAGGTGGAACTACATCTTTTATTTCTATAACCAATTAGCATGCAAAGCAAGCATATTAAGCCATCACGTTTTAATAAATATTCATTAAGTAAATTTTCTTGGCATACTTATTCAAGACACAATTTCACATTCTACCATATTTGTTTTCTATTGCTAATCTTTAATTGCATTTTTATAGGCTATTAGACTTTTGTAGGAGACGGGCTTGGACTTTTCATGATTTATATTTTTTCTTTTAGTAAGCACGTTTTGTAAGATTTTATATTGTTAACATTTGTGGTCGAAACATATGAAATGCTGTATATGACTAAACTTTATGGTGTATGAAATTGATGTAACTTTGATTATGTTTAACTTTTATATATGATGTCAAATTATATATATTTGTGTTTTATAAATTGAGCAGTTTGTTTTTGAATATATCATCCATGGTTTTTATAATTGTTTCAAACTGCTGCAGTAATTGTAAAATGAAACAAAATTGTTGATATACCGCTGTGTTTAAAAAGCGCTACAATACTAAAAGTAATAAAATGCTGTAGAAAATCAAACCGAAGCAATATGAAAATGCTGCAAAAATATGTTGCTGTGTTTCAAAACTGCTGTATACTACTGGTTCTACATGTAGCATGTTATTAGACTGCATTTTCAAAACGCTGCAAATTTATTTACTGCAAGTGTTTCATAAAAGCTTCAATAGCCTTTTTAGCAACATTTTAAAAACGCTGTAGTATTCCTTGACTCTATTGCAGCATGACATTAGGCAGCGTTCTTCGAAACATTGCGAATGATTATGGGAGCATTATTAAAATGTTGCAAAAGCTCTTTTTTCTTGTAGTGACTCCTAACTAGACTATAGTTATTACGTCCTTAGTAATTCGAGAGACAGTATCCAAGCCACTTAATAACTTATTTATAAGGAATAGGCAGATCCCTGACCATTTAACACCTATTTATAGGTAGGCCTTTCTCATTTAATACGTAAACCCAAGGTGGACTCCTCACTGGTACAATCTAGTTGACATTGCTTACAATCTCACTAAGTTATTTAATAGTTTTTTCAGGAGAGAGACAAACCCTTAGATCAGTCACATTATACCTTAAAACTGAAGCAAACCCTTTCCAAGATATCCACTATCACTCACAATTATAAATGTGGAATCTCATTAGGTTACTTGTAACAATCCACCCCATAACAGGCCTAAATTCCGACTAAGAAAATGCCTATCGAAACTTAGATCCATTCTAAGGTAAGCTGATGTAGTAAAAAGAAATAATATTGTGGAGCCATAACTTAAATTTCAGAATTCACAGTGGATGGAACATAATATAATTGTAAACTGTACCAATTTATTTCAAACCATAAAAATGTTATAACACAAAATCCTATAAAAACCATAATATAATATCTGTTAAACAATTGTTTAAATCCATAGGTACACAGGAAAGAAAATAATAATAAATGCTGCCACTTGCCAAGATTCTTCATCTTAAAGCATCATTACCGCCATCACTTCGCCGTTAACCTGTGTTGTAATAAGGAGGGAGTCAGAACAATAAGTGTCTGATGAATAAAAACCTCGAGTCTTATCTTTTCAGTATTTGGGTAGTATATTTCAAAATAATAATATGTCCACATACATAAAATCATTAAAATCATTGAATGCTTCTTTATAAGTAAAGGAGGCGGGTCTAACCACTTAATACCTTTCATTACAGAAGTACATCCCATAACCCAATCATATGTCATATATAGCTAATAATGTAAGAGATGGTACCCAAGCCACTTAATACTTCCCAGTGGAAAATAGGCAGATCTTGTCATTTAAGGCCTAATACCAGAAGTGTGCTCCTCAATGGTATTATCTTGCTGACATCATATAGAATCTCACAGTCCATATAGTATTTCCAATTGGAAAACAGGCAGACTCCATCATTTAAGGTCTAATTCCAGAAGCGGAACCCTATAGAGATACCATCTAGCATAACCACTTGGCTGCTTAATATTTCATCCAGGAAAAAAGCAAGTCCGACCCCTTAGTACCTCAAACCCCGAAGCGTGCTTTTGTCTTATGGCCCATACATATAATGATGTCTCACATTAGTCCACTATTTTTAACAACCCAAAATTTAAGCTATAATAATTAATTAACGAATTAATTAAATAATAAAATAAGTTTGTGAAATTGTCATAATTGGGCTACGGGAGCTGCACCATTGTGTCCGTGGTATTTCTGGTCAATTTCTATACATAATTTGTCAAAATCCAAGTTAATATGAAGAAGATACGAAATAAACAAGAAATCAAGAAAATGAGAAAAATATAAAAAAATACATAGGGCTAGGTCGACCCAAGCCCTGGTCAGGTCGACCCTAGGGTCGACCCCCACTATAATTAGGTCAACCTATAGCTCGACACCCAGGTCGACCCACCCATGTATTTGGATGAACATTTTTCCAGGTTAAACGATGATGTGTTTTTCAATTTTTCTTCAATCCCGTCCATTCGTGCTTCCATCTGACAGTTCCAGTGAGCCTATGATGTGGTTGCACTAAATTTAATCTTCAAATCTAATAGTCTGAGATCCCTAAGCTACAATATAAATAGAACCCTAGGCCGAGCTATTTTCCTCATTCAGATTTTCTTCTATTTGGGTTCATTGCAAGAGGCTGGACCCTAAATAGAAAAGATTTCTAAGGAGGAAATCTTTTTGATAAAAATATTCAGTCTATTTTATTCAGCTATTTTTATTTACCTATTTTATTCAGTTATTTACAGTTATTTACATTATTTCAAGTTGGAATTTAGCATGTAAATGTTAGCTTCTTTTTATTCCTTTTTGGCGTGAATAAAATATTAAAATGAGAATAATTTGCAAATATTGATTAAAATAGAAAAACATTAAATTTACAGAAATCAGATGTAAAATTAGAAGAACTGTAATGAAATGGAGATAGACTGAAATAGGCAAATTTAGAATATTTGCAAGCATAATTATAACAAGTGATTATAATTAAAAAGAGAAAATAGAAGAGGCTTATTTTATAACATAGATCTTGGATTAAGTTAATAAGCAAAAGAGCTGTTATATCACATATGTTATAATTAAAAAGAGAGAAATAACAGAAGAGGCTTATTTTAAAACGTAGATTATGTAAAAATAAGCAAATATACCAGAAATAACAGAAGAGGCTTATTTTAAAACTTACACTAAGTTAATAAGCAAACATAGAAGAAGGGCCCGTACCACCAACATTCCCTTTCAATCAGTAACTGATGATCTCACAATAGTTAGGTGAGGTTGAGACACACTCATGTTATTTATGATAAATAAGTTGCTAATAGATAGAAGCTCAAATCTGGGGATTTGGGCAAGGGGCGCAACTAGAATTTGTTTGTTAGGAATAGAACCGGCAGCATTCCCTTTCAGTATAGGTCTTATGGTCTCACAACACCTAGGTGAGGCTGGGAAGTATTCCCTTTCAGGTTTAGGTCTGAAGGTCTCACAATAGATTAGGTGAGGCTCGGCACGCTTATGCTGATTAGGGTAAATAAGAGGTCATAATAGGGGCGAAAGTTAGTGAGTATCGGTGATAACTGAGCGTGCGACATCGATTAGGGTAAATAATTCGCTACAACATTCCAAGCGGTAAACATATGTCTTTTACTATGGGACCGATAGGATTGGACTAGCTCATAGTGGCATAATAGAGATAGAAGGCAAATCAACGGGTAGAATTAGGATTTTGGCATAATTAACATAGGATTATGATTTCATCCTAATCACATCAATATAAGACAAGTGCAAACAATCATAATCCAAACAAACAGTCAACCAGAATCAGAAATAGTATTTTACCCTAGTTTTATATTTTCAGTATTTCTTTTCATATTAGAACTATTGTTTAGTCTATTATCTTTATCTTTCTTAGAAATATTAGTAATTACTTTCACTCATCAGACTTATTGTCTGACCCACTATTCTATTTTCCCTTTTCCCCCCATAGGCCAACAGAGGCAAAGATAGTAGATTTAGATTTCTTGGAGATTCATTTCCAGAGTTTTTCATGTATTCTTCTTCTTTTCAGTTTTCTTTTCATTTGGCTTTTGATGTACTGGTACTTATGAGAGGGATGATTATTTTTATTGTACTCTAATTTTATGAGACTGAGATGCATTTTCATAAGACATGTGTATTTGGTATTTGAGTCATGTGATGTTTTTCAGACTTATTTAGGAAGTTTTATTTTGAATAAAAAGTTATCATTTAAATGTTTCCATTGTTTTACTTATTTGTCTTATGAATCTTAGTCTCTGTAACGTTTTAACTATACCTATAACGCACTATATCCTTTAGCGTGCCCTTTTTGTGTATACTAAGGGATGTGGGGTGTTTCACTTGGTATCAGAGCCTAAGGTTACAAGATTCCTAAAAACTTATTTTAAAAGTAATGTATTTTTCAAAAGTAACATATCTTCAAACTAAAAGTGTTTTATAGAAAGAAACTCTTATTATAGAAATGGTTTTTTAAGTATAAGAGAGTTTTTATAAAAGTCCCCTCAAACTCCAGTTCAACCTTCCTTCGATTATTTCGAGCCTAAATTCTCTTTTTCTTTGCATAGCATGGACACCGCAAATCTTTCAAAGGGTGTCCAAGCCACTGCCCAGTTCTGTAGATACCACCAAGCTCCAGTACCAGAGGAGCAAGGGCAGGCGCCTAATACAGCACCAACTGATGGAGATCCATTAATCCACCTGTAGTATCCAATTTTTTCTAAGCTATGTAAGGGCTTCACTAATCTAGGAGGCAGAATGTTTACTGGCATGGAGGATTTCATAGAGGCACGAGCTTGGTTGAGGAATATGGAGCAGATATTTGGACTATTAGGATTAGGGGATCGACGGAGAGTGCAGCTTGCATCTTGGCAGCTGAAGGGAGAAGCTTCTTACCGGTGGAAGATCATAGAGATGGAAGGTAAAGATGTTGGTTGGTTTGGATTTTGGGAAAGGTTTAAGAGAAAGATCTTATCGCAAGCCGAGGAAAGTATGTAGTTAGAGAAGTTCATTAGTCTGAAGCAAGGGAGTCTTTCGGTGAAAGAGTATATAAATCAGTTTAATGAGCTATCATGGTTTGGAATGGAGCTTGTTAATACACTGTATATGAAGGCCATCAAGTTTGCTAAGGGTTTGAACCAACCCCTCCAAGGGTGAGCATTGACACATGTACCTATGGGAGCGACGTATGAGTCACATGTGGAAATGGCTCTCATGTTAGATGCTATTAAGGTAGAGGAGGTTAAGAAGGTTTCTAAGTTAGAAAACTCTAAGAAGAAGTGGTGGAAAAATAAGAGGGACAAGGACAAGAAGAAAGGAGGAGAACCTCAGAAGGGACAAATCAAGAAAGCAAGAAATGTCATAGTTGTGGATTGGTTGGTCATTTCATAAAGGACTGTAAGAAGGATACGATGAAGGGGAGGTGTTATAACCATGGGCAGCTTGGTCATATTAGTAGAGCTTGTCCTCATAGGGGAGGGCAGAGAGCAGGCGCACCTACAATGCAAGTACAGGCTTTGGATGTAGCACCTTCTAGTAGTGGACCAGAATGAGGTAGGAAAATCTATGTAGAAGGTTTGATCTCTATTTCATATTTTCCTATTCGAACTCTTTTTAACTCTGGAGCATCGCATTCTTTCATTTCTAGTTCTTGGTTGATTATTTGCACTTCGATATTTCTCTAGTTGTAGACCCTATAGTTGTTTCAAACCCTATAGGAGGATCGACACATTTATCCATGTTTTGTAGGGTTTGAAAATTTTAATACTAGGCATAGTTTTTATTGTGATGCCTATGTACTGGGATTTCTGGGTATGAGATGATTTTGGGGATGGATTGATTATCCACTTATGGAGTGATAATAGACTACAAGAGGAGAGTCGCTAGACTAGAGACATGTAGCGAAAGGACTCTCAAGGTTTCTTGTGACCCATAAGGGTCATTTATGTTGAGCTTCCTTTATTCCCTTGATTCATCACTAGGAGAGTCAAATTCAGTTCCAGGCATTAGAGATTTCCCAAATATTTTTGAAGAGGATAGGGGACTATCCCCCTAAGAGAGAGGTCGACTTTAGGATCTATCTGAATGACAATGCTAAGCCAGTGGCATTGCCCATGAGACTTATTGCTCCTAGGGAAAGGAAGGAGTTAAGTAAGCAGATTGGTGAGCTATTAGAGAGAAGCTTCATCAGACGGAGCGTATCTGAGTGGGGAGCGCCAGTCGTCTTCACTATAGAGGCGGATGGTTCCCTTCAACTTTGCGTAGACTATAGAGAGTTGAATAAGCTCACGAAGAAGAACCGTTACCTACTTCCTAGGATAGATATTTTTTTCGATCAATTGGTTGGCTCTTCAATATTTTCTTAGCTTGATTTAGCTATTGGATTTCATCAGCTTAGGGTCACTGACGATAATATCAATACCACAACATTCTGGACACCCAGTGGACTCTTTGAGTGGTTGGTTATGCCATTTGGGAAAACCAATGCCCCAGCCTATTTTGTAGATTTGATGAGCCGTGTTTTTTGAGATGTCCAAAATAAGTTCGTTGTAGTATTTGTGGATGACTTTTTGGTGTTTTCTAAGAGTATGGAAGAGCATGTCGTTCATCTTAAGGAGGTTCTTCATATACTTCATGTTCACCAGTTGAAAGAAAAATTCTCAAAGTGTCACTTTTGGCACGAGGAGGTGCATTTCTTTGGGCATGTAGTCTCAAGAGTGGGTTTAGCTGTGGATCCTGCTAAGATATAGTGGTACAGGATTGGAAGGCCCCCAAGAATGCGACCTAAGTTAGAAGCTTCCTAGGTTTGGCTAGTTACTATAGGAAGTTTATCAGAGATTTCACTAAGATTTCAACACCGCTTACTCGCCTCACTTAGAAGAATACGACATTCGTGTGGGACGTAGATTGTGAGGATTCCTTCACGATGCTGAAGAGGGCCTTACCAGTGCAACAGTGTTAGTTTTACTAGACGGAGTTAAGCCTTTTACAGTATACACTAATGCATGTGGGATAGGTCTTGGAGCAGTGTTGATGCAAGAAGGAGGGTAGTATGTTATGAAAGCAGACAGTTGAGAACTCATGAGAAGAACTACCCAACCGATGATTTGGAGTTAGCTACTATTGTTTTCGTGCTCAAGTCATGGAGACATTACTTGCAGGGAGAGAGCTTCGAAATTTTCGCTGACCATAAATCATTAAAATACCTATTCTCACAAAAGGATTTAAACTTGAGGTAGCAACATTGGATGGTGTTTCTAGCATCATATGGCTTTGAGATAGCTTACACTTCTGGTAAAGGGAACGTAGTTGCGTATGCGTTAAGTAGGAAAAGAGTAACCCTTAGTCCAATGTTCGTAGAGTGGAAAAGCCTAGAGTTTATTTCCACCTTTGATTTTAAGCCCTTTATGGACATTACCCTTGGATAATTGGCAGCACTTGAGGTTAAGCTACCCTCATAGATCAGATTGGCTTAGGGCAGCGAGAAGATTCAGAGCTTATGGATATTTTGGATAGGATTAGCAGAGGAGAGGTCTCTAGACATCTCCAACACTATTCCATTGATAGTAAAGGGTGGCTAAAGTGAGATGGAAGACTTTGTGTCTCTCGCACTAGTGATTTGATGAGAGCAGTTCTAGAGGAAGCACACCATTCTTGAATGACTATTCATCCAAGTGGTGATAAGATGTATAGGGACATGAAGATGGTGTTTTATTGGAGTGGCATGAAGAAAGATGTGGCGGAGTTTGTGGCTAAGTGTCTTTTGTGCCAAAGAGTTAAGGCGAAGCAGTAGAAGCCTGGCGGATTGCTTCAATGATTGGATGTATCCAAATGGAAGCGGGATAGTGTTTCGATGGACTTCATAAATGGTTTACCCCGATCTAGGAAGGGGTATACCAGTATTTGGATGATTATAGATCATTTGACTAAGAGCGCCCACTTCATTCCGATCAAGAGTAAGGGGGCAACACCTTATTTGGTATCCTTATACGTTCGTGAGATAGTCCGACTTCATGGAGTTCCCTCTAGCACAGTGAACGATAGAGACCCTATCTTTACTAAAGGGATTTGGAGAAGCTTGCAATAGGCTTTAGGGACACAACTTAGATTGAGTACGGCCTATCACCTCTAGACGGATGGCCAAATGGAGAGAATAAATAGAGTTCTTAAGGATTTGTTGAGGATGTGCATTCTTGATTTTGGAGGAACTTGGGAGGAGCATCTTCCTTTAGTGGAGTTCGCACATAATAATAATTTTCACGCTAGCATTAGGATGACACCTTTTGAAGCTTATTATGGAAGACCTTGCAAGTCACCTACGTGTTAGTTGGAGTCTAGTACTAGGTCCCGACATGGTTAGAGAGATTTCGAAAAAGATTGATTTGATTATAAGGAGAATGAAGATGGCCCAAGATAGATAGAAATCCTATGCAGATAAATGGAGAAGGGACATTGAGTTTGAGGTAGGAGATTTATTTTTCATTAAGGTTTCGCCACTAAGAAAGGTGGTGATGCTTGGATCAAATGGCAAACTTGCTTTCATATTCATAAGATCGTTACCCATTGTGGAAAGGGATGGAAGACGGGGTATCGGACAAAGCTACTAGAGAGGCTCATGGGAGTTCATGATGTTTTTCATGTTTTGCGCATGAGAAAGTTCTTACACGATTTAGTAGAGGTAGTGGAACCTAGCCAACTTGAGGAAGCTGAAGTGAAGAGAGAAGCATCGGTTCATCGCATTCCTACCAAGATCATTGGATGTGATATCAAGAAGCTTAGGAATAAAGAAGTACCTTTAGTTAAGGTTCAAAAAGGGACAACATTGAGGATGCTATATGGGAGGCTGAGGAGAAAATATGTGCCTCTTATCCACATCTTTTCGATGGTACATATTGAATTTCCTGTTTCCATCTTTATTTTTGGATAGGTTCTTTTCTTTAGTATCCTTTAGGAAGGTAGATCTTAGGATTTAACCTATGGATGATAGGACTAAATGTAAACATGTTACTAGAACATGTTATATATGATGGACGCTAGTGGTTGCAAGTGTTTGCTAGTGGAAGCTAATGGATGCATATATACACACTACGCACTAGTATTTCTTAGGGATCGGTCTAATTAGATCACTAAAACTTATCCATATGGATGTGTGTGCATTTGTATTTTTATTTTGTTTCCATGGTTATTATACATGGATGATTATCACATGATTGTTGCATTTGGAAGATGATTGTAGCATGCATATAGAACTATTAGTTATCAATAGGGAATTTGCATTCATTTGGATACATGGCATGAACATGATTGCATAAAAGGAGATTGACGAATCAGTGGACCGTCTAATCTTTTGCATTAGTTAGGGAAATTGAAAGTACACTATTGCATATGTCAAAAATTGCATCAGAAAGCTTAAGGACAATGCATGTAATGGAAGGTGGTTGAATATTTGGTTGTAGAACTTGGATGAAAATATTTATTTCATTCTTCTGTCCATTGAGATTTCGAGGACGAAATCCTTTAAGGAGGGGAGAATGTAACGACCCAAAATTTAAGCTATAATAATTAATTAAAAAATTAATTAAACAATAAAATAAGTTTGTGAAATTGTTAGAATTGAGCTACGGTAGTTGCACCATTGTGTACATGGTAATTTTTTGGTCAATTTCCATATATAATTTGTCAAAATCTGAGTTAATATGAAGAAGATACGAAATAAAAAAAATCAAGAAAACAAGATATATATATATATATATATATATATATATATATATATATATATATAGGGCTAGGTCGTCTTAAGCCCAGGTCAGGTCGACCGCCACCATACTTGGGTCGACATATAGGTCGACCCGCCCATGTATTTGGCCGAACATTTGTCCTGGTTAAACGATGATGTGTTTTGCAATTTTTCTTCAATCCTGTGCATTCACGCTTCCATCCGACGTTTCCTAGTCAGCCTACTACTTGGTTGCACCAAATTTAATCTTCAAATTGAATGATCTGAGATCCTTAAGCTACACTATAAATAGAACCCTAGGCCTAGCTATTTTTCTCATTTAAATTTTCTCCTATTTGGGTTCATTGCTAGAGGCTGGACCCTAAATACAAAAAATTTCTAAGGAGGAAATCTTTTTGATACAAATATTCTATGCTCCAAGAGTGGATCAAGGAAGACCAAGGGCTAGAGCTAAGGACTACATGTGAGTGTTTTGTAATTATTTTAGGTTTTTAAGTAATTTAAAATAATAGGATTCTCAATAGTTGTAGTTTTTCTGCAATTTTGAGACAGTTTTTATATAAGTTATTTACAGTTAATTTTTAAGTAAATTTTAGAAGTTCTTTTTAGTCTATTTTATTCAGCTATTTTTATTTAGCAATTTTATTCAGTTATTTACATTTATTTACATCTTTTCAAGTTGGAATTTAGCCTAAAAATGTTAGTTTCTTTTTATTCCTTTTTGACGCGAATAAAATATTAAAAAGAGGATAATCGCAAATATGGATTAAAATAGAAAAATACTAAATTTACAGAAATTAGATGTAAAATAAGAAGAACTGTAATAAAATGGATATAGACTGAAATAGGTAAAGTAAAGATATTTGCAAGCATAATTGTAACAAATGATTATAACTAAAAAGAGAAAATAGAAGAGGCTTATTTTATAACTTTGATCTTGGTTAAGTTAATAAGCAAAAGAGCAGTTATATCGCATAGGTTATAATTAAAAAGAAAGAAATAATAGAAGTGACTTATTTTAAAAATTAGATTAAGTTAATAAGCAAATATAGCAGAAATAACAGAAGAGGCTTATTTTAAAGCTTACACCAAGTTAATGAGCAAAAATAGAAGAAGGGTCCATACCAATAGCATTCCCTTTCAGTCAGGAACTTATGGTCTCACAATAGTTGGGTGAGGCTGAGACACGCTTACGCTAATTAAGGTAAATAAGTTGCCAATAGATAGAAGCTCAAATCTAGGGATTTGGGCAAAGGGCGCGACTAGAATTTGTTTGTTAGGAACAATATTGGCAACATTCTTTTTCAGTCTAGGTCTAATGGTCTTACAACACTTAGGTGAGGCTGAACAGCATTCTTTTTCAGGTCTAGGTCTGATGGTCTCACAGTAGATTAGGTGAGGCCGGGCATGCTTATGCTGATTAGGGTAAATAAGAGGTCACAAGAGGGGGCGAAAGTTAGTGTGAGTACGGGCGATGATCGAGTGTGAGACATCGATTAGGGTAAATAATTCGCTACTACGTTCCAAACACTATATAAGAGTCTTTTGCTGTGGGACCAACTGGATTGGACTAGCTCATAGTGGCACAACAGAGATATAAGGCCGATCAATGGGTAGAATTAGGATTTCATCATTATTAAAATAGGATTAGGATTTCAGCCTAATCACAGCAATCTAAGATAGATGCAAACAATCACAGTCCAAACAAACAGACAAACATAATCAGAAACAGTAAAACCCTGTTTTATCTTTTCTGTATTTCTTTCCATACTAAAACTATTGCTTAGTCTATTATCTTTAACTTGCTTAGGAATGCTAGTAATTACTTTCACTCACGAAACTTATTGTTTGACCGACTCCTCCATTTCCCCCTTTCCCCCATAGGCCAATAGAGGCAAGGATAGTAGATTCAGATTTCTTGGAGATTTATTCCCAGAGTTCTCATGTATTCTTCTTCTTTTCAGTTTTCTTTTCATTTGGCTTTTGATGTACCGGTACTTATGAGAGGGATGATTATTTCTATTGTACTCTGATTTTTTGAGACTGAGATGCATTTTTCATAAGACATATGTATTTGTATTTGAGTCATGTGATGTTTTTCAAACTTATTTATGAAGTTTTATTTTGAATAATAAGTTACCATTTAAATGTTTCCGTTGTTTTTACTTATTTGTCTTGTGAATCTTGGTCTCTGTGGTGTTTTAGCTATATCTATAATGCACCATATCCTTTAGTGTGCCCTTTTTAGGTATACCAAGGGATGTGGGATGTTTCACTATTTCTAGGATCTGGTAGCAAGATTAGCTGGCATATTTCCTCTACTGCATTTAGAACTAAACTCATGTCATTACAAATGTTTATCATAACGATATCTCACATCAATAAAAGTATACACAACTGCCGATAGCCTTAAAGTGAAGGGCATACTTCTGTCATGGATCTATTGACCTTGCTTCCCTATGACTTTAACGACCCTACTTTTGATTAACATTATTTAGGACATCTAATTAGACAAATTAAATGAAATAACGTAAATGATTAAGGGAATTGAGATTTGTAAAACTTTAAGATTAATTACCTAATGAACAAAAGAGAATTAACATAAAATAAGGAAGGCTAATAGATAAGCGCAAAATAGGAATATATTATATTTTTATGCCCTAAATCCTTAACTACTTTTATTTTCCACATTCATAGACCAAAAATAAAATAAAATAAACCAAGCTTGGACGGCTACTAATCGAAGAAGATAAAAAGGGAAGATAAGCAAGAATCAAAAGGAAGAAGCTTAATCAAATTCATTCAAGAGAAAATCTCAAACTCCTTAATAAAAAACTAAGGTGAATAAAAGATTACATCTCATTTTTACGATTTTCTATTTCTAGTGATATCCAAATTTATTTTGCAAATGGTTTGCCATGTTTTGATTGTTTAAATGAATATAAATGCTTGTTGATGATTCATGTTAATTCTTATGGATTTTATGATAAGGATTGATTTAGAAAACCTATTATACAACATCCAAATAGCTTGCGTATTTGATATAAGGTCAAAAATATTATTTTAAAGATGGATTTTAAGTTTCATAATTTTCTAAATTATTGTGGATTTATTATGAATTTTTTAGCGAAGAAAAATGGTTATATTGGGTTTAAAATTAATTACGGCTATTATATATATTAGCTTTGGGTCAGAAATTTAAATGCGTTAGAAACATATTAAAAGTGAATTATGGGAATTTTTGGAGAATTTTCCTAAGTGTTTTATTAAGGATATAAAATTATTTAAGATATGAGACTTAAATGTTTTATATTTTTATAAAAGAAGAATGAGCAATTTGCTAAACGATTAAATTATCAATTGGTAGCACTTTTAGAAAGGTTTTTGGAAAGGAAATTGGCAACAAATTATATGATGACAAATAAGCAAGTTAGTTAGAAAGATATTACTTTATAAAGTTAAAAAAAATCAGTTTTTGTAATGGTTTGCTGTTTTGCCACTTTCGGAAGCTACCTTTCGACTTCATACCACGCCTCCATCCTAGTCGAAACCAATACACATGGTATCAATGCCTTGATACGTAATGGGTTGGAGATAGCGAAAGTTATAGTGTCAAAATGTGCTTTCGAAGGGGTCGAGACCTTGTTTTTTTTTTTAAAAGAGATGCCGCTTGCATTGCTTTAAAAGAATGCTTTCGAAAGGGGTTTTAATATAGCTTTCGATAGAGGTTGCCTCCTTTTGTTTTAAACAAGCTTTCAACGGGGTCGAAACACTAGTTGCGTCAAATATTGGTTTTGAAAGGATGCTTTCGCTTTTAAATAAAAAGCTGCTTCTCCATGCTTTTGAAGGGATAGTTACGAAGCCATCTACTTTCTTTCAGTTAGGAAATTGATTTCGAAAGAGTTGCTTTCAATCTAGTTCTTTTAAGATCCGTTTTGTTCCATTGAAAGATAAACCCAAAGGTTTCGAAAGGAATGTTTTAATAGTTTCGAAACAATGCTCCAAAAACTTTTACTTGAACCTAATGCTTTTGAAAGTTTTGTTTTAAGTAAAGGATATTATTACTTTCGAAAGGTATATAACAAAGGTCCCGAAGGAGAGAGTCCTCAATGTTTTCGAAAGGTTTGCCTTTAGTGTTTGAATGAAAGCTTTCTAATGTTTTCGAAAGGAAAGTTTGAAATGTTTTGAAAAGAGATGTCTAAGATTTTATAAAGCTTTCGAAAGGACACTTTCAATGATTTCGAAAGGTCTATTATAAATGATTTCGAAAGGTACGTTTGGCCTTTCGGCCTAGAGTTCAAAGTAAGGTAGTTAATTGGTTTCGAAAGGAGTACTTTCAAAGGTTTCGAAAGAGATTGTTTAAAGCTTTTAAACAAAGATTTTGAAGGTTTTCATCAACAATGTTTTTTGTAAAGCATATATCATGGAAAAGAGATTTGAGTAAAGCAAAAATATGTTTTCCTTGTTTGAGTATGATTTAGAGGGTTAAATCATTTTGAAAGAAATGTTTTGAGGGAAAATTTAAAGGGTAGTTAACCCAAAGTAAATGACTTAGATATTTGAATACCAGATGAGATTGGTATAGGGTCGCACTTTATATATTAGCTATAGCCCCTAGCTAATTTAGTCCAAAATTTCAGTGTATAGGGATTTGTAACAGGTAAGACTTAAATGATGTTTCATATAGAAAGGAATATATAGAGAAAGAGGATAGGTTATTGGTGATCCCGCAAAACCATTTGGATCAGTTGACTCTAGGAGAAGTATGTTAAGGACTGACCGTCCAAAAGTGTGTCTAACAAATGTTTGATTATTTATTTTGGCTGGTAGGCCTGATTCAGCCAGTGGTTAGTAGCTAGGCAAACAAAACTATATTGTTCGGATAGATAGTCTATTTATTACCCAATTTATGAACATATATAATATTGCTACTATTGTTTTAATCAGTTCGATTGTAGGATTTTGATTTGAAAAATGGTATGTTTTAAAGGGATACTAGTGAGGGGAAACACATTCTGCTAAGCGGCTGGTCTTATTTAATATCAAAAATCTGAGATGTAGTAATATTATTCACACTAGGCTTTATGTCTGACTCGAAGTTTATGTTTTCCCCATTAAACACTTGGATGCACAAAATTCAATTTGAGTAGATTGAGAGTTAAGGTTTTTCAGGTTTAGTAGGTTGGACGAATAAAGCTTTCGAAGACGTGCAAGAGGCAAAGCTTGCTACATAGGAGCTGTTTAGTTTTATTTCCGCTGTGTTGTATTAAGACCGATATGTCTATATAGTACTATGGTCATTCAAGGGTGCATCTTCGTATGTCTCTGTTGGCGTAATTTGTAATAATTATATTTGATCAAAACCTAGGAATCGTTTGGGGTTATGTAATGGAATATGAAACATGGTTTTGCAATGTAATCAGTAAAGTTGTTTTTGAATCTATGATTTTGTTTCATATTCATGTACTTCTGATATTATGGATACCTTTAATATTACCGTATTTTTTCACCGGAAGTTAATACTATAGATGACTGCAACATCTGTAGCGCCTAGCTTCGGGCCTCAAGATAGAGGATGTTACAATGACTTAACCATTAATTAATTACTCTCTATATATACAAACACATATCTCATCGTTTCATCAATAAGGCCTTATAAGGAATCTTCCTTATTACGCTTTAAAATAGTAATTAGGCTATATAAGATTTTCCTCTTATTTTCATCTCAAAATCAATTACCTTCCTAATAAGGGAAAATAAATATAAATAAATGCCTTATTAACTATGTCAAAACGCAATAGTTATACGTTAATTACGTAGATAGAAATAAATAAATATTCATGCTTAATAATTTCTAACTGCATGAATTTTACACCCTAAAATAGCGCTTATTGTCAATTCCCTAACCAATTGTTATTACAAATCCTTTTTCTTCAATGTTCCAAGATTTTATGGAATTCGATTTCCCAAAAAAGAGAATAAATATTCATAATCAAAACAACAATAATAGACTTGTAAATAAAATAGAAACTTAGTGCATTACACCAATGGAATATCTTAAACAATAAGAATTGCAATCTGAACCCTATATTCTATTCAACTCCTCTTTTACAAAGAAACATATAAGAATAAGTGATGTAAACTACGAATAGAATTCGTAATCTAAACCCTTTATTATATTGAAGAATCACAATTTAACCTAAAGAAGAAGGAGAAGTGGAATAGACTATGAAATTATCATAAATTGCACAATGAAACAAATTCCATCAAATTAAGATAAATAATTGGGAATCTCAGCATAGAATTGATATATCGAATTAAAAAGGGAATTTGGGGGATTTTATCTATCATATTTTCGAAATCCCAAAATCTTTAAGGCATATTCAAATCCAAAAGAAATATACTAAACAACTGCTGAAAAGAAATACTAAGGTTTCCACTCATAGATTAGCCTTAGCTTTACTCAAATGGATTTGTAGCCGTTAGATCTCTTCCAGAATCTCTCTCTTTTGATACACACACAATAGGGAAGAGGTATATAAATTCATTAGATTCAGAACAATCGGAGAAGAATAGACTGGAAATAAGGTAAATCCTTACCTGAATTTTCTATGGAGTTTCTGAATCTTATTAGAGAGATAGAAACGGTAGAGTTTTGTCATATTCTCCAAAATAAGATGAACAAAAGTGGAGAGGATAGGGTACTATTTATAGGAGTTGAAATGCACTAGAACCATAGGATCGAAGTAGGTAGAAAATGGGTAAATCTGAAGTGCCCAACCAAGTTGAATATAGCATAAAACCCCAGCCACAACTGGTAACTTTCGTTGCCAAGTGGTCAACCGTCCTCGGGCGGGTCGACCGCTACTGTTGACCGATTGACCTATTCTGGTCGACCGCTATCTTATTTAGGGAAGTTTATTTTTTTTCCGTTGCCAAATTATTTTATTCTTAATTTACTTTTTAATATTAAGCCTTAATTAATCGTTTACTTAGTCCCTAAGATAATTTTTGAAATTTAAATCCTAAATTTGATTTCATATTTGAATTTGAATTCAGACTAAATTAATTCAAATCTGAGAACTTCAAATTCTCGCAACTTCTTTGTTTGAGCTCCGTTTTTAGCATATTATATATGGAAACATGTCAGAATTTCACCATGAATGCAACGTGATAACTCTCGTGGTCAAATTCAAAATTTTATTAAATTCACGTATCCAACCCTTATCATATTTAATTTAATTTACCTTATTTAGTTATGGTTCAAATTATGAGTTGTTACATTCTTCTCCCTTAAAAAGGATTTGGTCCCGAAATCTTCCATGGGCGAACATCGTAACTCGCAATACATCCATGTTATACGACTAAGTTCTCTACACAACCATCTACTCAACCATTGGTGAATGTGATTATGTACAACCGCCATGCTAAAATGAGCTCAATCCTAGCATGAGTGTGTAATTGTGTCATGTATGCATGTATGCAAATATCCTAAACATGCATAAGAATTTCCATATGAGTGTAAAGTGATTGTAGAAAATTGTAACAACCATTTCCTACCATCCAATCTAGCAACCGTGATTCAACCAAAATTATAATTTTGGAGTGAAAAATTACCAGTGAAAAAAACCTAGGTGAGTGTTCTTCTTCTTCTCCTCGATCTCCAATGTGCTTTCCGCTGGATTGTCCCTCCAATGCACTTGGACTAACTTAATTATTTTATTACAGAGTCTTCTAGTACCGTGCTCCATAATGCATTCAGTGGCATAGGAAACTATCAGCTCCTTAGATGGGAGATTTTAACAAATACATATCCTCCACCTTAAATTCAAGTTTTTTCCTTCTTCTATCAGCACAAGATTTCTGACGATCTTGCGGTACCATCATCCTTTGCCTGATCAGCTCTACTTTTTACATGGTATCACAGACCAAATTGGGTCTGAGTAACACTTTGTTGGTGGTTTCCCACCAACAACTAGGCAATTTGCATGGCCACCCATAAAGTGGTTTAACAGGGGTCATACCAATCATAGTTTTTAGCTATATTATACGCAAATTAAACCAAAGGTAGATGCTGCTCCCAATGTCCTCCGAAATCCAAAACTCAAGCTCTTAATAAGTCTTTCAAAATTTTATTTATCCTCTTTGTCTGTCTATCGGTTTGCGGGTGATATGTTATGCTAAGGTTCAAAGAAGTTTCCAAAGCCGCCTTTAGGCTCCTCCAAAATTCGCTAATGAACAAAGGGCCTCCATCACCGAATATGCTTACTAGACTCCCATGTAGATGAGCTACCTCTTTAATATAAATCTAGATGAGAGTGGAGCTAGTCCTATTTCTTCTAATAGGAAATAAATGAGCACTCTTGGTGAGTCTATCAACAACAACCCAAATAGCCTCATTGCCCTTCTGACTTTTAGGTAACCCTTCCACAAAATCCATTGAAACATGCTCCCATTTCCAAGTTGGAATTTCCAAATTTAATAATAATCCACCAGTTGCTCAGCTTTTATCTTTTGGCACGTCAAAAACTTAGCAAGAAACTTAGTTGCGCTCCTCTTCATTCCATTCCAAAAGAAAATTCTCTTAGTGTCCTTGTACATCTTATCTCCTCTGGGATGAATGGTCATCCTTGAGTGGTGACACTCAATAAGCACATCTCTCATCAAGTCATCAATCATTGGGATGCAAAGACGTCCGTCTCTTCTCAAATATCCATTCTCATCAACTAAGTATCTCTTAGGATAGGGAAAATGCTCTCCTTTCCTTAGTTTTTCCAAAATCTCTGCTAACTCCTTGTCTTACTTACTAGCGCCTTATATGATTCACCAAGGTTGGTCCAACCTCCATGACTGATAGAAAGCTTTGCATGGGCTCTGTTGACGGTTGGAGGTTAAAATTTGAGAGAATTTGAGAGAAACTCCTACTATCTCCATTCATATATCATACCTAGGGTAGCACGTCTCCTACTAAGGGCTTCGGCGACTGATATCCCCTTTTCCAAGGGTATATTGAATACCAAAGTCGAAGGATGCTATATACTCCATCTAGATCTACTGCATAAGATTCGATTTTTTCTAGTAAAATAGGTATTTGACTGATTTTTGATCAGTGAATACTCGAACCTTTCCCCCAAGAGATAATGTCTCCATATCTTCAAGCAAAAACAATGGCTTCCAATTCTAAATCATGCATTGGATACCTCTTCTCATGATCTTTTATCTATCTTCTAGCATGGCAACTATCTTCCCTTCTTGCATGCGAGCTTCTTCTAATTCTATGCCACATGCATCCTTGAAAACCATAAATGACTTGACTCCATCTATAACAGTGACCATAGGTGCAATACTCAGTGACTCCTTAAGCTTCTCAAATGCCTTGGTGCCCTCATCATGATTAGATTCTTCTTAGTCTGTCGTGTTAAAGGGGCTACTATTTCTACAAAGCTCTTGATGAACTTCCTATAGTAGCCCACTAACCCTATAAAGCTTCTAACCTCTGATGCATTCTTAAGAACCTTCCATCCTTAGACAGCTTCCACTTTAGTAGGCTCCACCGCCAATCCTTTCTTTGAAACAATACGCCTAAGGAACCTAACTTCATTTTTTTAAAGTGGCATTTAGAAAATTTGGTTTTGATTTGGTTTCTTCTCAAGGTCTCCAATACCTCTCTTAGGTGGCCCTAATGCTCCTTCTTGCCTTTGGAGAAAACCAATATATGATCAACAAACACCACGATAATTTTATTAAATTATCCTCTAAATATTCTGCTTATGAAATCCATAAAGTATGTCGGGCATTCGTCAGTCCAAAAGGCATCAATTCGCACTCATAGAGTCCATTTGGTGTTTGGAATGCGGTCTTTGGCTTGCTTTCCTCTACAATCCTTAACTGATAGAATTCCATTGCTAAGTCGAATTGGGAGAAGACTTTAGCACCTACAAATTGGTCAAACAAGTCATCTATTCTAGGTAGAGAGTACCTATTTTTCCTTGTTAACTTGTTCAACTCCCTATAATTGATGCAAAGTTTTAAAGGACCATCCGCCTTAGTAGCGAGAATGATAGAGGCTCCCCACTCAGAGGTTACTCGTATGAACGAATCCTTTCTTCAGTAGCACTGAGATTTGCTTGTCCAATTACCCTCTTTGGGGGCTATATATCTTAAAAGCATAACGACAGGTCTTGCATTCTTTCTCCAAATTGATTCAAAAGTAAATCTCCCTATAGGGTGGGAGACCCAAGACCTCCTTGAAGACATCAAGAAATTCACAGACAACGTGTACAGATAATGGTTCTCGATCAACAGGTAGACTTAGTGAGCATAAATGGCTAAACTCAACTAAAGCTTTGGGGTTACAAAGAACTTCTAGGTCACGACCTTGATGACTCCTTAATCGTACTACCCTTTGGTCATAGTCAAAAATGGCTTCGTAATATGACAACCAATCCGTACCCAAGATAAGTACATATCCCTCGAACTTTAGAACGTACGTAGTACCTGTGAAATTAATGTCGCATATGTTTAACACTAGGACTTTGCAAATAAGAGAAAGATCGGTCGAACCTCCAATGGGATTGGAAACCTCTATTTGGCTGTTGACCATCTGGGTTTTAAGGTTTAAAGAATTTACTACATCCCTCGCTATAAAGGAATGTTGGGGGATCATATTCTTTCCATTCTAAACTTGTGTCTTCTTAATCAGAATTGTTGTAAACCCTAAATACAAAATTGATTTGGGGATTTCAAGTAATAAAGTCATCTTTTGCTCGCGAAAGAGAAGTCTCAGATATTTCAGATTACTTTGCTATTTTTAAGGTTTGGTTAGGTTTACTCTTGTATTTCAGGTGACGCCTACATCGGAAGGTCCCTGTCGACATAGTCAAAACCTCCTATATTCAAATAACTTCAGTGTATATACTCCAAGCTATCTTCCCCCTTGACCATTACTTGCGACAAGGTCGAAACAAATCATAAATTACTTCAACATTAGATTGAGACAAGAAATCCAAGGATCTTTCTTTCAATGAGGTCAAAACCTATCTTAAGACTGCTTTAACCAGAGACTTCTAATCCAAATCCAATACATCTAAGCTCATAGCTTTCGACAAGGTCGAAACCACTCCTTCAGATATTTGAACAAAGCCCAAGTCACTTAACAACTTAAGCTTTTGATAGGGTCGAAACCCTCTAAATCAACCATCATCCAGTGATCTCAAGACCATCTACTTGGATTCTACTTCTACTTTAAAAGGAGAGCCTTTGAAGGGTAAAACACTTTATCCCAACAAAGTCGAAAGGTTAATAGGGAAAGGAAATAGCCATTTTGACTGAATCGAAAGGTTGGCTTAAGCAAGCTTTTACAATAATAACCTATTTCAAAAGGATTCAAAGTAAATACACACATTCCATTCCTCTCAACTCTTCTTAAAAAATCACAAGGAATTGACCTCGTCCTGAAAACTCTATTTTGGGTCGTTAATAAGTTTTCATGTTAACATTTTCGAGCTAGAAGGGGGGCTCGAACCTCTACCTTGTGGTTAACAACGGCACTACTTTTCTCTAACCCCACTTAGATCAATCTCAAGTTCCTCTACTTTGGTTTAACCGTGGTAAGAAAATTCATATGATCTGAACAAGGATCCTCTGAATCCCATGAGATAAGATTCACCTCAAAATTCATCAAGGATTCCAATCAAAATAAAGAGCAAAGGATAAAGCTAGAAGCTCTGAGGTTATAAATAAGAAAAGAGCAGAATCATATGATCATGAGAAAAGGAGCTTAAACCCCTTTCATGTTGTCCCCACCCCTATTTTTACATTGGGAAAGAAAACAAATGAAAGTGACAATGTATTCAATCAAATGAGAAGAACTATCCTACACTATTCCAAAGGCACAATCTTTGAAAAAATAATAATGGCTGATTACAATGCCTTTGCAAATAAGTGGAAACAACCTACTACAACAAGAACACTTCCTATGAAAGAACCACGGAGGGTGGAAAAAAGAAAAGCAATCAAAGAATATGAAACTATAAGGCCAAGAAACAAAAAGTCAAAAAGCCATCCTCAAGAATCAAGCTTTAAGTCTCTACTTCCAAAGGAGTGCAATTTAACAACATCCATAGAGAATATCTACTTACTAGCTAAGGATGAGCTTAATTATTGGCTGTCACAAAAGAAGAAGCCAAAACATGAAAGGGATCGAGGAGGATCCTACGGTTACTACCACATAATGAATGCCACAAAACCAATCATTACAGAGCCTAGGAGGAGATGATCATAAATTTCTTATGACAAGGAAAGATTCATGAATTGTAAAGTGAATTTGAGAGAAAATCAATAAAGAGCTAAAAATCTACATGGTTGGGAGTGAAATACTCCTTATATTTTTATACTACTTAAAATGGTAGTTTACCTAAGATGGTAGAAAGCCTCTGTCCACACCGAATTGGCCAGGGAAGAGCACCTCTTGGAGGGAGGTTGGGTAAGCCTTTAGCCACACCATAAGATAGCCAGGTTAAAGCATCGGGCATGCCCTTAGCTGTGCCTTTGGTCAGGTCAAGGCACCTTCTAGAGGAAGGATAGAGTAAGCCTTTATCCGTGCCATAAGATGGCCAAGTTAAAGCACCGAGCAAGCCCTTAGCCCTGCCATGCTATAGCCAAGATAAGGCACCTCATGGAGGGAGGACGGAGTAAACCTTTATTCATGCCAAAAGATGGCCAAGGTAAAGCACCAAACAAGCCCCTGTCTGCTTCACGTTATGGTCGGGGCATGGCACCTCCTGGAGGGAGCTCAGATAAGTCATTGGTCCTAGCCTCTAAGATGAGCTAATCAAGAGCACGAGACAATAATGGACTAAGATGTCTAGGCCTAAGAAGAGGCCCATTAAACAATGGACTAAGATGTCCAGGCCCAAGAAGAGGCCCATTAAACAAAGGACTAAGATGTCAAGGCCCAAGAAGAGGCCCATCAAATAATGGACTAGTACATCCAAGCCTAAGAGGAGGCTCATTAAATAGAAGACTGAGATGTTTAAGCCTGAAAAATGGCATATCCAATTATGGACTAAGACGTCCAAGCCTAAGAGGCAACTAATCAAATTACTTTTATACAAAACCTACAGGGTTCATATATCAAAAAAGTAGAACAAAACTCCACTTATTAATACCCGAATCTAGATTTCGTGACCTATTAATACCTGAATTTGGGTTTTGGTTCTTTCATATCTGAATTTCATCAATTAATACCAGAATCTGGGTTTTGGGATATTCATTTTAGAATTTCATTTACTAATACCCTAATCTGGGTTTTAGGTCTTTATCGATCACTAGCCATCTTTATTATACCTGAATGTGGGTATCAAGTCTATTAATTATTTGAGCCCTTATCTAGGTGTAGAATTTCGTTAATGAATTTCTATTTATCCATCACAAATGCCCGAATTTGGGTCAAAGAATACTCTCATGAAGATCATTATTATAAGTTCCAAATCTGGGTCTTGGATTTCTAATTTTCCAAATTTCATTAATGCCCAAGAATGGGTTAATTAGTTTCTACTACAGATATTCAGATAATGATTTTTGGATTTAGCTATTTATTAAATATCTCTTAAAGATTACTTTCCAACATTTATACCCCTATTTGAGGGTGAGTTTCCAACCAACATGACTTGGACATTCCGGCCAAATGGTTGGAATTGAATTCTTAATTATTTCTCATCATGGTTAAAGATGGGATTTAGGCATTTAATATAAACTACTTTTCATGCAATTAACAAGATGATTTGTTAATCTAAGCAAATGATATACATAGACAAGTATGTAAATTTTAAGCTAGCCATTAGAAATATCGTTTGCTTCATACTTTTCAGGTTAATCAGCACAACAAAGAGAAATGAAAGATTCAACAAGTATAGGATCAATGTATGAGCTATCAAAAGAATTTTGGAAGTGACATTACAGAATAGGATTACAAATCAGGTGATATTTACAAAGTTTATATGATTTACATAAGTCATGAAATTATTTACAGAACTTATGAATTTATTCACATATATACAAGATAAGTCTATATATTTTAAAGATACAAATGTACCATAGGTCTTGAGCAGCCTTGCCAAGATTCTCAACGATCGAAGGATCAACTATGTGATGAATTTCAGTGTAGAGAACTTCTTTAAGTTTCTTTTCCTTATTCTTTCGCTAGCTGCGTCCTCAGTCACATCAATGTTAGTCTTCAAAGCACGGTTGAAATCTCTGTTTGTGCCCCTAAGGGTCTTGTTTTCCCTTTCTTACTCTGCAACGTACCTCTGAAGGAAGTAATTATCATGTTCAAGCTTTTGGATCTTGGCGGCATGCTCATTAATACTTTACAAGTATGTTGCTTTTTGTTACTCTTCAAAATACCTTGCTATTTCAAACTTAAATTTCCTACACCAATTCCCCACAACATTCTGATCTAAACCTAGGGTAGCATTGTCCATAGTAGGGAATTCTGAGTAGTGAGGTGAGTTGACCTTGTGGGACTGGTAACCGAAGGAGTAGCACGAGGAACCAACAAATCAATACTCAAAATCTTGTCTCCCATAATGTATTCTAATGATTTGCACTGCGCTTGACTTTCCTTCAATTTCAATTCCAAGTCGCTGATTTGTTGGTTAAGTTCTGACATCTTATGATCGAAATCGATTGAATGGTTTGACTTTACTTGTCACTTTAGTGACAAGATCATTTCATCTTTGCTTTTAACGTTGGCCTCGAGATAGGCAATTTGATCATTCAAATTACTAGCAATGGTTTTCTGAACAAAATATCTTTTATGCCATTTCAAGGCTTCCGCGTTTCCATGGAAGCGTTCTAGTAAGATATCATTACTAAGTTCACTCCTTCCACATGTTTTTAACAACTTCTCTCTTAGATTAGCGATGCGTGATGATAAATCAATGGGGAGAGGAGTAGTAGATAATTGTAGCTCCTATTTAAGCGGAAAGAAACAAAATAAAGTCAAAATCAAGATGAAAAATCTCTTTATTATTATATTAACAGATTACAACTCAAACAACAGCAAAGTTGAAAGATACAACAAACAATTTGTTTACATCTAAAGCCAAGAAACTACTTTTAACTTTATCTAATGAGTTACCAAAAAGGGTAACTGTTGAATCAAAAGGAGAATTGACCCTTATGGAGTAATAAATGGTGGGCATTTGCTATAGTCTCACTTCCCAGTTGGAGTACTATCGTGCCACAAATTAGTTTCGCATGAAATGTTCTGATCTCCTTAAGAAGTTTTTCTTTCTCATCACCAAGAAAGTCAAAGCGGAGACGAGGTTATTCCAAGTAGAATTTTTGCAAATCTCTAAGAAAACAATATCATGCTAATTTCAAAGACTTTAAATTAAAGCCATTTCAAGATAAAATCTCCTATGCTTAACATATGGCTTAAACGGTCTCTAGAAACAATTCCACCTAATGAACAGTCACTCAGTGATGATGTAATAAAACAAAGTTAAGCTTAAAGAACAAAACTAAAGAAAATATTTATTGAATCAATACATTATTACATATTTACAATTACTCATCTAGTTTATACAAAACAGACTTAGAAAGTAGCTCAAAGACAAATTTGTTCTTGTAGTACTTAAGCTTTTCAGGGGGGAGATCTTGGGGAATCGATCTGGCTCGTGGTAAGTTCCAACAAGCTCCAGGATGCGGTCAGATCCAAATTCATCCAAGTGTCTCTTATGAAAAAGCCGAAGTAGACCCCCACTAAATTCAGCTAAGTATGAAAAATTAATAATTGAATGTCTACAATAAACCTCTTTATAAAAAGTTGGTTAAAATAACTATTTCTTCAATCCTCATCCAAAATAAGGTGGTTCACTCTCGATTTTATTTTAAGAGAGCATTGTAGCGAAGGCGCGCTCTCTTTAGTAAGGGGAAGCCTTTAAGTGCTTCAAAGATGCCAACGATGCACTTCTATCAAGTCTATGATATTTATTTGAAAGTACATTACGCTCTTTTATTTGCTTGTCTAACTCCTTATTTAACCTATTTATCTCTGCTTGTTTTCTGTCAAGTTTGATTTTATAGGGGAGGACAAATTTCTTCCTTTTCTAAAATAAATGATTTGCACTATTATTATCTTCGAAGTGAAAGATATTTAAAAAGAGAATCCCATACATATGAGATCGGGACAGAAATCTAGGAAGGTTGCTCTTTTCCTTTTAGCTCTTCAACATTAACAAGAGTAGGCTCTTATTCTCGAGGAGAAGAAGGCCCAATGGATTAAGGCGGAACATCTTTTTGGGAAGATGGCTCTTTTTCTGGAGCAATAATATCATTATCGCCATCTTTGTCAGTGGTTTTAGTATGACCCCTTCAATCACCACTTGAACCTTGGCCACCATCGACATCATCATCATCATCATTATCATCGCTATGGCCATCATCATCATCGCTTTCTTCCCTGGCAGCATCATTCTTGTCACCCTCATCCTCAGAGTCAGATTCGATTTGAAAGAGAGGAAGTCCAAAGAAAGAATTATGGAGGCATCAATTTCCTCCTCCACTGCGGCTTCAAACCCCCGCTTCATTTGATTAATCTTTCCCATTACTCTATCAACAAGGGTAGAGTTGATTGAGGGGAAGTATAAGTCAAGGCACTTCTTGAAATTATCAGCATAAGTGAGCATTAGGGCTTCTTTATAAGAATTCAACATGATTTCCATAAGGGTAGTATTAAGAAATTGAGATACTCACTACTTAGTGTCATAGATTGTATCAACAGTGAGTTTCAGTAAGGCCCTATTTTTCTTGAACTTCTCTTTCAAAGAAATATTCTTCATTGCTATGCGAGCCTTCTCCTCATCGGAATCTTTTAAAGTTAGATGCATAGTGAAGTTCTCGTCGACGAGGAGTTGGCGAGCTTCTCTTTCCTTTAGTATAGTAGACTGACTGGGCGAGAGAAGCCCTCAATTGCTGTAGTTTATAAGTTGCTTCATCTTTTGCTCTAGAAAGAGAGGATAATTGGTTCTTTAGGGTAGGAAACTTCCTCCTAAAATTTGGAGGATTCAGTTGAAGATTTCGATGCATTCTCATTCAAAACTAACCAGCTCTTAGAAATCTGAAAGACGGAAGAGCAACGCAAACCAAATTTTTTGGAAGAAGAACAACATAGACAAAGTTAATTAAAATAAAATTAACCAAAAATTATTGCTTTATCAAATAGCGTAATGCCTTGCCAAATCAGAAACAGTGGAAGGTGGGTGGATGGAGGTGAAGAACTCTGAGTTTAAGATAGACCGAGCTATCTTTTCAAAATTGACAGAAGGAGTAGAAGATGTTGGCTTGGAAGGCATGCACTTTAGAGTGGGGGCGTCTCCAAAGCCAGCTGCACTTGTATGAGAGCAGCCGGAGAGTTAGAAATGGAAACACAAGAAAGGGGATTAATGACAGAAGGAGTTTGCTTTAGTTTTTCTTTAAGAGCTTCTATGATTAGGCTCTCCGAAGCTATATCAGAAGACGAACGATCCTTCTCCTCTATATCAACAATTTTAGCAACCTTCGGAGGAGGTTCTGCTTCGGTCGGTGACATTAACTTCCTTTCAATGGCCTTCTTTGTTTTGGCAAAAGATTGGATAATAAATAGCACACAGAAGTTATAGGAATAGGAGCAGCACCACTAACATGCATTGTAACCTAAAAAGCAGCTGTGAGGAACCCAAAATATTAAAAGTCAGCAAAATAATTTAGAAACAACAGGAATCGAAAAGAAATTCTTTGGCTATAACCTACCGAAGTGATCTGAGAAAATAGGCAACATAGGAGAAGAATGTTCAGAATCTCCTAAGGAGAGGAAGTGTTTTCCCTTTGATGTATGCTGGACCAAAGGGGGTATCCCCAAAACCCTTTGACCAAGAGGAAGAATAGAAAGCTTTCTCAAGTTGGATGGGATTAGCAACCTTAGTCAGTTTTTGAGCTTGTTAGAGGCTGCAATTAAAGACTCCACCATTCTTCTGTCAGCTTCATCAAGTTCTTTGGTAGGAGAACTTGATATAAGATGAAGATTAGACACAAGAAGTAATAAAATGGAAGGAAGACAATGAAAATATAAACTTACGAAGAGTGGAAAAGACCCCACTAATATTAGAGAAACATCTAACAAAGAAGAACTGGTTTTCCCAGTCTTTAAACTTGTTAACCCCATCCGATATAAGCTTCTTTTGGGAGTTGGCTTTGAAGATCTTATGAGTGAGGGTGCTGAGTTTGACTAGTCAGGTCAAGTAGTTTAGAACTTCCACTTTTATGGAGGGGAGTCCAGAATCCAGTGCCATTAGTTCTAGAGATAAAAGGTAGGTGTAGAAATTTGGATATAGTCAGATTGGAGCAATCCCGAGGTGAGAAAGAAATCTGGAAAGGAATTCAGGAAAAGGAAGAAATCTTTGTACCATATGCGGATGGTAGTGTAAGCGAAGAACCCTCCGGGAGGTTTGATGATGATATCTTTTCCCTAGGTGGAATAGCTTTCACACCAGTAATTAAGTCTTTAGGGATGGCATCAACTTCATCCTGTGAAGATATCAAGGAATGCATTGAAATGGCATCGAGTTTCTTCAGAGAGATCATGATTTTGCAAGGTGAAAACGTTTCAGTTAAAATTTTCAATTTTATTATGAACGTAGCATTCTTTCAAGAATTAGTAAAAACCTATTTGAATAACTTAAACAAAAAACCAACATGAAACTTTAAATTTTTGAAAAATGTTTAAATTAAAAGTCAAGCTTTCGACAGAGTCAAAAGGAAAGGGACATCAATACTTAAAAATACCTTTTGATAGTGTTAAAAGCCTAAATAAGATTATTTGTTAAGCTTCCAACAAGGTTGAAAGGATGAATTGGAATTTTTGTTCAAATGGCACTTTTCAACAATGTCGGAAGCTTCGCAGGAACCAAGTTGTTATAAAGAAACGGTTAAAGTTAACTTAAAAACTTAAACAAAAATATACAGTACAAACATCTTATGAGCAAGATAACAAGATACTTCAACACTGTCAAAGCCTATGACTTAGGTTTCCTAAGAGAAATACAATTGTCATTGAAACTTATATATTCATCGAGTCGAAAGATCCTAAGTTAAACTCATGCGCACTTAGAATGTTTCGATAATGAATGGAGAGTTTCAAATCATTAAATACAAAAGGTCTTGAAAGGGTCAAAGGGGTATTATGGTTCTAAAAGCATATTAAAGAGAAGGGATTGCATTTGGCATAAAAGGTTTCGACTAAGTCGAAATGTTTTTCTATCTAAGAGGTTACTAACTTAACTACATAATCTTTTGACAAGGTTTATCAAATTCATTCTACAATACCTTTCGACCCCATCGAAAGGGACTAAGAAAGCAAAATTAATGTTGCTGCCTTAATCCCTTTCGAAGGGGTAGAAAGGTCAAATTGTGGGGCCAATTTTACGTCTGTACAACCTGAAACTTCCACAGAAGAAAACAGAAGCTTTTGTCTTTCCAAAACCCGATTGCAAACCCAAGGTTTCAAAATTTCTTAAACAAATAAACAAAACACCATAAGAAGATGGATGCCAACACGAACTAGCAATTTTCAATTTCAAAATTATAAATAAGAATTCAGATTCTCTTAAAAGTAAGAGTAATCCAAAACATTGAAATAGATTCAAAATGAAAAACAAATCTTATCGATTCACGAAACCCAATCACAAAGCCTCTCATAATCAAAATTTTAAAATCGAACATGCATTTTCATAAAATCAAAATTCAAACAGTTTTCAAATCAAAAACCCGTTTATGAAACCTGAAGGAATAAGACACTCCATAAAATGTTAAAAGTAAAGCAAAGAAGGAGAGATTAGAGGATCATAAGTAATTTTAACTTACGAATTTGGTTTCTACTTAGATTGAAGAAAATAAAATTTTAGAACCTTTTACTTGTGCTTAAGGATTTGATTATTAGCGAAGATGGAAAAGAGCATACTTTATAAGAAAAATCGCTAAGAGCTATCAGCAGCCATATCAAATTTAAAAGGACGGCCTGGATACACATAGGAAGGCCAAGCGACGGGAAGGTTCTAGGTTTTGACAAAGTTGACTTGAAAAGTCAAGTTCATCCCTTTGCAAGTAGGGGCCAATGTTACTCCTAAAATCCACCTCTTGACTAAGTCAAAATCTTTTTGAGCAAAGAATAAAGAAGAACAAGAGAGGAGAGCTCCGGCTAGACCATTTAAAGGAGTTGAAGGGATGTTTATTTTCAAAGTTTGAAAGCTTCAAAACCTTTCGTAGTGTCGAATGATCTCTACAATCAAAATCTAGTAGGTTCTTACCTTTCAAAGGAGTCAGAGGAGTCAAAAGCCCCCTTTCGCCTTTAGCGACCACCTTTCGATTAGATGATTCCCTAAGAACGAGTCAAAGCCACTCCTTTCGAAAACAATGAAGAATAGCTCTTTGTATATGCGCCAAACCATTCAAAACCAATGGTTTTGCCTTCATTCATACTACTCAAAACCAAGTACTATCTTGAACAATCCCTTCGAAAACTATAATAAACCTTTCAAACTAGTTGAAGCCATTGTAATCTAGGAGGGTTCCACATTAAGTCACAAACAAGAGTTCAGAAGCAACCATCAATGTCGAAACCAGCGACACCTCAACATTATCGAAATCATTGAACAAGGCATATCGATAGAGTCGAAGCACTTACAAGTCAATATAAAGAAAATAAGCACAACCGTGCCTTTCGACAAAGGCAGCAGCATAATTAAATTATTCGACAGCCACCTTTCGACCCAGTCGAAAGCATTCAGGTAGAATGGTCGAAAGGAGCTGATCTGCATCTATAAATAAGACTCAAAGGGTAAAGTCTGGAGGAGCAGATTCTTTCCATTCTAAACTTTTATCTTCTTACAAAAGTGTTGTAAACCCTAATTACCAAATTGATTTGGGGATTTCAAGTAATAAAGTCATCTTTTGCTCACGAAAGGGAAGTCTTAGATATTTCAGATTACTTTACTGATTTTAAGGTTTTGTCATGTTTACTCTTGTATTTCAGGTGCCGCCTATATTGAAAGGTCCCTTCCTACAAGTCGAAACCTCCTATATTCAAATATCTTCAGTGTATATACTCCAAGCTATCTTCCCCCCGACCACAGCTTTCGACAAGGTCGAAACCAAATCATGAATTACTTCAACCTTAGATTGAGACAGAAACCCAAGGATCTTGCTTTCGACGAGGTCGAAACCTATCTTAAGACTGCTTTAACCAGAGACTTCTAATCGAAATCCAAATCATCTAAGCTCATAGCTTTCGACAAAGTCGAAACTCCTCCTTCAGATATTTGACCAAAGCCCAAGTCACAACATCATAAGCTTTCAACAGAGTCGAAACCTTCTAAATCAACCTTCATCTAGTGATCCCAAAAACCATCTACTTGGATTCTACTTCTACTTCGAAAGGAGAGCCTTTGAAGGGTAAAAAACATTTATCTCAACAAAGTCGAAAGTTTAATAAGGAAAGGAAATAGCCATTTCGACCGAGTCAAAAGGTTGGCTTAAGCAAGCTTTTACTATAATAACCCATTTCAAACGGATTCCAAAGTAAATACACACATTCCATTCCTCTCTACTCTTCTAAGAAAAACCACAAGGAATTGATCTTGTCCTAAAAACTCTACATTGGGGTGTTAACAATTTTTCTTGTTAACAACAAATATCTATTTTTATTGAATATATTCTAGTTATATATCTTCACTAAAATATCCTTTTCCTTGGTCAATTGAAGGGATCATATCTAAAAAGATTATTTGCTATAATTTCCATAAATTAGTCCAAAGCTTTAACATTCAAAATATAATAGATTACATCATTTGAAATTACAAGAAATAATCATTTTTTTATTACTAAAAAGACAACGTAAGCTATATTGAATCCATACTTTACGCATCTCTTTCTTTTTTTATTTGCATCCACTCCTTGCTAGATTCAATGTCCTATTTTTTCCAAAAAGGGAAAGTAATCAAACTAATTTACAAATATTAAAAAAATTCTAAATTCAAGCAACTCCAAACATAGAATAGTTTACTTTCCAATAAGATTAGGGTAATAATCCAAATCCTGATGTTATTATACGACTTACTTTCAGATCTGGAATAAATTTCATTCAAATCAATATTATAAATTCATACTTTAGAGACTAATTTCTGGATCAGGTTGTAAATAATTCTAAATCAATTCATAAATAAGAATATGTAGGCGATAGTTATTATATTCAGATGATTTTAAATTTGTTGGCTACAACTCATATGCAAATATCCAGAAAGGCAAAAAAATCAAACAAACACCAATGTTATAATTTTCATATTATAACAATCTATAAAATTTCCCACCCACCTTTCAAAAGTGACCCAAATCCCCAAATCCGAAGTAGAACCTTAAATTCATGCCTAAATACTTTTTAATCCAAGAAATACGTACAAATGGGTATATACATATATTAGAATTATAGATTTAAGAAGAGATTTGGAATTGGAAGATAAAATAGATACAAATATATATATGAATATATAAATTACCTTGAATACATATGTAGTTGATTCTCTTCTCTTCTCCTTTTTATTAGATTTCTATTCTTCTCCAATTCGTATGAATATAGATAGATCCACGCTGATCCAAACTTTCTTGTAATCATAATCAATTGCAAGATTAATAAAAATACAAAGTGGACTTAGGCCAAAATTGCCGAACCAGTATAAAAATCCATGTGTTCATACTTTCTCTGCCATGTTTTAATTTCATTTTTCATTTTAGTCTCCACGAGATTCTATTGGGTGTTAATGCCCATTTTTGGCATCAACATTTTGAAATATTTTATTTTTATAACTTAGAAAGTGATGAATAAGAAATGGTAGAGCTTCGCTTTCGCTTTTATAAAAATATGAGTAGAGAATGGAGTGTTAGGCCTGAGTTTATAGACGCTAGAATCAACTAGAACCGTCAGGTCGAAATATATTAAATCCGAGCCGTTGGGCCTAGGCTAACCCTAGCTGCCACATAAGGAACGGTCGAATGCCCTCTACCTAGAGGTAGACTGCCCCTAGTCGACCACCTATGATTGTGGGTTGACCTGTTGGTCCGGGATAATTTAGTTGATTTTTCTTGTTTATTTATTTTCATTTTGAATTTTTTTTCTTCCGTAACTTCTTCGTTTGGACTCCAACTGCAAAACTCCAAATATGACAGTTGATCAGAATTTCTCCATGAGTGCAATGGTGCAAGTTACGTGGTCAAATTCCATCATTTGCACGAATTCCATTTTAAGGGCTAAATTTATTAACTAACTAATTAAATAACTAAGGTCAAATTACCAGTTGTTACAGCTAGCACGTATGTTCTATTGTATTTTTCTGTTCCATTATAATTTTATGTGGATTGCTCTCTAATATATTAGGTTTGTAACGGTCCGAGATTTTTGATTTTGAAATTCCAGGTAGTTAGAGAAAAGAAGAAAAGAGATAGAAGAAGAAGAACAGAAAAGAAAACACACAATCTCACATTCACAACAGATAAAATATAATATCCCATAAATAATAGTTATACAAAGGAAAACTGTACTTGTCAAATTACACTTTAATATATATCAGAGTTACAACATATTTACAAACACAGGACAGATAAATCAATCTGTTTCAGATACTATAATATATCACTGCAGAAACTCTCTATACATTCCAGCTCTCCAGCTTGCCCCCTGAGCTCCAGAACGTCCTTACCTGAAAATCTGTAATACTCGGTCTGACCCGAGCATTACATCAAAGTAACACCCGGGTTAGGCTGGAAACCAGCTTGAGTAAATCCATCTAACAAGAAAACAAAGGCATGCAAACTTATATAAACCCGGGGTAACTCGTTATTTACTACGAGCTCACATCTTGCTATAGTCAACACAAAATTCTACAAGCAATTTCTAAGTACCTTCACTTAGTTTCACATAGTTCAGTTATTTAAATCATTCTATTTCATCTTGTTGATTTCACATATCAACCCATAAACATCATTGTAGGTTACCAATCGAAGTGGGTTCGGGTATTACTGATACCTGATCCCGGTTTCTTCGAATACAAAATTATCTTAACTCAAGTGATTCGAATGAAATATGATTCAAACTTTAAATACAGGGTGTAACTGTTTAATCCAACGTATCATATCACATACCAGGGATATCAACTAATCTAAGGTACACAATACCATTAATCATTCATAAGAAAGATTAATTAACCATACCATCTCTAATTTATTCAATTAACTGAGATTGAATTCAATCAATTACTTAAATTTTTGTTAGAACGTGCTTATGAATTAATTGCAAACTAATTAATTAATCATCCAATAGTCCTTCATCTCAATTAATCCTCCTTGAAAATTATTCTTAAATTACACTAAGTAATTTATCTCTAAATTAATCACATAGATTAATTATTCTTAACCATTCACATTAATTAGTCTTTGATTAATTAATAACATTCATTAGTGATCCTAAACCACTTCTAGTAATTTCTCTTTATTAATCATCTTCAATTTAATTTTCCTAAATTACTCACAACTAAAATAATTTAAAGATAAATTCTTTATCTTATTTAATACTTAATTCCATCATTATACTTCCATTGGAAACATTTTGCAAATTTATTCTATAATTGAAAGATTTGGAAACATTCATCAAATCAATTATACAATTAAAAATTTATAACATTTTCTTTACAAATAATAAATTTAAAATAATAAATTTTAATTAATTAAACTTTCTATTTTATTCAAAACTTGTTTAATAAATTCTTATTCTTTTAAATCTTAATTAAACATTCTATTAAACTTTCACTTTAAATATATTTCTTTTTTATAAAACTTATTTATTCTAATATTCTTTTGTACATGTTTTAACACATTTTTTTCTTGAAAACACATTATTTAATAACCGTAAAACTTTTAAAACCTTAAAACTTGACTGCAAACATTTTTCTTTATCCTTCACCTTGATTTTTCTTTACTTAAACGAATCTGGTATAGGTTCATTTTAAAAACATGCATTTTATTTTACTCAAACCTTTAAATCTGCATTTTAAAGGCAGGTATAGGTTCTTAACTAAAACCAAAAATCTTACCACAAAACAGAGAAAAAAAACCCTAGCAACCTCTCCAAAATCCCCGTGTAATACATGAGGACCCTCACCTTCTACGTCTACTTCGAGTTCCACAAGGCCCTACGCGAGAGAAAACTCGAGTTTCACCTCATCACTTTAAACTCCAACGTTTTAGACACAGGTGGCACACGCGTGCATATGCACCGTCACCAGAAGCCACTTCGACCATCGACGAACTCTTCGGCACGTCACTCGTCGCTGCGGCAACCAATCCCCATTCTCAAAACACTAGCGCAAGCTACATATCGAAAATTGAACATCAAGTTGAAAACTGAAACTTGAATCCATGACCAAAACCATCTCGATCTCACACCTCCTACCACCAGTACCTTCCAAACTCCGGCCATATCTCCATGATTCATCCATGAAGCTACCTTTCTATTTCCTGGCAACTCGATTCTTTAGAAATGACTCGGCGTCCATTAATGTAAAATCGACCAAATCTAGGGTTTTAAACCCCTACAACCCACCGCCGCCGCCTCGATGGCCCATCCACCCACCAACCATTTTTCCCATACTTATAGATACCACCTCCACCTTCACTGAAAATCCCGACCACCAAAGGCCACGTGATCAACAGATACTACCCAAAATCCCATCCCCAGTAAATTCCAAAGTTCTCATTCATATCAATATTAAAATTTGGGATTTGTGTTTTAAAAATTCTAACTTCTGAAGGTGATTCAAGATATTGAATTGAATTAACAATTTGTGACATTCAAATTTAACATAAATCTAAGTTTGTTCTGTAAGACTAAATTTACAGCTGTGACATTTCACTAACATGCTTAATACAAATTTTAGCCTAAAATTTAAGTTTAAACCAACTTATTTTGTTTAAAAATGAACACCTATAAATGGTTGAATTGAAGATGGTTTTAAAATTTTGATCTACTATTAACTCTGTGACTAAACACAGAGAAGAACAGGTCAGGTATTTTTTTCCAGAACAACACCAGAAGATACAGGGTTACATCAAAATACTCATACCAACACTATATTCTTCATGGATCAGAGGCTCAGATTTATATTTTAAATGATGTGTTTTACTCCCAAACATCAATTTCGAACAGATTTAAGTATTTAACAAAAGTATTAGATTACTCACCAAATCAAACTTATTTCAAAAATAGGCATGCCACAGAATCTTATATTTCAACCTTTAAATGTTGATGTTATTCACAAGCACCTCAAATCAAATCAGGGAAAAAGGTTGGAATACTCACCATTTTAGTTTGAATAGAAAAGGCATGTAACTGATCTGAATTTTGAAAAGAAACTGGGCATTTACTTTTGATTCTAGATCTACTTGAATTATCCAACTTAAATCTTACTTTGAAGCTTTGATCTTTTGAATTTGGATCTGATATTGCTGCTAGTTGTTTAGAAGATTTAGTTTTAAAAACTGAGAAAATTGAAGCTGCTGATTTCCTGATTAAGTTTCTGGTTTGAGGATATTTTTTTTAAATTATGAAGAAAATTTTGTTTTCCTCTTTATTCATCAAAATAAAAGAGAAGTAAATTAAAATTCAAACATGACACTTGTTACAAATTTTATTACATGTTATACACTTGTCATTGTGGTTTTATATATTGTTTATATTTGTAATTAAAATGTACTTAATATGTTTTATGTATTCATTAATTCCTTAAACCTATATAATACCTTTATACATGTATATTTTGACCTTATATATTTATATTATAAATTTTCAATTTACTTTAATTAATGTCTTATGTGTTTATATTTAAATTTGTTTGAAAATAATAATTTACCTTATTTTAAATAATGTATAAAAGAATTCATCACATTATTATTTGCCTTAAGATAAAGTTTACCAATTAAATATTATTATATTTTGAAAAGATAAATTTAGCCAAATTAAGTATTTATAAAAGAAAAAAACATTAAACTAATATAGTCAAATTTAATAATTATCAGGAGGTTATCAAATACATATCTATCCAAATGTTTTAAAATTTAGTATTTATTATAGTTCAATCCATCTATATACAATTTCCAGATATAGAATTTCATTTGTTCAAACTACAAAACAAATCTAATCCTGTTAATTCAAATTAGTAGATGCCCAAAAATTTGGATTATCACATTCTTCCCCCCTTTGACTCTTTTCGTCCTCGAAAAGGAACGAAGTCAGAATTTATTAAAATGCTTATTATTAGGAAAAATTATTCTTTGAAACACTTTTAAAACACTTTTAAAAATCTACATAATATTATAAAATGGTTTTATAAATAAAAATAAAAACTTTTTATAACTCGATGTTTCAACCAGTCCATCCTTGTTCTCACAGAAATTCGGTCATACGTTGATCAGGCGTAGGACTGAAAATTTATAAGTACTTAGCAGGCCCATTTTCAACACCCGGTGAAAATTCTTAGAAAATAATTTTATTGAAATGATAGAAAATAGTTTTTGAAAATAGAGGATATATCTTTGGTGAGATGCTCTGGAAATCATCACCTCATCCATGGTCGCAGTTACATTCTAGTGTTACGTTGCCATCACAGCAAAAGTCCATGTAACTGCAGGCTCTCCGCGGCCTCTCGATTACGCCATGGATCCCACAACAGATCACAGTTACATCCCAAGGTTACGTTGCTATCACAGCAAAAGTCCATGTAACTGCAGGTCAGCGGCCTCTGATTTTCACTGTCGAAATGAAACTTCTCCTCTCCTACATAGATCGCAGTCTACCGATATAAAATCAAACGCAGACTGTTGGCTCTCAGCGGCACACACGACTTCCGCTATGGTATACTCTACTCATAATCCCCAGGAACTAGTTTTGTGTAGACTCCTCACAGGATCAACTTTAGAATTCCCCCCTTGGGGCTCATGGCAGCACCACCCAGTGGCACTCTTGAGAAGTTCATTTCAAGGGAGCGCCTTTTTCCCCAGATCCATCAGCAAAACATTTTATACTATACACATATAGTATCTTTAAATCATACACCTAGTATGATCTCATACAAAGCTCCTTTACACAAAATCGATTATTCCAAAATCGATAATTTTCAAGCTAGGTTCTCCAAATTCTCATATTGATTTTACCCAAAAATCAAAACATTTCCAAATCCAAAGGTTCCCAAGACTTTTTCTAAAATCCTCATAAGATCCTTTTTATATATATATATACAGATATATAAAATAATTTTTTTTTAAACTTTGGATCATTTCAAACTTGTATAAAACTTCTTTTATACTTCAAACATTTTCAAAAACCCTTTCCTCTTGGTAAAAGATTCAACAAGGGGAGTTTCATTTTATAAAACAAAGATATTTAACTTTGTTTACTCAAAATCAAATATTCAAATTTGATTTCTCTTTCAATCTCATTTTCATTCAAATCCGTACGATGTACACATATAATCCGTACGCTATACCCATCCGATCGCTCACTCGACCACACAATTTCATTTCCGAACTAGTATCGTCCACCCGACTCCATAGTGCGGACATAGATTTGGTTTCTTGATCAGAAACCGTCATTCTCCTTGCATAGTCATAACTATGATAGAGAATATCCAGAACCAATCAACAATCCATATCCAGGTTCGCCTTCGAAAATCGAGTGAAAAATCCCAACTCGGATCGACATATTATCTCGAAATTCTGTGCTCGAATCTGGATCAAATCACTATGCGAATAAAATAACATACGTACACCATACGTATTTATCTTTATTGGTTATTAGCCAAATCAATTCCATTTCTATTCATATTCACTTTTATTTTTATTCACTTACTCATAATTGCTTCAATCCATTTGGATTATCACCTCTATTCTTATCTCGATTGGGTATTTAACCAGTAACAGTTTGAACTCCGACCCTATTATTTAGCAAATAGCTTGAAAATTTTAAAAATAGATAAGTAGTTGGAAAGTAATTACTAGTTTGTAAAATAGGTGTATAATAGTTAGAAAATACTTATAGAAATTTTAGATAATTGCAAAATAATAGTAATATAGTAATTTTATAAAAAAGTTGGAAAATTGTAAAACAGTTTCAAAAATAATTGTAAAACAAGTATAAGATAGTTTGGCTTTTAAAAGAAAGGTTGTATATATAATGAATAGCTTGAAAAAAAATAGGTTTATATTAAAACAATTTATATTAAAAATAGTCCAGAGTCAAATCTGTTCAATTCCCAATCTCCACTTCTAATCAATTCAATTTAAATTTCCCTTTCCTTTTAAATTGACCCAATTTCAATTTAAATAACTTCAATTTCCATTGAAATTGATTCAATCCCCAATTCAAGTTGAATTAACCTCAGTTTCTTTCCAAATTTAACTTTATCCAACCTTGCTCTCAAATTCTACTAATTCAAATAAAACTCTATTGAACTAGTTCCAATTTCAGTTCATTTTAACTCCACTTTGAATTAATCTCAATCTAGAAATCCATTTCCAAATCAAGTTGAATTATTCTTGACTTCTTCCCAAATTCAATTCAAATTCCATTGGAATTTAATACTTATACATCTTCAATCACAATTTTCAATTAACTCAAATCAATTTCAATTTGAACTAATTCAATTCAAAATTTCAAATTTAAACCATCTCGAATTATATAGATTCGAGTTAAATCCTTTAAGTGTTGATTTAATCTTTTAAATCAAATCAATTTATATCTTTAAACCATTTAATTCTGAATCCAAGTTCCATTTAAAAAAAAACTAAAACTTTGAAATTTAATTTATCACCAAATTTAAATTTTGTAACCAAACCTTTTGAAGTTTATCTTAAACATTCAAATCTTAAGTCAAAAATGATTCCATGCATTAATTCACTACATACTAGTAGTTCTTACGTCACATACATTTATCCAAAATAAGAGTCTTACAGAAGTCATAAATCCAGATGCTTTCCTATTACCTAGAGGTTGGGAAGAACAGAGCCCTAGTACTCCTACAAGTATCCTTCCTATGGACTTCGTTCCAAAGGGCAAAGCCCAAACATACACTTCTCAACAGGATGTCCCCACTTATAACATTTACTACTAAATGTTTCTACCCTTTCATCAATCTGGATAACCTTCACGCCTCCAACAGTACGTTCCACAACCTTACTCCTCTTCTTCCTCTCGGAACAATTCCTAGCAATGTGTCCCGGCTTCTTACAATGATAGCAAATAGTCGACTCATTGACCGGTCCAACTGATTTACGCTTCGCCTTCCTTACTTCAGGGTAATGATTTAGAAAATGTCCTTTCTTAGGACACTTAAAGCACAAGACCTCAGAGCGAAACCGATGGAATGTACCCCTCAATTCCTCCCTTGTTTTACTGCACTTGGCTGCGTAATGACCCTTATTAAAGCATCTGTAACGGGTGACATTATCATAAGGTCCTGGTTCAGCCCTTTCCTTAACATGATTCTCATATTCTTGAATATTTTCATCACGATCCCTACGTGCAACTACTCCTTGCTCTCTGCGTCTAACCTTCCATTCTTCACCCTTAGTCATCTCTCTCAAAGACTGAATTCTAAGGGGGCTTCCTAACCTATAAATTAGACTTAATTAGAAGAATTCAACTTTTACTCTTATATCAATATGCTTACCAAGATATACCTTATGTTTTAACATCTTTTTTTTTTTAATTTTCAAACAAAGTTTCAAACAACATCTTATTTCAACATAAGATTACTTTCAAAACTATTCTGAATAATTTATTTATTATTCCCTTTAACAATTTGAAACCAAATTCAATTTATAATGTTCCTTATATGAATGGTACATTCTATTCAATTACTACTCAGATACATAAATTTACCACTTAAATTCTTATTAAATTTCAATAATTTAGCATCCTATTACCTTAATATTTATTACAAAGAAATATTGCCTTACATATCAAATATTGCCTTACATATCAAAATATATTCTTATATAAGATCACTTAAAATCTTTATATAAGAAAATAACAAGTACGCTCCCTCATATATATACACTCAACTCATTCTAGGGTACTATTGACCCTATCCTTAATAAGTAATCCCACCAGAGCCAAGGTTCTCGCTTAACCTCGCTCTGATACCAAATGTAACGGTTCGAGATTTTCGATTCTGAAAATTCCAGATAGTTAGAGAAAAGAAGAAAAGAGATAGAAGAAGAAGAACATAAAAGAAAACACACAATCTCACATTCGCAGCGGATAAAATATAATATCACATAAATAATAGTTATACAAAGGAAAACTGTACTTGTCAAATTACACTTTAATATATATCAGAGTTACAACATATTTACAAATACAGGACAGATAAATCAATCTGTTTCAAATACTATAATATATCACTGCAGAAACTCTCCATACGTTCCAGCTCTCCAGCTCGCCTCCTGAGCTCCAGAACGTCCTTACCTGAAAATCTGTAATACTCGGTCTGACCCGAGCATTACATCAAAGTAACACCCGGGTCAGGCTGGAAACCAGCGTGAGTAAATCCATCTAACGAGAATACAAAGGCATGCAACTTATATAAACCCGGGGTAACTCGTTATTTACTACGAGCTCACATCTTGCTATAGTCAACACATATTTCTACAAGCAATTTCTAAGCACCTTCACTTAGTTTCACATAGTACAGTTATTTAAATCATTCCATTTCATCCTGTTGATTTCACATATCAACCCATAAACATCATTGTAGGTTACCAATCGAAGTGGGTTCGGGTATTACTGATACCTGATCCCGGTTTCTTCGAATACAAAATTATATTAACTCAAGTGATTCGAATGAAATATGATTCAAACTTTAAATACAGGGTGTAACTGTTTAATCCAACGTATCATATCACATACCAGGGATATCAACTAATCTAAGGTACACAATACCATTAATCATTCATAAGAAAGATTAATTAACCATACCATCTCTAATTTATTCAATTAACTGAGATTGAATTCAATCAATTACTTAAATTTTTGTTAGAACGTGCTTATTAATTAATTGCAAACTAATTAATTAATCATCCAATAGTCATTCATCTTAATTAATCCTCCTTGAAAATTATTCTTAAATTACACTAAGTAATTTATCTCTAAATTAATCACATAGATTAATTATTCTTAACCATTCACATTAATTAGTCTTTGATTAATTAATAACGTTCATTAGTGATCCTAAACCGCTTCTAGTAATTTCTCTTTATTAATCATATTCAATTTAATTTTCCTAAATTACTCACAACTAAAATAATTTAAAGATAAATTCTTTATCTTATTTAATACTTAATTCCATCATTATACTTCCATTGGAAACATTTTGCAAATTTATTCTATAATTGAAAGATTTGGAAACATTCATCAAATCAATTATACAATTAAAAATTTATGACATTTTCTTTACAAATAAACAATTTAAAATAATAAATTTTAATTATTTAAACTTTCTAATTTATTCCAAACTTGTTTAATAAATTCTTATCCTTTTAAATCTTAATTAAACATTCTATTAAACTTTCACTTTAAATATATTTCTTTTTTATAAAAATTTATTCTAATATTCTTTTATACATGTTCTAACACATTTTTTTTCTTGAAAACACATTATTTAATAACCGTAAAACTTTTAAAACTTTAAAAGTTGACTGCAAACATTTTGCTTTATCCTTCACCTTGATTTTTCTTTACTTAAACGAATCTGGTATAGGTTCATTTTAAAAACATGCATTTTATTCTACTCAAACCTTTAAATCTGCATTTTAAAGGCCGGTACAGGTTCTTACCTAAAACCAGAAATCTTATCACAAAACAGAGAAAAATAACCCGAGCAACCTCTCCAAAATCCCCGTGTAATACATGAGGACCCTCACCTTCTACATCTACTTCGAGTTCCACAAGGCCCTACGCGAGAGAAAACTCGAGTTTCACCTCATCACTTTAAACTCCAACGTTTTAGACATAGGTGCCACACGCGTGCACATGCACCGTCACCAGAAGCCACTCCGACCATCGACGAACTCTTCGGCACGTCACTCGTCGCTGCGGCAACCAATCCCCATTCTCAAAACACTAGCGCAAGCTACAGATCGAAAATTGAACATCAAGTTGAAAACTGGAACTTGAATCCAAGACCAAAACCATCTCGATCTCGCACCTCCTACCACCAGTACCTTCCAAACTCGGGCCACATCTCCATGATTCATCCACGAAGCTACCTTTCAATTTCCAGGCAACTCGATGCTTTAGAAATGACCCATCGTCCATTAATGTAAAATCGACCAAATCTAGGGTTTTAAACTCCTACAACCCACCGCCGCCGCCTCGATGGCCCATCCACCCACCAACCATTTTTCCCATACTTATCGATACCACCTCCACCTTCACTGAAAATCCCGACCACCAAAGGCCACGTGATCAACAGATATTACCCAAAATCCCATCCCCAGTAAATTCCAAAGTTCTCATTCATATCAATATTAAAATTTGGGATTTGTGTTTTAAAAATTCTAACTTCTGAAGGTGATTCGGGATATTGAATTGAATTAACAATTTGTGACATTCAAATTTATCATAAATCTAAGTTTGTTCTGTAAGACTAAATTTACAGCTGTGACATTTCACTAACATGCTTAATACAAATTTTAGCCTAAAATTTAAGTTTAAACCAACTTATTTTGTTTAAAACTGAACACCTATAAATGTTTGAATTGAAGATGGTTTTAAAATTTTGATCTACTATTAACTCTGTGACTAAACACAGAGAAGAACAGGTCAGGTATTTTTTTTCAGAACAACACCAGAAGATACAGACATCAAAATACACATACCAACACAATATTCTTCATGGATCAGAGGCTCAGATTTATATTTTAAATGATGTGTTTTACTCCCAAACATCAATTTCGAACAGATCTAAGTATTTAACAAAAGTATTAGATTACTCGCCAAAAAAAACTTATTTCAGAAATAGGCATGCCACAGAATCTTATATTTCAACCTTTAAATGTTGATGTTATTCACAAGCACCTCAAATCAAATCAGGGAAAAAGGTTGTAATACTCACCATTTCAGTTTGAACAGAAAAGGCATGTAACTGATCTGAATTTTGAAAAGAAACTGGACATTTACTTTTGATTCAAGATCTGCTTGAATTATCTGACTTAAATCTTACTTTGAAGCTTTGATCTTTTGAATTTGGATTTGATATTGCTGCTAGTTGTTTAGAAGATTTAGTTTTAAAAACTGAGAAAATTGAAGCTGTTGATTTCCTGATTAAATTTCTGGTTTGAGGATTTTTTTTAAATTATAAAGAAAATTTTGTTTTCCTCTTTATTCATCAAAATAAAAGAGAAGTAAACTAAAATTCAAACATGACACTTGTTACAAATTTTATTACATGTTATGACTTGTCATTGTTGTTTTATATATTATTTATATTTGTAATTAAAATGTACTTAATATGTTTTATGTATTCATTAATTCCTTAAACCTATATAATACCTTTGTACATGTATATTTTGACCTTATATATTTATATTATAAATTTTCAATTTACTTTAATTAATGTCTTATGTGTTTATATTTAAATTTGTTTGAAAATAATATTTTAGCTTATTTTAAATAATGTATTAAAGAATTCATCACATTATTATTTGCCTTAAGATAAAGTTTACCAATTAAATATTATTATCTTTTGAAAAGATAAATTTAGCCAAATTAAGTATTTATAAAAGAAAAAAACATTAAACTAATATAGTCAAATTTAATAATTATCAGGAGGTTGTCAAATACATATCTATCCAAATGTTTTAAAATTTAGTATTTATTATAGTTCAATCCATCTGTATACAATTTCCAGATACATAATTTCAATTGTTCAAACTACAAAACAAATCTAATCCTATTAATTCAAATTAGTAGATGCCCAAAAATTTGGGTTATCACAATGTTTATCACAGGTTACCAAATCCAATGATTAATATCCTAATGGACTTGAGTTTCGATTTATTTGAAATTCAGGCCTCTTAAGGTAAGGATTGTTATATCCACTTTGTCCTTTACTTCTTTATAGTGTTATATCGAAGCCAAAAGGCTATTACAATGTTGTGGTGGCAATATCCTTCGTTAATGAATTTTTACAAGGAGCTCTAATATAGGAAAGTACAAATTTCTAATACTTGAATTTTGTTACTGGCCAAAGAGATCCTTGCTACATTAGGAACAATGCCTATTTATAAACATCTTGTAGCTTTATCATTAGTATAGAACTTTTCCCCTGGATTGTTGTCTTATCAAACATGTGGGATTAAGATTAACGCACTTGTTGATATCTAATTTGTTTGCAAATTGATGTGGATTACTAACATGGCATTCTATATATCGCTTTAGACACTTTAGCCCATATGTGTTGTGTAAGCTTTAAGCATCTAAGCCATAAATATATCTGGCGGCTGACTTAGCAATTGATCTTGTTTGCTCACTAAAGCACTTTACACTTTTAGCTATTGCCTTAGGCTGAGTTTTTTGTTTTTATCTGTACATACAAATAACTTGGGGAACTATCTTGTCATAAAGCTTTTGGTTTATACTTTATTATTCTTATATGTTTATATAAAGTTTCAGGGCTAGTTACCAGATCATTTCCTATCGGTTGAAATTTTTTCGGCACCAAATAATTGTATATAGCCTTTTTGATTTATGCATGTTATTTAATTTACAGCTCAGCAAAATTTGGTATAACACATGCTCCCCCAAAGTTAAATTTTACCTTAGTATTAATTAATATTTCAATATTCCATTATAACAAATGTGTGATGGAATTTAAAATCTGACATCATTGTATAACGAGGATTTGATATATGAAATAGGAAAATTTAACATCATCATATAGTGAGGATTTGACATATGAAATAGGAAATTCTAACCTCATCATATAGTAAGGATTTTAAAGTTTAACCACATGGTATGGTCAGGATTTGAGAGTCTAAGCTCATCATGCAGTGAGGATTTGATAAACTTGAATGCCAAAAAAGAAGTAGAATAAATTCTAAAGGCTTATATAGATTACATGCCGAAGCCTTATGTAGCTTATATTCCAAAGGCTTACGTAGATTATGTGTCGAAACTATGTAGATTATGTGCTGAAGGATTATTTACATTCCGTGCCAAAGGCTTTTGTGGATTATATGTCGAAGGCTTCTGTGGATTATATGCCAAAGGCTATGTAGATTATGTGCCGAAGGCTTATGTCGACAATAAGCCGAAGGCTATATAGATTATGTGCCAAAGGTTTGTGTAGATTATGCATTGAAGGCTATGTAGATTATATGTTGAAGGCTTACGTAAATTATATGCTGAAGGCTAGTAGATTATGTGTCGAAGGTTTATGTATATTATGATAGAGTTAGTGGTATGCTCTAAAGGTAATTATGTAATTTGTTACATATATCTAACTCGATAACCAATCTTGTTTGAAATAAAATATGTTTTCTTTCTATTATATACTACGCTATATTAATTAATCAATTTAGCTAAAAATATATTTAATAGAAAATCCATAAATGGTGTTTTGTGGCAGTGGTTACAAATGTTGTAACCATGAGTAAATTATCATAATGAAACTAAACATACTGCTTTGAATATTACTTGTCAAGATGCATCGAGATTAGATATCAATGCATTCTTTAAGACTAGATTATGTAATGCTCCTTAAATGTTGGGCAGTGTATTACTCATGAATTTGGAGCACAAGTGGATTGCATACTGATAGTTATTGGATAACAATGGAATGACTCACTTCATAGTTTTCTGGTTAATATAATAAAGATCAAATAAAAAATATCGACGTGACAAAATTATATAGTTCTCTTGACTTGGGAATACTGTTGATCTTCAATTTGGAAGCTTCATTTTGATTATAATTAAATCGTGGCACGACGTCCATCGAACGACTATAGTTGAGTTGAGTGGAAGCATTAGAATTGAAACACTATTAAAAGTGGGTTCCTCTCTATAGTTATATGAAGTTAGCATCAAGGTCAATTAAAGTCAACCTAAAGTCAAAGTCTTTGGCCAGAACAATTTTTTTTAATAATAATCGGTATTATTGAACCAAGGACTGTTTGTTTGGACTCTAGATTTGAACATGAACGATGTTGGAATTTTTACCATTACTAAATTCCTTATGTCCAAAGTGATGTAGTTTTGACAAAGAGGATTGGTGTAAATAATGTCACTATTGGATAAAGTTTAACAAATTATTATTGGATTTTTACCAAAACTGTAACGCCCCACCCCGAGACCCACCTTAGCAAAAAGAATTAACAAGTAATTCCGTCTACTAAAGCGGAGAATAGGGCTGGTTAAGGGCGACCATCTATAATTTTGTCTTAAACATCCATTGAGTACGTCGATAAATGCAATATAATTTTTTTTTTCAACTCAAGTGGATCGACATACCCAGTAAATGCTTAATCCAAAACTATAGGTGGCTAACGGATCTATCAGAACAAAATACAATAACTGAATGTAAACTACATCACAGAACAGTAACCAACATCATATATATACATATACACTGATACACGTTCAGTACAATACAATATGAATACAATAAAGGTGGTACACGACCACACCATATACATCGAATCAAATGTAAGAACATCAGAATATGCGGAAGAAATAAACTACTCAAGAGAAAGAAGAGCTGATATCCAACATCAACTTCAAGCTAAGCCCAATAAATGATACCTGAAACAACTCGGTCTGACCCGAGTGAAAACACACGGGTCAGTCTAGCTAGAACTTATCATTAGTAAAGGTGATGATAAGAGATAAGGGGAAAACCATTCCATCATTACCAATGGAATGATATAGGTCATCAAGTTATCTCTAGAGTGATACATCAATGGTTCATCATGATTGCATAGAGGAATACAATATGTATATTAGATAGACATGGTTTATCTAATTATATATATAACCGAATGAAATGGGTGAGGATATGGACCATAAAGTAAATCTTCATAAGATAATTAAACTACAAGAATCCATCATAAATAAAACCCATCTAATAGAAACTTCTTAATTATTATACCTCATCTCATCGGTATAAATATAAATAGATCTAAAATCCATCATTAAACTCATTATAAAGAAATTTCCATAATCATTTATACCTCATATCATTGGTATAAATATAAATCTATCTTAAATCTATTATCAACACTCATCATAAAAGCATTACCATAATTTATACCTCATCTCATTGGTATAAATATATATAATGTCTCAAATCCATCTTGATAGAGCCCGAAAAGAATCCAAAACATCATATTCGAAATCATCATAAAACCATGTATATAAATAAGCCCTTTTCTTACATAAGGCTATAATAAAGCATCATCATCAAAACAGTGAAAACGAAACATCTAAACTTCATGGAAAACAGCACGTGCTTTACATCTTGACTAGTACTACCATTATTTGGTACCATTCATCTTGATGACTTGGGGTCACATAATATCATAACATCGTGATCATCTTGATTGACTATAGTCGGAAACATCTTGATGACACCCAGTCACAAAAACCCGAGTAATAACATCGTGATGATTGGAGTCGAGTAATAACCTCATGAACATCGTGATGACTCCAATCGAGTACTCGGTTTGTAGCACTAGTAACATCGTGAATGTGTCTCAACTTCTCGAATAGGAACCCAAAAGGCGAGAACGTATATCCCATACTATACGTTCTCCCCTAATGGTTTACTAATCGTTAGTTGGTTCCACATTAGAAAACATCATAAAGCATCAGAACCATCATAAAACTCACTCTGCCTCATCTCATCGGCGAGTTAATATAATACCACACTCATCTCTTCTCATCGACGAGTAATGGTTCCATCGTGACTTGTCTCATTTCATCGACAAGTAAAAATCATCATAACCATCTTAACTTCATAAATCATCATAAACATCTTAACTTCATGAATACTTCATAAATAGATTTACCTCATATCATCGGCAAATGCAATTAAATCTCATAATGGTTTCTCATAAACCATAATCTCCGAAAAGGAAAATCTCATCTCAAGACTCGCCTCATCTCATCGGCAAGTAAAACAGCATCTTTAAGTGGTTCTCAACAATTTTTACTCTCATAATAGGAGATCTCGAACATCTCAACTCGCCAAATATTGGCTACTCGGATAATTCCTATAATAGGAATTGAAAATCTTAAATATTAACTCAAGATACAATACTCAAGAGGTTTCGATCGTACAAGTCCGGAATTAACCGAAAAAGCAAACTCATGTGTCCCATACCACATGTTTTACTAGATCGTTTAATTCTCTTTCTCATACGTCCGAAAAGTGCAAAAACGTGTGTCTTTATATAGAAAATATATTTTTGCTAAATCAGGTTTTGAAATAAATTTCAGAAAATATTTAAGAAATCGATTTGAAAATCTCTTTATAATTTAGAAATATTAATTGTATCATATTTTATACGAAATCAATTTTTAAAATATATTTCTTAGAACAATAGATAAAATATGAGCACTTTTGGAAAAATAGTTTGAAAATACGTGCACATGTGCTCGGAATCATAATGAAAACATCACATAATGAATCATTAAAATCCCAATGAAGGATTCATGAAAATCCGGGCTTCTATATAGTAGAAGCAACCCAAATATAGTCAAAAGAATCATGGTTTATCCCTTGAATAAGATAATATAACACTCAAGATCTATATTAAAATTTATCATCAAAGACTTGCTCGAACAATTTAAGAAAATAAATGATTCAATACTAGAGCATATATGATATAAAGCTCTCAATATATGTACTGAAATGGGCATCAAAACCATGTTCGGGAAAACATAAAAGAAAACACCAAAAGCTGGTGCAACAATTCAAGATACATAGAAATAAACTTTGGCATTTTGCCCAGACCTGTGTATTGTTTGTTCAGTTTGCCTCTTTTAAGTTCATAATTTGAGAAAACACAAAACATAAAAGTTGTAGACGACATCCTAAGCTTTCCAGAACATTAAAAATCATCGAATTCCGATAAGAAATGCAAAAGATATGGATAAAACAATTCTGAGATTTGAATTTCACAACTTCTATCGTTTTGTCTCGGGACAGCGACAAACCATTGCATTTTTTACCACACTAACATCAAAATTACCGAATACTCAAAACATGAAAGTTGTAGAATACGATTTAAACTTTCCGGAACATCTAAAATTATTAAAATCGGTTAAGAAACAAGAAAGTTATGTCAAAATTCGTTTCAGCTACGTGCACAGAGCAAATCTTGGTTTTGCTCTCGGGATAACAATAGAAAAATTAGATTTTGACATACCTAACCTCAGAATTACAGAAAACTTAATACATGAAAGTTGTAGAACACGACTTATGCTTTCCGGAACATCTAAAATTATTAAAATCGGTTAAGAAATAAGGAAGTTATGTCAATATTCGTTTCAGCTACGTGCACAGAGCAAATCTTGGTTTTGCTCTCGGGATAACAATAGAAAAATTAGATTTTGACATACCTAACCTCAGAAATACAGAAAACTTAATACATGAAAGTTGTAGAACACGATTTAAGCTTTCCGGAACATCTAAAATTATTAAAATCGGTTAAGAAATAAGGAAGTTATGTCAATATTCGTTTCAGCTACGTGCACAGAGCAAATCTTGGTTTTGCTCTCGGGATAACAATAGAAAATTTCGATTTTGACATACATAACCTCAAAATTACAGAAAAGTTAATAAATGAAAGTTGTAGTATAGGATTTAAGCTTTCCGGACCATTTAAATTTATTAAAATCGGATAAGGGATGAAGAAGTTATTGTCAAATTAGTTTCAGTTTCAAAGATGGACAGAATTCAATAAAAACATCAACCAAAAAAAAAAATCAATATTCTCAACCTATGTGCATATATCTTTGCATTTGAAGCTTTACTTCAGCTAGAGATTGTGAGTTTATTAACTCACCTTGCTGTTTTGATGCAAAGTCTCGGATTTCGGCTGGAAGATGAGAGCTTGGAGCTAGAATATGCTTCAAATACCTATAAAAACTCAAAAAGAAACATGCAAGCCCAAAAAAAGGGATTACATACAACCCTATTACACAAATTAATTTTTTTTGATGAAATAGTTCAGTTTTGGAGTAGATTACCTGTAGAATATGTTTTAATTTGAAAGAAAACATCAAGTTTTTGGTTTGGTTTGGAGATTTGGCTTGGATTTTGAAGTTTGTGGAGTGGGTTTCTAATTCTTATTTACTGGAAAGAGGAAGAAGAAGATGAGGTAGAAATGAATGTACAGGAAATTCTATTTTCTCCTTTCAAACCTAGGATAAGTGGGCTTGGACCCAACAATTAAAAGAAAAAAAAAAATCAAATAGCCCAAGTTTTAATTTATGTGCATACACAATTATGCATAAGTTACACTATTTTACAAAACAAATCACATTTCTCTCATGTTTTAAAACCAAACAAAATATGAAAACATACAAACATATTAAATAAAATGTTTACATAAAAAAAAAAGATAATTTTAATTTTTAAAACATTTTTTTTATTACTAAATTCCTTTATTTAAAAAAATGCACTATTTACTCAAATAAACGAATAAAATCATGTTTTTAACTCCTAAAATTCCACAAAATTTATTTTATCACTTAAAAAAATATTTCAAACCATTTCAAAGCATTATTTACAGAAAAAAAACTTATTTTTAACCCAATTTCCATCTTTTATTTCAATAAACAACCTTTAAAAATCAAATACTTCCTTTAAAAATTATTAAAAGAAGTAATTGGCAATAATTAATAAAATTATTGCATTTTCTCCAAATAAAAACTATTTTTCATTTATTATTAACCGAAACAAATAAAATATAGTTTCAAACTTTATTTTCTTATTTTATTCCAAAATTTATTGTTTATTCCAAATAAACAATTTAATTTCTCCAATTTTATTTTAGTTCACAATATTAAATTATAACTACCATTATAATTTAATATTTATAGGTAATCTCCAAAACCAGGGTTGTTACAGACTCCTCCCCTTAAAAAAAATTGCGTCCACGCAATTTCTATAATGGAAGTTATCTATAACACTTATTTCATCACAACAAGATTCAAATCGAAAGATAGGATTATAGATATTCACCCTCAACAGAGGATGAAAGGATCAGGACTAGTTTGCTCGGCAAATCCTGTGATTTCACAAGTACAATACTTAGAGTTAGCAGACCATAGAATTTCATAAGCAGAACATTCTTATTTTTTTTCTCAACATCCTTTAACTTTTAAATCTCAATTCTCAACATTTGAAAATTTATCAAACTCTTTACTATATTACTTAGTAAGTAATATAAAATTCAAAGTTAAAATTCAAATTTCTTCTCTTGCTTCAAAATAAATTTATAAATAAATGGCATTGCCTCGCCACTGAATCCCTAATAAATAGATATGCTCGTTGGCTGCAGAGTCGATCGAACGATCAAAACTGCCTTGCCACTCTGATACTCGTCTCTAAAATCAATGGCTGCAATTAGCATTCAAAAATAAATTTAATATTTAATCTCAAACATTATTTTCAAAATCTCAATTTTTAAAACACAAACCATCGTGTCTGATTGTCTCATCATAGCATTTAGGAGATTCCTATCGATAACGTTGATCGGGCGTATCGACTAGAACTCTTAACTACTCGATGGACAACCCAACACTCTCAAATTATTTTTATAAAAGAAATATTACTCATGTAAATATATTCTCAAAAATTCTTTGATTTTTTTTTTTTTAAAATATCTCAAAGCTCAAATTTCTCTTTAAAACTCATATATTTATATAGCTTCAAAACTCAAACCAAAGAACATTAAGAGAATGCATCGAGATATTCCCAGAATACCCGATTCTCAAAATCAATAGAAGGAGATAGAGTGTTCGTCAATCTTACGATGTCACGAGCCACTCCCAAAAATCATCAAGATACAGGATAAGCAAGATATTCTTCTCGAAGGAGAAGAAGAAACAATCCACGAATCACTACTTCAGTCGGAGTAATGCTAAAGGATAACATTGATTGAGTATATGAAAAAAAAACACTCAAACGAAGCTGAATGATAAACTCATCAAACTTGAACAATCTAGAAATTCGCCTCATTCCTTAGTGGATATCCGCATGGAAGGATAACCGAAGTGCTAGGAAAAAGGTTACCTCAACACTCGATTGTACCGATTGGATGTCAAATCCAAACGGACTCACAAAACTCAACAAAGTCACCTTGACTGGAATTCGAGATATATCATCAACATCTCGATACTCAAGAGTGAATACAGAAACTTCAGAATCATCACTAACATTCCAAAGTGATAGAAATAATAACCTAATCAAATTAGGATGCCTAAATAAATATAGGATCCTGTAACAACAAAAGAATCGGACTTAACATCAAATAAGTCAATCCATCACAAATCAGATACATTTCAAGATAGTGAGTAATAAACAAATACTCACTAAAGCAACAACAAATAGAGAACTCAGAATGCTCACAACAAGCCAATCATTGTGGATCCCTTTAGTAGGATTCACAACTCTCAAAGGAATGCAACGAGAATGCTCAAAGAAATCAATCAGCTCCATCGATACGAATTCACTCGTATCGATAAAAATAAGAATAGAACAATCCTAAATAAGATTTTATAAAAGACAAGATGACATCAAACTCTATTATGGAACACTATAGAATATAATATATCTATATTCCTATACATATTCCACCTCAACAATCCCAAAACTCAAAAAAGAATCAAGGCTCAATTTGAAAGCAAGCTCGAAAAAAAGACAATGATTCATCCGTATTGTACTTTGATGTATCATGATATACGTACTGTTCTGTGTTTATCCTACTTTGTTCTGACCACAGCTCTGATACCAAGCTGTAACGCCCCACCCCGAGACCCACCTTAGCAAAAAGAATTAACAAGTAATTCCGTCTACTAAAGCGGAGAATAGGGCTGGTTAAGGGCGACCATCTATAATTTTGTCTTAAACATCCATTGAGTACGTCGATAAATGCAATATAATTTTTTTTTTCAACTCAAGTGGATCGACATACCCAGTAAATGCTTAATCCAAAACTATAGGTGGCTAACGGATCTATCAGAACAAAATACAATAACTGAATGTAAACTACATCACAGAACAGTAACCAACATCATATATATACATATACACTGATACACGTTCAGTACAATACAATATGAATACAATAAAGGTGGTACACGACCACACCATATACATCGAATCAAATGTAAGAACATCAGAATATGCGGAAGAAATAAACTACTCAAGAGAAAGAAGAGCTGATATCCAACATCAACTTCAAGCTAAGCCCAATAAATGATACCTGAAACAACTCGGTCTGACCCGAGTGAAAACACACGGGTCAGTCTAGCTAGAACTTATCATTAGTAAAGGTGATGATAAGAGATAAGGGGAAAACCATTCCATCATTACCAATGGAATGATATAGGTCATCAAGTTATCTCTAGAGTGATACATCAATGGTTCATCATGATTGCATAGAGGAATACAATATGTATATTAGATAGACATGGTTTATCTAATTATATATATAACCGAATGAAATGGGTGAGGATATGGACCATAAAGTAAATCTTCATAAGATAATTAAACTACAAGAATCCATCATAAATAAAACCCATCTAATAGAAACTTCTTAATTATTATACCTCATCTCATCGGTATAAATATAAATAGATCTAAAATCCATCATTAAACTCATTATAAAGAAATTTCCATAATCATTTATACCTCATATCATTGGTATAAATATAAATCTATCTTAAATCTATTATCAACACTCATCATAAAAGCATTACCATAATTTATACCTCATCTCATTGGTATAAATATATATAATGTCTCAAATCCATCTTGATAGAGCCCGAAAAGAATCCAAAACATCATATTCGAAATCATCATAAAACCATGTATATAAATAAGCCCTTTTCTTACATAAGGCTATAATAAAGCATCATCATCAAAACAGTGAAAACGAAACATCTAAACTTCATGGAAAACAGCACGTGCTTTACATCTTGACTAGTACTACCATTATTTGGTACCATTCATCTTGATGACTTGGGGTCACATAATATCATAACATCGTGATCATCTTGATTGACTATAGTCGGAAACATCTTGATGACACCCAGTCACAAAAACCCGAGTAATAACATCGTGATGATTGGAGTCGAGTAATAACCTCATGAACATCGTGATGACTCCAATCGAGTACTCGGTTTGTAGCACTAGTAACATCGTGAATGTGTCTCAACTTCTCGAATAGGAACCCAAAAGGCGAGAACGTATATCCCATACTATACGTTCTCCCCTAATGGTTTACTAATCGTTAGTTGGTTCCACATTAGAAAACATCATAAAGCATCAGAACCATCATAAAACTCACTCTGCCTCATCTCATCGGCGAGTTAATATAATACCACACTCATCTCTTCTCATCGACGAGTAATGGTTCCATCGTGACTTGTCTCATTTCATCGACAAGTAAAAATCATCATAACCATCTTAACTTCATAAATCATCATAAACATCTTAACTTCATGAATACTTCATAAATAGATTTACCTCATATCATCGGCAAATGCAATTAAATCTCATAATGGTTTCTCATAAACCATAATCTCCGAAAAGGAAAATCTCATCTCAAGACTCGCCTCATCTCATCGGCAAGTAAAACAGCATCTTTAAGTGGTTCTCAACAATTTTTACTCTCATAATAGGAGATCTCGAACATCTCAACTCGCCAAATATTGGCTATTCGGATAATTCCTATAATAGGAATTGAAAATCTTAAATATTAACTCAAGATACAATACTCAAGAGGTTTCGATCGTACAAGTCCGGAATTAACCGAAAAAGCAAACTCATGTGTCCCATACCACATGTTTTACTAGATCGTTTAATTCTCTTTCTCATACGTCCGAAAAGTGCAAAAACGTGTGTCTTTATATAGAAAATATATTTTTGCTAAATCAGGTTTTGAAATAAATTTCAGAAAATATTTAAGAAATCGATTTGAAAATCTCTTTATAATTTAGAAATATTAATTGTATCATATTTTATACGAAATCAATTTTTAAAATATATTTCTTAGAACAATAGATAAAATATGAGCACTTTTGGAAAAATAGTTTGAAAATACGTGCACATGTGCTCGGAATCATAATGAAAACATCACATAATGAATCATTAAAATCCCAATGAAGGATTCATGAAAATCCGGGCTTCTATATAGTAGAAGCAACCCAAATATAGTCAAAAGAATCATGGTTTATCCCTTGAATAAGATAATATAACACTCAAGATCTATATTAAAATTTATCATCAAAGACTTGCTCGAACAATTTAAGAAAATAAATGATTCAATACTAGAGCATATATGATATAAAGCTCTCAATATATGTACTGAAATGGGCATCAAAACCATGTTCGGGAAAACATAAAAGAAAACACCAAAAGCTGGTGCAACAATTCAAGATACATAGAAATAAACTTTGGCATTTTGCCCAGACCTGTGTATTGTTTGTTCAGTTTGCCTCTTTTAAGTTCATAATTTGAGAAAACACAAAACATAAAAGTTGTAGACGACATCCTAAGCTTTCCAGAACATTAAAAATCATCGAATTCCGATAAGAAATGCAAAAGATATGGATAAAACAATTCTGAGATTTGAATTTCACAACTTCTATCGTTTTGTCTCGGGACAGCGACAAACCATTGCATTTTTTACCACACTAACATCAAAATTACCGAATACTCAAAACATGAAAGTTGTAGAATACGATTTAAACTTTCCGGAACATCTAAAATTATTAAAATCGGTTAAGAAACAAGAAAGTTATGTCAAAATTCGTTTCAGCTACGTGCACAGAGCAAATCTTGGTTTTGCTCTCGGGATAACAATAGAAAAATTAGATTTTGACATACCTAACCTCAGAATTACAGAAAACTTAATACATGAAAGTTGTAGAACACGACTTATGCTTTCCGGAACATCTAAAATTATTAAAATCGGTTAAGAAATAAGGAAGTTATGTCAATATTCGTTTCAGCTACGTGCACAGAGCAAATCTTGGTTTTGCTCTCGGGATAACAATAGAAAAATTAGATTTTGACATACCTAACCTCAGAAATACAGAAAACTTAATACATGAAAGTTGTAGAACACGATTTAAGCTTTCCGGAACATCTAAAATTATTAAAATCGGTTAAGAAATAAGGAAGTTATGTCAATATTCGTTTCAGCTACGTGCACAGAGCAAATCTTGGTTTTGCTCTCGGGATAACAATAGAAAATTTCGATTTTGACATACATAACCTCAAAATTACAGAAAAGTTAATAAATGAAAGTTGTAGTATAGGATTTAAGCTTTCCGGACCATTTAAATTTATTAAAATCGGATAAGGGATGAAGAAGTTATTGTCAAATTAGTTTCAGTTTCAAAGATGGACAGAATTCAATAAAAACATCAACCAAAAAAAAAAATCAATATTCTCAACCTATGTGCATATATCTTTGCATTTGAAGCTTTACTTCAGCTAGAGATTGTGAGTTTATTAACTCACCTTGCTGTTTTGATGCAAAGTCTCGGATTTCGGCTGGAAGATGAGAGCTTGGAGCTAGAATATGCTTCAAATACCTATAAAAACTCAAAAAGAAACATGCAAGCCCAAAAAAAGGGATTACATACAACCCTATTACACAAATTAATTTTTTTTGATGAAATAGTTCAGTTTTGGAGTAGATTACCTGTAGAATATGTTTTAATTTGAAAGAAAACATCAAGTTTTTGGTTTGGTTTGGAGATTTGGCTTGGATTTTGAAGTTTGTGGAGTGGGTTTCTAATTCTTATTTACTGGAAAGAGGAAGAAGAAGATGAGGTAGAAATGAATGTACAGGAAATTCTATTTTCTCCTTTCAAACCTAGGATAAGTGGGCTTGGACCCAACAATTAAAAGAAAAAAAAAAATCAAATAGCCCAAGTTTTAATTTATGTGCATACACAATTATGCATAAGTTACACTATTTTACAAAACAAATCACATTTCTCTCATGTTTTAAAACCAAACAAAATATGAAAACATACAAACATATTAAATAAAATGTTTACATAAAAAAAAAAGATAATTTTAATTTTTAAAACATTTTTTTTTATTACTAAATTCCTTTATTTAAAAAAATGCACTATTTACTCAAATAAACGAATAAAATCATGTTTTTAACTCCTAAAATTCCACAAAATTTATTTTATCACTTAAAAAAATATTTCAAACCATTTCAAAGCATTATTTACAGAAAAAAAACTTATTTTTAACCCAATTTCCATCTTTTATTTCAATAAACAACCTTTAAAAATCAAATACTTCCTTTAAAAATTATTAAAAGAAGTAATTGGCAATAATTAATAAAATTATTGCATTTTCTCCAAATAAAAACTATTTTTCATTTATTATTAACCGAAACAAATAAAATATAGTTTCAAACTTTATTTTCTTATTTTATTCCAAAATTCATTGTTTATTCCAAATAAACAATTTAATTTCTCCAATTTTATTTTAGTTCACAATATTAAATTATAACTACCATTATAATTTAATATTTATAGGTAATCTCCAAAACCAGGGTTGTTACAAAAACTAAGCGATAAATTTGGCCATAATGTCACACCACCTGCTAAGTGATGCGTGAAAGTTAATATTTGTAATGTTCAATATTAATCACTGACCAATTTTACACCTAAGAGTCAAACAGTCAAAATGTTGAATATTTATTTTATCACCTAATTTGATTAATTTATAAATTGTTGTAAATTAATTAATTATTTAATCTTTATGTAATATATTATATAATTTTATTTGATGTATACAACAACATGAAATAGTGTGTTCATAATAGTTATGTGTGTATGTATATATATATATATATATTGATCGATATACGATATCAATACGCGTTTAAATAAGATTTAAAATTACATTAAATATTGCTCGGACTTGGACCAGATTTAATGCCTATAGGGGCATGGTATTTTTTGCTGCAAGAAGCTTGATTTGGAGGGGCAATATGATGGTAATTAGAGAGGATTTTTAACGACTAAAAGAGCAGTAAGTGAGAGATACAAGGATAAGATCCATTTTTCACTCTCTTGACTTCCAATGCCACTTCATTACATCATTAAAAAACAAAGACATTTTTCACCTTCCTCTCATAAATTTTCGGCCAGAAATCCCTTCTCCAAGTCCTAAAAATCCTAATACAAAGTTATATAAAAACATTTCTATTCGATCGTCATTGGTAAGATAATTCGGGAGCTAGCAACTTCTTATTTTTAAAGGGATTCAAGGGGACCAATTCAACATTTCAACATGTACACAAAGGCTTTGGCGAAAGGTAATTCTTTGTTTTATTTAGTTATGTCATATTTATAAATTATTTATATAATAGGATGTTAGGTCATATTATTTTGTATATTGAAATGCTATCACAATTGGTTGGTTGTGTATATTATTATATTTATATAAATAATAAAATTATTTTTACATGCTCACTTATCGGATGCTCGCGGCCTAAAAATAATAAAAGGTGTATAAGTATATATTAATGTTATTATAAAATAAAATGATTAGATTAATTAAAATCCTTATTTAAAAGATTAATAATATATATATATATATATATATCATACGTTTAAAAATCTTGAATTTTTTTTCATGCATTAAATGCATTTGGTAAATCATATAAATATATTAAATATTTATCTAACCTAATTTTTTTAATGTAATTTGAATATATATGTATGTATATATGGATTACAAATAATAAAATTTTATATAAAGATATCACTTTAATATATATTATGCATAACGCTTTCGAAAATAATATTATAAACATATAATTTTATATAGATTTTAAAATTTAAAATGATTTAAGATGCAAAACCGAAATGAAAATTATAAAAAAATTATATGTGTCGCTGAGTGGAAATTCGCAGAAATAATATAGATATCTAGTTATATATATATATATATATATTTATATGCATTGTATAAATTAATTTAAAGTAAAATAAAATTTTATTTTATTATATTATTCACGGATATCATATTAAAGTATACAGACATATATGTATATGTTAAAACAAATTATTTTATAAAGTAATTTAATGATTTAATTATACACACACACATATATTTGCAAACACACACAGATATATATATATATATATATAATTTTTATATGTTTTATATATAAATTGTTTAAAACTAACAACTAATATGCATATACATATATACATACATACATATATATATATATATATATAGTATATTTACTTAAATATATTATTATGATATAAATATATACACGTTTGGACAATAAATAGAATACAATATGGGCTAACATGTCCGTTGCGGTGTAAATTCTAGCATTTATGCATGCACATGTCAAATCATGTACACATTATTCTGTCGCTCATGTACGCACATAGATATGTGTATATGATAACCTATATAATATAATTATATAATATAAAACCTTGTTTATAAATTCAAGTGAAATAGTAATTTTATTTAACTGTAAATTTAGAAATGTTATAAATAAATTAGACTACATAAGCTTACTCAAGATCTAATAATGGATTTTTTTTTTGAAATTTACCCATTTACACCACTACAAGCCGGTCGAATTCTAACTATGGTTTAAGAGCCTAATATGCTATGCAACCTAAATTAATCATATTAGGACTAACTAATTAAGCTTACAACCTAGTTAGTAAGGTATCTAAAAAAGGCAGTATCTAAGATAGATTGTTAGACGATCAAATATCATGCCCTACCTCTCTACAGTCCAGGCCCAAACAAATATGTGAAACCAAATGTTGCCAATAGTGGAAAAGGTCCAATTTTAATTGTGCCTTGGGATAATTTCAAAATTGTTTTGAAATTAAAATATAAGTTTTTAGATTTAAAAGTTAAATTTGAAATAAAAATATATTATAACTGTAATAATACAGATTTTCAAATTTTTTTGAAAACTAGAATACACGTTTTAAATTTAAAATAACACATATATTATAACGTTATAATATAATTTTTCAAAATGTTTGAAAATATTATTTATTATTAAAATAATAAAATAAATGAATTGAATAATTTAATTAACTAAACATATATACATGCATTGAATCCAAAGTGGTACAACAAACAAAAACATGTTGGAAAGTTGAAATCTAGCAAATGCTGTAAGAAAATTAAAGAACACATAAGAATTTTTATAGTGGTTCGGCAATCTCTGGCCTACACCACTGTTATCTTTATTAGTCATTGATTTGGAAGAGAATTCGAGAAGATTAGAGAGATTCGTAAGCCATACATAAAAAGGATTAATAGGTTCTTAAGCCTTGAATTGCAATAATGTCTTCCTTGGTGACCACCATAAAGAGATATAGGAGATGAAGAAGATGGAGTGCCGAAAAGCTAAGTTTCAATAGCCATAAGGTTTGTATTTATAAGAATTCGCCATTAGACTCATAGGTCCACGAATTAGAAGGTTTGGATCTAAGTCCGTAGGCGCTCAAATGCCAAAGTAGGTCCAATCAACAATAGAAACCACTTGGTATCGATTGGTTTTCATTAGGATATTCTCGAATTTTTTTCTTCTATTTCACCTTCCTATCTCTAATTCATTGGATTCCAAACAGTTTTCCTTAAAGGTGGATTTTTTTCTTGTTAACTTCCTTGACAGTGTTTGTCTTTTTCCTGCTTTCTGTGCTTTCTTCTCATGGTTCCTTAGAATTGCTTACTTATTCTTAAAAGAAAATGCTCCTTACAATCACCTGAGGCAGTGCTTCGACTACAAAATGATGTAGGAGGTCGAAAGTGGAGAGGAAAGCTCTCGGTACCGAGTGGTCCACTTTGCTCCATTCTCTTTGAAACTTGTTAAGTATGATCTTATGATCCTTCTAAGCATGTTTCCAAGTTCATGAATCGTTTCATCTTCATCTTGGCATTCTAACTTCCATTGAAAATCTGATTGGTCGAAAAACCAATTAACACTTGCCTTCTCGAGTATGTTTTCGATGGAAATAAAGCGTGCTTTGGATCAAGATGGGTATTGTCTACTATCCTCTATTTCGATTAGTTGCTCAGGAATTGCTTCGTAGCATTCCCTTCATTCTATATGTATTCTTTTATCTGCCTTTCATAGTTGGAATTCCATTCCTCGTGCTAAGGATAAGATCTATTCCTTGAAGATCATTCTATGGCTTAATTAAGCTTGCTCTTCCACTGGTTTGACTTTACATTGGTTCCCGGCTTAAAAATTCCTCTCGGTACTAAGAGGTTCTTCTTGGCAGCGAGAGCGTTCATCTTACCTCGAGTGCTATAAATGCAACACTTAAACGATATTTACTTCCCTTTTTTAATTTCCACTTCCATTCATGCCGATAAATTTCCTGCCGACTCCTTCGAATTCGATCTCAAAGACCCAGTCGATCTCCTCAAACCATCGGTAGCCACTTCCGACTCCCTTAACGTCACCGTTACCAAAGAGATCACCACTGTTCCCCAAAAACTCTCGGCCCTAACCACTTTTATGCTTAACTAAAATAGATTGCCACCAAAGCCTTCTCATTGCCGCCGATTTCCATTGCTTCTTATGAGAGCTTAAGTTCAACTTTCATTTTTAAGTTCGTGTCCTTCTTCAAAGAATTCATAGGCGGGTTGTCATTCTAACAATGTGAGTTTGGATCATTTCGACGAGTGATCGGTTGGAGCAAAGTTATAATTTTCCTAAGGTTATGCTTGGGTCTGATTCGAGGTGCAATAGGGTTTAATTCGGGTTGTGCTTGAGGAAATTGTTTGAATCTTTGTAACTCTAATTCTCGAATAGAAAAATCTTTTAAGTTGCTTCGATTGACATTTTCACGACCAAACATGTCCATTCAATGCTAATACTTCAGTTTTGTTTCGAAGAATGGCTGTATCAAGCTTTTCCATTGCATCGTTCTTCTATTTCCTACACATTTCATGCTCCTGAGAAAGAAAACCTTCTGTGTCACTATGGATAGCGTTTCATTGTCGATTATCCTTTGTTAATGGTTAAGATTCGATGCACAGTTCTGTCATGCGGTGTGGCTTATTTTTAGCATGAGCGGGCTATTACATAGGATGGTCTTTCATCATGTATAGGACACGCAATTTACACTGTGTAGATTAACACTTTCATATGCCTCAGCCAACTTTTGAAATCCAATCATTCAACACATGTTGACATTCTTTGGATTACGAACATTGGTTATGCGAGTTTAATACATGAAATAAAACATAACTGATCATGTTAAACGCAAAGTTTTCCTATCCAGAATTACTTTCGATCTCCATGTCTTTAGAGTAGTGCTGGGACATCTTCAACTCTCGAAGTTGGATCCCCCATAGCTTAGGCTTCACCATCTATACCTGTCGGATTCAATCTTTCAGTTACTGCTGAGTTACATAGCGTAGTTGTACCAATGGGCCCAATGCAAAATAACCTCCCACTTAAACGAAAATGCCAGTCTAAGAATCTTTGATGACCTACCAAAATAAATGCCTACAATTCTTACTCTGAAGATGCTTCAAAACATATGCCGCCAACATAAGATTCTTAAAAGTAATGTACTTCTCCCAACTTTGGGTGAATGAGCACACCAACCTTCATTGGGAATCACAACATATAACCAGTATATATTCCTAGGCAGTACTATACCACCCTTTAATCCGTTTCTTCAAATTATTCTCTAAAAGTTAGGGTTGGCTCCTCCTCAAGTTCATCCGAATGGGTATGCTCTCATGAGCTCTCTATACATGTTCTTAATGAGTCGGTTTCAATGGTCCCTATACTTTAATGAGCTAACTTATCTTCTACACTTCAAACAATGACACATCTTACTATCTAATATGATCATCAAGGCCTGGTGCAAGTGCAATGTCATCGAAAAGCTTTATAATAACCATTCTAGTTTTAAGAATGAATACTTCTTTGTTCGGTGCCTATATGGCTTCGATGGGTATTGGCTTTCTAGAAGTAAGATTTCTTCCTCTTTGCTCTTGGGGTACTTGGATTCCTTTTGTCCAAGTAATTAACCTATTGTTCACTTCCTTGTAGATATTCCTTCTTGAGTTGTTCATGACGAGCATGCTGACACTTTGACAGCTTTAAAGGAGTTCAGCTTCCAACATTGCACCATTGCATATCTCTTGGCCAACGAGAACCTTCGATGGTATGGTCTTCTGCTCCCAAATAAGTTCACTATCCCTTAATCACCTTCACCAAATAGCTCGAGAGCATCTACCTGATCTTTCGTTCGCACACGCAGCTCTGATGAGAATTTTCAAAAGGAAGTTGCAGGTTTGTCGGTCGTGCCGCATGTTGAGGTGCCCGTTGGAAGGGGAGTAGAAACATGAGCTACAAGCCCTAGGAGAAAAAGACGAAGGGGCTAGAATGCCATCAATCCTAGAGAAGTGTGAAAGTGTTAGGAGGAGAGAAAGGAAAGAATAGGTAAGGGATAAGGAAGGCGAGGAAGGAGATAAAATTCTTGATAGTAGCAACGGTTATATAGTGCCAGTGCGGAGGGAGATGAATCATTCAACAAGACATCTTCTGAAGGCCCTATGCTTCCTGCCTTGTTCCATCTAGAGCACATCGTTGTCGATTCTTTTACGAAATCCGAGGAAACTGGAGATTACCTTCAAGTGAAGAAACTCCTCCAGCTTATTCCTAGAGAGATATTTTCGCTAGCTTGAGCAATTTTGACATCTCTATTGGTGATCTCCTTGCTGATGTCTCTCCAAACTTCGTCTTCTTGGTTTAAGGAAATTGGATGAAGGTGGAAAGACACGATTTTTACTTCTATTTGAACATGATCAATAGAGTACTTAGGTGATCATTAGCATACTGCACTTCACTAGGATCACGAACACATATCCATCCATTCGTTTGTATTCTAAACTTTCAATTCTTACACTATCATTCTTATTATTCTAAGTTCCACGGTTGGAGATAAATATCGCAAACTCCTGCACAATGCGAGCGAGTTTAGATGGAAAACACCCGACACAAATCCACCTTATTCTAGTTATCGAGGTCATTATGATACCAATGAAGAAAGGTTCAGAAGGAAGGAACAAGAAGCGGAGTAGGACCATAGGGCTGAAAGGGAAAGAAAGTAAAGGTATGCAAAAGAGAAGCTATTCTCTGATCAACCCAAACGTCACAAAGAGTCATAAGTTCATCATGGCTCTTCCTTTGGCACTACTTTGCCTCGCATTAAATCTTAACTTCCTCCCTACCAAAAAATCTAGTTTCAAAGTCTTTGATTACTATTGCCCTCCATACCGTAAGGGATTCTCTACTCCCTTGTCCTCTCTTCCGCCTGCTCCACCCCTCTTGCAGGCTGCCTTTCTCAATCTTTTCTTATAAGGTGTTATGTTCAATCAGGACATCGAGGACATTCCAAAGGAAGTGGTAGACCAAGATCTCTAGAGGGTTCAAAAGTATGTTGAGTAGATCAATAAAATGGAATAAACTATGCTTCGCTCTCTCCAAGGTCAACAAAATCAAATATACAAACATCCAGTCCTTTGATTGTAAATAGAAAACCTATGAAAGGATCATCAAGAATCATAAGGCGGATATGAAGAAAATAAGGGCATAAAGAGACTTGGCCTTCAAATCCAAAGCTAGCGCCGTGACTTGATGGCCGAAATGAAGAAGGCCCATCATGATTCTATTATCGTGTTGTAAAACACACTGAAGATTGCCCATAAAGAAGGCTCAAATCTGGAATTGAAAATTATTGAGATGGACCTAGCCATCACTTAAAAGAACGAATTCATTCAAGCTAGGGACCAAAGTACCAAAGAGCAAGCGACTGAACTTCAAAAGCTCCATGCCGAAAACAAGAAGCTTACCGACAACTTGCTCGTATTGAAAGTAAGAAACTCGATACTGATATCTAGCTTATCATTTCCAAGAAAGAGGTTACAAGGCTTAATGAAGAGAAGGCAAAGGAAAGAGAGGAGTTGAATGGTACTCTTTAGCACTTCTATGTAAGTGTGGTTACACACAAGAACTTAAAGTGGTTGGGAAGCCCATATGCCAAGACCTTTATGATACTTGGGAGGAGGTGATACATCACTCTAATGCAACTGATGAAGACTTCATCAAAAAACTAAAAGCCAAGTGCCACGATGTTGAAGACATATCCAGGTTCGAGGAGGCAAAGATCATACTTGCCGTAGAAGAAGCCACCGTCACTATTGTCGCTATTTAGGCTTCCATTGGCCCAAGTGCATCGAGTCAAGCTGATTCATTAGCTTTAATATCCAAAGAACCCACGGTGGATATTTCAAAGTGCGAGGGGGCCAGCTCCATGGCCACCCTGGCCATCTCAGCTCCTGTAGCAACTGCTCTCGTCAAGCCACACATTTATCACTTTATTGATTGTCCAATTCAAAATTCTTCCAAAGAGGGCGAACTTCCCAAATCTTCTACCTCTTGATCAACCTCGAGTGATGGTATATCTCTTGTTTTTCTGTGTTTGAGAAACTTCAGTTCTTGTGTGAATCCATCACCGACCTTTATCATTCTATTTATTAACTTATAGGTCAATTTCATCTTCTTCCTCCACCTCCAGCTACTAAAGAATTAGGTTCTATGGCTATTTTCTATATGTCAACCTCCATTTCCTCTAGACTCGTCTCTTCCACTCCCTCCTCTAGCTCTTTCCCAGGACTTGATTCCAAGAAAATAGAGGCTTTGGAGAACTTGGAGGATGCATTTCTGTCCCAGGAGGACATCCTTGTCGCCACTAGTGTCGTAGACCCAACCGACCACAGTTCAATGGCGGAAAGATTAAAAGCCAATTTTAGAAAGATTATAGTCAAGACCGAGCCTGGCAATGGAAAGGATATTTCCTCTATGCATACAAGCCCTACTTCCAAGCTCCCTATGATTAAACTTAGGCCGCCAAAACTCAAGATTATATCTTCCAAGACTTCTAATAAGACGACCAATGAGCCTCATACCGCTACTAGAGGCGAGACTTCCCAATTTTGAGGGAGAAAACCCTAAAGGAAGGGTAATCAAGGATTAACAGAAGCATAAGATGCGTCCCAGCAGTTCCAGGGGAAAAGGTAGAAAGAAAGGGAAAAAAACAAGTAAGGGATTCCTAAAGCTTGTGGGCATGGTGGCACCATTTTTTGTACTCATTGTACTCTCTCTTTTTTTGTAAACAGGCCGTGTTTATGTGGAAGCAGCCCTGCAATCTTTGTATAGATAAGCTTTAAGCAATGAAAGATTATTTTGTCTTGTAATCTTTGTTTTCACTTTACTTTCTACGCTTTTATATTTCGTACCTGCCTGTGTGCAACTGCCTATGTGAAATTGATATAACTGCTTATCCTACAATTTATCCATATTATATACCTATTTCCATCCAACGTTTCCATTCACCGCAACTATATGCATGTAAATGGAATTCTTGTGATTGCTCTAGTTATATACCATTGTTTTAAACCATTTTATAGTCGTCAAAGTGTTTCAATTGGCAAAATATGATGATCGGTTAACAACTCCGCTGTTATTCCTGTTCATGTTGGGTCGAGTCTCTTCCGACCAACCGCTAATCTTGAAAACCTAAGTACCATACTGTTCCTTGTTGCCACGAGGCAACAATTGTAATATTTATTTCCTTTCTATATATTCTTTCCATAAATTAGATCAAATTCATGAAAGTTGTTTTTTAAAATGCCGAGCTCTAGGTATTATTAGGAGTTAAACATTGTAGGGCAAATTTTCTAATTGGCCCTAGTTCGATTGCTCCTTCCCAATCTTGATCCTAAATCGAAAGGGTCCGATAATACCTAATTTTCAATTGTTAACAATTATCCTCGCTTACCCTAGGCCAAGCATTTCTTGCTAGGCGCTAGTGTAGCCGTAGAAATCCATTTCAAACACTAGCTCCTATGTCCTAGAATCGGTGGTCTAACCGCTCAATTTCGAACATCCCTTCTGGATGTTTTCAATTTTAAGGGAACGGTCGTTACCTACAAGCTAGGGTTGAATTATCCTATCAACTCTTGTATGGTTAGTATTACTCGGGGTTGCCAAACTCTGGGCAATAGCTTATACCTGTAAAATCGAGGTCGAATTTTTTGATTGACCCTTGATGAGTTTTCCTTTCTGACATCGCCAATCATTGAGAAACTCCTGATTCCTGAAGGTTATGGTTGAATTATTTGATCGATTCGTAAATGATTTTTCCCTTTCTGATGGTACCGAACTCTAGGCAATGCCAGATTCATGATGGTTGTGGTCGAATTATCCGATTAAACCCTATAAGAGTTTCCATTCCCGATGTCACTAATCTACGATCAATGCTAGATACTTGAAGTTAGGGTTGAATTATCCAATCAACCCTTATAAGAATTTTCCCTTCCCGACTTGGCCTATCTCGAAATAATGCCAAATTCCTAAAGGTTAAGGTTGAATTATCTGGTTGACCCCTGTAAGAATTTGCCCTTCCCAAAAATCTCCAGGCAATGGCAGATTCTTGAAGGTTGGGGTCGAGTTATCTCATGATCCCCAAATTGATTTTTCTTCCCGATGTCACCAATCTTAGGACAATGCCATATTCCTAAAGGTTAGGGTCAAATTATCCGATCGACTCCTAGGTGCAAGATTCCTAAATGTTGGGTTCAAATTTTCTGATCGACCCCTGCAACTATGCTCCTCGACCATGATCCAAGGCATAGAAAGTATGTTCCTTGTCACACTAGTAATCGCGTAGTATGGTAATTTTTCTTACAAGAACACGGTCCCAACAATTTGAGAAGCTAATTAATTATTAAATATGAAAAACATGGTAAGTCCTACCTTTTTATGCTGCCCCGAGAATCCTTGGGTGGCTTATTGCAAAAATAAACTAAAAAAGCTAAGTGTAGTAGAGTCATAGCAATTTGTTATTCCCTGCGTGTGGAATCGGAATCCCATCAATCATTGCAAGCTTGAAAGTTTCATCTTCGAGCTTTTGATTAATTACATATGGTCCTTTCTAGTTCTGACCAAGTGCTCCTATACCCCAAGGGAGATCATTTTTAATGGAATCCACTATGTCAAAAATATGATTTTGGACCTTAACATTGAATTGTCATGCAACTCTTTAGTGGTGAACAACTATCCTTAACTCCGCTCCTTCCTATTTTTCATCAACCTAATCAAGGGACTCAAGCAAGTGTTCATCGTTTGCCTTTGGATCATAATGCCTTTTACGATGAGATGGATTTCCAATTCTATCGGGATTAAAGCTTTTGACCCGTATGCTTGAGTGAACGGTGTATGTCAAGTTAAAAACTTGTGGGTTTTCCTATGAGGTACCATTGAAAAGATCTTCTCGATTCGATACCTCTTATAGAAACCCTTGAACTCGTTACTTTCAAACTAAGTTCTGTTGTCCATTAGGATCTTTTATGCTACTCCGAACCTGCAAATGGTGTTCTTATTTGCATAGTCGATCGCTATTTTCATTGTAATCGTGGTAAGCGGCTCCGCTTTAGCCTACTTTATGAAGTAATCCACCATGACTATTGCATATTTAGATCCTCCTTTCTTGATCGGTAGCACACCTATCAAATCAATTTCCCAAATCACAAAGGCCATGCGCTAACAATTTGTGTAAGTTATGTATATGGGGATCGTGGATTCTTTGCCAATCTCTAGCAACAGTCGCACCATTTGGTGTAAATAGCTGCATCACTATTAATTGTTGGCTAGAAGTACTCGCAGTAATGTACCTTTTAGCTATAGTCTGCCTCTAACAACCTTGCTCTAAGGCATACTTGAAATTAAAAGTAAATTAAACTTAAAGTTGACTTTTAAATCGAAAACCCAAGTCCACTAAAGTATAGATCATTGGTTTGGTATGCTATGAAAAAATATATTAGAGCGTTAATGGTAGTAATTCACAGCGGGAAAAAGAAAATATAATAGATTAATATAATTGCCGACCAAAATCAACGTCTCAAATGTCAAGAGCCTTAGCCAGACAACTGCTCCAAATCAACACCAGTAACTGCCCTTCTAAATCCTATGTATTGTAATTAGAAGGGGGTTAGAACAACGCTCTAGTGACTGGTAAATTATACATCTTGTACATAACACTAGCTTATGCAATTGTTCACTAATATGTGTTATGTTAGATATTAGTATTAGTCGTTCGACTCCATTGCTACGTACAAACCATACCCATCTACACCAGGTAGATCTATGTCTATATAGGTATACACACACACACACCCCAAGTCCACTAATGGACCCAGATATTATCCCCACTAATATCAATCGCTCAGTACCTCGTAACGATCCATCGCCATCATATCCTCAAGGGAAATCCTACCATACACACCGACGACCTCCAGTCCACAATTTTAGTCTAAGAGGACTAATACTTCAGGGATTTTTCACATATGCCATCCTTTTGCATACTTTTGTGTACTTCTGTTGATGCTAAAAATAGGCATCAACACCTAATAGAATCTAGTAGAGATTAAATGAAGAACGAAATCAAAGCAGAGCAAAAATCATAAATGAACACACAGATTTTTATAGTGGTTCTCCAACCTTGGTCTATGTCCACTTCATATTTTTATTGATCTTGCACTTGATTATGATTATAAGAATGTTTGAATCAGCTGGTATCCATTAATGTAAAAATAAATAATAAAATTGGAAGAGCCTTTTCAGCAGAAAGAAGGATCCCTTTTCCAATGCCATGCCTGCTGCATTTATAGGGGAAGATGTGCATAGATTGGATTTAAATTTCGGTAGACGAGGCCACCCAAAAATTTCCAACCCCATCGGGACCCACAATAGGGATCGAAACCGATCCCTATTAGTATTCCCAAATGAACTGCAATCCCTATAGGGGATGCCCATGATATGAGCTACCTGCTTCCCAAATTTTATGCAATTTCGACGTATGGTTTGTGTTATATCACATTTTCCATGAAATTGTGTTGCTTGAATTCTAATTTCTGCCGATCCCTCCAAAGGGAGTTATGTTGATCCCTTTAACTTCCTCCAATTGGAATGAAGTCCCCAAGGGGCGTTCCATATATTGTAACAGGCTTATGCTTCATATTTCATGTCAATTAGACGAGTAAAACTTAAGCTATTGCTCAATCTTTGGTGCGATGTAAGTTGTCTCCTCATTCTAGCCGATCCCTAAGGAGGAAAGAGGGCCAATCCCTCTTTCTTCATCCTTTGGAGATGCGATCCCTAAGGTAGGCTCCCTAGAGTCCCCACAAGTTGTTCCCAAAGTTTCATGTGTAATGGATTTGTAGGATTTGAGATACCGATCGATCATCGTTGAATTGAGCTGTAGAATCGGTATGATACGATCTATAGTGTTGAATATGGGTAATACCGATCCATCTTCAGTGAGTAGCGAGTTTTCATGCTTCTGCTTTGATACTGCTTCATATTATCATCTATGCTTGATTTTCGGACCCTACAATCATTGCTATGGGCTACTAGTCTTGATAACAGTTGAGTCTAACTTGTCCAGTCAGTTCGGATATAGCTGGGTCAAAATGCCAGATAACATCTACCCCATCTTGTTATGTGCATGACATGCTTTAAATCGAAGCAAGTTAAAGTCAATAGAAAGAAATCCATCCAGTTTCCTGAATAGTCGCTATCCTTGCGTTGAATTATCTTCCTGAAGTGTTGTATCCCTCTTTGATTGTCGTGACGCTTGGTCAATTGCCAACATTATAAATTCAGGATTGTATTCCATTAGTTGCTATCTGTGTTCGGTTCTATAGGGCTAGTAAGCTTTGGCTATCTAATCCAATCTTTTCTTTAAAATCAAAATGAAAATTCATTTTCTTTCGATTTCAAGAAGTCGAATTTTTTGAATATACACGTGCATGTTTGGGTACATGTTCTTATTATTTTCTTCTAGATGAGAGGGGACTTCACGTTCTATAGGGATGATAGCCTCAGAGATGTAAGGAAGGGAGAACGAAGTATGGCTGATCGTGGACTTGTGGGTGGTTCTGTAAGCCTATAATGTTATTAGAAGTTCATCCACCCACTTGTCTCTATCTTTATCCAAATGTTTCTTCAAAATAGACTCCATGATTTTGTTTTTTCAACCTGTCCATTTGCTTGAGGGTGAGAAACTGCTAAAAATCTCTTTTCAATATGACGTCAACAACATAATTCTTTAAATTTAGCGCTGTCGAATTGGGTTCCATTATCAGTTACAATTGTTTATGAAAGGCCAAAATGACAGATGATGTTCCAGACAATGAAGTTGATTATTTTCTTCATCGAGATCGTGATAAAAATTTCTGCTTCAGCCTATTTGGTGAAATGATTAACTGCTACATGCCGTATTTTGCACCACCTTTAGAATCGGCAAGAAGCTAATGATGTCAATACCACAAGGGGAAAATGACTATGGAGTGATCATTTGAGTAATTTCCATTGGTGGGGCTCTCGGAATTTTTGCAAACCCTAGCACTCGTCGCATTGTCAAACGTGATCGACTGCATCTCGATTGACAGTTAGCCAGTAATACCCGTAGCGAAGTAACTTCTTTGTCAGGGTTTTCCCTCGTGTGTGATCACCGCATTCTTCTTTATGGACTTCTCTCAAGACTTATTTGATTTCATCATAGGCGATACATGAAGACAAGGGAACGAAGAAACCTTTTCTATACATGACTCCTTCTAGGATAATGCAACATGAAACTTTAGGGAGGATCTATTATTTTTTTTCATTCATCCATCTAGAAAGGATCCTCTATTGTAGATAGTCATTGATAGGAGTCATCCATGACTCCTTTTCTGACTCCACCTTTAAGGTCTAGTTAATTTCCATATGACAATGCTTGGAATGCTAATTATTTCAACTAGGACAAAGTCTATTTGTTGCGCAACCCCAGAACTAGCCAACTTGGCTAGTGACTCGGGTTTTCATTTTGTTCTTCGAGGATGCATGTAATAATGTAATACTCAAAGTCAGCTAGTAGCTCTTGGACCTGACCGAGATAAGGAGCAAGACGCCACCCCTTAGCACGATAATCTTCTTAACTTGGCATACTACTAACCAAGAATCACAAGAGTTATGTAAAGTTTCCACTTCCAGTTCTCTAGCAAGTTTTAGCTTGGGGGTTATGGCTTCATACTTAGCTTTATTATTTGTTGTAGGAAAGTCAATTTTCAAGGCATGGCAAATCGATCGTTCCTCGAGAGTCATTAACACAACTCCGTGCTAGAACACTGATCATTGGATGCTCTATACATGTATATTTTTCATCGGTTGGTCCGTTATCCACTTCTCTTTAGATAGTCATCTAATGCAGTGAATTCAAGTATGAAGTCTGCTAACGTCTGTCCCTTTATATATCTTCAAGGAAGCTAAGAGATATCAAATTGCTTAGCTTGATATTCCATTTGAGCAACCTTCCAGACGTCGAAGGTTGCTGTAAGACCTATCATATTCTGTGTAGACTTTTATGGGGTGAGCCTAGAAGTAAGGGCGAAGCTTTCACGACGCAATCAACAGGCAATACATGAGCTTTTCCAGCTTTGGGTAGTTTCTCTCAACACCTGTCGATCGCTTGCTAATATAATATACTGGCCTTTGGATCCGATTCTCTTCACGTAGTAGCATGGCACTTATGGCGTGTGCCAGTACCGCTAAATAGATGTATAAGTCTTCACGATCCAGTGGCTTGGATAGGATAGGAGGTCTCACTAATTGAGCTGTGATCTGATCTTCTGGACCTATGATGGGTCATCATGGTTGACCATATGTCGATCATTAGCTCAATGGGTGTAGCCTTGGATTCTTTGGCATCCTCTTTTTCATCTTTGTGGTTTATATCTTTATAGAACCGACTGTGCCGTTGTTGCTTGATGTTGCCATTATGCTGTGAGCTAAAAAATGCTTAAATGGATTTGCCCAAGCAACGGGATCGGTTTCGATCCCTTGTTTTAGTGGAACATGGTAATTTGACTTGAATATATTAAACCATGTGAACTCGAAATCAAACAATAGGATATGCCATATATGACTTGCATACTTGAACTAGCATATGTCCTTGAACCAGATGTTTACCACTTCAGACTTGAATATATTAGCATATTTGTATGGATTGTAACATGTGCCCTGAGTGAACTTGAATACGAATGCCAGATTCCTATATGCCGGTAGTCGATCCTTGAGTTCAAGCATAATTGTTTACTTAACAATCAATGTGAAATTCGGTTGGGATGGTCAATGATGACGGTCACTCCAGTCAAATCCTAGAGTCTTAGCATGAATTGTTGAGTCTGATAGTGATGGGTTTTAGATGCTTTTAGCGACTATCTACGATGTTTAAAGGCTAGGCTTAAAGGAGCATTGAATCAAATACCAAGTAGAGTTTAGTCTTGTATATTCGAGTAATGCGCTTTCCATTCAATGTACTCATGATCTGTTACTCGTTGTTTGGGTTGGAGTGAAGGTCAGCTACGAATAAGCTTATGCATCAATTTAGACAATTCTATCTCCTGGATTCCTTTGGATTATAGCCTCAAGTCATCGTAAAAACCAGATACGAGTCAAAGTATTGAGCTATCGCAGTCAGTCTTTGAATTGTCACGCTTCTACCCCCAATCTCAAATTGATAAATGTACTACATGGATGGTTGAGTCTCATTCTTATCATATATAATTACACCTAAGCTCCAAGGACTTAGAGTTGTTCGATGAATGGTCGGTTCACATTCATCTTGTTTCTTGCTCGTGCCCCCAAGTATAGGCCGTACGTCGATAAGTAGGAAGGCAAGTCATGTCCAATCAGTGATTTATGCTCTCCTTGCTGGACCAAAGGCAAGGATCAGTGCGTGGATGGTCGAGTCACGTCCATTTCATATTATTCTTGTAGCCGGATCATGGAAGAGTCAATGATTGAACGGTCGCATCGCATTCATTTGGAGATAGACGGTCAATCACATCCATTTTGGTTCATATTCTCCCGCTAGATCTAGGGATAGAGTTGGCTCGGGTGCTGTCAGGTCATGCTCATCCGATTTCATGCTCCTCTTGATAGATCTAAGGAGGGTGTTGGAGAATTAATGATTTAGCCACACTTGTTCGTGGTTTACTCTCCTATCCGCACTCTGGTGATTGAAATTTTTTGGATTACATCTGGGTCACATCCGTTTGTGTTTTATGTGGATTGATATTGACCGTCGACCCAATAGGACAATATAGAAATCTTGGACCGACGTTGCCTGTCGGATCAGTGGTACGATATGGTTGGTTGCCCGTAACTTCGGATGTCGTTTCGATTGGTTTTGTACCTTAAGCTGTAAAGATCACCCATCCTGAGATATAGTTAGATGTCATATTTGGTTTATATTAGTTTATACTATCGTTCCTATTCTTAGGTTAGCAGAATTAGTTTGTGGACTGTCTAATTCCATCCGTAGTGAGTTTATACTCATCCTGTTGAGTTAAGTTTGGAATTTGTGGAATATTAAGTGGTCGAACTACACTCATCTATATTTTTACTCATATCTACACTCTGGGGATAAGAGTTTGTTGGCGGGTGTTCAAACCGCACCCAATTAGTGTTTATACTCCAATCCATACCGAGGGAACAAATTTGTTTGCTGGATGGTTGAACCGTGTCCTTGTCTTGGTTTGGATTTTGGGCTCGCCAATGTCCGGGAAAGGCTTGGATAGTTCACCATACCTCAGGCGCAAACTAGGCCATGGTTGGATGTATCAGATCCTCTTTAGGTTGGATGATTGAACCACTTCCAATTTTGGTTTGGGTTCTTAAACTGCCTCTGCATCAAGGGAACGAGTCGATGCCTGGACAGTAATACAACATCCACCTTCATTTGGATCCAATTTCTACTGAGCCTTGGAAGTAAGATGAGTGTTCTGAAGAATTTCAAGCTCGAGTAGGGGAGGAGATGGTAAGAATGCATCCACTTTGAGTCGTGTGTTTGCCCTCAAGTAAAGGGCAAGAGTTGAGGAGCGGACGGTCGAACCGCGTCCACTTTTGTTGTTTATACTCTGGCCCATGCTTTGGGGACCAGAGTTTTTTGATGGGTAGTCAGTCACACCCGTTTGATGTTTATACTCCGATCCGTGCTTTGGGAACCAGAGTTGATCGATGGCTATTTACCGCATCCATCCTTTTGTGTTTATACTCCAATTCGCACTTTAAGAACTAGAGTTTTATGATGGGTGATTAGTCACACCTGTTTGATGTTTATACTCCGGTCCGTGCTCTAGGAACTGGAGTTGATTGTTGGACGATCGAAAACATCCATCTTTTTGTGTTTATACTCGATCCATACTATAGGGAGCAGAGTTTTATGATAGATGGTCAGTCATATCCATTTGATGTTTATACTCTGATCCGTGCTCTAGGAACCAGAGTTGATCGATGGATGGTCGAACTACATCCATAGTTTTGTGTTTATATCTTGATCTGCATCATGGGGATCAGATTTTTATGATGTGTGGTAAGTCACACCCATTTGATGTTTATACTCTTGTTCGCACTTTGGGAACTAGAGTTGATCGATGGAAGGTCGAACCATGTCCATCCTTTTGCATTTATACTCTGATCCACACTCTAGGAGCTAGAGTTGATCAAAGGACAACCATGTACATCTTTTTGAGTTTATACTTTGATCCACACTCTAGGAACCAGAGTTTTATGATGGGTGGTTAGTCACACCCATTCAATGTTTATACTTCGGTCCGCGTTCTGGGGACTAGAATTGGCCAATTGACGGTCGAACCATGTCCATCCTTTTGCTTTGTACTCCTCTCGACAAGTCGGGGGAGAGAGTTTTTGGTTGGACGATCAAGTCATATCCACCTCAATCTATAGTCATGTCCACATGTTGAGGGTGGTGGTTGATGAGTAGGCAGTCAGTCATGCCTACTTTAAGTGGAGCTTTTGAATCACCTCCTATGTTTAGGGCAGGAGTTAATATGTGGAAAATTGCATACACTTTAGTTGGATCTCGATTGCGCTGATCTTCGGGAGAGGCATAAGTATTTTGGCTAACTTCTATTATGAGATAGGGAGTCGATGGTTGGGTTACATCCACTTCAAGTCTTTCTTTGGTCTTTAAGTCAAGGGTGTAGGTTGATGAGTGGATGGTTAGTCGTGTCCACTTTGTATTAGATTCTGACCATGCCGGCCTCTTAGTAAGGCATAGATGTTCAGTTAGAGTTAAAGCACAGAGTAGGAAGTGGATGGATGAGTCACACCCATTTTCCATTTCGAGTCCTTGCCCCCAAGTTAGTGGTATATGGTAGCCGATGAGCGTTTGAATCACGCTCTTCTTGATGATTCTCCAAAGGTCCGGTCATGGTCTGTGGAGGTTGGTTGTCCCCCAAATATAATTACTTGGTCACCTGCATCTTTTGGCAGTAGTTTAGTTTAAGTTGGTCATAGTTTGCAACATAATTGAAAATGAAATAAATCTTATTGATTAGTGAAGTAGAGTCGAATACTCGTTATTCTACTTTGCTCCAGCCCTCCTCCGCTAGAAGTCAACATAGATGGTCCAATTGATAATCAAAGGTCATTATCGATAAGCGTCAGATGTTCCCTACCCGCCATTCTGTGGGGCTTGCACGTATTATTGATGCTTTCCTTTCCGGGTCCGCTTTCTGATCATATCTCGGAGATTTCTGCAATTGCTAGTGTTATGACCGTATTTATCTTTAAATATAAAACATTTCCTTGATTTCTTTTGGATTTCGGTGGACTCTCTCGAGGCTAGTTTCTAGTGTTGCTTCAATTCGTGAGTCTCCAAGTAGAATTTTTTTGATGGAATCATTCAAAGGAGTGTATGAGTTGGATTTTGGGATTCTGGCTCATCTTCTAGAATATGTGTCCTCATCCAAGGCCTCAATGCTGCCTCGCTTTGACTCTCTTCGGCCAATAAGCCTGCATCATTCTTTCTCCTAGTCTATTATACCTTCCTCCCTGCTTAGGTTCTATTTCACTTTGTAACATAAATGATTCAAGGTTATATGAAGCTCTTCGGGTAACCAATCACAAAAGTGCGTCTCGGGGTTGATTCCTTATCAACGCCATCAGTATGATATTCTCACTGAGATTGCTCACTTTAGAGACAGTGGTGGTAAATATCTGCCAAATGTATTTGAGCAGCTCGCTTGGTGCTTGGGATAAGTTGGAGAGACTCTTAAGTCAACTGATTAAACAAGGAGATGGACCTGGGCAGTCACTGCGTAAATTACATGATTGATTGCTACTCCCTCGAGGAATATGGGAAAGAATCAGCATTTAATTGCATTCATCCCTCTGGCAGAATTCATATGCCCCTCATTTTACATGAGATGCTCTTAGGGGTCTATGTTTCTAGAATACGCCGATATAGTTGGCATATTGAATCTCTTGGGATATTTTGCATATTGAATAGCTTCAATAAATGGGTTTTGATTAGGAGAAATGATTTAGTCGTCGTTAGTCCGATCCATTTTTAAGTTATGGCTATTTGTAATGCTTGCTAATGTTGTATCCATGATTGTCTAACGTGTGACAGATTATTGATAATTTACTTAGAGTCCGACCTGAGAAAATTTATTATTTTCTTGGAGAAAATTTTGGTTTTACCTGAGTTTGACCTTGGGGCAAAACCTCTTGGGTTTGCTTTGCTCGAATGGGTGACTACTTCAGGTTCGACTTTGATGATGGATAACTGTACTTTGAGATGGCATAATAAGTGGCACCGGGCGGTTGTCACACAGTCCATCATATCATAGTTGGCAGTTCAGGCGTTTGGAAGTTGGTCAGTTGATATCAGTCGTAATCTACACTAGAAGCCTGATCCAGTAACCCATCCCAATTCGCTTTTTGGTTCTCTAGCCTTTGGGTGTACCATTTGAGTTGCAGTTCCTTGTCCACTCCATGGCTGCAATTCAGCACTGCCGCTTGAACTCTTCTGCCCCGGTCATCCACAATATGTAAGGGAAGCGGATAGAACGCATCGTCATTAAGTCGAGTTTCGAATCCAGAATATGGGGGCAGTCCGCTGCGGCATGTACCCGATCGATATAGGGATCGACTGAATTCCATGGTAAGGGTCAGTGGTATAGGGTTCACTAGACGAATGTGAAATAAGGATCGGCAGTGGATAGACCGATCATATGAGGGATCGGTAATATGGAGGGATCGATCATATGGAGTGAACGGTCATATGAGGGATCGGTAATATGGAGGGATCAGACATATAAAGGATCATACATATGGAGAGATCGGTCATATGAGGGGTCAGTCATAATAAAGGATCGGTAATATGGAGGGATTGGTCATATGAGGGATTGGTCACTTTTGCTAAGGGATCGATATATACACCTTTTAAAGGGATCGGTATACATACCTTGTAGAGGGATTGGTATATATACCATATAGATCCAAATATATATACCTTGCAGTGGGATCAGTATATATGATTTAAGAGGGATTGATATATATACCCTAGAAAGGGATCAATATATATACCTTGCAGAGTGATCGGTATAGATGCTCAGTATTGACGTCTTTGGACGAACTAGTATTGAGCACGTACATGTATTTAGAAGTCGAATGAATTGCTTTGGTGAGGGTTCGGTCATTTAGGATAAGGGATCAGTTGCCTTTGAAATTGGAGGGATCAACCATATTGGTTTTGAGGGAGATCGGCCATTTTGGCCTTGAGAGAGGGATCAACCATCTAGGCTTCGAGAAAGGGATCGACAATTTTGGCTAACTTGAGTGCAAACTTCAGCATTTGATCCAAAGAACTTGCATACATGAGTGAATCATATCCCTTACAAATGGACATAAACATATGAACAATCCAAGCAAGAACACTAGCATAGTCAAATCCTCCAAAAACACGGGAAGTAGACTTAGTTCCTTTGACTGATGTGCACGTAAATGTGCATATTTTTACTTCCATATTTAACCTAATTTTATTAGATAAATGAGCATATAGGGTATTTTAACATGTTTAGACCAAAATTTCAATTATTTTCAATTCATCGTTTATTCATCTTCATGTGGGGGCAAAACGATCATTTTTGTGGGTATACTAATTTAGAGAATATTTATTTGCACATTTTATTTTTATCTGTAGGAAATTGGATGGAAATATATAAAGTGGCTTCATGAATAAGAAAAGGCAAATGAAGATGAAAATAAATAAATTCATGAAATCATGGAGGACCCCACCTACCCACTTACCATGATCTATAATTAGAAGCTAATGCACATGTTAGAGGAGATTGAAGTTACATGCACATGTAATAGTGGATTATGTCATGTTAATGGCAACTTGGAGGCCACACTTCTTAGAAGAGTATTCTGGGAGTTCCCTAAAATATGGATTAGGGTTTTAAGCATGTATAAATATCCCTTATGTTTCATCTAATAAAGTTCTTAGCCTCCTCTTTAGTTAGTTTAGTTGTAGGCGCATATTATATATATAAACTCTCTTTCTCTCTTTCATGGCTTCTTAGCCTTTTTCTCTTATGTAATTTTTTTAATGCAATTTAATTTCATGCTCTTTTAATTACTGTTCTTACTTTATGCAATCAATATAGTTTGTATTTCATGCTTGTAGATTAGCATTTTATTTTATTTTAATTAGCTCTTTTCTTACTTTGCTTTCATTCTCCTTTTCTTTTGTTTCATGTTGAACACTGCATTTGTTGAAATGAAAACGAATATAAGAAGCTAAAAACCCTTCAATTTAGGAGAATGAAACTCTCTTAATCATGTAGTTTCAAATTTTTATTAATTTTCGATCTCTTTTTGTGCTTAATAGAAATGTTTGGTGTGGCTAAATTTGGTTGTTTAGCTTTGAATTTGACAACCTATATTGTTGACACCAAATAGACTATGCTTAAACGAACATAAACACTAATTACCTCTACATCTACATATAATGTTGGTAATGAAGTGGATTTGAAATCAAAATTTGATGGTTTATATTACTAATCAATCGTAAACAGATCATGCATAGAATGGATTTTATTTTCAACTTCATTGTCATTTTCATGAGAATTAACCAGTGGCTTATTCGGTGTGTTAAAATTTGATGGTTTATGTTGGGATAATTAATAACACAAATACACTATAATTATGATAAACACATCAAATAAATTCACCAATGACCAAAAAAGAAAGATCATAATTTCGTAATGTTGATTTATATGATCATGAGAAGGGATTTGCCTCTAAATTGTCCTATACACTCATATTTTTATCCATTTTTATTTTTTGTTAGTTTTTAGTAATTTTAGTTAACAGATATCTAATTTTTGGTTTAATTGATTGGGTAGAAATTTAAAATCAATACAATTCCCTACGGATTGGCCCGTACTCGCCATGTACTAAAATTATATTTCATGCGCTTGTGGTTTTTTAATTACAGTTTTTCGACAATATTCTAATTCGATTGAAAGTTAACAGATTCAATACTAACCATGGCTATCAGCTTCCTTTAGATTTCCTTCAAATCTGAGTAGAATAGGAAGTTTGTAGGTTAATAACTGGATCTATCTCATGAATACAGGAATCCATAAGTAGATGATGAGATCCAATTAAGCCGAGAATTTGATTCTCAGTGAAAGCACCAAAATGTTGACGACGAAAATGGGCATCAAAAACCAATAGATTCTAGTAGAGATTAAATAAAGAATGAAATAAAACAGAGCAAAAATCTTAAATGAACACATAGATTTTTGTAGTGGTTCGACGGTCTTGGCCTAGATCCACTTTATGTTTTTATTGATATTGCACTTGATTATGATTTCAAGAATTTTTGGATCAGCTGGGATCCACTAGTACAAGAATGAAGAATAAAAATGGAAGAGCCTTTTCAGCAGAAAGAAGGATTCCTTTTCTGATATCATGCCTGTTGTATTTATAGTGGAAGACATGCACGGATCAGACCGAAATTTTGGCAGAAGGTTTAGAAAACCAAGACAAAGCCCAAAAATTTCCAGGCCCATCGGGATGCATAATAGGGATCGGTACTGATCCCTATTAGCGTGTCCAATGGGCTGTGATCCCTATAAGGGGTGTACCATGATGTTAGCTACTTTCTTCTCAAATTTCATGGAACTCCGACATAAGGTTTATGAGATATCGCATTTTCTCTGAAGTAGAGTTGTTTGAATTCTGATTTATGCCGATCCCTCCAAAAGGAGTTATGACGATCCCTCTAACTTCCTCTAGTTAGAATGAGATCCCTAGAGGGTGTCCCACATGTTGTAGTAGGATTGTACCTCATGTTTCATGTCAACTGGATCAGTTGAACTTAAGTTATTGCTCGATCTTTGGTGCGATGCGAGTTGACTTCTCATTCTAGCTGATCCCTATGGAAGGAAGAGAGCCGATCCCTCTTTCTTCATCCATTTGAGATGATCTTGTTCCCAAAGTTTCATGTGTAATGGATTTGTAGAATCTGAGATACCGATTGATCATCATTGAATAAAGCAGTGGAATCAATACGATACGATCCATAGTGTTGAATATGGATCGTACCCGATCTATCTTCAAGGAGTAGTGAGTTTTCATGCTTTTGCTTCGATACTGCTTCATATTATCATCTATGCTTAATTTTTGGACACCACAACCATCACTTTGGGTTACTAGCCTTGATGACAATCGAGTTTAACTTGTCCAGTTAGTTTGGATGTAACCAGGTCAAAGCGTTGGATAACAGCTTCTTGTCATGATTTCATGCCCCACGCACCACCACCCCGTCCATGTTTTGAAGGAATCTTTGTATGGGTTAGTGTTAATTAATGTTCTTTTCCACTTACATGCTCTCTTTCTTCTTATATTAGTAGCTTAGTTTCATTTCTTATGCAAGTAGATTAGTTTTTATTTCATTTTAATTAGCTCTCTTTTTTTAGCTTTTATTTTCTCTTTTTGTTTCATATTGCAATCTACATTTGTTGAAATGATAACAAATATGAGAAGACAAACCCCTTTAATTTAGGGGTAACGACGCTCTCTAATTACATGAATTCAACATAATTTGATAATCTATGATCTCTTTTTGTGCTTAATGGCAATATTTGATGTGGTTTAAAATTTGCCGTTTTAGCTTTGAATTTGATAGCCTGTGTTGTTGACACCAAATAGGCTATGCTTAAGCAAACACAAACACAAATTGTTGAGTCAAGACTTTTTATATAGAGTTTTGATTTCTGACAAAGGGATAAGCCGTGATCGACAAAAAGAAGTTATTCAGGCACAAAGAGCTCCATATGATTAGGGGTTGATTTTTTGGTATGTTAGTAATGATTATTTATGTTAAATCTATCCTCAAATAGCATATACCTTCAATCTTCGAATATATATATAAATATATATGAGTGCACATTAACTGTGCACTCTGGGCAAAACCGGTCGACTGGTCAAAACCAGGTGGTCGACTGTTTCTGCCCAGAATGCACAGATAACGTGCACAAGTAAACATAACGTATATATATTCAAATTCTTGTCTACTAGTCCTTTTTGACCTGTCGACCGTTTTCAAACAGAAAGCAACCCTTCGTATAGACACTTCCTTTTCTTCAACGGTTGCTTCTCTTTCTCTTCACCAATGATCATGACCTTTGTTCATATCTTTTCACAAAAGGTTACAACTGTTTATTTCTTATATAAACATCATGAAATCATTATTCCAAATATCTAATTTTCTATTCTTCTAATCTCTATTCTATTGATCACTATCTTGTACTCTCAAGCGTTCAAATTGCTCATATTCTATCATATATCGTTTTGAATCCTGAAATTTATTTAACATCCTTTTGATTCAATACGATATCCACTTCTAAATCTTCATATATACAAATAATCTATTTGAAGATAAGATTATAGGAAGTTTGTACTATAAGTGACAAAATAGTGTTAGCAAGAACACATACCGTCACCAAACAATTATTTTCATTTGTTGAAGTCCTCGTGTTGTAAGAGGCAAGTGTTGAAGTCCTCGGTGTTGTAAGATGCAAAGTGTTGAAGTCCTCAGTGTATTAGAGGCGTGAAATCCTGTTCGTCTGCTCGGGTGTTGTAAACCTGTTCCTCCGGGTGAAGCGAGGTAGTTGGTAGTGAAAATCCAGATAGAAGTCTGGGACTGGACGTAGGACGGTGCTCTGAACCAGTATAAAAATCTCTGGTGTGATTTTTGTATTTTTATTTACTTTGCTACTATCATCTATTTCTGCATTTATATTATATTCCATATTACACGATCCATGTGTACTATATTAGCACATGCACTTGCACACAGCACTCTTTTTCATTTGGTATCAGAGCACAGCCATCATATAACCGTAACATAGTTATTTGATATATTCTTGTAATATGGCAAATAACGTAAGTACTAGCACTCAAAACACCACTTACACGGAAGGTCAATCGACACAAAGACCTCCATTTTTCAATGGTCTTAACTATAGTTATTGGGCAACACGTATGTCATTCTTTATGCAATCAAATAGTTATGATGCCTGGAATGCTACTCAAAAAGAAATAGTGAATCCAACAACTGATTATTTAGAATGGACTACAACTGAGAAAACAGCAGCAGCCGTAAATGCAAGAGCAATAAATATGTTGTTTTGTGCATTAGACCAAAATGAATATAACCGTGTTAGTATCTGCACTACTGCATATCAAATTTGGCAAACGCTAAAAATTACTCATGAAGGTACTAACAAGGTTAAACAAGCCAAAATAGCCATGCTGAAAAGTCTATTTCAGAATTTCAAAATGAAACCAAATGAGACAATCAATGATATGTATTCAGGGTTTCAAACTATCCACCATGCACTTATTGGCTTAGGACAAAAGTATTCTGATTTTGATGTTGTTTCAACAGTCCTACATTCTCTGACTAGTGAATGGGAAGGAAAAGTATTAGCAATTGAAGAAGCTAATGACCTTTCTGTCATGAAGCCAGATGAATTGATAGGAAATCTAATGACCTATGAAGCTAACTTGCAGACTAGAAGGGAACAAAAAGAAGAAAAGAAAAACGTGGCATTTCATGCTGAAAAAGACGGAAATGAATCAAAGTCTGAAGATGAAGATTTGGCATTCATAGCAAAAGGTTTCAAAAAATTCCTAAAACAGCGAAAAGCCAGTCGTTATAACAGAAAGAAATATGGATCAAATAAACCAACATCATCCTCTATAGAATGCTTCAACTGTCACAAAAAGGGGCACATGCACAAGGATTGTCCAGAGCAAAAGAAGATGTCAGAAAATGACAAATTAAGATATAAGAAGGACAAATCAAAGAAACAAGCATTCTCGGTAACATGGGATGATACAGACTCATCAGAAAGTGAGAGTGATACGGAAGATGAACAAGCAAATGTCTGTTTCATGGCAACAGAAGATGAAGTACAAATTCCTACATTTGATGAAGTACTTGATATTAATGCTGAATTGATAGTCAAATATAAAGACATGAAACGAAAGCTAAAAGAAGCCAAAGCAGATTTGAGTAGAGCAGAATTTGAACGAGATATGTTAAAAGACGAGAAGAAAATATTAGAAGAAGAACTTGAAAAATTTCAAGAATCATCATCTAATGTTGACTCTCAATTAGTTCTTTTGAGTCAAGAAATTGAAAATCAAAAAGAGAAAAATGATGCTCTCACTACTAAAAATCATGATCTTGAGGCAAAAGTCAAAATTCTGGACCTAGAAAAGGCTAGTTTACAAACTAAGTTAGATAACATTTCTCAAAATGTTTCTAACTTTAACGAAGGTCGAGAAAATTTGACAAAAATCATTGAAAATTCACAATCTGTTTCAAATAAACAAGGTTTGGAATATAAGAAAAAAGAAACCAAGAAACATCTTGGTAATAAAAGGAAAAAAAATACAAAAAACTGAAGCTAAGAAAAATCTTAGTTTATTATATTCCAAACCAAAACCAGTTGTGAAATTTCAAAAGAAAAATGTCAAGACTATCAAAATATGGGTTTCTAAAACAAATAACAATTTGATTAGGAACAAATATATTCAGAATTTCATGAATACTGTGCATCTTAATACTAATTATGTATATAAAGGGGATACCAGACCCGTATGGGTTTGGACTCCTAAGACCTAACTCTTAGGACCCCATAAAAAGAGGGTTCCATGGACTTAATTTTATTTTTTGCAGGTCCCACTTAAGAAAAGAGGAAAGTGGATATTGGATAGTGGTTGCTCGAAGCACATGACTGGCGACAAGAGCTTATTAACAAATATTACATACTCAGATGGTGGCTCCGTCACTTTTGGATATAATTCAAAAGGCTATATCATCGGCAAAGGCGATGTGAGCAATTGCAGTACATCTAACTTACCTCTTATTACTAATGTCATGCTAGTTAGAAATTTAAAACACAATTTACTTAGTATTAGTCAGTTATGTGACAAGGATTTTACAATTTCCTTTTCGAATAATAAGTGTAGTATTTTAGATAAAGACCATAATTTAGTTTTCGAAGGTTATAGAGACAGAAATATATATATTCTGAATATGAATATTAATCATAATTCAGATATGTGTCCTGTGGCTAATGATAATGATCCATGGCTATGGCACAAACGCTTCTGTCATATAAACTTCAGAACTATTGACAAGCTAGCCAAAAACAATCTAGTTAGAGGACTACCCAAAATGAGTTTTAAGGTTAACAACATTTGTGATGCATGTCAATTAGGAAAATTGACCAAATCATCTTTTAAATCCAAGAAAGTCATATCAACATTACAACCACTTGAGTTACTACACATGGATTTATTTGGACCTACTAGGGTTCAGTCAATAAATCATAGTCGATATGTGCTTGTAATTGTTGATGATTTCTCTCGTTACACATGGACAATTTTCTTAAGAAATAAAAGTGACACTTTCGATCATTTCAAATCTTTCGTCAAAAGAATTCAAAAATCAAAAGGGATTAAAGTTAAAAATATAAGAAGTGATCATGGCGGAGAGTTTGAAAATAATGAATTTGAACATTTTTGTACAAAGAAAGGTATATATCATAATTTTTCGTTTCCCAGAACTCCACAACAGAATGGAGTTGTAGAACGGAAGAACCGAACTTTACAAGAATGTGCAAGAACATTATTGAATGGAACCACCTTACCAAAATATTTCTGGGCAGAAGTCGTCGCAACTGCCTGTTATGTTTTAAATCGTGTGTCCATAAGACCTCTTACCAAGAATACTCCTTATGAATTATTTAACAAAAGAAAGCCTAAGATCTCATACTTCAAAGTCTTTGGTTCCAAGTGCTTTATTTTAAATACGAAAGACCAGCTTGACAAATTCGATCCAAAAGCCAATGAAGGAATATTTGTCGGTTATTCGGAACAAAGCAAGGCCTATCGTATATTTAATAAACAAACCAAAACTATTGAAGAATCACTTCATGTCTCTTTTGATGAATTCTATCAGCATCCTCAAAATATATCAGATGATGACGAAACAATAGTCACTGATAATCCAATCATCACAAATGTTGATTCTGACTCGGAAATAATTATTGAGAATATTCCTCAAATATGTGAGTTACAATCACCACCAAGAATATTAAGAGACCATCCGGCCCAAAATATAATCGGTGAAGTAACATCACATGTCAGAACAAGGAGTCAACTCAACCAAATGGGTCATGTCGCTTTTCTCTCAAATATTAAACCTAAGAATCCAAAAGAAGCTGCTACGGACGATTACTGGATCATTGCCATGTAGGAAGAACTAAATCAGTTCGATCGCAATGACGTTTGGGAACTTGTTCCAAGACCAACTGATCAGTCAGTTATTGGTACTAAATGGGTCTATAAAAATAAGGCTGACGAACAAGGAAATATCACCAAAAATAAAGCAAGATTAGTAGCTCAAGGGTATAATCAGTAAGAAGGTATCGATTATGAAGAAACTTTTGCACCAGTTGCTCGACTAGAAGCTATTAGAATCCTATTATCTTTTGCTTGTCACCATAATTTCAAACTTTATCAGATGGATGTCAAAAGTGCATTTCTCAATGGATTTATCAAAGAGAATGTATATGTCGAACAACCTCCTTTATTCGTACATGAAAAAATATCCTGACCATGTGTTCAAACTTAAGAAAGCTCTGTATGGTTTAAAACAAGCACCTCGTGCTTGGTATGAACGATTACGTAGCTATCTTATTAACTCAGGATTTAAAATAGGCAACGTCGATCAAACTTTGTTTATCAAACATTCTCAAAAGGATATTCTAGTTATCCAGATATATGTAGACGACATCATCTTTGGTTCAACAAACGATAAACTCTGCAAGGAATTTGCAAGTATTATGACCAAAGAGTTCGAAATGTCTCATATGGGAGAACTATCATATTTTCTTGGACTTCAAATCAAACAACTTCCGAATGGTATCTTTATTAATCAAGAAAAATACTGCGGAAATTTTATCAATCGCTTCGGGTTAAATAACACATCTGGTAAACCTACTCCCATGAGTACATCTACACATCTTGAAAAAGATGAAAAAAGTAAGAATGTTGACCAGAAACTTTATCGAAGCATGATTGGTTCTCTTCTTTATCTTACAGCAAGTCGTCCAGATATAATGATGAGTGTTTGTCTATGTGCACACTTTCAAGCAGATCCAAAGGAATCACACCTACGAGCAGTGAAACGTATAATTCGTTATCTTAATAATACCAAAGATTTTGGTCTTTTTTATTCAAAAGAATGTCCATTTGAATTAGTATCATATAGTGATGCTGATTTTGGAGGCTCTCGAACGGATAGAAAGAGTACAAGTGGTACGTGCCACTTTATTGGAAAATCACTTGTCTCTTGGTTTAGTAAGAAACAAAATTGTGTTTCACTATCAACATGTGAAGCTGAATATATATCAGCGGCTCTCGCTTGTACTCAAGTTATATACATGCAACAAACACTTCAAGATTTTGATATTCATTTATCAAATTATACTATATACTGTGATAACACAAGTGCTATAAATATTTCTAAGAATCCAGTGAATCACTCTAGAACCAAACACATTGATATCCGTCATCATTTCCTTAGAGACAATATCGAAAAAGGAAATATATGTCTCGAATATATCCAAACTGATAGTCAACTAGCGGACATTTTTACTAAGCCTCTACTTGAGTCTAATTTCATTAAATTTCGTAGAGAACTTGGTTTAATTTCTAGAAAGGAACTTGATAAGTAAATCTTTAATGTTGTATTCTAAGTCCTTTTTATTACTATATTAGGAAATTCAATATGAGCTTCAAATTTTTTCTATGGCCAAATTTTGCATAACATTCTCATCCACAAGCTTATATATAGGAATTGTTATATAAGCTTAACAAAAATTTTGTTTTCATCACTTCCTATCTGAGCCTAAAAGTTTATGTATATATCATTATGGCACATATTTGTGATGAGTGTGCTCAAAGGTCCCATATTTCGGTCACAAGTTCTGAGCCAGAAGAATATTACTCTCCTGAAACTCCAAAACACAAATCAAAGTGTCATCACCAATGCATTCATACTCCTGGCAATACGCCTACTTCGAAACGAGCAAAGAAAGTGTTGTTTTGTTCACCCCATACCAGAGAAAAGATCAATGAGATTCATCATTATCAAAAACATCAAATCGATCTTCAAAGACAGCTGCATTATGAGCAACAACTGACTTCGGAACGTCTATCTCTTCTAGAAAGAATGGCATCATTCTTTTGTGGTTCAAACAAACATGGTGTATACGAGCCAATGCCTCATGCACCTTCATCCTCTAGAAGCCCAAATTCATGGGATAAAAACTATGCGCAGAATGAAGGAGCGAAAGAAAAATGGTCGCCATGGAAACCACGCATTACCGATGTCAAAGAAGAGACTTCCGATCATAATTCCTCTACCTCTCATTAAAATTTGTTTAATGTTATGATTGTATTTTTATATTTCTTATGAATCGATATATATATATATATATATATATCATGTTCTTGAAATTTGATATTATATGGACCGTTAACGTTCAGAAATACACGCAAAATAAGGAAAAACACCACACTGGCAAACAAGTCGACCAGCCAAAAACAACCAGTCGACCGTTTTTGTCTCTGGAAGAAAACGTTCGACCGGTTATTTATGGGCGGTCGACCGGTTTCGTGCTGTGTTGTTTTTTTAAAGGCACATACGGTTCATTTTTCTCCATCTCTTCTATTTTTTTTCTAAAACAAAAACTCTCCTAACCCTAATACTCAACTCTTCTACCAATTCCACACAAATGGCTCCTCCACAAAAGAAATTAAAGCAATCTTCTACCTCCGAAACACAACCAATTGATCTCTCTATCAAGAAGTGGCTTGTAGATCCAATAGCAATCAAAAGGTGGAATGAGATGAAGGATTTTAAAATCCATCCGGGTTCTTTTATTAAATTTTCAGATTTCTCTAGTTATCGTATTCTTAGTTTAGCAAAGGAAGTCGGCATTGAAAATCTCATTATTTTGATCAAAACAATGTTGAAATTAACCATGTAATGATCGAATTATTCTATGCTAATCTAAATTTAGAGAAAAACAAGCCCGAGAATCCCAATTATTGTCTTTGGTCCGTTGTTTGTGGCAAAGAAGTATTCATCTCATGTGATAGGATGGCAACCGTTCTTGGTTCTTCATTTATTGGTGAAAAATTCTCAAGTAATTTTTGCACTGTTCATATCCGTAATCAAATTAGTCATCAATTTATTGAAGATGACAAGGACAGTACTAAGTCTATGGGTTTACGGCCATCTTCAAGAATTCTTCACTACACTCTTATGCACTCTCTTTTACCAAGAATAGGAAATTTTGATGCCGTTTATAAAGAAAATTTCAAGGCATTTTACTCAATCTATGGGGGTATTCGCATAAATTGGATTGGTATGATCTTTGATGAGATTTTGAAGGTTAATGATTCCTCTAGACACTTGTTTTATAACGAGTATATTATGCGTCTCTTGCTTGATTGTGGCATTGAACCTCCCAAGTCTTCAATCTCCAAACCAAAAGTCATCAACACAGCAACCATTACAAGAATGAAGCTTCCCGCTCCATACTTTAATATTATGCCTTTTGAACAATGGAAAGAACAAGGACATAAAGAAGCTTCATCTCGCCCATCTCGCCTTAAACCTAAGGAAGTCAAACTTTTACGATCATCTTCCTCAACAAAAGAATCACTTGAAACTATTGCTCGGAATCAATTCCTTCTCGAAGCATGACTTAAGCGCATGGACACAAAAATGGATAAACGCTTTAACAAACTTAAGTCTTTCTTCGTTTCTATATGGGAAGCAATATCTTGTGGTGCATCATCTTCATCAATGCAAGCTTCAGATCCTGGCAAGCGCCCAGCTCTTCCTACTTTTGCTTGGACATCTTCAGAGGAGGGCACAAGCTCGGGAACTAGTCATGGACGTCGACAGGGGAAATCTCAGCTTGTTGAAGAAGTAGAAGAAGAGGGTGAGACGGAGTCAGAATAAGTCCTTTTTAGTCTATCTCTTTTTATCTTTTATGCGTACTTATGACTTTAGCTTTTGCTTTAAATACATTATCTGGCACTTGTACTAAATAGTGTCATGTTTTAATTCGTACTAGACTTATGTGTATTATAATTATGTGTGAATGTTACTCTTGATCTGTGATAATAGTTTTATGTTGCTTATAATCTCTTTTATATCTTCCATTTAACAACTACTTTTTGTCGATGACAAAGGGGGAGAAAATTGTGCTAACAGTATATATGCAGGACAAAATCTCAGGGAGATATCGTATACAGGGGGAGATTCATAACTATGTTGTCATCAATCAAAAAGGGGGAGAATGTTGAGTCAAGATTTTTTATATAGAGTTTTGATTTCTGACAAAGGGATAAGCCGTGATCGACAAAAAGAAGTTATTCAGACATAAAGAGCTCCATATGATTAGGGGTTGATTTTTTGGTATGTTAGTAATGATTATTTATTTTAAAATCTATCCTCAAATAGCATATACCTTCAATCTTCGAACATATATATAAATATATATGAGTGCACATTAACTATGCACTCTGGGCAAAACCGGTCGACTGGTCAAAACCAGGTGGTCGACCGTTTCTGCCCAGAATGCACAGATAACGTGCACAAGTAAACATAACGTATATATATTCAAATTCCTGTCTACCGGTCCTTTTTGACCCGTCGACCGTTTTCAAACAGAAAGCAACCCTTCGTATAGACACTTCCTTTTCTTCAACGGTTGCTTCTCTTTCTCTTCACCAATGATCATGACCTTTGTTCATACCTTTTCACAAAAGGTTACAACTGTTTATTTCTTATATAAACATCATGAAATCATTATTCCAAATATCTAATTTTCTATTCTTCTAAACTTTATTCTATTGATCACTATCTTGTACTCTCAAGCGTTCAAATTGCTCATATTCTATCATATATCGTTTTGAATCCTGAAATTTATTTAGCATCCTTTTGATTCAATACGATATCCACTTCCAAATCTTCATATATACAAATAATCTATTTGAGGATAAGATTATAGGAAGTTTGTACTATAAGTGACAAAATAGTGTTAGCAAGACCACATACCGTCACCAAACAATTATTTTCATTTGTTGAAGTCCTCGTGTTGTATGAGGCAAGTGTTGAAGTCCTCGGTGTTGTAAGAGGCAAAGTGTTGAAGTCCTCAGTGTATTAGAGGCGTGAAATCCCGTTCGTCTGCTTGGGTGTTGTAAACATGTTCCTCCGGGTGAAGCGAGGTAGTTGGTAGTGAAAATCCAGATAGAAGTCTGGGACTGGACGTAGGACGGTGCTCCGAACCAGTATAAAAATCTCTAGTGTGATTTTTCTATTTTTATTTACTTTGCTACTATCATCTATTTCTACATTTATATTATATTCCATATTACACGATTCGTGTGTACTATATTAGCACGTGCACTTGCACACAGCACTCTTGTTCACAAATTACCTTCAAATAGGCTATGCTTAAGCAAATATAAACACAAATTACCTCTTTATCTACATATGATTATGGTAAATGTTATCCAGCCTTTTGGCAAGGCCGTGCCACCAAAAAGTTGATTGGAAATCAAGAACAGTTCGTCCCAAAGACTAGTTATACACTGTTTCTCTATGGATATCGACGAATTTTTTCCAAGTTCGGATCGAGCTACAATTGGCAAGACATGACAAGCAAAACTATAAAAGCCAAAGTTCCAAATTTCAGGTCAATCGGAGTTCGTATGCTCAAGATATGATCGATGCAATTCAAGCAATCAACTGAAGGGTCTTGTTCGTATCCATCAAGCCTCAACTGTTAATATCCATCAACTGAAGGGTCTTGTTCATATCCATCAAGCCTCAAATTTTTGTATTCATCAACTGGGCCTTGTTCATATCCATCAAGCCTCAACTATTCGTATCCATCAGCTATATTGATTTGCATCCATCAAGTGGTCGTCATTTCATATCCATCACGATCGAGTACGAATAGTGCAAAAGCGATCGAGTACGAATAGTGCAACAGCGATCAAGTGCGAACAGTGCAATGGCGATCGAGTGCGAATAGTGCAACAGCGATCAAGTGCGAACAGTGCAATGGCGATCGAGTGCGAATAGTGCAGCAGTGACCGGGTGTGAATAGTGCAGTAATGATCGAGTGCGAACAATGCAGCAGCAATCAAGTGCGAACAGTGCAACATCGATCGATACGAAGGAAACAACCTTCGAAAAACATGAGCTTGCATCGATCATATCTCACAATCTACAAGTCCAAATGCTACAAAATTTTCACTAGAGCTTACATACAACCTAAAGAATGTTCATGCTCGATTGTGACTCGATTGGACAAAATCTTGATCGATACGAAATTCATTCGTATCGATCATGGATTGAGTCAAAATCATAAGGGATCGATCGCGTGGGCCTGCACACGTGCCAGAAGAGGTCTCCCGAGATCTGAGCGAGATATTTGCAGCCTACGCCTATAAATAACATCCTAGAGCCTACAAAAAAAGGACTTTAGCGTCTTCTACATCTAGGCTCTGCCGGATTCATCAATATACTTGGATTTTACGGTTGTAATCAGTTGTAACTCGTTGTAATCAGCAAGTAAACTTCAATAAAATTATCAACTTCAAAGTAGACGTAGGGCGGATTGCTGAACCACTATAAAATTTGTGTTCTTTACCGCTTTCATCCAAATTTTCTAAGCGTTCTTCAATTTTGATTCTCTACATACTTGTTATCTGTGATCTGTGATTGTGAACTGGTGCTTTCATTGGCAATTGGGTGTTTGTGACCAATTTTGGCGCAAAAATTTTGGTTCTTTCACTGAGAAGGGCTAGCATTCAGGGATTTTTCAGCCTGGATCTTGGATCTGAAGGCTTAAGGACTTAGATCTGGAAAGCAATGGTGGATCAATCCGCAAGGAGAATAGAGCAAAAAGGAGTCAACATAAAGGGAGTCAGGAGGCTTCCTTTGGAGCGAATCAGACCTCGGTCTTCATCACTCGGGATGAGATAGAGATGATGATGGAAGCAATGTAGGAGGGAATGCTAAAAAGAAAAGAAGTGATGATGCAGAACCTACTCCAATGAGCTAGAGTGCAGAGTCAAGTTAACGCAACTGTAGGAAATGCTAAAGATAGAGATCAGGAGCATATAGCAACCAGAGTTCAGAATAGAGTAGGACCGTAAGGAGCAACACTAGAACTTAGGGGCATTCATCCTGGAAGATGTTGATCCAACCTCAGATAGGATACCAGGTGGAGCTGTTTAGCATGACATTGATAGAGGGATGGACGCTCATCCAGGAGAGCAGATTACAGGATTCCCTCGTGAGTTTGGGAGGAATATCAGAGGCAATAGACAAGGACTATAGATTGACGACAGTGACAGATCGGCAGAGATGGTTAGACGAGCCACGAGAGGCAGACTAGTGAATAGAGATCAAGAAGATGTTAACAGAAGCCCCTTCGTTCCCACAATTAGGCAGGCCAGGAATCCACCAGAATTCAAGCTACCAACATTGGAGACGTATGATGGATGGACAGACCCTGCCATTCGTCTGACAAGGTATATGAGGCACATGGAAGTACTGGGGGCATCAGAGCAGGTCATGGCCTGGTGCTTCCCACTGTATTTGAAAGACATAGCAGCATTATGGTTTAGAAAATTAGAGAGCGGTTCCATTCGTACATGGAACGAATTGACCGAGAAGTTTATGAGGCAGTTCAGAGTTCACATTTCGAGGCCTAAGAATGTGATGAGTCTGGCGACGCTAAAACAGAAAACTGGGGAATCTTTGATGAATTTCTAACATGATTTAATGCAGCAACATCATTGATGGATCGCCCAGATCCATCCATGGTCTTAATGGCAGTCGTATCTAGCATGGCTGATGGAACGAAGTTCAAAAATTCACTGACAAGGGATTAGGGAAATGAAAAGCCTAGGATAACGATGATGGACCAAAGAGACCATGAAAAGAACCGAGATTCACTTCTTATTCGGAGCTGAGAGAAACTTTGGAGCGGTTCTACCAAGACACAAGAAGGCAGGTACCTTATCGAAAGCCAATGAGGAGGGATCCGACCAATAATGAAAGGAAATCAGACTAGTACTGCTTATTCCATGAGCTAAGCGAGCATAATACCAATGATTGCAGGCATTTGAGGGATGAGATAGAAGGACATATTCGGATCGGCATACTATTACAGTACGTAAGGGGGCGTGCCATGACGATGGAGCAAGAACGATCACCACCTACACCTACTGGGAATGGCTTAGGATCGAGGCGTCAGCTTGTCATTAACTAATTTAAATAATGACGAATAAATGGCAAACTCCACATCAATGCGATTAAGTCATTTACGCATGTACAGGATCACGAACGATCCTCATGCATGCTCTGATATGACTGTCAATCGCATCAGTGTAGATGTTTACACTTTGATGTCTCTGTTTTGCTTTTGTTTTCTATTTCTCATGTTTGGACTTGATTCTGTTGGACATTTCTGTTGAAAGACTCATTTTGAATGTAAATTTTCTATTTTTGATTCCATAATGACTAAGCCACTTACACATGTACGAGATCGCGAATGGTCCTTAGGTATGCTCTGAGATGGCGATAAACTGCCATAACAAACAACTCAGTAACTCACGAATGTGAAACCTGACATTAGTGATATTAATTCCTCCCCAGGCACACACAATTTGCCTCAGACGACACCTAACCGTGAACGGTCACCATTCGCCGAGAATGGCACCTGACCTCGAACGGTCATATATTGCCCCGAATGGCATACGATCGCGAACGATCACTGTTCGTAGTCAGACAAGATTATAGATTTCTTTGCAGGTTATTAACAGGATATGAACGTCCAGCCTATCGAACTATAAAACACACCTTCCTGTAGAAAGGCATGTTTTTGGAGGCAAGTGTTATCCCTCCTTTTGGCAAGGCCGTGACACCAAAAAATTGACTGGAAATCAAGAACAGTCATCCCAAAGATTGGTTAATTATACACTGTTTCGCTATGGATATCGACGAACTTTGTTCGATTTCGGATCAGGCTACAATTAACAAGATATGACAATCAAAACTATGAAAGCCAACGTTCCAAATTTCAGGTCAATCGGAGTTCGTATGCTCAAGATATGATTGATGCAATTCAAGCAATCAGATGAAGGGTCTTGTTCGTATCCATCAAGCCTCAACTGTTCGTATCCATCAACTGAAGGGTCTTGTTCGTATCCATCAAGCCTCAACTATTTGTATCCATCAACTGAAGGGCCTTGTTCGTATCCATCAAGCCTCAACTGTTCATATCCATCAGCTATATTGGTTCGTATCCATCAAGTGGTCATCATTTCATATCCATCATGATCGAGTACGAATAGTGCAAAAGCGATCAAGTACGAACAGTGCAACAGCGATCGAGTGCGAATAGTGCGACAACGATCGAGTCTGAATAGTGCATCAGCGATCGAGTGTGAACAGTGCAGCAGCGATCGAGTACGAACAGTGCAACAACGATCGAGTGCGAACAGTGCAACTGCGATCGATGAGAAAGAGACAGCCTTCCAAAAACACAATCTTGCATCGATCATATCTCACAATCTACAAGTCCAAATGCCATGAAATTTTCACTGGAGCTTACGAGAAACCTAAAGAATGTTCATGCTCGATTTTGACTCGATTGGGCAAAATCTTGATCGAAAGATCATCGATCGAGTCAAAATCACATTGGATCGATCGCGTGGGCTCGCACACGTGCTAGAAGAGGTCTCCCGAGATCTGAGCGAGATATTTGCAGCCTACGCCTATAAATAGCATCCTAGAGTATACAGAAAAGGGACTTTTGGCTCTTCTACGTCTAGACTCTGCCGGATTCATCATTGTACTCGGATTTTGTTGTTGTAATCAGTTGTAACTCGTTGTAATCAGCAAGAAAACTTCAATAAAATTATCAACTTCAAAGTGGACGTAGGCCAGAATGCCGAACCACTATAAACTCTATGTTCTTTACTGCTTTCATCTAAATTTTCCGAGTGTTCTTCATTTTTAATTCTCTACGTACTCGTTATCAGTGATTGTAAAATGGTGCATTCATTGGAAATTGGGTGTTTGTGACCAATTTTGGCGCAAACAGTAATAAAGTGAATGTCTAAAAACAAAATTTGATGGTCTTATTTCTAATCAATAGTTAATAGGTCATGCTTAGAATAGATTTTATTTTCAACTTCATTGCCATTTTTCATGAGAGTAGCATGTGGTTTAATGGGTGTGTTATAGTTTGATGGGTTATATCGGTCTAATTAATAGCATAAATATTCCATACTTATGATAAACTCATCAATTAAATTCACTAATGACAACAAAAGAAAGATCATAATTTCATGTTATGTTGATTTATATGATCAAGAGAGTGGATTTATCTTTAAATTGCCTTCAAACTCTCATATTTTTATCCATTTTCTTTTGCTAGTTTTTCTATATTTTTTAAAACACTCTCAATCTTAGTTAATTTGATTTAATAGAATTCTAAGTCTAAACAATTCCCTATGGATCGACCCATACTTTCCATGTACTATCATTATATGCCGTACGCATGCAGTTAATTTAAATTTGAATTCGAACGATTATTTTCCAATCCGATGGATATTTTACCAGTGAGCCACGTATTTTTCTTTTTTATGCAATGTTAATTAATATTATTTTCTGCTTAAAAAATACATGAAAGTAAAATGGCTAAGTAGCCATGAAAATGTAAAGAGAACTTTGATTTTTTTGTGAACCTCCAACTAAACTAAATGGAGGCTAAGAGACTAAGCGGAAGTTTGCATGAACATATGAGGTATTTATACATGTTTTAAAACCATAATCCTATTTTTGGGAACTACTCAAACTACCCCTCTAGGAAGTGTGGCCACCAAGTTATAACTAGCATAAAATAACCATCCACTAAGTGTGCATGTGACTTTAATGGCCTTTTAGCATATGCATTAGCTCTTAATAATAGATCAAGATAAGTTGGTAGGTAGGGTCCTCCATGATTCTTGAAATGAATTATTCCATCTTCATTCCTTTGTATTCTCTTATGCATGCATATTTTCCATGAAGCCACTTCTAATTTCCATCCAATTTTCCTACAAATAAAAACAACATGTGGAAATAAATATTCTCAAATTAATATATGCACAAAAATGACCATCTTATCCCTGTAAGATGAATATTTGATGATTTAAAAATAATTTGAATTTTGGTTTAAACCTGTTAAAACATCATATATGCTCATTTATTTAATTAAATTCGATAAAATATGAAAATAAAAATATGCACATTTACATGCACATCAAATATGCCCACACTTATCTTTTTATTCATCCTCGAATAAACCAAAAATTAAGATAAATCCACATTCATAGGGAGCATGATTGCATTGAGCATATGCAACAAGCCGTTAAACCTCTAGGTGTCCCTAGTAGAACGAGTGTCATCTCTTGAGGGCTTCCAGTAGATACTACCCAAAAAATTCAAATGCAAAGTGATAAATTTCTAAATGCAAGATTTATTTACAAAGATATGGATGTAGGTTTTTGAAAATATTTACAAATGAAGGATGTAACAACTCGAAAATTAACACATAATAAATAATTCATTAATTAACCAAATAATAAAATAACTTTGTGAAAATATCAGAAGTGAGCTACAGGAGTTGCACCATTGTGTCCATAATAATTTTCTTGCCAATTTCCATATATAGAATATCAGAATCCGAGCTAAAATGAACGAGATATGAATTAAACAAAATAAATAGAAAACTAATAATAAAAATATAGGCCAGGTCGATCGGCCGAGGTCGACCGCCCGGTCGACCCGGCACAAGGGAGGTCGACCGCCCGGTCAACCCGCCTTGTTTTATTTAGCGAACGAACAAAAGGTTCGTTCGAATGTTAGTGACGTATTTTGCATTCTTCAACTAGATCTGGTCCTTCCGTTTCTACATCGATGGCCCATATTCAGCCTATGATGTGGTTGTATCCTATTCATCCCCAAATCCAACGGTCTGATATATGCTTCTACCCCTATAAATAGAACCCTAGGACTTACAGTTTTTCTCATTCTAAGATTTTCTCCAATTGGGTTCACTTATTTAGGAAGGACCCTAAGAGGAATAAGTTTCCAAAGAGGAAATCGTTGTAAATAATAATATTTAACAACCCCAAGTGGATCCGTGAAGGCCTAAAGGGAAGAGCTAAGGACCAAAAGTTAGTGATTGTAATTATTTTAAATTTCTGTAAGTAATTTAAAATAATAGGTTTTCCAATAGTTGTGGTTTTACTACAATTTTTAGAGTAACCTTTTTAGTAATTTGTTTACAGTTTTTAGAATTATTTTCAGTCTATTTCTTCTAGCGACTCTTTATAGTTAATTTTAATTTATTTCTAGATTTTTCATTTATTTACAGTTTATTTAAAGTATTTTAGTTTATTTACTGCTATTTATGCGTTATTTACATTTTCTTCTTCCGCCTTGGATTTCCTTCTATCTTCAGTTTTTCTTTTATTCCTATTTCTTCTTCTTTCGTATGGATTAGAATAGAATTAACGTGAATTTGGATTAAATTATAAGAAATCTGAATGGAATATAAGATGTAATTTATAAAGACTGTAATATAAATGTAATTGGACTGAAATTATGCATAATTATGATATTAATTGGACTGAATTAAAGAGATAGGCCTAGTTCTAACTTAGAATTATAACTAAAAAGAATAAAAGAAGCTTATTTTCATGCTTAAACCTTGGTTTAAGTAATAAGCATGATTATATGGTAGGTTATTATAAGAAATAGAACAGAATAAGGCTTATTTTAGGACTTCGGATATTTTAATAAGCACATATAGTAAGAATAAGAGTAAAGCTTATTTAAATAATTTATCTAAATTAACAAGCAAAGAATTAAAGTAGGACCTGTACCGAATAGCATTCCCCAATTATTTTCTATGTGTACGGTGTTGCACATAAACTGAAGTGAGACGAGGGCACGCTTATACTAGTAGTGGTAGTTATTGGTCAATATAGAGATGCTCAAATCACGAAGGATTTGGAGAAGGGCGCAATTAGATATTGTTTGGATGATGGGCTAGTACCGCCAGCATTCACCTATATTTTTTACAGACACGGTGTTTCACATAATCCTGAAGTGAGATGAGGGGCACGCTTATGCTGAGTCGGGGTAATAATACGACTCAATAAGTGAGGCAATGGGTAGCATGAGCATGGTGGCAGTCACGTGTACGAATTCCCTTTAGGTGCTCAGTAATCGCTATGAGTTCCAAGAGATTAGTATTTGTGTCTTCCGTAGACCCCATTACCTTCTGTGTAGGGAGCTATGTATCGTCTCGTCTACAGTGGGTGCTTTGTGTGTCTTTTATAGTTACCATTGGCTGTTATGTAGGAAGTTATATAGCGTCTAGTCCGTAATAAGGTCTATGGAGTAGCAGGCCGTAGTTACCATTGGCTACCGTGTAGTTGACCTGTCTTATCAATTGTAATAGTTATCCTATTTTCCAGTTTATCTCTTTCCTATTTTCTTTCTTTCCTTCCGCATATACCAGAACTATTGAAGAGTCTATTACTTTTGCTTTGCTTAAAGATTCTAGTAGTTACTATCACTCACCAGACTTTTAGTTCGACCGACTCCTTTATTTCCCCCCAGGAAATCATTGGAGAGGACAGTAGATTTCAGTTCTCGAAGGATTCTTGGAGAATATTTCTAACTTGTATTTCTTTTATTCTAGCTTTATATTTTTCTGTGTACTGGCTTATTGTGAGGGATATTTTGTACTATGATTTTTGAGACTATGAGCTTTTATGAGACATCTTCGGTTTTGAGACATATATGTGCATTTTTTATTTGAGTTAATTGATTTATAAAACAATTATGAAGTCTTGTTTTAAATTATGTTATTATCTTCCGTTGTTTTTACCTATCTTTGTCTTATGAATCTTAGTCTCTGTTAGTTTCATTTATACTTACAATGCACCACATCTTTTATTGTGTCCTTTTGTGCATATTAAGGGGTGTGGGGGTGTTTCACTTGGTATCAGAGCCTAAGGTTGCAGGATTCCTAAAAATTTATTTTAGAGGTAAAAGTATTTTCCGAAATAACTTCTTTTAAAAAAAAAGTATTTTTCATAAAAGAACTCTTAGAAATAGTTTTTAAGTATAAAAGAGTTTTAATAAAAAACTCTCCAAGTCCAGTGCAATCTTCTTTTGATTCTTTCGAGCCTATGTTCTCTTTTCTTACATAGAATGGATGACTTGATTCGTAGAGATACAGTACTAGAGGCCCAAGGGCAAGAGCCCATTACAACACCAATAGGTGGCAATCCCTTTAATCCACTCACATCAGCCCCTTTTCCAGAGCTATGTAAGGACTTTGCTAATATAGGAGGTAGAACGTTTTCTGGCACCGAGGATTCCGAGGAGATGCGGGTTAGTTTTGAGAATTTGGAGCAAAGGTTTAGGCGATTTGAGTCGAAGGAACAACAGAGTGTTCAACCTATATCTTGGCAGTTGGAAGAAGTGCTTAAGGGGGTTCCTACAAGCTCTAAGAATTCATGGTAGAAGGGCAAAAAAGGATAAAAGGAAAAGGGAAGGTCCTTAGAAGCGAATCAAGAAAAAGGTGAAGTGCCATAGTTGCAAGCGACTGCAAGAAAGAGAAGATGAGGGGAAGGTGTTATAGTTGTGGGCAACCTGGTCACTGGAGTAGGAGTTGCCCCCAACAGACGGGGAATGGTGCGGGTGTACCAGTAGTCTAGATCCAGACTTTGTATATAGTGTCTTCCAACAGTAGACCTAATCTAGGTAGGGAAATTTGATTTATATTTTTGATTTTCCCATTGGGAATCTTTTTGATTCTGGAGCATCACGCTCTTTTATCTTTAGTTCTCATATGGATTGTATGCACTTAGACATTTCTTTAGCAGTAGACCCCATCTTTGTTTCAAACCCCATAGGAGGATCGACACCCTTGTCTATGGTTGGTAGGGGTTTGAAAATTTATATCTTAGGCGTAGAATTCTACTACAACGCCTATGTTTTGGGATTCTTGAGGTATGGGATGATCTTGGGTATGGATTGGCTATCCACATAAGGAGCTATATTAGACCGCGAGAGGTGGGTCATTGGATTAGAGACATGCATCAGTAGGACTCTCGAGATTTCTTGCGACCCGCAAGGGTCAGTTATGTTGAGCTTCCTTTATTCGCTCGATTCATCATCATCAGAGTTAGATTCGGTTCTACCGTGAGAAATTTTTCAGACATCTTTGAGGAGTTTATGGGACTACACCTCTAAGAGAGATACTGACTTCAAGATTTATGTTGCTAACTAGTAGCACCATCCGTAGGCCTTATGGCGCCTAGAGAAAGGAAGGGATTGAACAAGGAGATCCATGAGCTTCTTAAAAAGGTTTCATAAGAAGAAACATATCAGAATAGGGAGTGTCGGTGGTCTTAGCTACCAAAGTAGGTGGTTCTCTTCGACTTTGCATTGACAATAGAGAATTGACTAAGCTTACAAAGAAGAACCATTATCCACTCTCCAAGATCGATGATCTTTTCAACTAGTTAGTTGGCCCTTCATTATTTTCTCAGCTTGGTCTAGCCATTGGATTTCATCAACTTAAGGTACCTGATGACAGCATTGCTAAGACTGCATTTAGGACACTCGATGGATTACTAGAGTGGTTGGTTATATCTTTTGGGCTAACCAACGTCCCAGCCTATTCTACAGATTTGATGAACCATGTTTTTAGAAATGTCCTAAAAAAAGTTCGCGGTGGTATTCGTGGTCGACATATTGGTGTTTTCCAAGAAGTATGAAAGAGCATGTTATTCGTCTAAAGAAGGTTCTTCGTACGCTTCATGTTCATCAGATGAAGACAGGGTTCTTGAAGTGTCACTACTGAAGTGCGTTCATTGGGGCATAGAGAATGTCTACATATGGTAACATATGATAGGGATTTAAGAAACGCTTTTGTACATTTAGGATTGGACAGTGTAAATCCACAAAAAGGTAGTAAAAGATTGGGGGATGTACAATAGGTTCAGTTGATCAGAAAAGATGAAAACCCATGTGTAGATAATTACCGAAATTATAACTGTTTCATACAAGTGGATTTAACGGTAGTACCTTGGAATAAATATAAGGAAAGAATTTAGAAAAGTACTCCTAGGTTAGTAAGGAAAAAATCCACTTTATGCCAAGCCTAATAAAACGAAAATTTTGAAATTTAAAAAAAAATGGAATAAAATATGTAATCGTTAGAATTGAAAATTTTCATTGTTAATATTTTCTTTTAGAAATAAATATAGGGTTGTTGAAGAATGGTATGGAATTTAAGTTGGTTTTTATATAATGAAAAATTGGAATTCTATTTGAAGAATTATGGAGTATATATATAACTCGCTAGTTTCGTTGTAAGCAAACAAAGATTTTAAACATAAAAACCAAAGCATATCAAGTATCGAAAATGCAGATTACAACTTTTATTGTTATACTAAATGTTTTCATGAAAAATGAGTGGAGAACAGGCTATAACACTATTGTTATAGTAAGTGATTCCCAAGAGAAATTTTTTAACATAAGTATATGAGATTTATTGGAATTTATTTAATTGAGTCCATGCGCCAGTATTTTTTTGGGTTGTAGTAACCGTGTTTTATGCAACATCTATTTTAACGCAAATAAAAATGTATTTTAAAAGGTAATTTCTAAGTATAGAAACAAAATGGTTTTTAAAGTACACTTATTTTTTTTATAAGTAGAAGGAAGTGTTTTTGCAGTTATGGAAATATTAAAATAGTTTTGAAGATGAGTTTTTCTGAAAGGAAAATTTGTAAGTTAGATATTATAAAATATTTATCATGGAAGAATATAATTAAACATACTCTAATCTATTAGAATGAAAATAATAATGGTATGATTTTCTATGAAACCAATAAAAATGTTTTTTTGCAAGTTATAAGGAATACATGGAAGAGATATACAAGGTATGAAAAACACCATATTTTGTATAGCCTATTTCGAAAAATATGAAATAACTTCCTTGTAATTTCACATAAACATGAAATTCTCTTTTAAAATGTTCATAGAAGATTTTAGCTTTAATAATTTCTCATTTGAGTAACTAGTTCCAATATATTAAGGTATGAGACCATAAGTTATAATAAGAAGATGTGTACGAGACCGTAAGATATATTAATAGAATATGCAATGCAAATGCAACAAAATCGAACAACAAACATGCACATAATTTTTTTTAAATGCAAAATAACACGCAAAAAGAAACACACAATAAAATCAAACAATAATAATTCAAAGAGTAGAAATTAAAATCAAAGCTATTTCCCAGCAAAGCCGCTAAAAACTTGTTCAAACAAGCTAAATATCCATCGAATTGGAAAATAGATGATCGAATTTAAATTAAAATTAACCGCAAGCGCACGATGTACATTGCTAATACGTGGCGAGTATGGGTCGATCCACAGTGAATTGTTTAGATTTAAAATTTTACTCAATCAAGTTAACCAAAGTTGAGAGTGCGGTAATTTTTTTAGAAAATCTAGCATAAGAAAATGGATAAAATTATAAGAGTTTGAAAACAATTTAGAGATAAATCCACTCTTTAAATCACATAAATCAAATCAACACAACTTGAAATTATGATCTTTGTTTTTTGATCATTAGTGAATTTAATTGATATGTCTATCATAAGTATAGAATATTTGTGTATAACCCATCAAACTATAGCACACTCATTTAACCACCTTAGGGTCTCATACCTTAGGGACTCATACCTTAATATACCTTACGGTCTCATACCCATCTTCTTGTTATACCTTACGGTCTCATACCTTATGGTCTTATATCTTAATATATTGGAACTACTTTCTCAAACGAGAAATTATTATAGCTAAAATCTTCTATGAACCTTTTAAAAGAGAATTTCATGTTAATGTGAAATTACAAGGAACTTATTTTATATTTTTCGAAATAGGCTAAACAAAATATGGTGCTTTTCATACCATGTATATCTCTTTCATGTATTCCTTATAACATGCACAAATTTTTTTATTGGTTTCATAGAAAATCATACCATTATTCTTTTCATTCCAATATATTAAAGTGTGCATAATTTATATTCTTCCATGATAAATATTTTATAATACATAACTTACATATTTTCCTCTCAGTAAAACTCATCTTCAAAACTGTTTTAATATTTCCATAACTGCAAAAACACTTCCTTATACTTATAAAAAAATAAGTATACTTTACAAACCATTTTGTTTCTATATTTAGAAATTACCTTTAAAATACATTTTTATTTGGGTTAAAACGGATGTTGTGTAAAACGCCGTTACTACAACCCAAAAAAATACTAGTGTACGGATTCAGTTAAATAAATACGAATAAATCTCATATAACTATGTAAAAATATTTCTCTTAGGAGTTGCTTACTATAACAATAGCGTTATAGCCTATGTTCCACTTATTTTTCACGAAAACTTTTATTACAACAATAAAAGTTGTAATCTACATTTTTGATACTTGATACACTTTAGGTTTTTATGTTTAAAATCTTTGTTTACTTACAATGAAACTAGTGAGTTATATATATAATCCATAATTCTTCAAAAGAATTTCAATTTTTCATTATATAAAACCAACGTAAATTTCATACCATTCTTCAAAAACCCCATATTTATTTCTAAAAGAAAATATTAGCAATGAAAATTTTCAATTCTAACAATTACATTTTTTTATTCCACTTTTTTAATTTCACAAATTTCATTTTATTAGGCTTGGAATAAAGTGGGTTTTGTCCTTACTAAATAAGGAGTGCTTTTCTTAAACCTTGGAAATCCCATTTCCTTACTAAAGTCTTCCATTAGATTTATTCCCAGGTACTACCGTTGAATCCCCTTATATGAAACAATTATAATTTCTGTAATTATCTATACATGGGTTTTCATCTTTTCTTATCAACTGAACCTATTATACATCCCCCAATCTTTGCCTACCTCTCTTTGGATTTCCATAATCCGATCCTAAATGTACAAAAGCGTCTCTTAAATCCCTAAAATATGTAGACATTCTCTATTCCCCAATAAACGCACTTCAAAAATGATACTTCAAGAACCCTATCTTTAGCTGATGAACATGAAGCGTATGAAGAACATTCTTTAGATGAATAATATGCTCTTCCAAACTTCTTGGCAAACCCCAAAATGCAGACCAAGAATACCACCACGAACTTTATTTTAGGACATTTCTAAAAACATGGTTCATCAAATCTATAGAATAGGGTGGGATGTTGGTTAGCCCAAAAGATATAACTAACCACTCAAAGAATCCGTCGGGTGTGCTAAATGCAGTCTTAGCAATGCTGTCATCAGCTACCCTAAGCTGATGAAATCCAATGGCTAGACCAAGCTGAGAAAATACTGAAGAGCCAACTAACTGTCGGAAAGATCATCTATCTTAGGGAGTGGATAAAGGTTCTTCTTTGTGAGCTTAGTCAATTCTTTATAGTCAATGCAAAGTCGAAGAGAACCACCTACTTTGGTAGCGAAGGCAACTGGCACTCCCTATTCCGATATGTTTCTTCTTATGAAACTTTTCTCAAAATCTCATTGATCTGCTTGCTCAATCCCTTCCTTTCCCTAGGCACCATATGCCTTATGGGTGATGCTACTAGTTAGCAAAATAAATCCTAAAGTCAATATCTCTCTTAAGGGCGTAATCCCCTAAACTCATCAAAGATGTGTAGAAAATCTCTGACGGAAGGAACCGAATCTAACTCTGTTGATGATGAATCGAGCGAATAAAGGAAGCTCAGCATAACTGACCCTTGCGAGTCGCAAGAAATCTCGAGAGTCCTACCGATGCATGCCTCTAATCCAACGACTCCTCTCATAGTCTAATATAGCTCCATATATGGATAGCCAATCCATCCTAAGATCATCCCATACCCCGATAATCTCAAAACATAGACATTGTGGTAGAATTATACTCCTAGGATATAAATCCCTACCAACCATAGACAAAGGTGCCGATCCTCCTATGGGGTTTGAAACAAAGATGGGGTCTACTACTAAAGAAATGTCTAAGTGCAAACAATCCACATGAGAACTAGAGGTAAAAGAATGTGATGCTCTAGAATCGAAAAGAGTCATAATGGGAAAATTAGAAATAGAAATTAAGATTTTCTATCTAGATTTGGTCTACTGTTGGAAGACACTGTATCCAAAGTTTGGATTTGTGCTACTGGTACACTCGCACACTGCCTCGTTTGTTGGGCGCAACTCTTACTCCAATGACCAGATTGCCCGAAACTATATCACCTTCCCCTTATTTTCTCCTTCTTGCAGTCTCTTGCAACTATGGCACTTCATTTTTTTTCTTGATTCGCTTCTGAGGGCCTTCCCTTTTCCTCTTATCCTTTTTGCCCTTCCATCATAGCTTCTTAAATCTTGTAGGAACCCCCTTAAGCTCTTTTTCCAAGTGCCAAGATATAGGTTGAGCACTTTGTAGGTCCTTCGACCCTAACCGCCTAAACCTTTGTTCCAAATTCTCAAAGCTAACCCACGTCTCCTGGGAATCCTCTGTGCCAGAAAATTTTCTACCTCCTATACTAGCAAAGTCCTTACATAGCTCAAAACAGGGGGCTGATGTGGGTGGATTAAAGGGATTTCCACCTACTGGTGTTGTATTGGGCACTTTCTCTCACACCTCTAGTACCATAGCTCTATGGAACCAGTTAGCCATTCTATGCAAAGAAAAGAGAATTAAGGCTTGAAAGAATCGAAAGAAGATTGCACTGGACTTGGAAAGATTTTTATTAAAAATCTTTTATACTTAAAAACTATTTCTAAGAGTTCTTTTCTGAAAAATACTTTAAAAAAAATTATTTTGGGAAATACTTCTACTTTTAAAATAAATTTTTAGGAAGCCTGCAACCTTCGGCTCTGATACCAAGTGAAACACCCCACACCCCTTAATATACACAAAAGGACATAGTAAAAGACGTGATGCATTGTAGGCATAAATGAAACAAATAGAGACTAAGATTCACAAGACAAAAATAGCGGAAACTAAGATAATAACTTATTTTAAAACAAGGCTTCATAATTGTTTCACAAATCAAATAAGTCAAATACCAAATGCATATGTATATCCCAAAACCGAAGATGTCTCATAAAAACTCATAGTCTCAAAAATCAGAGTACATAATATCCCTTATAATAAGCCAGTACATACAAGTTAAAGTTAGAATAAAAGAAATACATGTTAGAAATCTTCTCTAAGAATCCTCTGAGAACTGAATATACTGTCCTCTCCCGTGATTTCCTAAAGGCGGAGGGAAAATAAAAGAGTGGGTCAGATTAAAAGTCTAATGAGTGATATTAACTACTAGAATCTTTAAGCAAAGTAAAAGTAATAGACTCTTCAATAGTTCTAGTATATACAAAAGGAAACAAAGGAAATAGGAAAGAGATAAACTAGAAAATACGATTAAACTATTACAATTGATAAGACAGGTCAACTACACAGTAGCCCATGGTAACTACGGCCTACTACTTCATCGACCTTATTGCGGACTAGACGCTATTTAACTCCCTACACATCAGCCAATGGTAACTACAAAAGATACGCAAAGCACCTATTATGGACTAGACGATACATAGCTCCCTACACGAAAGGTAATGGTGTCTACGAATGACACACATACTATGCTCTTAGAACTCACAGTGATTACTGAGCACCTAAATGTAAGTCGTACGTGTAACTGCGGCCATGCTCATGCTACATGTTGCTTCACATATTGAGTCGTCTTATTACCTCGACTCGGCATTAGCATGCTCCTCGTCTCACTTCAGGATTATGTGAAACACCATATCTATAGAAAATATAGGGAATGCTACTGGTACTGGCCCATCATCCAAACAATATCTTATATCGCCCTTGTCCAAATCCCCCATGATTTGAGCATCTCTATATTGACCAATAACTACCACTACTAGCTAAGCGTGCCCCTCGTCTCACTTAAGTTTATATGAAACACACTACCAATAGAAAATAATCGAGGAATGCTATTTGGTACAGGTCCTACTTTAATTCTTTGCTTGTTAACTTAAATAAATTATTTAAGTAAGCCTTTACTCTTGTTTTTATTATCTATGCTTATTAATTTATCTTAAGTCTTGAAACAAGCCTTATTCTGTTCTGTTTCTTATTATAACCTATGTTACAATCATGCTCATTACTTAACCCAAGGTCTAAGTGTGAAAATAAGCTTCTTTTATTCTTTTTAGTTATAATTCTAAGTTATAGCTAGGCCAATCTCTTTAATTCAGTCAATCAATATCATAATTAGGCATAATTTCAGTCCAATTACATTTACATAACAGTCTTTATAATTTACATCTTATATTTCATTATTTCAGATTTCTTATAATTTAATCCAATTTCGCGTTAATTCTATTCTAATCCATACGCGAAGAAGAAGAAGAAGAAGGAAAAAACTGAACATAAAAGGAAATCCAACGTGTAAGAAAAAGATGTAAATAACGCATAAATAACAGTAAATAAATTAAAATATTTTGAATAAACTGTAAATAAATAGAATAGCTAGAAATAAACTAAAATTAACTGAAAAGAATAGCTAAAAGAAATAGACGGGAAATAATTCTAAAAACTGTAATAGATTACTAAAAAGGCAGCTCTAAAAATCGTAGTAAAGTTACAACTATTGAAGATGCTATTATTTTAAATTACTTAAAGAAATTTAAAATAATTACATTCACTCACCTTTAGTCCTCAGATCTTCCCTTTAGGCCTTCATGGATCTACTTGGGGTTGTTAAATATTTTTATTTAAAATGATTTCCTCCTTGAAAACTTATTCTGCTTAGGGTCCTTCCTGAATAGGTGAACCTAATTGAAGAAAATCTTAGAATGAGAAAATGTGTAAGGCCTAGGGTTCTATTTATAGGGATAGAAACGGATCTCAGACCGTTGAATTTAGGGATTGAATAGGATGCAACCACGTCATAGGCTGAATAGGGTCCATCAGATGCAGAAACGGAAGGACCGGACCGAGTTGAAGAATGTAAAATACGTAACTAACGTTCAAACGAACCGTTTGTTCGCTCGCTAAAAAAACAAGGCGGGTCGACTGGGCGGTCGATCGCCCTTGTGCCTAGGTCGACCGGACGGTTGACCTCGATCAGTCGACCTGGCCTATATTTTTATTATTATTTTTCTATTTATTTTGTTTGATTTATATCTGTTTTATTTTAGCTCGGATTCTGATGTTCTGTATATGGAAATTGACAGAAAACCATGGACACAATGATGCAATTCCTGTGGCTCGGTTTTGATATTTTCACAAAGTTATTTTATTATTTAGTTACTTAACGAATTAATTATCATGCGTTAATGTTTGGGTTGTTACATCCTTCATTTGTAAGTATTTCCAAAAAACCTACATCCATATCTTTGTAAACAAATTTTGCATTTAGGAATTTATCACATTGCATTTGAATTTTTTGGGTAGCATCCACTAAAATCCCTCAAGAGACAACACTCATTCTACTAGGGACACATAGAGGTTTAACGGCTTGTGGCATCCGCTCAATGCAATCATGCTCCCTACGAAAGTGGATTTATCTTAATTTTGATTTATTCGAGGACGAATAAAAAGAGAAGTGTGGGCATATTTGATGCGCATGTAAATGTGCATATTTTTATTTTCATATTTTATCAAATTTAATTAAATAAATGAGCATATATGATGTTTTAACACGTTTAAACCAAAATTCAAATTATTTTCAAATCATCATATATTCATCTTCATATGGGAACAAAATGGTCATTTTTGTGCATATATTAATCTGAGAATATTTATTTCCATATTTTTTTTATTTGTAGGAAATTTGGATGAAAATTAGAAGAGGCTTCATGGGAAATATGCATGCATAAGAGAATACAAATGAATGAAGATGGAAATAATTCATTTCATGAATCATGAAAGACCTCACCTACCAACTTATCTTGATCTATTATTAAGAGCTAATGCATATGCTAAAAGGCCATTAAAGTTACATACACACTTAATGGATGGTTATTTCATGCTAATTATAACTTGGTGTCCACGCTTCCTAGAGGGATAGTTTGAGTAGTTCTCAAAAATAGGATTATGGTTTTAAAACATGTATAAATACCTAAAATGTTCATGTAAACTTCCGCTTAGTCTCTTAATCTCCAATTAGTTTAGTTGGAGGCTCACAAATAAATCAAAGTTCTCTTTTCATTTTCATGGCTACTTAGCCATTTTACTTTCATTTATTTTTTTAAGTAGAAAAGAACATTAATTAACATTATAAAAAAGAAAAAAACATGGTGCATTGGCAAAATATCCATCAGATTGGAAAATAACCGATCGAATTTAAATTAAAATTAGCTGCAAGTGCACGGCGTACAATGATAGTACATGGCGAGTACGGGTTGATCCATAGGGAATTGTTTAGACTTAAAATTCTATTTAATCAAATTAACAAAGGTTGAGAGCGTGTTAAAAATGTAGAATAACTATCAAAAGAAAATGGAAAAAAATATGAGAGTTTGAAGGCAATTTAGAGATAAATCCACTCTCTTAATCACATAAATCAACATAACTTGGAATTATGATCTCTTTTTTTGGTCATTAGTGAATTTAATTGATATATTTATCATAAGTATGAAATATTTATGCTATTAATTAGCCTAATATAACCCATCAAACTATAACATGCCCATTAAACCACCTGCTAACTCTCATGAAAAATGACAATGAAGTTGAAAATAAAATCTATTTTGAGCATGGCCTATCAACTATTAATTAGAAATATAGACTATAAAATTTTGATTTAGACATTCACTTCATTACCATAATCATATGTAGATGAAGAGGTAATTTGTGTTTGTGTTTGCTTATGCATAGCCAATTTGGTGTCAACAACACAGGCTATCAAATTAAAAGCTAAAACAGCAAATTCAGACCACGTCAAATATTGCTATTAAGCACAAAAGAAGATAATAGATTATCAAATTATGTTGAATCTACATAATTAGAGAGCATCATTACCCTTAAATTGAAGGGGTTTAGCCTCTCATATTTTTTATCATGTCAACAAATGTAGATTGCAACATAAAACAAAAAGAGGAAAATGAAAGCTAAATAAAAAGAGTGTTAATTAAAATGAAATAAAAAGTAATCTGCTTGCATAAGAAATGAAACTAAGCTACTAACATAAGAAGAAATAGAGCATGTAAGTAGAAAAGAACATTAATTAACATTGCATACAAAAATACATGAATGTAAAATGGCTAAGTAGCCATGAAAAAGAAAATAGAACTTCGATTTGTTTGTGAGCCTCCAACTAAACTAAATGGAGGCTAAGAGACTAATCGGAAGTTTACAAGAACATGTGAATACATGTTTTGAAACCTTAATAATATTTTTGGGAACTACCCAAACTGCCCCTCTAGGAAGTGTGGCCATTAAATTATCATTAGCATGAAATAATCATCCATTAAGTGTGCATGTAACTTCACTGGCCTTTTAGCATGTGCATTAGCTCGTAATGGTAGATCAAGTTAAGTTGGTTGGTGGGGTCCTCCATGATTCATGAAATGAAATGTTTCCATCTTCATTCCTTTGTATTATCTTGTGCATGCATATTTTCCATAAAGCCTCTTGTAATTTCCATTCAATTTTGCTACAAAATAAAATAAAATGCAGAAATAAATATTCTCAAATTAATACATGCACAAAAATGACCATTTTGCCCCTGTATGAAGATGAATATAGTATGATTGAAAATAATTTGAATTTTGGTTTAATCATGTCAAAACACCCTATATGCTCATTTATTTAATTAAATTCGATAAAATATGGAAAAAAATATGCACATTTACATGCACATTAGTTAACTAGGCTTGCCATATCAAACAAGTAACAAACCATTATGGCACTGCATGACCGAACTATTCCAATCCTGGTAGGTAGAAGAGATCATTTAGATGTAACCCTGTCCGTCTTGTTACCGTAAAAGACCGATGACGAGCTCGATAAATATGCAACTCTTACCCTATAGGTACCCAAGTACGCCAGCCGTTTATGTATGCTTGTTGCAACTCGTTTTGGTACCTAAACACACAAGACTTTACATACCGTGTTGCATAAGTCCAATCTCATTCACCTTCTATTAAGATTGCTTAGTGCAATCAGGGTATTACCCTTACTTAAAAGCATTGAAGCTGACCTAATTTGATTATCATTCGACATAATTATAACAGAAAATTTATAATCAAGGCAATAAGCACAGTCTAGACCTGGGTCTATAGTACAAAATCATACACTCGCCAAGGTCCTATTGATTGGATACGTTTTTAGCATCCAACCCAATCTAATGACCTATGGACATTGGTCCATTATAGTTATAATGGACAATTCTTAAGTATTCACACCCATCATAAACGAATATCCGAGGCTACCTATATACATATTTCAGACTTTTATATACTTATTCTTCTTTTATTTTATTTATTGCCTTAACTTCTTTTATGTCGGTCTTTAAGTCCTCATTCTTGATGTGCATTTATATTTTATTTCGTTAATTTTGTTTATCGCTTCTTAATTTCAGACATCAATATTGTTGCTACAACATTCATTAATTTAATTTTGATTTCTGCTCCATTTCATTCAATTATCAAAGTTAATCCATTTCATTAGACTATCCAACTTGGTCCATTTCATTAGATTATAAGACTTAGTCTATTTAATTTCCCCAACTTCTCACTCTTGCCTATTGCTCAGACTTCCTTTTTCATCAGTTTTTTGTTTTATTAACTTTTTAGTTACATTCTTATTTCAATATTCTGCCTTTGGGATTTACTATATTTTAATAAATTGGAGTTAAACTTCATCAAATAATCGTTACACAGTAAATTTCCATATGTTATATAAAAGAGGGGGTTTGTGATAGAGTTAGGGGTGTGCCTTATGGGAAATTATGTAATTTGTTACGTATATCTAACTCGGTGACCAATCTTGTTCGAAATAAAGGTGTTTTCTTTCTATTATATGCTTAATATAGTTGGGTTATATTAATTAATTTAGTTAAAAGTCTATTTATTAGAAAATCCATAAATGATATGTTTTGTGATAGTAGTTACAAAGCGTTGTACCATGAGTAATTTATCACATTAAAATTAAATATACTCTTTAGTTGTTCCTAGTCAAGATGCATCGAGACTAGATATCGATGTATCCATTGAGACTAGACTACATAATGCTCTCTGAAAGTTGGCAGTGTATTACTCATGACTGATCGGGGCACATAGAGGTTACGTAATAACATTTATTGGATAAATAAAGAACGACTCATTCGATAGTTTTCTATTGGTTAATATAACTAAGGTCAAACAGAAAATATCGATGTGAATAATTTACATAGTACTTTCGACTTGAGAATACTGCGAATCTTCAATATAAAAGTTCCGGTCGGATTATAGTTGAATCATGGCACAACGTCCATTGGGTGACTATAGTGGGTTGATTGAAAGCATTGGAAGTGAAGCACTACTCAAAAGAGAATTCCTCTCCTTGGTTATATGTGGTTAGTATCACGGTCAACTCAAGTCAACCCAAAGTCGAAATCTTTGGATAGAGTAGTTTGGTTAATAATAATTGTTATTATCAAACTAAGGACTTTATGTTTGGACTATAGAGTTGAATGTGGATGATGCTGGAATTCTGACCATTACCATATTCAGTAAGTTCAAAGTGATATTGCTTTGATGAACATAATTAGTGTAAGTAATTATCATACCTGGATAATGCTTAATTAGATGAAATTAGATTTTACCGAAGCCAAGCAATAAATTTGATGATAATATCAAACTACCTGCTAAGTGAAGTGTGAACATTAACATTAAATAGGTCGATGTTAATTGCTGATCAAATTTGCACCCAAGAGTCACAAAACCGAATGATGAATTTTCTTTAAACCAAACAATTTAGTTAGTTTATAAGTGTTATAAATTAATTAATATTTGTGAAATATTACTTATAGAATTTGGGTATGATTTGAGAAATAAAATTGTTGCATATATTTGTAGAAGTTATAAATATATTGACCGATATGAGATATCGATAACAAATTAAGATAAATGTAATTGTGTATGATTAATTTTTATTAAATGAGTTCACAAACCCATGCATTTTAGAGTGATAGACGGCTGGTCTAGTAAGGGAAGGGGCAGCTACTATGTGTGCAATTAGGGTTTGGAGATGTGTAGTTGAGATAATAGGTTGCTCTCTTATCCTACCCATATAAATACTAATCTCTAAACCCTAATCACAATTGAATTCATTTTTTGAGCGGCCTTCTTCTTCTTCTTCTTCTTCTTCTTTATTTTGATGGCAATAACTTTCCTCTGAAATATCCTAAAATTTTAAATCCAATTCAAATTAAAAAAAAATTGACAGTGAACGGTCGTTGATTCTAAACAAGCAATATCATGATTCAAAGAGTTTTAGAGGAAAAGATATCATTATTTCTAATTTGACTTAAGGGAATCTATTTTGGATAATACTTTTCTATATGTTAGTCATATTATTGTAGGTTTATGATTTGTTAATCGTTTAATCTTATGTACATAGATTAGAATATTGTTATTTCATTAGTTAGGTGAGATTTTTGTACGTATTGTTGTTACTACAATAAAGATTGGATATGTATATAAAGTTTATAGATCTAATTCATGTTTTATAATTATAATCTGATGTGAAAAATTAAAATAAATTTTATTTTAAAATTATATATGACCATATATGTATACACGTATATTAATTTATGATTTAAATATTCACATATATTTGAATTAAAACATATGTTTTTGTTTTTATTGTATAACATTAACGTAAAATTTTCTTAAAACTTATTTATGTCTATTTATGTATTATATATGTTGAAAATAATTTTTAATAATTTATTTATACATTATTATTGTTATTTAATAATTATCCGATTTAATAAATTCACGTAAAATAATCCATGTTTCTAAAATTCTATTTTTTATTTTTTAAAATAAAGTCATCATATCAGGTTTCTTATAAAAAATCTTATGTTTTGTAATTTTATTTTATATTTTTTAAAATTAACTTAATTTTGGTCAATTATTAATTATTTAATTAAAAATATTATATTAATTGACAAAATTCCAGAAATATTTTCTAAACCCTAAAATATGTTTCTAGATTTTTCCAAAATTATAAAATTTGTTTTTTTAATCATATTTTCATTTTACATTAATTTATTATGCACAAGCTACTTAATTCAATATAATATTCATATATATTAAATATTTTAAATTATATAACTTTAAATCTTACATGGTTTCTAATTAGTAAGTCAAAAATTATGTGTATATATATATATTTCTTTATTGTTATTTATGGTACAATATATAGTTATATAAATAAATAAATATTTCATTCAATATTTTAACGATAAAACTTAATGTATATATATGTGTATGTATATATATACGATTATTTGGAATTTGTAACTATTTGTTCATTCACATATTTGATAACATATAATACATATTAAATGAGGCAATGCGTCCACTGTGATGGAAATCCCATCATCTATATAAGGGAATGTATTCCCTACACGGATTGCTATGTTATACACTCACATACACATATATGTATATGATATATATAGCCAGTATTAAATAAATCATAAAATGTAATTTATGAATTTAATAAAATCTTTATACACAATCTATAAACTACAATTTGTAAAGTTAGAATACATTTGGATATTGTTACCCAGCACCTTGGCCCGGCTACAAAACGAAGGTTGCAGAAGTTATAATTGAACGTAAGCGAGCGTAACGTCAAGGATTAGTCCACTTCGAGTTATAATGGCGATTATTCTAAGTTGGTCTCAATGAGTAAGGGTCGATGTGTGATGGATAATAGGTCGGTGCTTGGAGTGTGGTTTGGCTGTTCTCGGTCAGTTATTCTCGATCGGCTACATGCACTAGGTTGAGTCAGCAACAATGGTTTGGTCAAAGTAGGTCGGCTATAATGAAAGACTACATTAGGGTCGATCTTGATGTGGTCGGCATCTTTAGGAGATTCGGTTTGGATGGTCCGGCCTTGGCAGGTCGGCCAAGGTGCACGAAGAAGTGGTTCAGCCATAGCTGTCAAGTTAGGGAAATACGATCGGCATCCTTTCACTTCAGCTCAAACCATCACTTACCTCGAATAACTCATAAGAAAACCTGAGCTCAGCAAAGTGTATCGGCGACCACCGTTCGACATTGGAGATTCGACATATTTGGATCTGCATGGGTGGTTCGGTAGACGTGGGTCGGCATGGCTCGTTCGGTCCACCTCACCTCCAACCATGGGCCGACCTAGCTTGGACTTGGGCCTGCATAAGGAATCCATCCTACCTTCATCTATAAATAGAGATGTAGGGGTACAGTTGAAGGGACTTATTTCCAGAATTCCAGGAGAATCTGCCATTTTCTGTACTCGCTTCTTTTCTGTTCAAACTTATATTCAATTTGTTTTTTACGGATTGTATATGTACTCAAGTGATTGGAAAAGTAATGAAGATCATATTCAAAGTGGACATAGGCAATTACGCCGACCACTATAAATATAGTGTTCTCATTTTTGTTGTTCTTTTCATAGTCAATTGCATTACTTCTATGTCTAAATTACTTTCTTCATTAATCTCTCTACATAACTCTATTTAAGGGTGTTAGTGACCAATTTTGGTGCTAACATTTTGGTGCTTTCACTAATAATTGAGTTCTCAGCTTGATTGGATCTCATAGTCTACTAGTGAATTTCCATATTCATGAGATAGATCCAGTTTTTTACCAGTGAACTTCCTATTCTACTCATATTTGAAAGATATCTAAAGGGAACTATTAACCATGTGATTGGATTCACTGATGTATGCAAGTTTTTGGGGTTGAATGTTGAAGTTTGCATTGGAGTTATATAAAGGGCGACCCCTCACTCAATGCAGATAGCCGATCCCCCACTCAAAAGCTGATAGCTGATCGCTCTAACATAAATACTGAGCAAATGTCGACCGGTGTATATCGACCCCCTGTGACCGAACCAGTAGTTACCGAACCGCCTTGGCCGATCCACCATGTCTACACTCCAACAATGAACCGCATTGGCCGAGCCACTCTTGGTCGATCCACCATGTCTGAACTCCAACACCGAACCGCCTTGGCCGAGCCACTCTTGGCCGATCCAACGTGTCTGCACTCCAACACCGAACCGCCTTGGCCGAGCCACTCTTGGCCGATCCACCGTGTCTGCACTCCAACACGGAACCCCCTTGGCCGAGCCACTCTTGACCGATCCACCATGTCTGCACTCCAACACCAAACTGCCTTGGCCGAGCCACTCATGGCTGATCCACCATGTCTGCACTCTAACACCGAACCGCCTTGGCCAAGCCAATCTTGGCCGATCCACTATGTTTGCACAGCAACCCACCATGTCTGCACTCCGACACCGAACCATCTTGGCCGAGCCACTCTTGGCTGATCCACCTTGTCTGCGCTCCAACACCAAACTGCCTTCTATTCTTGTGCTTTACGAGCATGCCGACCCAGTATCAAATATACCGAACCATGTGCACATGTCGATCCAAACTTAAGTTACACCGGTCTCATATACGACCCCTATTTTCAAAAAAACTTTTTCCGGTACGATCCAAATTAAAGAAAAAGGCTCTAAAAGGCCAACCGCGTGCATTTTGGATTCAGAACTCAACTTAGTAAAGGAACATTCTATCCACTTCACTTAGATCCTATGACCGACCAGGGCATAGAGGATCAAGCAACAGCCTCTGAATGGAAACATGGGAACAAACAAGCAACCGTTGCTCAAACGATACTCCCAAAGGTTGGAGGACATAGCCGATATGACTCCAAGAAAACGCCAAGATGACTCCAAGCACCATTCTCCACTAATCTAGCGCTTCGAATTTAGTGACTCCAAGCAATTTGTTTCGAATGCTAACAAGGTTATCATACTGATCGCGTTTGAGGGGAGTCGACCTCCAGATATATTTTGGTGCCTAGTTAGCTGGAGAGCCTCTTACGACCATAAATCATTTCTTTTTCAAAATGTATCAGAACCAAAGTGAGGAGGAGTAGAGTAGACTAGGAAAAATAACAATGCAGGACAATTGGCTAAGGACTTTGATTCTAGTAGACAAAACAAGATCCCAAAATTTGACTCATATGCTCTTTTAAAGATTCAACCGAAAGCCTCTACTTGGAGACTCACGACTCAGAGTGGTAGTGAAAACCAACCTAGAGAGAGTCCACTGAAGTCCAGAGAAAAGAAGGGGAATGTTGTATTTTCCAAGATGCACACTGATCCTAACACTGGCGATTACAAACACCTTCGAGGTGTGATCGGAAAGCTGATTTGGAAAGGAAAGCTTCAATAGTATGTGCAAGCCTTATAGAATGGCGAGCCCAGAACTTTGGATGCCCATCAATAAAGAACTATAATTATCAATTGGACTGTTGGCAGTCGACATCCCACTAGAAGGGGCTAGGGTCAGAGTTGAATAGTGAGCACAAGCTGCTGCTCTCCTTATCAATGAGATTTATATCAATCTTCTTTGAATTATTTTAATTTCAATTGTGCTTCGAATTACGACCAACTTGAACTAAACTTCTTCCAAAACGATGCAGGTGACCAAGTACTTAGAGTTGGCCACCAACCAATCCACGCACACCTTGATCAGACCTGTGTAGTTTCATCAATATGAGCATGATTCAGTCGCTCATCATCAACCATGTGCCTTTGATTTGGGGCCAAGGACTACATATTGAAAAGCTCATCAAGATTAGAGCCCAATACAAAGCGAACATGAATGACCTCCCATTCGTCGACCTCCTCATTTGACTTGGAGACCTAAGCAATGGAGTGAAAATGGCCCGATCATCCACTCAAATCTTGTCATAAAACAAAGTTCGACAAAATACAAATGCCTCTCCTAAAGCTCATTGACGCCAGAATCTATATAGAGTGGAAGTGATTTGATCATCTGCACATCAAATCCTACCCTGAAAGTAATAAGTAGTTTGAAAGCCCGACTTGGAGTACCTGTGATGGACTACCTACTCGTCAATCATCGCTCTCAATACATAGACACGACTGCACCTTAAAATATATGCAACTTACTTTGTCTACTCAATAATCCATTATCCATATTTTCTATAAAGAGATACGAAGCAAATTGTGTGAGAATTAATTATCCAACGCCAACATGGATGTGATCCAAACACCTATCATATGCCTCCTTCCATGACTTGATTGGAAGAGCTAAAATCACCAAGAACACAAGAATCAACCGTCCATTTTCCAAGTTTCGTCCTTGATGCTGGAAGCAGAGTCCTATTCCATGAGCTAACACGGTTCGACCGTTCATTAGACAACATTACCCTCGATATGATAAATGAAATACAAATCAAACGGGTGGAAATATGACCGCTCTAAACAAAAATCCCTAAGTCCCTGAAGCAGATTAGAGTACTCTGAGTCCCCAGAGTGTGGACTAGAGTATAAACGACTTGAGAAAAATCTCTAAGTCCCTGAAGCGGACTAGTGTACTCTGATTCCCCAGAATGAGGAATAGAGTATGAACGACTTGAGAAAAATCTCTAAGTCCTTGAAGTGGACTAGAGTACTCTAAGTCCCAAGAGCGTGGACTAGAGTATAAACCACTTGAGAAAAATCTCTAAGTCCCTAAAGTGGACTAGAGTACTTTGAGTCCCTAGAGCGTGGACTAGAGTATAAACGACTTGAGAAAAATCTCTAAGTCCCTGAAGCGGACTAGAGTACTCTAAGTCCCCGAAGGCGGACTAGAGTATAAAGGACTTGAGAAAAATCTCTAAGTCCCTGAAGCGAAATAGAGTACTCTGAGTACCCAGAGCGTGGACTAGAGAATAAACGACTTGAGAAAAATCTCTAAATCCCTAAAACGAACTAGAGTACTCTAAGTCCCCAGAGCATGGACTAGAGTATAAATGACTTTAGAAAAATCTCTAAATCCCTGAAGCGGACTAGAGTACTCTGAGTCCTCAGAGCACGGACTAGATTATAAACGAGTTGAGAAAAATATCTAAGTCCTTGAAGCGGACTAGAGTACTCTGAGTCCCAGAGCGCAGACTAGAGTATAAACGACTTGAGAAAAATATCTCTATCCTGGAAATGGTCTAGACTACTCCGAGTCCCCAAAAATTGGACTAGAGTATAACAGACTTGAGAAAAATCTCCAAGTCCGTGAAGTGGACTAGAGTACTCTGAGTCCCCAAAGCGCGGACTAGATTATAAACGACTTGAGTAAAATCTCTATGTCCCTAAAGCAGACTAAAGTACCCTGAATTCTCAAAGCACGGACTAGAGTATAAATGGCTTGACGAAAATATCTAAGTCCCTGAAGCGGACTAGAATACTCTGAGTCCCCAGAGCGCAGACGACAGTATAAACGATTTGAGAAAAATCTCTAAGTCCCTGAAGCAGATTAGAGTACTTTGAGTCCCTAGATCGTGGACTAGAGTATAAATGACTTACTATGAGACCCTAGAGCATGGACTTGAGTATAGATGATTTGAGAAAAATTTATAAGTCCCTAAGGCGGACTAGAATACTCTGAGTCCCCAGAGCACAAACTAGAGTATAAATGACTTGACAAAAATCTCTACATCGCAAACTGTGGACTAGAGCATAAGCAATTCGACAAATCTCTAAGTCCTCGGAGTGTGGACCGAAACATGAACACAAATTGGGCTTGAGTTGACGGGGGAAGAATAAATCTAAGTCACCAGAATGCAAAGTGACGTATAAACATCAATAAATAGATGAGTGGATTCAAAGCATTCTCTATTATGCAAAATTCAGCCCGAAATCGACAGTAGGAGTATTAACTCGCTAAGGATGGAGTCCGACATTTCGACTTGTGGCCTGGCCAAATCAATGCTAGGAACAGGTGTATAAATCACTAATAGCTGAATACGACAGCTCATTATAGTTCTAGCTTGGCATTCTTTATAGCTTAAGCCAACGACTGCAAGGAGTCCTCATTACAGAACCAATCGAAATGGCATCCAAAGCTATGAGCGACCGACTATATCATACCTCAGATCGAGGGTCAATATCGATCCCCACCAAGCGTATATGAATGCCATCCGAATGTCCCTTAAAAAACTATGACCACCAGAGTGTGGAAAGAAGTGTAAATCACAAAGACTTGGTCATTAATTCTCCAGCACCCTCCTTCGATCTGTCAGGAGAAGTATGAAACTAGATGAGCATGACCCGACTGCACTTGAGCCAACTTTATCCTAAGATCTGATTACAGAACATGAACCAAAGCGGATGTGGATGACTGTCCAGTACCCAACTTATGCCTAGAAACTGACAAGGCATCGAAGTATTTCCCTTGGAATGAAGAACGATAATACAATCCAAGATAAGCGAGATTCGGCCTCCTATCAAGTGCCCTGATCCCACGATTAAACAGGAAAGAAAGTAAATCTAAAGTGGGCATGGTTGGCCTTCCTACTTATCAGTATATGCCCAGACTTTGGGGCACGAGTGAGAAGCGAGATGAATGTGAATCAACTATTCACCGATCAACTCTATGTCTTTGGGGTTTAGGTGGGAGTATAAACATAGCTAGGACGTGACTCAAACTTCCACGTAGTACATTTATTAACCCGAGACTAGGAGCAGAAGCATGATCGTTCAAAGACTAGCTGCGATTTCTGAATATTGAAACTTATATATATTATTTACAACTACTCAAGGCTACGACCGATAGAATGCCTAGAGATAGAATCATTAAATCTATGCCTGATCTCATAGACAATTGACTATCACTCCAACCCTTACTCGACATTTCCTTCAACATGCTTCTAAGCTTGATCTTTAGCCATTTGCAGTTAATGGATTGGAGCATTCAAAGCCCTTAACTATCAGACTTAATAACTCATGACAAGACTCTAGGATTCGACCAGAGTAATCATCAACATTGATCGTCCCAACCATATTTCACATTGAATGTTATACGAAATATTTACATCTGAACTCAAAGAATCCGAGATTGCACCCATTGAGCTGACAGTCGACATTATAATCAGCCATAGCGACCCTTCATAGGTGCTGAAGGTCGGATCACAACTCAATGCAATGGTGATGAAAGAATTAGATGGATTTTTGTGAACAATTGAATGTATGTTCCCTTAACCCATTCTAACATGCGTGTATGATTTCACCAACTATCGCAAGCCATGCATTGAATATTGACCAGAAGCTACAAAAGCTAGCTAATGTCTATTGGTTTCGTCATGAAAGCTTAGATCATACTTTTAGGCTCACCCCGTTAACGTCTATGCCTACCAACTGTTATGATAGGTCATACAACGACCTGAGACATTTGAAAGACTGCTTAAATAGAATATCGAACTAAGCCAATTCGATATCACTTATTTTCCCGAAGATCTATCCAAGAACGGAAATTAGTAGACATCATATCCGAATTCACTACATCAGATGACTACTCGAAGAGTAGTGGAGAGCCAACCAATAGATAGAAAATGTACACGGATAGAGCATCCAATGATCAGTGTTATGGCACAGAACTCTGAAAGTGTGTTATGGATCGTGTAATATGGATATATGATATACAGAGTATAGTGATGATAGCTATACAGTAAATAGTGTGGAATATAAAAGAATTATAATAAAAATACACCAGAAATTTTTATACTACTTCAGAGCTCCATCCTACGTCTAGTCCCAGACGCCTTCTGGAATTTCACTAAAACAACAACCCTCACATAATCTGGATGAACAGGTCTATACAACCCCCGGGCAGTCGAACAGGGGCCTAAGCAGCGGAACATGATTTCGCCTCAATAGCCGAAGAGGACTTCACACGCCTAAGCAACAGAACATGACTTCAACAAATACAAAAGATTGTTTGACTTTTTGTGTTCTGATAACACAGATAAGTCTGTTTATAGTACACCCTTCCTATGATCTTCTCCTCGAGTATAAATATGTTTATTTGAATTTTATAAAGATTAGAAAGGAATATTATTGCTTAGAATATGATATATAAATCTAATTCAAGCAATAAGTATATTAAGAATGTTGAATATTTGAGAGTATAGTCGCAAGAATATTCAAGAGAGTTGGATAAGAGAGATAAGCAGATTGAGAAAATTTGAATGAAGTTAGGATATGTATTTATAGTTGTTAAATAGCAGCGAACATTGGCGAAGAGTTCCGGTTGAAGCGTCACATCCAAATCACTTCATAGAGATCCGTAACTCTTCACGAATGATCGTGTCTTTTTAGAAAATATAGCTGTTATAGAAATTCAGTCAACTGAGCCTCTGGGTGAGTCGACTCAATATTCAAATGATTTTTATTATATATTATATATATACTTATGCACCTGTGCATGTTTCTTAGATACTAGCAGGTCAGCCGACTGACCTGGTACTATCTGTGCAATTTGCACAGTTTACACTGGTATATATATATATGCTATATATGTTTCTAACTTTAAAATTTTGATAATATATATATACATATATATTATATGCTTATATATGTGTAAATCATTTGAAAATAAGAAGATTATATATATAAGCTAATATATAAACGAGGAGAGATCTTAACAATATTGACTTAAGACTCAAAACAAAATAATATAAAATTTGATGCACTGATTTTGATGTCTTGTCTCCATGTAGTATATATTCTCTTTTTGTCGTAACAATCGTTGAATCTGTATGTTGCAATGATAGCTTTGTGTCATGAATCAAAACCAGTCTCAACATTCTCCCCCTTTTTGATTGATGACAACCTGTAAATAGATATAGGTTACGACTGTATATAATATAATATGAATACTTACTCCCACTAAATCTTTGGTGATATATATCCTGCATTCTTAATGTTAGTCATAATTTTCTCCCCTTTGTCATCAACAAAAAGGAATAAAGAACATGAATAATCATATGATGCATGTATAGATATTCAAATCATAACAATAAAAGAAATAAGCATTCATACATTGTAACATCACAAACAAGAGTTTTAAGGTAACAATATCATATATAAAACAAATAATACAAAACATTGGCTATTTAATAGAGGCCATGTTTTAATCTTTTGAAATGGAAGACTAATATTTGTAAATCATAAAAGGAAAATATTAAGATAAGCAACAACTTACTCTACTATACACTTACCTCTATCACCATGAGAACTTTGAACACCTATATCACCACCATCGCCTCCATTTCCACCATTGTTGCTACTACTCACTTGATCATCGGAAGAGAAGGATTAAATGAAGACGGTTTGTTTGCCCGCTAGTGCAGATATGGAAAAGCCTGATGAACACGAGATTGCTTGCCATAACTTTGTGAAATATCCTTTCACTTTATCAAGCTTTTTGTCAGCCCTAGTGATACGTGTGTCAAGAATTTGTTGGTCATGGCATATGATGGAAATAGACTCATGTGGAGGAAGATCCGGATCTGGAATCATGATTTCTTATTGTTGGCGAATAGTTGATCTTTGACGAGTCGGACGGTGAGATGATGCTTCGCCTTGTTGTTAAGGTGGATGATCTTGAGGTATTTGGCATTGAGTCCATTCTTCAAAGGAAATGATAGGAGGAGGTCAAGCAACCGGTAATTTCATCAATGCTAGAGTACGGGAGTTTAAGTAGTCGACGGTAGAGACCGTTGAGTTGGGTTCTAGAATCTCACATCTTTTAGTAAGTGCATAATGTACTCACTGTAACATATGACATTCATGCGGCCATTGTTGAAACTTAAAAACTAATCAAAAATTAGGCGGAACCAATTAACTTTGATATTTTCGAAGATGGCATATAAAGCTTTGAAATTGTGTTGCTAAACAAGTTCGTAACTTTCGGTTCTCGGAATTACGGTTTTCATTAACGCGCGGTGCACGATCCTAGCTTTAGGCCTTAAGGACATAGATTTGAGTTGGCACATATCATACTCTAAAAACAAATGACTTATATGATCACGAATGACAGTATCACAATCAATATTACTTAATTCAATTCCATCATTTTCATATTTTAGGATGTGAGCCTTTCGATCTAAAGAGAAAAATACCTGTTTTCCACAAACCAAACTCCATACGCAATCAACGTGGCTTTGTATATTTTGGTGACCCAAATTAAGATTGGCATAGAATAGCTTAACCATAATTTGGTTTATCATATGCTTATTTTCATCAATATTAATCAAAGACTCCAAATTTCTACGATGAGCCAATTCTTGTATATGATAAGTGTGACGACCCAGCTTTCATTCCACAGAAAGACATATCATCAATGAGAAAAGAAAGAGATAGAAATAGAAAAGATAGAAAGAAAGAACAACAACATCAGAATCTCACAGCAGAAACGGAACAAAATATAATATTACACATATCCATTACATAGTTTTACATATCAGAGTACACAAAATAATACGACTTCATTACATCAGACATTTATAAGAGTCTACCAAACCATACAACCCAAAATACAACATCAAAATATCACTACAGCGGATAGATAGATAAGTACGTCTGGACTCCAGCTCCAGCTTCCAAACATTAGTCAATCCCAACCTGATCACTTGGCTACTCATAAAAATTTGAGTACCCAAGAATTTATGAAAAACAAAATAAACTCCGGGTCAGACATGGGTCTGGTGTGAGTAAACAGGTTAAAGTTGTTTAACTTTAAAATCATTTGAAAACAAAAGGTATCACGTAAGACTCCCCACAAATAAACACGGGTAAGTTTTTACCTTACGCTAACCGAAACATTTGATAGGAAATCCAGTGATATTATAATAGGGTCTAGGGTTTTCAAGTAAATAGAAAATAGCCGAAATTGTTACATTCATTAAATTCCAGCTACTAGCCACGAGAGTGTGTAATACAATCAAAACCGTAGGGTCTTGTAGGAAGAATGGGTTTCCATCAATGGTAGGGCTACTGGGGTACCGCCCGTCACAGGACGGGGCCTAGATCACCGTACCGAGGAGCCACCCTAACTCCCCTGCAACACAAGGCCGGAACCATCCCTTACTGGACAGCTCCGAACAAGACAACCCCGCAGTTGTGGCCAAAAACTTCCCACACAGCCGAAATAATAAGGGACTTCTAGATAGGGGTAAATCTCGTCCTACTTGGGCATGACCCGCTTAACGTTGCCGCACCTCCCATGTTTTAGCCATTCCCGGGTGATGAGGCTTGAGGCTACGATTACCTTTATCGGACACATCTCTTAGAATGCTCGTCGTCCACCTGACGATGTGCTGAAAACATTCAATCCATACAAGTTCATTCCAGGTTCGAACAAAACCGAAGGCATTATTTCGTTACACTCATTTTGGAATCACCCTCAGAGTTAACGACAATAACCCTTGCACTCTAAAACTCCATCTCGATCTTCACTGGAGATGTCACGACCTATCGTTTAACTTGGATCGATGTGGTTTTCGAAAAATCAAAATTGATTCCCGATCCCGGTCTCATCGAAATCCAAACGTGTCTTAAAGGTCAAGTTGTTTAAAAAGTTTAAACAATTCAATTCAATTTAAAGCATGAGTTCACATAGCATTATCCATAGATAATAACAAACATCTATCACAGATAAAATATCTCATCACAGAATATCTCAGATTATCATTCAACAGATATTAACCAAATCCAGACATTCAATTCAAAACAATCATCCATAAGCAAGCATATCTCTAATTCATATTATAATTAATTTAATTAATTCAAATTAATTTGAGAATTAATCACTTTACCTTGCTTAACCAATCATTAACTAATAAATCACAATCATTTAATTAATTAATCACTTCTTAATTATCCTCATCATCAATTAATTAATCTTTAATTAATTATTCTTTAATTATTAATTAATAACTCTAATTATTCATTATCAAAAATTGATTAAAAATTAATCATTCCTTAATTGATTACTAATTAACCCTTAATTTACAATTAATTGATCTTATTTAATTGCTTATTTTATTTATCTTAGTTACTTAATTAATTATAAATTAATTAACCTTAATCATTTAATTAATTAAGTCTTAATCACTAATTAATTAGCTATTAATTATAAATTAATTAATGTTTAATTACTTAATTAATGAATCCCTAATTATTAAATTAAATAATTCTTAATTATTAATTAATTAATCACTAATCACTTAATTAATTAATTATTAATCATTTATTAATTAATTACTAATCATTTATTTTTAATTAATTAATTAATTATCAATTAATTATAATTATATAAATCTTTAATTACTTAATTAACGTAATTCTTAATTATCAATTAATTAATCCATAATTAATTAATTAAACCATAATAAATTGATTAATCTTAAAGTATTAATTAATTTAACTTTAATTTCTTTATTAATTAAAGTAATCTTAACCATAAAAACTTAATTAACTTTCAAAAAAAAATCAATTTTATTAATTACTTAGATTTATTACATATTTAAAACATTTCCATTTTGATTAAACTTAATTACTTTTTAAAAGCTAAACTTAAAAGAATACAAAATCATTTCAAATTTAGTTATCAAGGTATAAATTACTTTAAATTAAATAGTTTAACATTATAATAAAGTCATTTAAATAAATTTTAAAATTTAAAATTTAAAACAAGTTTTGAAAAACTCTTAAACATCACTTGCTTCGGGGTTCAACCCGACCAAACTCGAGACCAACACGGGTTCCCTCTTCTTCCTTTTCTATTCCTTTCTAAACTTAACATAAGTATAAAGTTAAAACTCAAATTCATGAAATCTGGAAGAAAACAACACACCCGAACCCTGGCACGATCAAACTACAACATCACCCCGTGTAAAAACGCGAGCCAGTACCTCCTCTACTCGATCATCACTTCGAGTCACAACAACTCGTCTTCCTCTGACACTTCCCTTGACACCGTGCACGTGCATGACGCGCCAACGTCACCGCTACCACCAGCTACACCGCGCGCAAGCTCCCCATCGGCCACTGACACGACTCCCACCGTTGATCAGCCATCACGCGACCTAAATCAAAAACGAAGTAGTTCGCACCATCCCTGGAACAATACTTCACCAGAAAACTCCTCAATCCCACGATTCTGACCATCGTTCGCCATGGAATTTTGGCCACATCACCGCAACCCTACCACGCAACTACCCCCTAATTCTTACGCAACTCGATCCACTACAGAATTCCAGTCAACCCATTTTTCGAACGCGACCAAATCATTACGATGAACCTTAGTCCACCTAAATTCCATCTCCACAACGATTGATCACCACTTCCATGATTTTTCTTAGATACATTATTCACCATTACAACTCCGACCCTAAGCTCCACCCCTAAAATCTACCCAGTCACTCAATTTTGATCAAAAGGTCATTTCTGGTCATCCCAGAAATGCTCCAAAAATCCACACCTAAAATTCTTGATTTTGTTATTACAAATCAAGTTTTTCCATGTTGATTAAAGTTGCAAACTCGAATCAAGAAATCAAAGTACTTGGTTTTATCATATTTTAAAGAATTTTACTATTTTTCACTTGTTCCAGAGAATTTTCTTATTTAAATTTCTTAAACAAAATTTTAAAATTTAGTCTATGATCCTATAATCATATTTGCTATGCGACATTAAATCCAGCAGTAACTGGATTTGCAGATTTGAATATTTTTTTTTCTAAATTCTCGATTCTGCAAATTTTAAAACAGAGGTAAATCTTCATTACAATATACAAGATCAACATATATATATATATATATATATATATATATATATATAGAAACTTTGAACATAAACATGCAAGCAAAAATTTATCAGAGTAGTCACATGCAAGATATTCAATTTCCTAAATTTCTTTAATTTATATGCTTACTCACCTGATTGAACAGAGATAGGTTTCTTCTTGTTTCCTGAATTTGACTTTGATCTAAAGCTTAATTGTTGATTTGCTTGAAATTTGAATGCTCAGGTTGAAGTTGAAATTGGAAACTACTACTAGAATTGCAAGCTTGCTGTTAAATTCTTGTTCAAGTTTGAATTTGAGAAAGATTTCTTTGCTGGTTTGTTCTTAAGTTACAACTATTTCTTAGTTTTAGAATTTGAAGATAGGAAAAAAGAAAATAAGTGGATAGATATATGTTTATATAGATTAAATTAAAGAAAATAAAAATAAAATGACACTTGTAAAATTTCCTAACATTTGTCACTAAACATGGCCATTTTCTTAACGCATGTCATTAGAGTGATTCATAATTTAACAAATGTAATTCTCATGCAAACATGGATTTTTAAATATTTTTATAATTAATTTTCTAATTTTTTAAATACATTTTTAATTTATATAAATCAACCTCTCTAAAAGAAATAAATATAAAACAAATTTGATATCCTAAATAAAATCATAAAAATACACTTTAATATCAAAGTATGATTTAAGATATAAATAATTATATTTTGAATTTCAAATTAACAATTTAAAATAGACAAAATTTTAACAAATCCATTTCCATTTGTATATATTAATTTTCTATTAAAATCAATATATTTTTACAACCCATTTATTATTATTGTTTAATATAACAATTTTATTAATTTTAATCAATTTATTAAAAAGATTATCACATTTAAATTGGGTTTGAAATCCCGAAATATCAAATTCCTTCCCCCTTAAAAGAATTTCGTCCCCGAAATTTAAACAAAGGATAATCCAAAAAGTTTCATTTTATTTCAACAATTCAAGCATACATATCATCCATATATAAACAATCAACAAACAAAACATCCAAACAACAATACATCCAATACAAACATCATTAGCTATCTGGACACATGTCTGGATAAGCCTTCTTAAAACTATCCAGAGTCTCCCAGGTACAATCTCTGGGATCTTCACTCCACTGGACTTTAACGAGCTTCACTATCTTGCTTCTGAGTTGCCTCTTGTCTTGATCAACAATTTGAACAGGATGTCTGACAACTGATAAGTCCGGCTCAACCTCTAAGTCTTCCTGCACAGCTCGTTCCACAGTAAGAGATGGATCGTGCACATATTTCCGTAGATGAGATACGTGGAAAACATTGTGAATTCCAGCCATCCGGACTGGCAATTCAATCTTGTATGCTATGGCACCAAACCTCTCGAGCACTCGGAATGGACCAATGTATCTCGGGGCGAGTTTCCCTGTCTTCCCAAATCTTAGTGCTCCTTTAATAGGGGAAACTTTGACAAAGACAAAATCACCAATCTCGAACTCCAATTGTCTTCGTCTTTTATCTGCATATTTCTTTTGACAATCCTGAGCAGCTCTCATCCTTTTCTTGATAAGCTCAACTTTGGCAGATGCTTCACCGATCAGATCTGGTCCAAGCACAAGACGGTCTTTCGACTCTATCCAACAGGCTGGGGATCTACACAGTCTTCCATACAGAGCTTCATACGGAGCCATCTTAATAATTGCTTGGTAACTATTATTATAAGAGAATTCCACTAGATGTAGATGGTCTTCCCACGATCCACCAAAATCCAATACACAGGCTCTCAGAATATCTTCTAGAATTCGATTTAGTCTCTCCGTCTGCCCATCTGTCTGGGGATGATATGCTGTACTCAATCTTAAACTTGTTCCCATAGCTGATTGCAAAGCCTCCCAGAACTTGTGGTGAAGATAGGATCTCGATCACTTACAATACTGACGGGAACACCATGCAATCTGACTATCGCTCTTAAGAAAATCTCCGCCAGAGAAGCTGCAGTACGAGTTGCCTTAACTGGTATAAAATGAGCGCTTTTGGTTAGACGATCCACAATTACCCATATTCCTTCATTCCCGTTTTTTGTTCTAGGAAAACCGTCGATGAAATCCATCGAAATCATCTCCCACTTCCACATTGGAATTTCCAAAGGTTGTAATAAACCGGTAGACTTCTGCTGATCCCCTTTAACTTGCTGGCAGATAGCACAACTATTAACGAAAGTAGCTACATCATCCTTCATGCCTTTCAACCAAAAGACTCTCTTCATATCCTTATACATTTTCGAGATTCCTGGATGGATATTTAATCTGGAATGATGACTCTCTAACAACACCTCCTGCTTCAATTCCTTGAAATTCGGAAGACAGATCCTTCCGTTGATCCTCAGTGTTCCTTGGTCATCTATCTTAAAGATGGAACAATGACCCTTCTTAACTATCCTAATGATTCCTCTTAATACACAATCAGATTCTTGCTTGCTCGAAATCCTTTCCAGAAGAGATGGCACCACTTCCAAAAGAGATATAACTGCATTCCTGCTGAGAGCATCTGCCACAACGTTCGCCTTTCTTGGGGTATACAAAATATCCAAATCATATGATGCCAAAAACTCGACCCATCGCTGCTGTCTTAGATTAAGATCTTTTTGAGAGAAATGATATTTCAACTGTTTGTGATCCATGAATAACTCGAACTTCTCTCCCAAAAGATAGTGCCTCCAGATCTTTAAAGCAAAAACAATGGCCAACAGCGCTAGATCATGCGTAGCGTAGTTTCTTTCATGTGGCTTCAATTGCCTACTCGCATACGCAATTACCCTACCATTTTGCATTAGAACTGCTCCCAATCCAACAATACCGGCGTCAGTATAAACCTTAAACTTTCTCTTCCCATCCGGAATAGCCAACATAGGAGCACTTGTCAACCTTACCTTCAGATTCTGAAAAGCCTCCTCATATTCAGGTGTCCAATTAAATTTAGCTCCCTTCCATGTCAGCTTTGTTAGGTGCGAAGAGATCTTGGAATAATCCCTAATAAACTTTCTGTAGTAGCCAGCCAATCCCAGAAAACTGCGAACTTCAGTTGGTGTCCGAGGCTGCTTCCCCTCCAGAATAGTCTCAACTTTGCTGGATCTACCGAGATGCCTTCTCCAGAAACAATGTGCCCCAAATTTTTTACTTCTGATTTCCAAAAATGGCACTTAGAGAACTTCGCCTTCAAAACATGCCTTCGCAGAGTTTCTAATACTATTCTCAAGTGCTGCTTGTGTTCTTCTTCCGACTTAGAGTAGACCAAGATATCATCGATGAACACCAAAACAAACTTATTCAAAACATCTCTAAAGACTCGGTTCATCAAGTCGACAAAGTAGGCAGGAGCGTTGGTTAACCTGAAAGGCATAACCAACCACTTATAGAAACAATTAGGTCCCCTAAATGCAGTTAAGTGTGCAGTTAAGGGAATACTGTCCTCAGCCACCCTTAACTGATGGAAACCTGATGCTAAATCCAATTGAGAAAAGACTGAAGCCCCATGCAGCTGGTCAAAGAGATCATCAATACGAGGAAGTGGATACTTATTTCGAATGGTCACTTTGTTCAACTCACGATAGTCTACGCAGAACCTTAGCGACCTATCCAACTTAGTGACAAATACCGCAGCAGAGCCCCAACAAGAAAAACTGGGCCTAATCAAACCCTTCTCCAACAGATCTTGAGTTTGCTTCACTACTTCCTCCCTCTCCCTAGGAGCCATCCTCCTACTGGGCCGAATTACGGGTACTGCTCCTGGAACCAAATCTATGCGAAACTCTGTTTCTCGGTACGGAGGTAAACACTTAACTTCCTTGAATACATCTGAAAAATCCCGGACCACTTCGATATCATCAACCTCCTCTTGAGAAGTCTCAACTCCGTGTAAAAGACTACTCAAGTGAATCCAAGAGTCATCACACATTACTCTAGCAATTCTACCCAGATCGGTTTCCAACGAAACTGTTCTCTCATCACAATTTAAGGCAGCCTTATATTTATCAAGCTAATCCATCCCCAATATAAGGTCAAAACCCTTAAAATCCAACACATAAGGGTCACAAGAAAAACTATGGGACAGATAGGAGATTCTCAAATCCTTACAGATCCTATCTAATTTGGTTGCCCCTCCTATAGGATTAGATACACAGATGGGATTGTCTACCATACTAGGGGTAAGAAAGAACTTCTTTACATATTCCAGAGAAATAAAACTCAAAGAAGCACCAGAATCAAACAAAACTTTAATATACTTACCATCTAAAAGTAATGTACCTTTCAATACTCCCTTGCCCTTAGATGAGGTTGATGGTGCACCTTCCAAAGCAAATACTTTATTCTGCTGGACTTTATGAAGGAGCGAGCAATCATTAATCATATGTCCTGGTTGATGGTAGTTGAAGCAAAGAGATTTCTAAACTAAAGCTGAACCTGGTCCACTATAATGCTGTTGCTACTGCTTTCTTTCTTGAGGACACTGATTTGCCAAATGCCCGACTTGCTGACAATTATAGCACTTGCGGGGTCCATTGTTGCTTCTAGACTTCTTCTTGTTTTGCCTCTTCCAATTGGGATTGAATTTTCTCTTATTTGGGTTAGAAGAATTCCCTCCCGATGCAGCAACACGTGCCACTGATATCTTATTCATCAAATCCTCATATCTTAATGCCATATCAATTAACTCCACAAAAGATCCTTTCAAGTGTGCTGTCATCCTTTTATGAAACTCTGGCCTCAATCCTTGCACAAACATCTCATTCTTTTTGAGAGGAGTGTCTATAAGTCCTGGACCATAGCAAGATAACTCGTTGAATTTAGTCTCATACTCCGCTGTAGTCATGCTCCCTTGCTTTAAATTCAGAAAATCCTGATAAAGACGAGTTTTCCCTGCTGTAGGCATGAATTTCTCCTCAAACAACTCCTTAAATTCTTTCCAAGACGTATCGTCCTTCGAGACATTCGCTGTCACTGCATCCCACCAGGTTGCAGCACCTCCTTGTAGTTGCCATGAAGCCATTACCCTCTTCTGCTCATCTGATAATTTCACGCTCTTAAAGATTTCTCACAAGAGCGTAGCCATGCTTGGACCTCAATTATAGTCTCTGATCCTTTAAATGGTTTTCCTCCAAGGTTGACGAAGTCCTTGCATAAAGCAGCAAAACAGACTGGAGGTGATACTGGATTAACAGCCTCATTATCAGTCTGTTCTCTCCTATTATTGGTTGATGTACTTCCAATAACCCTTCCCCTTCTACCTCTTGAACTCATTCTGGCTACTGGACAGGTAACCCAACCAATTTAGATAGGGATATAGTTATATAAGAAAATTACAAATATGCACTCTCAAGATAGATACTATTCCAGAGCCTAGGTGTTTCTCAACCTATGCTCTGATACCAACTGTGACGACCCGGCTTTCATTCCACAGAAAGACGTATCATCAATAAGAAAAGAAAGAGATAGAAATAGAAAAGATAGAAAGAAAGAACAACAACATCAGAATCTCACTGCGGAAACAGAACAAAATATAATATTACACATATCCATTACATAGTTTTACATATCAGAGTACACAAAATAATACGAATTCATTACATCAGACATTTATAAGAGTCTGCTAAACCATACAACCCAAAATACAACATCAAAATATCACTACAGCAAATAGATAGATAAGTACGTCTAGACTCCAGCTCCAGCTTCCAAACATTAGTCAGTCCCAACCTGATCACTTGGTTACTCATAAAAATTTGAGTACCCAAGAGTTTATGAAAAAAATAAACTCCGGGTCATACATGGGTCTGGTGTGAGTAAACAGGTTAAAGTTGTTTAACTTTAAAATCATTTGAAAACAAAAGGTATCACGTAAGACTCCCCACAAATAAACACGGGTAAGATTTTACCTTACGCTAACCAAAACATTTGATAGGAAATCCAGTGATATTATAATAGGGTCTAGGGTTTTCAGGTAAATAGAAAATAGCCAAAATTGCTACATTCATTAAATTCCAGCTACTAGCCACGAAAGCCGGTAATACAACCAAAACCGTAGGATCTCGTAGGAAGAATGGGTTTCCATCAATGGCAGGGCTACTGGGGTACCGCCCGTCACAGTACGGGGCCTAGATCACCGTACCGAGGAGCCACCCTAACTCTCCTGCAACACAAGGCCGGAACCATCCCTTACTGGACAGCTCCAAATCATTTACTTAATAAATTATAAATTAATTAACCTTAATCATTTAATTAATTAAGTCTTAATCACTAATTAATTAGCTATTAATTATAAATTAATTAATGTTTAATTACTTAATTAATGAATCCCTAATTATTAAATTAAATAATTCTTAATTATTAATTAATTAATCACTAATCACTTAATTAATTATTAATCATTTATTGATTAATTACTAATCATTTTATTTTTAATTAATTAATTAATTATCAATTAATTATAATTAAATAAACATTTAATTACTTAATTAAAGTAATTCTTAATTATGTATACTTATGTACATATTTAAGACTTATGTATACTTATTCTCAATTATTTTCTTTATTTCCTTAACATCCTTTATGCCGGACTTTAATTCTTCAATCTTACAAATGCGTTTATCTTTTATTTCATTAATTTCATTTAACGCTTCTCAATTTCAAACATCAATATCTTTGCTACAACGTTCATTAGTTCAACTTTGATTTCTATTCCATTTCATTCAATTATCAAACTTAATCCATTATATTAGATAATCAGACTTTGTCAATTTCATTATATTATTAAACTTAGTCCATTTTCCTAGCTTCTCACTCTTGCCTATTACTCAGACTTTTCATCGTTGTCTACTTTACTAACTTTTAGTTACATTCTTATTTCAATATTCCACCTTTGAGATTTACTATATTTTAATAAGTTGGAATTAAACTTCATTAATTAATGGTTACACAGTAAATTTCTATATCTTATATAAAAGAGGGGGTTTGCATGGTGTTTGTGATTACAAGGAATTCTCTTTTTATTTATTAAAACAGGCAGTACAAAATACAATAATCATCCTTATTTTGTATACTTGTTTCTTTTACAGGCATATGTTTACACCATGTCATTTCAAATATCGCACTTTTGTAAATTTAGACTTGATAATATATGAAAATCTACTTGCAACAATACAAATTCCAATAGACTAAAATATCACAACAATCCAAAAAGTCAGATTAACTTTATTCTAGACTTTATTCATTTACATCGAATAAAATGAAATCCCAATTCATTGTATTCTAGTTAACTAATATCCAAAATATAAACTAAAATTCTAATAATTACGTAATTACAGAAATAAAACTAATACGTGATTGCATAACAAAAACTAATCATTACGTAATTACATAGGCAAGTTCATATCTCAACTTTTCTCTTCTACCAAGTCATTACAACTTTAGTTTAGTTCTCAAACATATAAGAATCGATTTGTAATGACATAATCTAGTATTATGTAAATATATATAATATTTCACCTCACCTTTAATTAGCTCTCCCAAATTTCAAGATTTAATCCAGACCTGACCCTATTACTATGTTCTCTAGTTTTTGCCTCCGCATTCGGATCTACAAACAGTATTTATATAGATCTTATTAGAAATTGGATTAGGGAAAAGAGATTTAAATTTAGATTTATTAATTAGGACAAGATCTAAAAGTTTACCTTTGATGTAGAGACCTGATTTGAATCTACCTTCCTTCCTCTATCCTTTTCTTTTCCTCTTCTAATTGTATATGTGCAATCTATTCTATATTGGTGTATTTAGTACTTTTGGAGGAGAATAGAAAGTGATAGAGCTGCTATGATCATTAGAAAAATTATGGGTAGGAAGTGAAGCCCTAGATCCTAATTTATAGAGGTTCAAATTAGCGCTAACTGTCGGATGTAACCTAATTAGATCAGGGCAACATGGCCAAAACTAACCACCGCCTTCAAAAAAATTCGAGTCGACCGCCTTTGACCCATGGTCGACCGCTCATGGTCATCCTACGGTAGGTAACGGTCGACCCATGCGCCAATTTGGTGTATTTTGATGTGCTTGATTCCTTTATTGATTTCTTTCTTTTATTGTCAAATTAACGTTATCTTTAACTTAAATATATTACTCAAATGTTAAGTTGTTGTTAATTATAATGGTGTTAATCAATCATTAATTAATATTAAATTATTTTCTTAAATTACATAAATAATTGTTTCGAACTACGAAAATTCAAAGGCATAACTTTTTCATTTGAACTCCTATGGGAAAATTTTATATATGAAAACAAATCAGTAAATCGCCATGAATCTAATGGTACAAGTCTCATGGCCAAATTCCAAAATTTGCAAAAATTTTGTTTTCACAGTTTATTATTTACTAATTAATTTCTATTTTAATTAATTAAAATAATAATGCAAGGTGTTACGTTCTCCTTCTTCAAAATAATTTCGTCCCCAAAATTCTACAAGGGTTCGATCATGTAAAACAACACACATCCATTCTACACTAACAATCAATTAGTATACAACCAATTTTGCAACAATCCATGTACATGTGCATCACTATACATATGATATGCATATACCATAATTTCTAACTGGCACCTGTAACAACCCGGTATTTTCAACCATTCGCATCTGCACATGTCGGACTTGAATTGCTCAAAATATCAGATTGTTAATTTATATTTGGCAAAACTCTGTATATGCAGTAAATAAATAATCATAGAATCACAGACACAAAGTAATATAATAATAAGCGGCGGAAATAGAAAAATAGTAGTTCATGAAGCTACTATATATATATAAAACAGAGTTAAAAAGATACAATAGAAGTTTTGAATACATACAAGGCTCAATACAATAGCCAAATACAAAATTTGAATACATCACAGGAATCAACTTAATGACTAAAAGCTAAATCGATAGTTGGATCTCCAAGCGAAGCTCTATATTCCAAAGGTGAGTCTCAAATACTGTGACACTTAGTCTGACTCGAGCGTAAAGCAAAAATACAGAACACTCGAGTCAAGATTAACATTCTTATACCAATAAATCCAAGTCAAGTGATATATCAACTGAAATACAAGTAACTTAAAGGATGTTTGTGTTACCCATCCTTTAAGGATCCGTTAACCTATTTACCATATAGTAATGTACGCTATTATAATAATGTTTATAGTAAAGTAAACTATTAAAATAGCATTAAGGCGTTACCCATATTCCCCTTAACACATTTTATATTGTCATAGTCTATACAGTACCGTAGTACCTCCTGATCAGGAGGCAACTAGAGGATACTCCATAGGTATGACAAAAAACTAAATCGTAGTGGTCTCGATAGGGTAGGTGGCACGACACAACTAGGCAATGCCAGGGTAGATATACCAATTACACTTCCAGGCTGGTGATAACGCATAGCAGCAGCTACCGCCCACCTCGAGCCATACTCCCAAATCAAAGGTGCGTAACAAATCATTCACAAAGAAATATAATGGCATACGAAGAAGTGTGTTCGATCAAAGGAGCAACCTCACTTGGCCCGTCGCTTGCTCATTGTTTAGCCACCTTATGCCAACTCATGGGAGTCGGGTCTTTGTATATACCTCAATAGGATATCGCCACCATCCTACTTCATTCTGGAATCTCCACCATGTACACGGTTATTAAAGTGGTTTTGGCATTGGTAGAGAGTATAACAATAACTGATCCTGGTCTCTTTAATAACCAAACGTTATTACAACACCGTGGTCATTTCAAAACAGTTTACAGTTCAAAACCGAAACATCATTCCATTTCAAAACCATATCATAACACTTTGAAATCATAATACTTGGGAAACCATAACGTCTTCCTTTAACAGTTTAGGTATTAATAATAGTATATAAAATTATATAGTTTATAAAGTAAAATAGTTTATAAAACAAAATAGTTTGTATAAAAATAGTTATAAGTTAAAGTAGTTTATATTAAAAATAATCAGTATATTAAAATAGTTTATATTAAAAATAGTTTTATATTAAAATAAATTTATAAATAGTTTTAAATATAATTTAAAAATACTTTATATAACAAAATAGCTTCCTTAAATTTCACAAATCGATTCAAATCAACTCGAATTCCAAAATTCAAATTTAACTCAATCTCAGTTCATCAATTTCAACTCAATTCGGTTTCTTAGTAAACCATTTCAAATTATATTAATTTAAATACAGATTCAACCATAAAATAAACCATTTAAATTTCAATATATTTCAAAGCTTTAAATGTTCAACAATTTCAAACTAAATTTGACAATTTCATATATATATATATATATATATATATATATATATCAAATTCAATTTACTATTATTTAGTTTGGAAAAATTTACTTAATCATTCCAATAACATTTAAATAAAACTTCAAATTACAATTTTAAATAAACAAAATATCCCATTCAATTTATGTAAATTTGAAGATATTACTTTAAATCACTTTTAATCAAAATCAAGTTATAAAATCATATCTTTTAAATCTAAAATTCGATAAGTTTCAAATCAAACTTAATTGATTATAATCCTTAAATAAAAAATTCAAATGAATTTCTATTATAAAACTCTATATTAAAATATAATTTTTAAATAAATACTTAAAAAAATTATTAAATTTATTATTATATTAAATCTATTTATATAATTTAAAATATTAAAATTATAAGTAAATTCTTAAAATTTACACTTTCAAAAGTAACTTGTAATTTAAAATTTTAAAACATATAATTTTAAAAATCAAGAATTTAAAACATACATCAAATAACATTTCTATATTTAAAATAAATATTTATATAAAACAATATATGTATCTCTTTAAAACTTGGAAAATCATTTCAAATATATATATATATATATATATATATATATATATATATATATAGACCAATGGTGTCTGTATGTAATTTTCTATCATATGGTCAAGTGATAGGATATTTATCATTTCAATCTGCAATTTATATATATACGGGTATATATCATTTCAACCAGCAATCCCAAATTCAATTCAATGAAAATCGCTTTGGTTTATCATTTCAACCCATAACGATTTTCTTTTATTCTACAGATCATTCAGGTATGTATCATTTAACCCATAGGGAATTCTAAACTAACAGGGAACTTGCAGAGTGATAACAGATATGATAATAACATAACAGGCATATATCATAAATATAATAACAGATAATGGTGTCAAATGTCATAGGTAAACATATATAGATAAAGCATATATATACCAATGTAAATAATTAACAGCAGCATATTTCAATTGTCGTTTCAATTGAAATCAAATTTAATAAATATAAGAACACTAATCTTAAGTGATTGCTTATCTTTCGAGGCTAGAGAGATGAACGAGAATCAGTTGAGTTACGAATCCAAGCATGAATTTCGAAGCAAAGAACGATGGACATGATTTCGACGATCAAAACTAATAAATAAGTATCGACGAAATTGAATCAAAACTGGATCGATGAAGCTAAATAGTTTAAGTGAACTTATATAACTATATATATATATATCATATTTCAAATTCAAACATGTTTCATATTAAATACATATGTATTGTTACTCAAACTGAAAACATCTATATTAATATCAACATATATAAATAATATATTTAAAATCAATGCTTATATATTATATTCATTCAACCTAATATATCATATATATATATATATATATATATATATATATATATATATATGTACAGATTAACACATTAGGACTACACCATATAAATTAACATATTATGTATATATTTTAAAGTACTATACTTATACAACCACATTCAAAGTTAGTATTTATAAGATTAATTTGACATACATATTATTCTTTGAGTTAGTATCACCTTACTTCATATAAGCTGATAGATAAAACCGAACATCAAGCATATTGTTAACCCGCCTTTTTACAAGGCCACAAACGGATGGATTTAACTAAGACAACTTCACGACTATCGAGGCTGAAATATGATGGATTTGGTTTAAATGGATGATGGTCACTTGGATAGATCGTAGGTCGTTCGGCATGATGGATCGTTCGGCATGGTGGATCGTTTGGCATGGTGGATCATTCAGCGTGATGGATCGTTCGACATGATGGATCATTCGGCATGGTGGATCGTTCGGCGTGATGGATCGTTCGGCATAATGGGTCGTTCGGCATGGTGAATCGTTCGACATGATGGGTCGTTCGGCATGGTGGATCGTTCGGCATGATGGATCGTTCGGCATGGTGGAACATTCGGCATGATGGATCGTTCGGCATAATGGGTCTTTCGGCATGGTGGATCGTTCGGTCTGATGAGTCGTTCGGCATAATGAGCCGTTCGGCATGATGGATCGTTCGGCATGAGCAACCCGTTCGGCATACGAATGTCGTTCGGCATGAACTCCTCGATCGGCATATGAGTGCCGCTCGGCATGGCAACCTCGTTCGATATATGAGTGCGTTCGGCATGGCTACCTCGTTCGACATGCGAGTGCGTTCGTCATTGGCTACGTCGTTTGGCATCCTTTGTTTCAACCAACCTCGTTCGGTATGCATGGATTGGCATCAAGTGGCTCGGCAATGGCTTTGTTGGGCCAAAACTATTCAGGAGGCCCAACAACTCAGGATTCGCCTATAAATACAACATATGGGGGTTTAGAAAAGGGGGACTTCTCTCCTACTCTCTGACTTTCTATTTTCTAAGGCTAAAGCTAGTCTACCACTTTTTAACTGTAATTGATTGGAACATCAATAAAAAGGAAACTTCTAGAGTGGACGTGAACCGGAGTTAGCCGAACCACTATAAATTCTGCATCTGTACTGCTTTCATTTTAATTTCTGCTATTCTTCATATTAATACTCTCTAAAAACATCTAGTCTGCGATCTGTGACTGTGATTTGGTGCTTTAATCTGGATTTGGGTGTTAGTGGCGAATTTTGACGCTAACACTTTGGTGCTTTCACTGAGAAGGCAAACACTCACGAATTTTGGATTTAGGAACTTGGATTCTAAAGAGCAATGGATAGACCATCAGCAAGGAAGCAAGTGATAGAAAGGAGTAACCAGGAGGGAAGTCAAGAGGCTTCCTCTGGAGCGGGAATAGGTCAAACATCCATCTACATCACTAGAAATGAGATGGAAGCGATGCTGAAAAGACAAAAGGAGATGATGCAGGCTCTTCTTACGAAATTTGCGCAAGCAGGAAATGCAGGAGCTCAGATCCGTGGAGCTAGATCAGAAGCGCTCAACCAGCAAGTGAAGGAAATGGCCTAGCAGGGGGCAGCCCCAAATCAGCCGACGGCTAATAATCTAGATGGACCTAGACTCGTGGGCATACCACTAGGAAATGCTGGACCAATCCATGGAGGGATACCAGATGACGCTGTGCAACCCAATACCAATAGGAGTGCAGGAGTACGAATGAGGAGTATGTGCCTGAATTTCCTCATGAACTCAGGGGGCATACCGAAGGCAACGAACAAGGATTACAGCTTGGCGACAACGACAGATTAGCGGAAATGGTCAAACGGGCTATGAGAGGTGGATTGGTAAATAGAGACTTGGAGGATGTGAATAGGAGTCCCTTTACTCCTACAATCAGGCGAGCTAGGAATCCACCGGACTTTGAGCTACCGATGTTGGATATGTATGATGGGAGAACGGAGCAAACCATTCACCTGACGAGGTACATGAGGCATATGGAGGTATTGAGGGCATCGGACGAGGTCGTGGCTCGATGCTTTCCATTGTTTTTGACGGATATCATAGCTATGTGGTTCAGACAGTTGGAGAGTGGTTCTATCGGCATATGGACGGAGCTGGTTGAAAAATTTATGAGACAGTTTTGGGTCCATATAGTCAGACCCAAGAATGTAATGACCTTGACATTGATGAAGCAATGGAAGGGAGAGTCGCTCAGGAACTTCTTAACCAGATTTAACGCAGCAGTAGCCTCAGTGGATCGACCCGATCCGTTAATGGTTTTGATGGCAGCAATCTCGGGAATCGTGGATAATTCGGACTTCAAGATATCATTGGAAAGGGACCCACCGAGAGATCTCGGGGAATTCTACCATGAGGCAGAAAGGTTCCTAAGACATGAGGATGCACAGGCTGAGAGAGTAAGGAGAGAGGCTGAAGCTTATGCAGTGAGGGGTGGAGGTTCACCCTTTGAGGATCCAAGTAAAGATGATAAAGGAAAATGGAAAATAAATGGCAATGGTGGCATTTCGAAGAAACCTCGAAGGGAGTCAAAGTTTTCTTCTTACACAGATTTAACTGAGACTCTAGAAAGGATTTATTTGGACACTCGAGGGCAGCTCCAATATCGAAGGCCGACAAAGAGAGAGCCTTCTGAAAACGAGCGGGCATCAGGGAAGCATTGCCTATTCCATGAGCTGGATGGGCACAACACAAACGATTGCAGGCATTTGAGGGATATCATTGAGGAGCATGTAAGGAATGGTCATTTACAGCAGTATGTCAGGAATCGAACTGTGGCAGTGAGACAGTAGCAACCACCACCTGCCTCGAACGGAGATGGCACTGGATCTAGGCAACGTCAGCTCATTATCCACTAAATAGGTTTATGGTTTGAATAAGTAATAGGACTCAAAGTAATGCGGCTAGGTCACTTACACACGTACGGGATCAAGGACGGTCCCTAGGCGTGCTCTGAGATGACGAAAAACCGTACTACTTGAGCCTACAAAATCCTACATTCTCTCCGTTTTTCTGCAACTTTGGTTTTCTCTTTCGTACTTTGGATATTTACTATTCTTTGGTGTGGTTTTGGAGTTTGGATTGAACTTCCGGTTTGGTTGGTTTTTTGGCTTGCCAATTTGGTTTGGATGTTTGATTTTTGATATGAATTTCTGGTTTTCTAATTGGATTTGGATCACTGTATCAAAACAATTCAGGATTAGCGATTACTGTCCTGACCGGAGAGACGGGGTAGTGGTCGCGAGTTACGAGTCCCTTCGTCGGAGAGCGATGGAATGGACTCAGACAGAATATCAAAAGCCCTTGGCCGGAGTGCCGAGGCCGGTGAATATCAAAGCCCTTGCCTGGAGTGCCGAGGCCAATGAATATCAAAGTCCTTGGCCGGAGATCCAAGGCCGGTGAATATCAAAATCCCATGGCCGGAGTGCCGAGGCAGGTGAATATCAAAGCCCTTAGCCGGAGTGCCGAGGCCGGTGAATATCAAAAGCCCTTGGCCAGAGTTCCAAGGCCGGTGAATATCAAAGCCCTTGGCCGGAGTGCCGAGGCTGGTGAATATCAAAAGCCCATGGCCGGAGTGCCGAGGCCGGTGAATATCAAAGCCCTTGGCCGAAGTGCCGAGGCCGGTGAATATCAAATGCCCTTGGCCGGAGTGCCGAGGCCGGTGAATATCAAAGTCCTTGACCGGAGTGCCGAGGCCGGTGAATATCAAAGTCCATGGCCGGAGAGCCGAGGCCGGTGAATATCAAAGTCCTTGGCCGGAGTGCTGATGCCGGTGAATGAAAAATTCCTTGGCCAGAGTGCTGAGGCCGGAGAAACATAAAAGCCCTTGATAGGAAGGTCAGGGCTGGAACCGGGTAACACGACCCGGCGAGGTCTATAGATTCAAGGTTAAACCCAGAGAGGTTATGGATTTGATAATGTGGTTACGAAAGGAATATGGACTTTGGATATTGGGTTTGAGGCTACTCAAAACATACCTTCCAATGGCAAGGCATGTTTTGAGGGCCAAGTGTTAACCTGCCTTTTTACAAGGCCACGGACAGGCGGATTTAACTAAAACAACTTCACGACTATCGAGGCTGAAATATGAGGGATTCGGTTTAAATGGATGATGGTCACTTGGATAGATGGTGTGTCGTTCGACATGATGGTTCATTCGGCATGGTGGATCGTTCGGCGTGATGGATCGTTCGGCGTGATGGATCGTTCGGCATGGTGGATCGTTCGGCGTGATGGATCTTTCGGCATAATGGGTCGTTCGGCATGGTGAATCGTTCGGCATGATGGGTCGTTCGGCATGGTGGATCGTTCGGCATGATGGATCGTTCGGCATGATGGATCGTTCGGCATAATGGGTCGTTCGACATGGTGGATCGTTTGGCATGATGAGTCGTTCGGCATAATGGGTCGTTCGGCATGATGGATCGTTCCGCATGAGCAACCCATTCGGCATACGAATGCCGTTCGACATGAACTCCTTAATCGGCATATGAGTGCCGCTCGGCATGGCAACCTCGTTTGACATATGAGTGCGTTCGGCATGGCTACCTCGTTCGACATGCGAGTGCGTTCTTCATGGATACCTTGTTTGGCATCCTCTGTTTCAACCAACCACGTTCGGTATGCATGGATTGGCATCAAGTGGCTCGACAATGGCTTTGTTGGGCCAAAACTATTCAGGAGGCCCAACAACTCAGGATTCGCCTATAAATACAGCATATGGGGTTCAGAAAAGGGGGACTTCTCTTCTGCTCTCTGACTTTCTATTTTCTAAGGCTAAAGCTAGTCTACCACTTTGTAACTGTAATTGATTGGAACATTAATAAAAAGGAAACTTCTAGAGTGGACGTAGGCCAGAGTTAGCCGAACCGCTATAAATTTTGCGTCTGTACTGCTTTCATTTTAATTTCTGTTATTCTTCATATTAATACTCTCTAAAAACATCTAGTCCGCGACCTGTGACTGTGATTTGGTGCTTTAATCTGGATTTGGGTGTTAGTGACCAATTTTGACGCTAACACATACAATCATTCACATACTATATATAAAAGCAAACAAAACAATATATATATATATATATATATTATATCCATTCCATAATATATGTAAACCAGACATACTTTATATATGTAATTTGTAACATATCAAACGGCTATTATATCCAGCAAATATATAGTACTAGATTAGCTGTAAACATATATAACACTGTACTATGTATATAACCTTACATAATTTTCTCTGGAAAACAATGTTTAAAAAAATATTATCTATAAACGCATACATAAACACTATGTAATAAGTTTTGGAACGTATATATATCAAATACATAATATATATACACACACACACACACACACACACACACACACACACACACACCGAAATCGATATACATACCAGCTTAAGTACATATATTTAATTTGCATACATAACAGCTATAGATGCACATTGTAACCTATAAACTATATTTATAAACTAATATGCCCAAAACAACTATATATATATCAAAATATGTTACCTTTAAAATCTAACACTTTGTGCTTTATACTAACAGCACATCAGACTCTTATAACTTATATATATTTATATATAGACTAACTATAATATTGTTTGAAACTTTTATATGGGTAACAACTAACAAAGCTCATAAATCCTATATATACAATAACATATATACGTAAAAAATACGACACTATAATATATATATATATATACAAGCAAGTACCAACAACCGATATTTATATCTATATAAACTAATACATATGTCAATTAATATACATATACATACATACATACATATATATATATATATGCTCACCTAGAAAATTGCATGTAGAAGGAAAGGGTTGAGTAGGATGGTTGTCAGAGGGCAGTTGTGGTGATCGGCTATGGAAGCTAGAGGAGCCGCATGTGGCTTTGGTGATGGGCTTGTGTGACAATGGCGGAGCATTAAGTCGAGTGGCACAAAGGCGCTGGCTACTATAGCACGGGAAAGCTCGGGCAGGGCACAAAGATGGCAATGTGGGATCTGAGCAGAGCACGGAGGAGGGGTGAGTTGCTGGGGAAGCTACGGCTTGCATGGATGTTGGTGAGGTAGTGGAATCGGTTGATGGGTGTGGGAACAAGGTGGAGGTCAAGGCCGTGGAGATGGGTGGGAAAGGGAAGAGGGATGCAACAGTTTTTCTTCTTCAAAAATACTGGAGATAAATATGAACAAGAATAGTGAAAGGCCAAGAATATTTAAACGAACGGAAAAAAAAATGAATTGGAAAGGAACAGACAACATAAAAGTGAACGCAAGTAGAAATAAGAAATGGGAAGTCAGGTGAATGAAATGAACGTGCACCTTAAATTCACAAAGGCTATTCATTATCACGGTGAAAAACTGAAAAGACAAAGGAAAAACCAAAAGCCAAAATACAAAACCGATATGGCTAGCTATTTTGTCGGTTTCATCGCATACCGAACTTCGAAACAAACAAATGAATATACTGCGAAGATCAGCAAGACGAGACGATCAAAATGGTACACATATATTAGTGATAGGATCATCCGATCAAAAGTCAATATTCGGTACCGAAAATGCTGCAAATTTGTCGAAAGTAAGATAAACGAAGCAACAATAGTCCAAATTTGATGAAAAGAATTATGACGTCTCACTTAGAAGATGATTTACAAATTTATTATATAAAAATATTCAGGTTTAGAAAATATATTATTATCAGCAATTTTAACTAATTTGAATTAAAATAGAATTTACATAAGAAAATAAACATCCGTATTATCTGATGGAAATTTATCATTTGCTATGTTAAAGTAGACGTATTTCAAATATTAAATTTTTATTTCCAATTTCAAAAAAATTCAATTAATTAAATAAATAAAACCACTAAAATTTATGGATCGTCACACTCTCCCCCACTCAAAACTTTCGTACCCGAAAAGGAAGGAGGTAAGAGAATAGAAAAAACCATAAATAAAATAGATTGAAAAACAAAATAAAACAATTAATTTAAACCATATAAATTTCAATTTCAATTAACTAATAATTAATAATTGATTTTAAATTCAAGGTATTTCATTAAGTTGATTTAATTTCAACTTATTAATTCCCTTAAAACAAAATTTATTTTATTTATCTCATTTATTCATTTTCTTATTATTCAATTTGATCTCAGTTAACATTTCTATAATCATAAATTAAGTGTTTAAGCATTTATTATAGCCACTCATATTTATTTATAAATTCATTTAACATTATTTTACATTGTAATTTATTCAATTACATATTAAACTTCTCAATGATTTGGGTATGTTATATTGGAATGTAATTGAGTATTATACAGGTAATTTTTTCCCCAATTCAATTATTTCAAGTTTAAATATTTATTCAATTTTTTTGGATTTATTTAAAATCATCCTTTAACATAAATTTAAGAATTAAATTTCCGATTTACTTCAAACCATTTATAGATAATTATATATATTCACACACTATATATATCAAATTTATAATCATATACTTATATAATATATATTATAAATAAAGCCATACTTCAGAAATTCAAATCAACTTATATTCCAATGCAAAAGTGTAGCAAAGATTCTCTCCACTTTGAAACTCGAAAATGAATGTCGATGATGCGGTCGCTATCATCGAAATTATTTTTTAGCGACAAAAAGGAGAGCATTGATTTAAACATTTAAAACTCTTTGGAAACAATTTCTATTCAAAAATACTCTTAAATGATATACCATTTAAAACCAAAGTTAGAAATCACCGAAAATTAAGTTCTCAAATTCTTGATTTAATTCATTTAAATTCCAAATAAATTTATAAACCATGTTTTATAAATTCATTTATTCAATGGTTTACAAATAATAAGTTCGCTTAACTATTTAATTTCAGAAAATTCATACCTATATAAGATAATCATACAAAGTTATTAAATTTTTGAAAACAATTGTATCAGTTTGCTCTGTTCAAGTGTTTTGGAATTCCTATCGATAGTGTTGATCAGACAAATCGATTGAAAACCCAAATCAACATTAACAATTCAAACAAAGAAAATATAAAACATTTTATATTAAAACAAAAACACTCCCTCACTCGATGATACAAAAAGGATTTTCAAAACAAAGAAAGAGATTCAAATATAAAGTTGACCCTAATCAAAAGAATTCTAACTAGAAAATAGGTTCGAAAGGGTATAGAATTCTGAGGTAAATCGACATTCGATTATAGAAGATAGAATTCAGGCATAGCAAGAAAAGTAGCATCTAAATCGAGGATATAGTAATCTCCGGTGCGTCAATGCCCATTGCAAAGGAGTTCCACCCCCTTTACAAATCATATAGTAGAGCTATGGGGTACTTCAAAATCAAGAAAATACGAATAGGGAGAGATAAGAATGGATTTTGGAACCGAGGGAACGTTCCAAAATTTAAAGGAAACTGAATCAAAGAAGGAGGACTCAAGCTCGAACGAAAGTGATTCTGTAATCAAATTTACTGCATATGCTTAGTTTGCCTAAAACCAAAGCTCTGATACCACATGTAACAGCCCGGTATTTTCAACCATTCGCATCCGCACATGTCGGACTTGAATTGCTCAAAACATAAGAATGTTAATTTATATTTGGCAAAACTCAGCATATACAGTAAATAAATAATCACAGACACAGAGTGTGTAACAATAAGCAGCGGAAGCAGAAGAATAGTAGTTCATGAAGCTACTATATGTATATATATATAACAAAGTTAAACAAGATACAACAGAAGTCTCGAATACATAGAAGTCTTAATACAATAGCCAAATACAAAATCTAAATACTTTACAGGAATCAACTGAATGACTAAAAGCTGAATCGATAGTTGGAACTCCAAGCGATGCTCCAAACTCCAAAGGTGAGTCTTAGATACTGTGACACTCAGTCTGACCCAAGCGTAAAGCAAAAAAAAACATTCGAGTCAGGATTAACATTGTTATATCAATAAATCCAACTCATGTGAAATATCAACTGAAATACAAGTAACTTAAAGGATGTTTGGGATACCCATCCTCTAAGGGTCCGTTAAATTATCTACTATGTAGTAATATACGCTATTATAAGAATGCTATAGTAAAGTAAACTATTAAAATAGCATTAAGGCGTTACCCATACCCCCCTAACACATTTTATAGTGCCAGTCTATATAGTACCGTAATACCTCCTGATCAGGAGGCTACCAGAGGATACTCCATAGGTATGACACACAAAAAATCGTAGTGGCCTCGATAGGGTAGGTATCATGGCACAACTAGGCAATGCCATGGTAGATATACCAATTATACTTCCGGGCTAGTGGAAACGCATAGCCGCAGCTACCGCCCACCTCGAGCCACACTCCTGAATCAAAGATGCGCACCAAATCAGTCACAAAGTAATAGAATGGCATACAAAGAAGTGTATCCGATTGAAGGGCTACCTCACTTAGCCCGTCGATTGCTCCTATTTTAGCCACCTTATGCCAACTCACGGGAGTCGGGTCCACGTATATACCTCAATAGGACGTCTCCACCATCCTACTTCATTTTGGAATCTCCACTGCATACACGGTTGTTAAAGTGGTTTTCGGTATTGGTAGAGAGTATGACAATAACCGATCCCGGTCTCTTTAACAACCAAATGTTATTATAACACCATAGTCATTTAAAAACAATTTATACTTCAAAACCAAAACATCATTCCATTTCAAAACCATATCAATACGATATCATTTTTCACTTCAAATATATCCATTTCCAAAATCATAGTGCTTTCAAAGTTATAACACTTTCGAACAACACTGGAAATCTCAACACTTTGGAAATCATAACATTTTGAAATCATAACACTTGGAAATCATAATACTTGGGAAACCACAATGCCTTCCTTTAACAGTTTAGATACTAATAATAGTATATGAAATAAAATAGTTTATAAAGTAATATAGTTTATAAAATAAAATAGTTTATATAAAAATGCTTATAAGTTAAAATAGCTAAGATTAAAAATATTTTGTATATTAAAATAGTTTACATTAAAAATAGTTTTATATTAAAATAAATTTATAATGTAAAATAGATAAATAGTTTTAAATATAATCTAAAAATACATTATATAATAAAATAGCTTCCTCAAATCGACTCAAATCAACTCGAATTCCAAATATCAAATTTAATTCAATCTCAATTCGTCAATTTCAACTCAATTCGGTTTCTAAGTAAACCATTTCAAATTATATCGAATTCAAATAAGGATTGAATTGCAAAATAAACCATTTAAATTTTAGTATATTTCAAAGCTTTAAATATTCAACGTTTTCAAACTAAATTTGACAATTTCATATATATATATATATATACATATATATATACATATATATATATATATATATATGTATGTATGTATGTATGTATGTATCAAATTCGATTTACTATTATTTAGTTTTGAAATATTTACTTAATCATTCCAATAATATTTAAATAAAACTTCAAATTACAATTTTAAATAAAAAAATCCATTTCAGTTTATGTGAATTTGAAGATATTCCTTTAAATCATTTTTAATCAAAATCAAGTTATAAAATCATATCTTTGAAATCTAAAATTCAATAGTTCAAATCAAACTTATTTGATTATAATCCTTAAATAAAAATAATTTCAAACGAATTTCTATTATAAAACTCTATATTTAAAATATAATTTTTAAATAAATACTTAAACATATTATTAAACTTATTATTATATTAAATCCATTTATACAATTTAAAATAGTAAAATTATAAGTAAATTTTTAAAATTTATACTTTCAAAACTAACTTGTAATTTGAAATTTTAAAACATATAATTTTGAAAATCAAGAATTTAACACACATATAAAATAACATTTCTATATTTAAAATCAATATTTATATAAAACCATATATGTATCTCTTTAAACCTTGGAAAATCATTTCAAATATATATATATATATATATATATATATATATAAGAGCAACGGTGTCCGTATATAATTTTCTATCTTATGGTCAAGTGATATGGATATTTATCATTTCAATTCGCAATTTAAATATATACGGGTACATATCATTTCAACCCGCAATCCCAAATTCAATTCAATGAAAATCGCTTGGGTTTATCATTTCAACCTATAACGATTTTCTCTTATTCTATAGATCGTTCAGGTATGTATCATTTCAACCCATAGGGAATTCTAAACTAACAGGGAACTTGTAGAGTGATAACAGATATGATAATAACATAACATGCATATATCATCAATATAATAACAGATAACAGTGTCAGATGTCATAGGTAAACAGATATAGATAAAGCATATATATAGGAATAACAAACAACAACATATTTCAATTATCGTCTCAATTGAAATCAAATTTAATAAATATAAGAATGTTAATTGTGAGTGACTGGTCATCTTTCGAGGCTAGAGAGATGAACGAGAATCAAATGAGTTACGAATCCAAGCATGAATTTTGAAGCAAAGCACGATGGACATGAGTTCGACGATCAAAGCTGATAAATAGGAATTGTCGAAATCGAATAAGAACTGGATCGATAAAGATAAATGGCATAAGTGAACTTATATATAACTTTATATATATATATATATATATATATATATATATATATATATATATCATATTTTAAATTCAAACACATTTCATATTGAATATATATGTAATTACTCAAATTAAAAACACCTATAGTAATATCAACATATATAAATAATATATTTAAAATCAATGCATATATATTATATTCATTCAACCAAACATATAATATGCATACATACATACATATATATACATGTATGCAAATTAACATATTAGGACTACACCATATAAATTAGCATATTATGTATATATTTTAAAGTACTATATTTATACAGCCACATTCAAAATTAGTATTTACAAGATTAATTTGACATACATATCATTCTTCGAGTTAGTATCACCTTACTTTATATAAGCTGATAGATAAAACCAACATCAGCCATACAATCATTAACATACTATGTATAAAAGCAAACAAAACAATATATATATATATGTTTGTGTATATATATTATATCCATTCCATAATATATGTAAACCAGTCATACTTTATATATTTACTTTGTAACATATCAAATAGCTGCTATATCCAACAAAGATATGGTACTAGATTAGTTGTAAACATATATAACACTGTACTATGTATTAAACCTTTATAATTTTCTTTGGAAAACAATTTTTAAAACAATATTGTTTATAAAAGCATACATAAACACTATGCAATAAGTTTTGGAATGTATATATATATATATATCAAATAAATAATATATATACCGAAATCAATATAGATACCGGTTTAAATGCGTAAATTTAATTTGCATACATAATAACTATAAATGCACATTGTAACCTGTAAACTATATTTATAAATTAACATGCCCAAAACAGCTTACAAGTATACATACATATACATACATACATACATACATACATATATAAAAATATGTTACCTTTAAAATCTAACACTCTATGCTTTATACTAACAACACCTCAGACTCTTATAACTTATATATATTTATATATAGCCTAATTAAAATATTGTTTGAAACTTTTATACGGGTAATAGCTAACAAAGCTCCTAAATCCTAAATATACAATAACATATATACGTAAAAAATACAATACTGTAATATATATACAAGCAGGTACTAACAACCAATATTTATATCTATATAAACTAATATATATATATATATATACGTATTAATATATATATATATATGTATGTATGTATGTATGCTCACCTTGAAGGGTGTGGGAACAAGGTGGAGGTCAAGGTTGTGGAGGTGGTGGGAAAGGGAAGAGGGATGCAACAGTTTTTTTCGAAAAAATAGGAGATAAAATATAAACAAGAATAGTGAAAGGCAAGAATATTTAAACGAATGAAAAAAAGATGAACAGGAAAGAACAGACAAAATAAAAGTGAACGTAAGAAGAAATAAGAAATGGGAAGTCAGGTGAATAAAATGAACGTGCACCTTAAATTCACAAAGGCTATTCATTATCACGGTGGAAACTGAAAAGACAAAGGAAAAACCAAAAGCCAAAATACGAAACCGATACGGCTAGCTGTTTTGTCAGTTTTGTTGCATACCGAACTTCGAAACACACAAATGAATATACTATGGAAATTAGCATGACGAGATGATCAAAACAGTACATAGATATTAGTGATAGGATCGGTATCAAAAGTCGATATTTGGTACCAATAATGCTGAAAATTTGTCGAAAATAAGATAAACGAAGCAATGGTGGTCCTAATTTGACGAAACAAATTATGACATCTCACTCAGAAGATAATTTACAAATTTATTGTATAAAAATATTTAGATTTGGAAAATATTTTATTATCATTAATTTAACTAATTTGAATTAAAATAGAATTTACATAAGAAAATAAACTTCCATATTATCTGATGGAAATTTATCATTTGCTATGTTAAAGTAGACGTATTTCAAATATTAAATTTTTATTTCCAATTTCAATATTTAAAATTTCACAAAAATTCAACTAATTAAATAAATAAAACCACTAAAATTTATGGATCGTCACATCACTCCTATACAAATGACTTCATTTTAAATTAATTCTGAAAATATGATGCTAGCATCCTAAATATACTGGCGGTTCTACATGAATGCAACTTTTTCGAAAACAAAAAATGGATTTTCATCCAAATTTGCCACACTCCTATAGATAGAAGCTTAGGTCAACCAATTTTCATTTAATTATTACAATCTAAATTCCTAGCATACCATTTTTAACATCCAAATTTAGAAAAATTATGTTTTCTAAACCTATTTTCTAATGCTTGAAAAGGGTCTAGATGGAAAATTACATAATAATTCTCTTTTATAACATTTTTCCATTGTACCTTGGAATCTATTCCTTATGCCCCATTTTCGCTACTTTACCAAGTACAGTTTAAATAAGAAACACATTATTTTTAAAGTTCAAAAACATTATTGTTTCAAAAATCATCCCTTTTAAAATTTCCATTCATCGACAAGGTATATGGAGAAAAATGCTCTATTTGCAAAACAGCTTCCTTTTCGGTCACCATATTTATCTTAATGCAATCACTTCTACATAGTAAAACCTACCCTTATCAGCTTACCGGCTATTCCCTAATGTCATCGTGTGGTATTTTTCAATTTATAAAATGTACGATTCTTAATTTTTTAAACCTTTTCAAAATCATATATGTATTTGTAACAGAAAATGTACAGTTCTTAATTTATATTGTATTATGAGGTGAAATATGAAGTGATAGTGATAGCCCAAGGGAAAAGACATGGATAGCCGCTCTAATCTAGCGATATTCTTTGTATTACTCGATAATATTAATTTTAATATTCTTAGATAATATGGGAACAAAGGTGGGACGTTACACTTCTCCTCAGTGTGATCATCACGACTTCCTTTATGGATTTACATGAGGATCTTCCTAGCTTCATACTTAGTTGCACACCAAAGCAGGGGGTAGAGAATCCTCTTTTGTATAACACTCCTTTTTGCACCATGAACCGAGGTGATTTTAGAAGGAGTTTCTTCTGCCCATTCATGTGCCATGATAGAATTCCTCTTGATTAGATTCATCTGCAACTCCTCTTCTTCCATAGTATTTAAAATCCAGTTGGAATCCATTTGTTCGATGCTTGGAGTCATTAAAACCTCCATTGGAACCAGATCCATCATTTGTGCTTCCCCAGAATTAGCCATCTTAGCTAACGAATCAGCCTTTCTGTTTGCCTCTCTTAGGGATATGATTTATCGTATAGTGTTCTATGTCATTCAAAAGCTCTTGTAGTTTTTGTCAGGTAAGGGGAAATTCTCCCGCACATAGCTTGATATTCCATTCTTACTTGACAAACCACGAGTTGGGAATTGATGAGCATGTGCAACATCTTTATTTCTAGCTCTTAGTCATCCTCAATCTTATTATCAATCCCTTGTATTTGACATCATTGTTACTTACTGGAAACTCCAACCTTAGTGCATAGAAAACCAAACATCCTTCTGGAGTTACCAGCACCGCTCTTGCACCTGAAATATTTTTGTTCGAAGCTCCATCTACGAACCGTTTCCACTGAGTAAGTGTAACCATATCCTCTTCCTCTTCACCATTGTGCATGGTAAATTCGACGATGTAGTCTACCAATGCTTGCCCATTTATCATTCTCCTTGGGTGGTAGGTGATATCATACCGGCTCAATTCTATGTCTCATTTCAATAACCCTCCTGAAGTCTTAGGTACGTACAACACCTTCTTAAGAGGCTGACCTGTCGGTACTTGATTGGATAAGCCTAAAAATATGGACATAGCTTCCTAGATGCAATCAGCAAGCAGGACATGAGTTTTTTCCAACTTTGGGCGGTTCTTTTCAGCTCCAGTAAACCGCTTGCTGATACAGTAAACTGGACTTTGAATCCTCGCCTCCTCACGTACTAGTGCTGACTTAGCACATGAGTAGACAATCCTAAATAAACAAATAAATTCCCCCATTTAGCAGTTTGGATAAGACCGATGGTATCTCTATGTGCCTCGGCAATTCTTCAAAAGCATTCTTACAATCCAAACTTCATTCAAAGTTTTCTTTCCTTTCTCGAGGGCATCAATAAAGGTATGCATTTATCTATTGCCTTTGAAATGAACTAACTCAAGGAAACAAGCTTCCTTTCAAGTTATGTAGTTGTTTCTTCGTAATCGGGGAAGTTACATTCCTCCGGGCGATAATCTGCTCTGGATTGGCATCAATGCTTCTTGCATTAACAATAAATCCTAGAATTTTTCCAAATGCCACCTTAAAATATATTTCAACGAATTCGGCTTCATTCTGTATTTCCTTAGGACTTGAACATCTCCAAAAGATCATCCAAATGGTTCCATGATACTCGTCAGTTCATAAGTATATCGTCCACGTACACCTCCATTTTGTGTACCTTTAAATATTTTTTGGCTAAACTATATAAATTTATGTAAACAGCGTTATAAGCTAAATATAAATAAAGTAATGTAAAAAGCCTACTCATCAGACTTTTTTATATTGGTTTGGACCACCAACCTACATCTAGTCTTAGAATCTAATATTCTGGATTTTACTCGCTTATAACCTCACTTAGCCCGAAGGAATAGGCCTAAACAATTGCCTAAGCTGCTAAACAGGTCTTTTACACAAACTTGATAAAAATCAGACTTTGGCGAAAGTATACACAGATTTGCTCAATGTAGTATAATCTTTTATAACTCACAAGAAATGATTTTTAGATGAATGTCCATGGATGTATGATGTAAGAGAATCAAAAAATAAATTATTATGAATGAATGATCGATGATTTGGGAATATAGAATAGAAGAAGATTTCAGAAATTAGATTAGCAAATCAAAGAGTAGTAAGTTAATAAAACTCATTAAAATCATAGTTATTTATAAAGTTAAAGAGGTTTAATCAAAGGATATGAGAGCTCTCCATTGTAGAAGGTCGCATTTGAAGAAGGAAGAAGCATGACCGTTGAGATGAAAAAATATTGAAATTTTGTTTCTAGATTTCCAAATTTTCTGATGCACCAGTATATCGGTGGCCTTCCACCAGTGGATGAGAAAATTTAAAATCCAAAAGCATTTTTAAATGCTCTAAATATACCCACACACACACACATAAAGTTATAATTTTACTTATATGATATTGAAGAATATGAATTAGAGATGTGTGGTTTTTATAAGTTTTAACAATATAGATCTAAGATAGAACGACTAACTAAAATGTATTTTTCAAATGTTCTTCCAATGGACGACCTTCTGAAGCTTGAGTGCGACTTCTTCTTTCTCTTTTGAAGCCATGGTGGCATTCCTTTGACTAGTTTAAATAAAACTCTAGTATAAAGTTGTCATCATCAAAATTAAATATCGTACATCTAACAACGAGTTCAATGCAACATAACATGCATGAATTGGTGTTCATATGCAAAAGTTATTGAGATTATTAGGTATATTATTAAAATATTAGTTTGTCCATATTTTAATATTAATTTAATCCATTTTAATAATATATTACCTTTCTCCTCCATCTTTGTGAACCCATAACCTACCTCCTCAACATTGACTATCTTTTTGACCGTGAATAGCTCACTCCTCTAATCACTTGGGACCACTCCGCCATCGTCAATAGAACACCTGTGCCATGGCCTTTCGATTTCCGCCACTCCCATAGCCTATGGTGATGCCTTGCCTTACCCCCAAATACCAACTGCTAGCCATCTTCCAGGACCAATTATCGACGCCTTGAGCATCACTTTGTCAAATTCAAGTCATCATTGGATACATATCGTCGTGAACTAAAACTCTATGCCTTCGACTTTGTCTATCGACCTCTAAATCAAAAAAACACTAAATCACCTATTTGGGTTTCGCTGGTTGAAAATTTTACTGTGATTTTCCATTGACCCTAGCTTCATATTGAAAAACAAATACTTGCCTTTTGTTGCAGTCACCGAGAGCTATCTAATGATATATTACTTGATAGATTTTGGACACCTTGAACTTTAATCACTTTTTAGTTAATTTACTAATCACATTAAAGGGTAATTAGGGTGATTTTAGGACTAGAGAAGAAAAAATAAAGATAGTGGTGATAGCTAGGGTTTTATAGCCTCACTTATATAGTTCTTAGGCTGGGTTATGTTTGTTTATCCGGTTTGGCCCGAAATAACTCATATGCTATTTAAACACCATAACGCCTCTAATTTGCAAACCATAATACCAAATACATCAAACTGTATATTAATATGATCATTATGAAAAGAAGATTGTTATAAATAGGATAACCAATTCTTAAAAATTAATGTTTAATTGCTTTAATATTTAATAGTGTCAAATTTGTGGATCCTTACAGTTGACATTATTGCGAGTAATGAAATCCTATATGCTACTCGAGTGTTCCACTTTTAGCATTGACATGAATTTTGTAACACTTCATAATATAAATAGTAAATAAGGAATATTTATTATTGATTAAGAATGAAATTTGAGCAAACGTTAGAATTTAGCCACGAAACTTGCACCATTGTGCCTGTGGCAATTTTCTAAGCAATTTTCGTATTTAAAGTATTAAAATTAGTGTTTAAACGAAGAAGTCATCAGTATTTGAAGTTTTCAGGTCGAAAATAATTAAAAGGAATAAAAATGAAATAAACAATATTAATCACGTAGACCCTACTAGTAAACCCTCTCTGGGTCGGTCGATTACCAACAGTCGACCGGTTGGACTAGTAGCGACTAGGGTTGAATCTCGACCTAACGGATTAGATTCAATTAATTTAAATCTAACTGACAGAATTGATTTGAGCACTTATAAATACAGGCCAAGCCCCAGACTTTTCTTTTGATCAAAGCAACAGAGCACCGGCATTTTCCTTTCTCAGCTATTTCTGAAAATTATAAAATTATTATATTATATATATACGTAAACTAGAAAAGGGAAGAAAATAAAAGAGAAGAAGAGAGGAATGAATAAATTCTACAAAAAAGGTAAATTCTATATATAAATCTACATTTCCAATTAACTCAAATCTCCTCTCAGATTGTAATTCTAATGGATATACATATATCTTGTTGTACATATTTTTTGATTGGAAAGGAAAAACGAGTCTATTAAAGGGATGAATGTAGATTTGGGAGATATGGAAAGCTAGAAAGGTGAGTGAGAAATTATAAGATTTATAAATAACATTGAAATTTATATCATTGAATTTTTAATTATTATGCCTATGTAAGATTTGTGAATTGTAGGCTTAAAATGAACATATTCAATTGAAATCTCGCCAACATATTATGTAAGTTAGGTAATTGGATTAAAATGATACATGCACCCAAATCTGGAAATTTGGATAATCAATCCCTAAATTTATCAAAGTGGAATGTTTGTAAGATTGCAAAATTTATTATAGATTTTTGGTAATTGGGTTGTAACTTGTTAGTTTTAATTTGGAATGCCTTAATTTGACTTGAAATATGAATTTCTATGTTTTAATTTATTGGGAACATTGTGGGTATGGTTTAATTGTATTTATTTCCATGTACATTTCCATAAATAATCTAAGTCCATAACTATGTATTAAAAGTGCATCGATTGGAATAAAAAGGAATTCACCAAAATGAAAGAGATGTGTAAAGTACGAATGTTCTTCTTCATAATTTGCACTATCTATTTTGATAAATAAAAAGTTATTCATTGTAGTTTTGAATGGAGCAAAAAATCTCACTTTTAGGTAATTCGTGAAAAGTTATAATGGTAATTCTTTTTGGAAGGATGGCTCTAATATACTAAAATATAGAAATGATTGTTCTTTACAGAATGTACATATAAGTGTGCGTTCTGAAATTCCTATGTGTAGGCATTAATATGTTAGATGTAGGAATACACACATACACACACATATGTTTATATATATACATATATATATATATACATATATGTATATGTAAATGAGGAGCGTTCAATGGCACCCCAAACAGTGCAACACCACATTATATACATACAATCACGTGCAATGAAATGTATTTACATAGCGAAGGAACGTAAAATACTATTTATAAATCATATTAGGTCATAGGACACTATGAATTTGGGAAATGCTTATTAGTGATATTTCTTATATTTAGAATTTTTCCAAACGATTTTAGTTCTAAAAATTTATAAGGACTATAACTTTTGATAGAACCAAATTAGTGTCCGAGACCACTTCCATTGGAAAGATATCATGGTTTTCCTTTAAAGTTGTCACAATAGCGATTTGGAATTTCTACCTAGGCGATCGGGCTATTTGAAGACTGGCATTTTTGGAGAAGCTTAGTGGGTAATTAGTCAATTTAGAGGCAAGCCCACTAATCCATTTCGGGTTCAAAGGCTATAATATGTTGAATCATCATTCCTAGGTCATTTTTACCGCTTTTCAAATAAATCTATGCCTCCATCAACCCATTCTCCATCCAAAAACTTTTGTTTCTCCTCCAAATCACATCTAGATCATAGCTTAAGGGTAGATTAGTAAGTGGATTCACTAGAGATATTCAAATCTACATTTTGAAAAGGAAAAATACATCTTGGCTATTGATTTTACGACTTGCATGCAAAATTTGGATTTTGGAAATTTTGATGAGTGATTTATTATCTCTCACTTTACTATATATGTATCAATTATTGATACTTTAGTTATTGATTCAAATGACAACAACCATATACAAATATTTAAATGAAGATACTAATATTTTGCCAAGTTATATAGTATATAATGCAGTTTATTATACAAGTGTTGAATCAAAGACTGTGCATTATAAAGACTAAAGAGGCATACATGAAGACTCATGACTTCAAAAATCATGATATGAAGATCTGAAAATTATAATTTAGTGCATATAGTCATGGTATATATTGTTAAAATCCTTGATAGAAATCTTTGATCTCTATCCACAATTTTCTAACCAAAACAAATTTCAAAATATTTTATTGGTATTAAACCCGAAACTCCCGGCAGATGGCCAGTGGATTTATATAAGTTTTTCACTTATAAACTATGTTCAAACTATTTTACATTGTATCAAATTATTTTACAAAGCATAGGATTTTCAAAATGTTTTAAAAGAAATAAGTTTACAAAATACACAAGCATATGTCAGCATACATGCCTTGGATATGTCGACATACATGTTGCAAATACGTTTTTCAAATTTTGACATGAAGTATCTATTCATTGCAACTTTTCATGAATCGACACATCAGTTGATTTACTGCATAAAGAGGGCGCAAATGAATTATTATGATAGCTACTTACTTTCTTCCCTCCTCTTACTCTCTCTTGAAAATTCATTGAAAATATACTCTATTCAACTTAAAATCGCATAGAATCAATTCGTACTTCATTATGTTGATTCAATACAAATTTCTTACTATTTTCCAAGCATGTGTCTCAATTCAAAGATCAAAGTGCTGTCTAGGTAGCTATAGGATCCATTATATTCAAAGTACAAGAATTTGTCTTTGGATAAACCATCAATTCTATTTGCATTTATTTGGGTTTTCTTATAGCCTATTCAAATCAAGTGAGTGGGATTGAAGCCCGTCTAAATCAAGCGGGTGTGCTTAGTAGTTAGAAAATCTAGTAGGTGTGCTTGTAGTCTGAATAAATCAAGCGAGTCTACCCTAAGCTACGAAATTCAGGAGGGTGTGCAACATAGCCTCAAAATCGAGATTATATTTGGGTTTGCTTTTTGTCCAGTTAAAGATTGGCATTTGAAAAAAAAAATGTACAAACGAGACATGATGTAGGAAAAATTCGAAGAAGTATAAAATCTATGGTTTCATCTCTTTACCTCTCTATTTTACTTTGTTGCTTATATTTTTATCTATGATTGGTGTTGATATATTTCTGTGTTCATAATCTATGATTTTATATTAATCATGAAAGAAATTTAAAAAGATTTGCATAAGTTTGAAAATACTATTCACCCCATCTAGTTTTTAACTACCTTATGATCTATAATTTTGCAAGACACATCTGATATTAGAGCGCTAGGTTTTCAAAATACTCGTAATTTATTTTTGAAAAGTTTAATTGGCTAACAACATTGTTAGTACGCTTATTAACACTTTTGTTGAAGGAAAATCTACTACTAGACCCCCACTTTTTAATGGAAGTAATTACACTTATTGGTCGTGTAGGATAAAGATTTATCTACAGTCTAATAGTTTAGATATTTAGAATATTAAACAAAACGAGTACACAGAACTCCAGATTAAATTTTCACAATGGACAACTAAACAAAAGGTACTTGCATAGAATAAATATAAAGCCATAAATAATTTATTTTGCTTACTAGATAAAAATGAATTTAATAGATTCCTTATTTTTGAGTGTACATATGAAATTTGAAGAACAATGCAAGTCATCATATGGGCACTAGTAAAGTTAAACAGACCAAAACATCCATGTTAACTAATAAGTTTAAGTTGTTTAAAATGAACCCAAATGAGTCTATTTCTGACATGTATTGTTGATTTCACGATACATTACATTCTTTAGTAGCATTAGGTGAAAAAATTTCTAAAGACAATCAAGTTAGAAAAATCCTAAATTCACTCTCTTTAGAGTGGGATCAAAAGATACTAGCAAGTGAAGAGGCCAATGACATTATTACTATAAAAACTTAAGAGTTACCCGGTAATTTAATGTCCTATAAAGTACAATTATAGGGTAGAAAAGAAAGTAAGGCAACAAAAAAGAAATCCACCATTTTCAATGTAGTAACCGACAATCATGATTCAAATGATGAATAAATTGTTTCATGACAAGAAATTTCAAAAGATTTCTAAAGTATAAAAAGAGGTACAATTTTTGAAAACCTAAAAACAAGACTCCTAGAATTGGAACTGCAATTAGATGTTTCAACTACGATGAACCTAGTCATATGCAAAGAGACTGTTTGCATCACAATAAATTAAGGATATCGCCAGTTACTGACTCATCCAAAAAGTCTTACATGGCAACACTGGATGATTTAGATACTTCCTCAAGTAACAATGAATCAGATATCATGGATGCAAACAAATGTTTCACAACTTCAGTAGATTAATCAGAATAGATCAAAGGAAAGGAGCAAAAAGTGGTACTTTATACATTTAATTTTATGTCAATTGAATTTAGGAATAAAATATAGGTTATTAATAATATTGGTTGCATATAAGTGTGTGTGTCTGTGTGTGTATATTTATAGGAATATTTTATCTAAGTTTTAATTTTCGATTTTACAGCCCTTGTGTCGACATACCATGTGATGACCCGGAATTTTGGGCAATATCAATTTAATAATCCGTGTTAAAAAAATTAAAATGATTTAATAATCTTTATCAATAAAATTTGAATTGATTTAATAATCCAATTAGATAAATATTTAATTGGTGAATTTTATTTTTTTAAAGCTAATAAAATGTTTTCTATTTATAATGTATATATATATGTATATATTGTAAATGGAAATCTTTGGTTTAAATTTTACAAATGAAATTATGTTTTCAAATTAATATAAATTTTGACAATTTGGAGATTTGATTTAATTTTATACAAATCTTTTCAAATATATTTAATAAATAACTATATAGTTTTAAAATACTTAAGATAAATGTTTATAAGGTTTGTTTTATTTTCATTTCAAATATTTCTTGATAAATATGATCTGAAGATAAATAATAAGATAATCTCTTTTATAAATTATTTAAAATTGTCAAATTTGATATTTTCAAACAATATTAATAATGAATTATTTTTCTATATAAAAATAAAAAGAATTAAAAAAGAAAATGGAATTATCATTTCAAATTGAATAAGTTGACATTAATTTGGATTTTAAAAGTTTAATTTGAATTTGAATTTGGAATTTATTCTGAAATTCAGAAGAATAGATCCTTAAAATATTTGGACAAGTTTTTATTCATAATTTGTTTTTCTTACATTTTCTTTACATAAGAAATTCATAATGTATTTACATAAGCATTAATAAAGTAAGTAAAGCTGTTTATTTAACATTTAAAACAATAATAAAATAATGCATAAGACACGTGTTAATATATTAAGCAACTACGATAACATGTGTAATTTAATAAATAAATGAGTATGACAAGTGTCATGTTTAATTTTGTTTTCTTTGATTTTTAAAAAAAATCAAATTTCAGCCTTATAAATACATATACTTCTCTTCTTCTATTCTTTTTCAAATTCAAAAGCTAAGAATCGAATCTGAAACTCAAAAATAATCAAATTCCTAAACAAAATAACTCGAGAACAAGATCTATGATTCTTTTCAAAGATCAAAACAAAACTGTAAAACACTTCCTCAAAAAACCTGAAATCAATCAAAAAATATAAACCCTGTAACCAAGTTTGCAATATCAAAAATCAAAAGCCTACATTCATCTTCAACCTGAGTTTTCAAAGCAAGTTCAAACAATCTTCTCTGTTTGAAAGCAACCTGGAATCAATTTTGCAAAAATCAAATGTCTGCATTTTTCAAAACCAAAGAAATCAAATGCCTGCATTTTTCCTCAAACCTGATCTAAAGCAACACATCTCAAGAAGCAAGTTGATTAAGTTTCAGTAGCATGCATGCAAGATCCAGTAACAAGTATTTTCCAGTTTCGGTAGCATGCAAAGAATTTTTCCAAAAAAAATCAAAAAGGGTTGTAGCTGATAAACAAAGCAACTCAAAGTTTTAAATCAAAAACATAGGAGCAACTCAGAGTTTTAAAGCTCGAGTTATTTCAAAATTGAGTGCTCTGTTCATCATGCATACCAGGTGAGTAACATCACATTTAAGAAAAAAGCTTTAAGTTGATTCTGGTTGCATGTTAAGTTCTGGAATGTATGTGTTTTTGTGTGTATATACAGTTATGTTTGGTAAATTTTCTACATATATATGAATGTGTGTATATGTGTATATGTTTATTGCCTGTAACATCTCTGTTACCATATTCTCAAGCTAAAGACTTATTCAAAAATCACTACCTCTTGATCCAATCAATATTTGGATTTAAGTATTAAACAAAATATGTTTGTTAGATCATAGAGTAGGCTTAAAAATTTTAATCATGTTAAAATAAACTTGCATGTCTCTGGAAAAACCAAATAGAACAGGCAAATGTAAGTTTGGTCAAAATTCGAACGTCCTAATTTATCAATTCAAGAATGTAAACTGAATCTTCAACCAGAAACATGATTTTTAAAACTAAAATCATAATTTTTAGTAAAGAGAAAAAGGGGCATTTCTGGTTTGACCAGAAATGATGTTTTGGGATGTCTCTGGTGATCTGGTTGGTCTGGAAGATCGGGCTTCCTTCTGGATGTAGCTGAGTGATCGAGGACTTCGGCAAAATTGTCAGATAGGCGAATAGTTCATCGTGGCGGCTGCGGTGGAGGATTGAAGTTTGTAACCTTAGTTTGGATAGCTTGGGAATGTTTGATCGTCATGACTTCTATAATGACTTGAGTTGCTTGGGGTTTTGGGATATGGGAGCATGGTAGTTGGCGAATGTTTGGCCGGAGTTGTAGTCTCTCTAGTGGTCGGAGATGTGGGAACGAAGCGTTTCCAGGTTGAGGTGGTGTTTCCAGTCTTTTGTTCTAGGTTTGGGGTTTATACCCGATTTTGATTTCGAGTTGATGGTCACGATCTGATGATCGCGATGGGTTGCGGAGTTGATCGCTGATATGGTGAGGCCATCAGTGATGACCGGAGAGGGTCGGAGCCACCGTGCATATGCACGGTGCGGTAGTATGTGTCAGGTGAAGTTTGGGGTGTTGCTGAGTTTATGGACTTGAGTAATTCTCGAGTAATTCGAGTATTTGACTCGAAGCATTTTGGTTTTGGCTCGAAGTCATTTGAGCAATGGCTTGAGTTAATAATTTTATTACAGGTTTTAAGGAAACCTGTAGAGTTTTTAAAATTTTAAAACCGAAGTTTTAAAATGAAAAGCAAAATTTTAAAAGAAGTTTTAAATCAAAGTTTAAATATGATTCAAGTTTAGTTTGAATCTCAGTATTTGAAAATAAAATAAAGTTTTTAAATTTAAATTGTTTTAACAACCTTAAATGGTTAAATGGTTTGAATTTTAAAATGTAGTTTTAAAATGTTAGTAAAGTTTATTTTAAATCTAAGATTTATCTGGAATCAAAATTTAATCTGTATTCCAATTTTGAAATTAAAGAAAGTATTAAAATTTAAATTGATTTAAACAACTTTAATGTTTAAAGTGTATTTTAAATTAATTTGAATTTAAAATGAGTATGGTTTTAGATTCTTTTAAACTTCTTTTATAAAATAAGTATTTCCTTAACATGAGATTTTAAAAGATTTTTAAATTATTTTAAACTTTGTTTAAGTTAAATTTGTATTCATTTTAAATCTTAAATTTTAAATGAAATTTAAAAGTAAATTTGAAAACAAATTGTTTTAAAATGCTTTGTTAATGATAATTTGATCATTAATAAGAAAAATGTTTTTATCTTTAAATCAATGAAGATTTGTAATTCATTAAATTATTAAGTTAATTGAAATGGATAATTAATTTATCTAATTAATTAATGATTTGAATTAGTTAAATAAGTAATTAAAGGAATAATTAATTTGTAATTAAGGATCACTAATTTGATAAGATAAGATTTTTAATTAATGATTAAAGATTAATTAATCAAGTAATCAAAGATTAATTAAGTTACAGTTAAAAACTTAATTAATTAAATAATTAGAGATTAATTAATTGGTTAATAAAGATTAATTAATTTTTAATTAATAATGATTGATCTAAGTTTAATTACTTAAGGTAAGTAATTAAAGCATTAATAATAGTTAATGAAGATCATTAACTATGGATTATTAAATAATTAATTAATGTGATTAATTTTAATAATTAATTATATTAATTAAGTAAAAATAATCATTTGTGAAATTGTTTAAGTAAAATTACTTAATGAAAGTAATTAAAGGAATTAATTACTCATTGTAATTAAATAAGTTTATTTTGATTAGTTTAAGTTAATTAATTAAGTTTAATTAATTAAAGATAATCACTAGATGATTTGGTAAGAATAATTACTTAATGTAATTTATAAAGCAAATTATTTAGTGAAATAATTAAGATGGGTAATTACTAGATGTAATTAATTGAAGTACGGTAGTAGTTTGGATTAATTACCTTGTGTAATTAATATAAAGGATAATTACTTACAGAAAGTAATTAACAATTAATTACTTCGAGTAATTAATTTAAGAAGTGATTAATAAAATTATTTGAAGATAATTAAGAGATGTAATTAATTAAGGGTAATTAATTACTAATGAGATTAATCAAGGATGATTAATAAATATAATTAATTAAAGATTAATTATTAAATGTAATTAATTAAGGAGTAATTAATTTATCTAATAAAGTAATTAAGGATAGTTAATTACTGTTTGTGATTAATCAAGAGTGATTAATAATTATGGTCAATAATTAATTAAGAAGTAGATCATTAATTAATGTAATTAATGATGTAATTAAGTATTGATTAATTAAGATTAATTAATCAATAATAAGTGATTATGAAGTATTTAATTAATTATAATTAATAAAGGATTAATGTAATTAATCATAGTTAATTAATTAATGAAGTAATTAAAGGTTAATTACTATATTTGGTTAAGAATAATTAATTTGTGAAATTAATTAAAGAATAATTACTTGAATGTAATTAAACAATAATTAATCAGGGATTATTAATTAAGGTGGATAATTAGAGGATGATTAATTAATTAATTTGTAATTAATTAATGGTTATATAAGCATGACTTATGTGATGAAGTAATTATTTTAATTTATTTTAAATTGATTGGAGATGAAGTAATTAATTTAATTTATTTTAAATTAATTATAGATAGTGATTAATCCTTGCTTATGTATGGATGGATGATATTGATTGCCTTGAATGGTTTGAGATCTCAGATATGAGATAAGTGATGTTGTGTGATATGGATGCTTTGGTTGAAGTGTGATGATAATGTGAATTATCTATTTGTATTGATAATGTGAATTATCTATTGTGATGATAATGTAGATTATCTATCCGTGTGAATATAGATATGAATTGAATTGAATTGTTTTAACTTTAAAACAACTTGGACCTAAAAGATGGCGTTTTGGATTTCAATGAGACCGGGATCGGCTTTCCAGATTTGGATATCCAAAAACCACATCGATCCAAATTAACGATAGGTCGTGAATCTCAAGTGAAGATGAAGATTTAGAGTGCAAGGGTTATCGTTGTTAACTCTGAGGGTGATTTCAAAATGAGTGTAACGAGATAATGCCTTCAGTTTCGTTCGAACCCGGAACGAACTTGTATAGATTGAATGCTTTCAGTACATCATTAGGTGGACGATGAGCATTCTAAAAGATGTGTTCTCTAAAGGTAATCGTAGCCTCAAGCCTCATCAACCGGGTTTGGCTAAAACAGGGGAGGTGTAGCAAGGCTAAGTGGGTAGCACCCAAGTAGGACGAAATTTACCCCTGTCTAGAGGTCACTTTTATATTCGGCTGTGTGGGCAGTTGGTTGCAAACAACTGCGGGGTTGTCTTGTTCGGGACTGTCCAGTAAGGGATGGTTCTGGTCTTGTGTTGCAAGGGATTTACGGTGGATTCTCGGTACGGTGATCTAGGTCACGTACTGTGACGAGCGGTACCCCAGTAGCCCTGCCATTGATGGAAACCCATTCTTCCTACGTGCCTTTACGGTTTTGATTGTATTACCCACTTTGTGGCTAGTAGCTGGAATTTAATCATGTAACAATTTCAGTTATTTCTTATTTATTTGGAAATCCTAGACCCTATTATAATATCACCGGATTTCCTTTCAAATGTTTTGGTTAGCGTAAGGTAAAAACTTTCCCATGTTTATTTGTGGGGAGTCTTATGTGATACCTTTTGTTTTCAAGGGATTTTCAAATTTAAGCAACCTTAACCTGTTACTTACACCAGACCCATGTCTGACCCGGAGTTTATCTTTTGTTTTCTTAAACTCTTGGGTACTCAAATTTTTACGAGTAGCCAAGGGATTCTGGTTAGCTTTGACGAATTGCGGAGGAGCAATGGTGTAGGAGGCTTCGACATTAGATATATAGTTTCCGATGTGTGTTCTCTGAGTCGTTTATTTGTATTGTATTGAGTTGTAATAAAGGTGTTTATAACTGTCTAGTATGTGATGTATCATCTGTGTAACTCTGATAGATGTTGTATATTGTGTAAATACTTATGTGATTAGTATAATTTATTCGTTCCACTGTTGAGATTCTGATGTTGTTTCTTTCTTTCTTCTCTACCTTTCTCTTTTCTATCCCTTTCTTTCTTTAAGATGTTGCGACTTTCTATGGAGAGAAAGTCGGGTCGTCATAGTTGGTATCAGAGCGCTAGGTTGAGTGAATACCTAGGCTTTGGAGTGATTTCTTTCTTGAGAGAGCGTGTTTGTAATTTTGATATGTGTGTGTGTGTGTGTGTGTATATAATTTCTACCTATTTGTAGGGTTACCTGTTTGGGTTTTCCAATATAAGTTATAAAGCTAGATAAGGTAGTGGTGTGTGTAACACGACTACTACCGATGAGGTTGGAAGTGTATCTGTCGAGACTGTAGACCTAGTACCGTCTCGAGTGAGCTTTGATGTGGTGAAGGATTTCGTCGATCTCTGAAGGAAACCTTTTTAAAGGTTCAGAGTCTATCTTTGAAGTACAGTTTGGATGAGTAGAGTTTGAATTTGTCAGTTGAGCAGAAGCGAGTGATGGTATCTTGGCAACCTCGGGAAGTAGTAGCTGCGTGATGAGATGCAGTAACTATGGATTATCTCCAAAGGTGTTTCTTTGGACCAAGTTAAAGAAGTGTGTCTACTTCAGTGATGTGGCTGAGTTCAACAGGGTGTTTATGTTTGGCTTTGAGGCCGAGTTTCTCGAGGAGCTTCTGGTTAAGGAAGTCTTTGGCATCAGTGGCAGCGTTGCAGTCCGGAGTGTTCTGTATGACTGCAGGAAGGTCATCTGGCTTGGCAGTTTCTTGAGATGGAGTTCAAAAGATGCTGAATGGATCCATTTCTTCAATGGATTGGTTGGATAAGCATAAGCTGTTCTGATTGGTAAAGAGATAATAGTTTTCTTTGGAATTAGTCTGGGTTGATCGCAAAAGTGACTGGCGATAGCTGAGTGTTCTCTTGGGTTATCTTTGCACGGGATCGAGGCATCTCTAAGGACTGATACCGGTGGTTCAGTTTAGTTAAAGGATGGTTCCTAGAGATAGAGTTTGGTGAAGCAGCTCGGGTTTTGGTGGAATTTCTGAGTTTTCTTTTATGGATCTGTTGAGCCATATTTTTGGGATGTGTAGTCCGGTTTGTGCTCGTGTTCTTCGTCAGCATTCCCATCTGCTCTAGATCATATTTGTGCAGCGGAAGCAGTTTGGGAGTGCTTTTGTTTTGTCTTTTCCGGATGGAAGAAGTAGGATTAGACTACTGATGATAGTAGAGTTGATTATGGTTTTGGTTGATCGTGAGAGGATCATTTTGTTGGGTTGTTTTTGGTTCTGTTTGTATTTAGAGGCATCGGCGAAGGTTGAGCTGATCAGGAAGGATGAAGGCGGCCCAGGATTGTCAAAAGAGTTTTGTGGATAAGAGTCGGAGATTTGATTTTGGATAAGTTTTCTTCGATCAAAGGAGCTACAAGATTTGATAAGACTGGGAAGTCAGCTCCGAGGTGTTTTGGATCTTTTTTGTGTTCTTGCGAGGAAAGTGCTTGGGTCTTCTGGGTTAAATTGCCAGTTTGGAAGACTAGAATTCAGTGAGTTTCACGTATCTCTGAAGGAGTACGTGAATGATCTATCTCTGGTTTTGGAACTAGCAGTTCAGGAGGATTTGGTTGTTGAGTCAGACTTGTCTGTAGTCTGATATCCTGTTCAATTTTATAGATCTAGATGAGTAGGAGCTCTATAGCTTAGTAGTATAGATTGTTTGGATTCTGTAAAGTGAGTATCCCGGTATTTATACCTGGGAAACTCTAGGAAGTACTGTCTAGAATTTTATCTGGATAGTTAGATTTGTTTGTTTGAGTGAATTGGTTGCTATGGTTGTTAGCGTATGGTTGATAATATAAGCCTTTGGTTTAAAATTAAATCTTAGATGGGTTATTAATTACCTTTGCTTTTAAATTTCGGGGATGAAATTCTTTTAAGAGGGGAGGAATGTGATGACCTAAAATTTTGGGCAATATCAATTTAATAATCTGTGTTAAAAAAATTAAATTGATTTAATAATCTTTGTTAATAAAATTTGAATTGATTTAATAATCCAATTAAATAAATATTTAATTGGTGAATTTTATCTTTTCAAAGGTAAGAAAATGTTTTCTGTTTATAATGTATATATATATATGTATATATTGTAAATGGAAATCTTTGGTTTAAATTTAATAAATGAAATTATGTTTTCAAATTCTAATATACATTTTGATAATTTGGAAATTTGATTTAATTTAATATAAAGCTTTTCAAAGATATATAATAAATAACTATATAGTTTTAAAATACTTAAGATAAATTTTTATAAGGTTTATTTCATTTTCATTTCAAATATTTCTTGATAAATATGATTTGAAGATAAATAATAAGATAGTCTCTTTTATAAATTATTTAAAATTGTCAAATTTGATATTTTCAAACAATATTAATAATGAATTATTTTTCTATATAAATATAAAAAGAATTAAATAAGAAAATGGAATTATCATTTCAAATTGAATAAGTTGACTTTAATTTGGATTTTAAAAGTTTAATTTGAATTTGAATTTGGAATTTATTTTGAACTTCAAAAGAATAGATCCTTAAAATATTTGGATAAGTTTTTATTTATAATTTGTTTTTATTACATTTTTTACATAAAAAATTCATAATCTATTTACATAAGCATTAATAAATTAAGTAAAGCTTTTTATTTAACATTTAAAACAATAATAAAATAATACATAAGACATGTGTTAATATATTAAGTAATTAAGATAACATGTGTAAATTAATTAATAAATGAGTATGACAAGTGTCACATTTAATTTAGTTTTCTTTTATTTTTAATAAAATCAAATTTCAGCCTTATAAATACATATACTTCTCTTCTTCTATTCTTTTTCAAATTCAAAAGCTAAGAATCGGATCTGAAACTCAAAAATAATCAAATTCCCAAACAAAATAACTCGAGAACAAGATCTATGATTCTTTTCAAAGATCAAAACAAAACTGTAAAACACTTCCTTAAAAAACCTGAAATCAATCAAAAAATATAAACCCTGTAACCAAGTTTGCAATATCAAAAATCAAAAGCCTACATTCATCTTCAACCTGAGTTTTCAAAGCAAGTTCAAACAATCTTCTCTGTTTGAAAGCAACCTGGAATCAATTTTGCAAAAATCAAATGTCTGCATTTTTCAAAACTAAAGAAATCAAATGCCTGCATTCTTCCTCAAACCTGATCTGAAGCAACACATCTCAAGAAGCAAGTTGATCAAGTTTCAGTAGCATGCATGCAAGATCCAGTAACAAGTATTTTCCAGTTTCGGTAGCATGCAAAGCATTTTTCAAAAAAAAATCAAAAAGGGTTGTAGCTGATAAACAAAGCAACTCAAAGTTTTAAATCAAAAACAAAGGAGCAACTCAGGGTTTTAAAGCTCAAGTTATTTCAAAATTGAGTGCTTTGCACATCATGCATGCCAGGTGAGTAACATCACGTTTAAAAATAAGTTGATTCTGGTTGCATGTTAAGTTCTGGAATGTATGTGTTTTTGTGTGAATATACAGATATGTTTGGTAAATTTTCTGCATATATATGAATGTGTGTATATGTGTATATGTTTATTGCCTGTAACATCTCTGTTACCAGATTTTCAAGCTAAAGACTTATTCAAAAATCACTATCTCTTGATCCAATCTATATTTGGATTTAAGTATTAAACAAAATATGTTTGTTAGATCATGGAGTAGGCTTATAAATTTTAATCATGTTAAAATAAACTTGCATGTCTCTAGAAAAGCCAAATAGAACAGGCAAATGTAAGTTTGGTCAAAATTCGAACATCCTAATTTATCAATTCAAGAATGTAAACTGAATCATCAACCAGAAACATGATTTTTAAAACTAAAATCATAATTTTAGTAAAGAGAAAAAGGGGCATTTCTGGTTTGACTAGAAATGATGTTTTGGGATGTCTCTGGTGATCTGGTTGGTATGGAAGTTCGGGTTTTGTTCTGGAGGCAGCTGAGTGATCGAGGAGTTCGGCAAAATTGTCAAATAGGTGAATAGTTCATCATGGCAGCTGCGGTGGAGGATTGAAGTTTGTAACCCTAGTTTGGATATCTTGGGAATGTTTGATCGTCACGGCTTCTATAATGAATCGAGTTGCTTGGGGTTTTGGGATATGGAAGCATGGTAGTTCGCGAATGTGTGGCCGGAGTTGCTATCTCTCTGTTGGTCGGAGATATGGGAACGAGGTGTTTCCAGGTTGAAGTGGTGTTTCCAGTCTTTCGTTCCAGGTTTGGGGTTTATACCCGATTTTGATTTCGAGTTGATGGTCACGATCTGATGATTGCGATGGGTTGAGGAGTTGATCGCTGATATGGTGAGGCCATCGATGATGACCGGAGAGGGTCGAAGCCACCGTGCATATGCACGGTGCAGTAGTATGTGTCAGGTGAAGTTGGGGGTGTTGCTGAGTTATTGGGCTCGAGTAATTCGAGTATTTGACTCGAAGCATTTTGGTTTTGGCTCGAAGTCATTTGAGCAATGACTCGGGTTAATAATTTTGTTACAGGTTTTAAAGAAACCTGTAGAGCTTTTAAAATTTTAAAACTGAAGTTTTAAAATGACAAGAAAATTTTTAAATCAAGTTTTAAATCAAAGTTTGAATCTGATTCAAGTTTAGTTTGAATCTCAGTTTAAAAATAAAATAAAGTTTTTAAATTCAAATTGTTTTAACAACTTTAAATGGTTAAATGGTTTGAATTTTAAAATGAAGTTTTGAAATGTAAGTAAAGGTTTTTTTTAAATCTAAGATTTATCTGGAATCAAAATTTAATCTGTGTTCCAATTTTGAAATTAAAGAAAGTTTTTAAATTTAAATTGATTTAAACAACTTTGAATGTTTAAAGTGTATTTTAAATTAAATTGAATTTAAAATGAGTATGGTTTTAAATTCTTTTAAACTTCTTTTATAAAATAAGTATTTCCTTAACATGATATTTTAAAAGTTTTTTAAATTGTTTTAAACTTTGTTTAAGTTAAATTTATATTCATTTTAAATCTTAAATTTTAAATGAAATTAAAAGTAAATTTGAAAACAAATTATTTTAAAATGCTTTGTTAATCATAATTTGATCATTAATAAGAAAAATGTTTTTATCTTTAAATAAATGAAGATTTGATGATTTGTAATTCATTAAATTATTAAGTTAATTAAAATGGATAATTAATTTATCTATTTAATTAATGATTTGAATTAGTTAAATAAGTAATTAAAGGAATAATTAATTTGTAACTAAGGATAAATAATTTGATAAGATAAGATTTTTAATTAATGATTAAAGATTAATTAATCAAGTAATCAAAGATTAATTAAGTTACAGTTAAAAACTTAATTAATTAAATAATTAGAGACTAATTAATTGGTTAATAAAAATTAATTAATTTGTAATTAATAATGATTAAATATAAGTTTAATTACTTAAGGTAAGTAATTAAAGCATTAATAATACTTAATGAAGATCATTAACTAGGGATTATTAAATAATTAATTAATGTGATTAATTTTAATAATTAATTATATTAATTAATTAAAAATAATCATTTGTGAAATTGTTTAAGTAAAATTTATTAATGAAAGTAATTAATGGAATTAATTACTCATTGTAGTTAATTAATTAAGTTTAATTAATTTAAGATAACCACTGGATGATTTGGTAAGAACAATTACTTAATGTAATTTATAAAGTAAATTATTTAGTGAAATAATTAAGATGGGTAATTACTAGATGTAATTAATTGAAGTATGGTAGTAGTTTGGAATAATTACCTTGTGTAATTAATATAAAGGATAATTACTTAGAGAAAGTAATTAATAATTAATTACTTCGAGTAATTAATTTAAGAAGTGATTAATAAAATTATTTGAAGATAATTAAGAGATGTAATTAATTAAGGGTAATTAATTACTAATGAGATTAATCAAGGATGATTAATAAATATAATTAATTAAAGATTAATTATTAAATTTAATTAATTAAGGAGTAATTAATTTATCTAATAAAGTAGTTAAGGGTAGTTAATTACTGTTTGTGATTAATTAAGAGTGATTAATAATTATGGTTAATAATTAATTAAGAAGTAACTAAGGATCATTAATTAATGTAATTAATGATGTAATTAAGTATTGATTAATTAAGATTAATTAACCAATAATAAGTGATTATGAAGTATTTTATTAATTATAATTAATGAAGGATTATTGTAATTAATTATAGTTAATTAATTAATGAAGTAATTAAAGGTTTGTTACTGTATTTGGTTAAGAATGATTAATTTATGAAATTAATTAAATAATAATTACTTGAATGTAATTAAAGAATAATTAATCAGAGATGATTAATTAAGGTGGATAATTAGAGGATGATTAATTAATTAATTTGTAATTAATTAATGGTTATATTAGCAAGACTTATGCGATGAAGTAATTAATTTAATTTATTTTAAATTAATTAGAGATGAAGTAATTAATTTAATTCATTTTAAATTAATTATAGATAGTGATTAATCTTTGCTTATGTATGGATGGATGACATTGATTGCCTTGAATGGTTTGAGATCTCAGATATGAGATAAGTGATGCTATGTGATATGGATGCTTTGGTTGAAGTGTGATGATAATGTGAATTATCTATTTGTGTTGATAATGTGAATTATCTATTGTGATGATAATGTAGATTATCTATTGTGAATTATCTATCTGTGTGAATATAGATATGAATTGAATTGTTTTAACTTTAAAACAACTTGGACCTAAAAGACGACGTTTTGGATTTCAATGAGACCGGGATCGGATTTCCAGATTGGGATATCCAAAAACCACATCGATCCAAATTAATGATAGGTCATGAATCTCAAGTAAAGATGAAGATTCAGAGTGCAAGGGTTATCGTCACTAACTCTGAGGGTGGTTCCAAAATGAGTGTAACGAGATAATGCCTTCGGTTTTGTTCGAACCCGAAACGAACTTGTATGGATTGAATGCTTTCAGAACATCATTAGGTGGACGATGAGCATTCTAAAAGATGTGTTCTCTAAAGGTAATCGTAGCCTCAAGCCTCATCAACCGGGAATGGCTAAAACAGGGGAGGTGCAGCAAGGCTAAGTGGGTAGCACCCAAGTAGGACGAGATTTACCCCTGTCTAGAGGTCTCTTTTATATTCCGCTGTGTGGGCAGTTGGTTGCAAACAACAACGGGGTTGTCTTGTTCGGGACTGTCCAGTAAGGGTGGTTCCAGTCTTGTATTGCAGGGGATTTACGGTGGATCCTCGGTACGGTGATCTAGGCCACGTACTGTGAAGGGCGATACTCCAGTAGCCCTGCCATTGATGGAAACCCATTCTTTCTACCTGCCTTTACGGTTTTGATTGTATTATCCACTTTGTGACTAGTAGCTGGAATTTAATCATGTAATAATTTCAGCTATTTCTTATTTATTTGAAAACCCTAAACCCTATTACAATATCACTGGATTTCCTATCAAATGTTTTGGTTAGCGTAAGGTAAAAACTTTTCCATGTTTATTTGTGGGGAGTCTTACATGATACCATTTGTTTTCAAAGGATTTTCAAAGTTAAGCAACCTTAACCTGTTGCTCACACCAGACCCATATCTGACCCGGAGTTTATCTTCTGTTTTCTTAAACTCTAAATTTTTACGAGTATCCACAGTATTCAGGTTAGCTTTGACAATTTGTAGAGGAGCAATGGAGCAGGAGGCTTCGGCGTTAGATATATAGTTTTCGCTGTGTATTCTTTGAGTCATTTGTTTGTATTGTATTGAGTTGTAATAATTAGACAGGTGTTTATAACTGTCTAGTATGTGGTGTATCATCTGTGTAACTCTGATATATGTTGTATGTTGTGTAAATACTTATGTGATTAATGTAATTTATTCATTCTGCTGTTGAGTTTCTGATGTTGTTTCTTTCTTTCTTCTCTGTCTTTCTCTTTTCTATCCCTTTCTTTCTTTAAGATGATGCGACTTTCTGTGGAGAGAAAGTTGGGTCGTCACATACCATATATGTTAACCTACATGCCATAATTTTGAAATTTCATTTCAAATTCAAATTTTGAATTTCCCTCTCTTTTGCATTAATTCCAATAACTAAAAAGCCATCTTTTCAAAACTGAAATGTCAGTTCCTTGTCAATTAATTCATCCTATCTCTATTCATTTTATCACTCACTTTATTTCGAAATTCAAAATATCTTTTCATTCTCTTATCTCCTCAAAAACTCAAAACGGCCCTCCTTAAGCTAACCACCAAAAACTATAAGGCTCTCAAAGAATATAAAAGGCTTTCTTTTTAATGACAAAGAAGCCATAGGTATTTATGTTGAATATCCTATTTCCAAAAAAGTTTTTCCAAAAAGATTTGCAAAATTTGATGATTTCTCTTTTTATGATCTTCATGATCTTTTTTTACAAAATAAATTTCTTAGTTTCGTCGATTCTTCTCAAAATGATTATGTTTATTATCCCAATTTAGTTAAAATGTTTTATGCAAATTTAAATGGAAATTTTTTCATGGAGAAGAGGGACAAGTTTGGAGTAGTGTAAAAGGCACTACTAATGTTTTAGATTGTGAAATTTTAGATCAAATACTTGTAAATTTAGTGGAACTGATGTCTCTGCATTTAAAATTGATGAATAGAATCATGAATTTTATCATGATATTTTCAAAAATGTTAAAGAGTTTGATTTTAAAAATAAAATCTTGGACCAAAGTCGAGACTTATGAGTCTCATTTTACAACAAAGAATTACTTCAGGGACGGGAAATTATAATAACTCGACTCAAAATGTTTTTAAAGCTCGTCTCGACATCTTTAGGAACTACAACATCAATTGGTCGTTAGTCATTTTAGATGATTTTGTTCAAAAGAATATTTCTAGATATGAGAACATACTTTCCCATGGTGTGTATCTTACTAAAATATTTGAATATTTTGGTATTTATTTAAGAAGTGAATCCACTTTGCCTCAAAAAGTCTTTGATAATTCCAACATTTCTTTTATACATATTTCTCCCTATTTTGAACCACATAAAAATCTTGTTTAAAAAGACAAAAGATTGGCATAGGAAGAGGAGCGATAAATACAACGACAAGAAAAGGAAGAAGGCGATGAATGGATGTAGAAAAAGGAGGAAATCAAGAAGAAGAGGAGAAGGAGATGGATACTTCCCTAGAAAGCTTCGATAAACCTTCTCACTCTTCCAACAAAGAGATTCTACAGAACCAAGAGAAGCTCCTCCAAAAACCAAAAGAAGCTTAAACATTCTTTTGGTAAAAAATTCACTTCTTTCTCCAACAAAATGGACATATACTGTGGGAAGACCATTCGAAAGATTTTTAGTTCATTATCATCATCGTCATCCTTTTAAAAATGTCTACATAGTTCTATATTCCTTAGTAATGTGTGTTACTAGCTTTATTTCACGTTGTTTTCATGTATTTTTTTGTTTTTCATTGAAATCCATTTATTTTTCTATCATTAGTAATGGAATCTATTTCTATTTGTTCTATATTATTCTACTAGACTAGAAACTATAAAATTATAAGTACATTAAGTAATAACAAGAATTTAGTCAAAAATTTAATAGCATAATTTCAGACATATATGTCGACATACATATAGCGTATATGTTGACATATCCCAACCGTGTGGAAAAATTTAGAAATTAAAAAATATTAATAACTACCATATATTTAAAACATTCCAAATGAATTTTCACTCCTATGTAAGCCTATTTCTTCCATAAAATTTCATTATTAATTTCATCCTCTTATTCCCTTTCATTTTCAAACTTTTTACTTAAAAAACTTCTTCTCCGCATTGAAAATTATGTATAAACCTTAAAGAAAAACATCAATCCTTCAAAGATATTCTTGCCTTATCTTAAGAAATTAAAGGCGTTTAGAATTAAATCAAATGCAAATGACCAAAGAGGAAGAAAAGCATTTCGATGCCCTTGATGGTTGATTTCTTCCTTAGTCAAAGTTGATCAAATTAACAACCCACAATGCTCTAGCAACAAAGATAATAAAGATGGGATGCCGTCAAAGCAAATCCAATCTTTAGATCCGACGGCTGGGTTGAAGTTCCAAGGAATGTCTAATTATTCAGTTTTAAACATGTATATATAACATTTTATTATCATGTGTAAATTGACATTCTTAGGCCTGGATCTGTTTGGATTGATATTAGGATTTGTTTTTTTGGATTGATTGTATATTTGGAGTAATAGTGTGATTTGAATAAATGAATTTAAATTAATAGATATAATTTGTGCTGTCTTATTTATCATTATATATCCAGTTTAAGTTATCATCATTTACATCATAATTTAATCATCATATATCATCATTATATATGCTTTAATTTTAGTAGCAAACATTATTGTTTTTGACTTCATGTTCTGTAAAAGTATACCATTAAGGGGGAGTTTTATATTTCATCCATTTTTGTTGATGAAAAAGTGGGAGAAAGATGTAAAATATAAACATGCATATATTTAGAGGTGGTTATCTAACTCAAGGGGAGTCGTATAATATTTTATATATTGAAATATTTGATGCTTGTCATGATCAAATGGGGAATATTGTTAATATCTCACATATTGATTATTATGATAACTACCGTATACAACCATATACAAACATGTTGAATAAGATACTAATTTTTTTTGCCAAGTTATAGTACACGGTGTAGATTATTACATAGGCGTTGAATTGTAAACTGTATAGTATAAAAACTCAAGAGATTAACACTAGGACTCATAATTTCAAAAATCAAGATATGAAAATCTCAAAATTATAATTTGGTGTACAGAGTCATAATATATATTGTTAAAGTCCATGTTAGCAACCTTTGATCTCTATCTCCAATTTTCTAATCTTTTTTATTTTTAAACCAAAAGAAATTTCAAAATATATTTAAAAAATATTTTATTGAAGTTTTTCGAAGTTCAAAAATGTCTATTAACTATGTTCAAACTATTTCACAAAGTATCAAATTATTTTACAAAGTACAAGATATTTAAAACATTTTAAAAGAAATAAGTTTTCAAAAATACAAAAGCATATATCGACATCCATGCCACCAATTGGTTTTCCAAATTTTGAAAGGAAATTTCTATTCGTTACAACTCTTCATCAACGGACACATCTATTCATTTTCTATATAAATGGGAGTGCAAACGAATTTTTTAACAACTAATGACTTACTAGTTTCTTTCCTCCTCTTACTATCTTTATAATTCTATTAAAAACTATACTCTATTCTCTTTAAAATAATTTAGAATTAATTCATATTTCATTGTATTAATTCAGTACTACATTCTTACTATTGTTCAAACATCTCTCTTAATTCAAAGACCAAATTGTTGTTAAGAGGCCATACAATCCATTATTTCCAAAGTATAAGAATTCGACTATGGAACAACCATCAACTCTATTTTTATTTGCTTGGGTGTGCTTGTAGCTCTTTCAAATCAAGTGGGTGTGCTTGTAGCCTATTTAAATCAAGTGGGTGTGCTTATAGCCCAAAAATCTACTGGGTGTGCTTATAGCCCGGTTAAATTAAGTGAGTCTATACTGAGCTTAGAAATTCAGGACGATGTGTCTTGTAGCCTTGAAATCTAGATTGTATTTGGGTTCCCTTCTGCTAGGTTAAAGATTGGTATCTGAAAAGAGATCTATATAAGCAATTGTACGAGACATGATATAGGAGAAATCGAAACCAATATAAAATCCTTACTGACATCTCTCTAACTCTTTGATTTACTTTATTGCTTTTACTTTTATTTGTGATTACGTCTATGATTGATAGTTGGTACATTTCTGTGTTAATAATCTATTATTTTATATTAAGCTTGAAAGAAATTTAGAAAGATTTACATAAATTAGAAAACACTATTCACCTCCTTCTAATGCTTAATTAGACTTAAGATCCATAATTCTACAAACCACATCTGTAGGATTTGACATATTTTAAACTCATTTTTCAAGTCAAAATCTTATTTTGGGATTGTTTTAAAGTCAAACTTGATGTTAAAATTAATTAAAAATGTTTTGAAGTGTTCTAATCATGTTAATTTGATATGTGAAAGCCCTGATGTGTGTTAGGCTATGTTAGAGACATATTATAGGGTAATTTTGTATGAATTATTATATGTCTGAATGTTTGAATGTAGTTTGGAGTATGTACGATGTTTGTTTGTATGGTTGAAAACGCTTATCAGAGAGAATTAGAGGTAGGAATAGCGAAAATGAACTTTGACGGGTAGGCTCTAGGACGTTAAAAGTCATATTAATGGATAAAAAATGCACATGGGAGCGCTGTAGGGAAATCGATATGAGAATGGAAGTTGGAGATACCATAACATTCTAGTTGGGTAGCATTTGGTTCACTATAGCTTGGTTCGATGGCGCTTGGCTCGGCATTTGCCAATTCTACTATAGAGGTGAACTAAACATCAAATGCTATCCGGTGGCACTACGCTCGGGAGTCGGATAGGAATTCCCGCCAAGGGTGTAATGTTCTGCATTAAAGGGACCAGACATCATTTACTGTCTGGTAGTGGCACAAAAGAAAAGATAGCATTTTCCTTTCGATGAGGTTATTGAAGACCAAACAGAAAATGATGTCCAGTGACGCTATGTCTAGGTATCGAACAAGGAAGGGTTTTTGGTGTCACTTTGGTTTAGTGATCCTAGACCGAGCACGGTGAATACAAGATAGAGATGGGAGGTTAGGGAACCTTGAGTTTGGAGAGGCGGTTCTTTGGGGTTCTTCTTAACTTACTTTGAGAATTTTGTGGGTGACTTAAGGTAGATAACCCCAGATGACTCTAGATGGCCTTGGATTCTGTGCGGCAATAGAAGAAGCAATGGCGTAACGCTCAATGACTTTGAGACCACAGTACGATAGCCTTAAGAGACTAACGATGATTATCCAGAGGCGTTTCGAAGATAACGATGAAAATATGGGAGATACGATGGTGATCCACATGGGCAAGTTCAACGATGGGGCTTGCGAGTAGAATATGCAACTGTGTTCTAATATAGAGATAGCTAGGATGGAATAACGATTGAGTTCCATTATAGAGACGAGTCCAAAGGGATCATTGATAACTCAGAGGCTCTAGTGTGCTCATAAAAAGGGATATATGGGATGCCCAACTAGATTTGCAATTATGTCCAGATCTTACGATAGTAGATTACTCTGGGCTTTTTCGATTGTGATCCTAGTTCCTAGCCTTTCGGAGTGGCATGGATTCTAAAGTCAAGATTTTGGTTGGGTCCTTGGTTTGTGTGATTATGCCACACGAGTTATCATATATCAAATGCACACGAGTGATGGTAAAGGTTGTTTGATGGATGCTATATTTGCCATAGTTGTTTATCATCTAGGGTGTCACATAATGTAGTTATTTTCGACCGTATACCTAGACACTGGGCAATGTACTCTAATGGTAGTACACTTATATGGTTATGATAGTAGATTAGCACATATCCACTGCTATATGCTAACTCTTCGGATGTAGGGATGTCGTGTATGGTCCTTCATACCCTATGCCCCTATTTACTATATGCGATATTTACAGTATTTTTTAGATGATGTATCACTCACATAAAACTATTGTCTAACCTGGGGTTTTGTGCTCTGCTTCATATCATCTCAGCTACTCTTAAATAAGTAGATTATGGATAATAGGTCTGGATTGTGCATGGAGCTACGCAAAGTATTGGCATAAGGATACGCTTTAATATATCAGTACTTTGGAGCTTACTATCTCTTTTGTTCTACTTTACAGTACATGGAACGATGCCAGTAATTGTATTACTTCAGAGATAGTTATACAGTTTATTTTGGAGATTTGGGAAGTATAAACCATTTAGTTTCAGCTTTTGTATGATCTTTGAACCCAATGCACTCTGATGTTCTTATTTATGATTCATTTGATTATATCACTACCCTGCATATTTTACATCTATTTTATTATATTATATTTTTTCTGTGCGATATGAGATGTTCTACAGGCTTTGTCTTTGCATTTTTATTACTTTACCTCATAATTACGGTCCAGCATAGGCAAGGCACCTCCACAGCCCACTATACTGTATATAGGGTACTGGAGGTGTATGGTGGTCGTCACATTTGGTATCGAAACTTTGGTTGCTTAGATGACCTAAGTTGATACTTGGATCCATTAAAGATAAGGAAGGAGCCATCGCCTTAGAATGAATCAACCATATTTGAGAGAGCCTACTTGTTATTTTTTGGATTTCAAGACTTCTTATATAGCGTATATAAGTCACATTCATTCACAAACACCACTTAATCCTTTTAAAAAGACTGATCATTCTTACTATAGATTGTAAGAATGAGCCAACTAATGAGGAATCTTGCTAGGAGCTCCATGAGTGATGGAAGGGGCATGACCGGGGGTTATTATCCCCAACTTGTAGAATATGTTTGATGAGATGGTGCGCAACATGGTTTAGAATGTCCAAGTTGCTCCTACTGTGGTTGTGAGTGGTGTGCTCTAATGCAAGCGCAGAGGGAAAGCTTTTCCAAGCTGAATAGGGATTATTCCACTTTGAGAGGCAAATCATTCCGCGGAATGGAATTAGCCATCGAAGTGCAGGATTGGTTAGATACATGAAAACGCATCTTTAAGGATATGGAGTGAGAGGGTGCGAAAAAGAGTAAGCTAGCTCTAGAAAACTTCGAGGAAGGGCTATATGGTGGAGGAATGCCATCAACATTACTACTCTCGAGGACCAGACTACTTTTGATCAGTTTAAGGTGAGATTTAAAGAGAAGTGTATATTAACCGCTCAGAATTCGGTACACTTTTGAAAGTGACAAAGGGATATGTCTATGTCGGAATATGTGGCTGAGTTTGGCACAATATCAATGCACGGCTTACCTTTTATCGATCCTTCATTCAAGAAGTACAAGAAATTCATTATGGGCTTAAATGATTATCTCAAAGAAAAACTCATAAGCTATATCAATGAGACTTTTGAGAGATGTAGAGAAGGCTATTCAACATGAGAGTCAGTATCCTAAGCCTAAGTCGATTGTTGCTCCCAAGGATAAGCCAAAGCAGCAAGCTGGTTGGAGGGGCAAGAAGAAGTGGACCAAAATAAGAAGAAGAAGCAATTTCAAAAGAGTGGTTAGAATAAGGTAAGTGGGAGTGCTATAATTATGAAGAAAAGGGCCATGTTGTCTAAGGTTGCAAGGTGGAAGGCAAGAAGTGCTAGAATTGTAACAAGCCAGGGCATGTCAAGAAGGATTGTCCAAAGCCATCGAGGAATAAGCAAGTTGTGTCTGCTTATGCTTTGAACACTGTTCCAGCTTCGATGAGTGCTCTATTAGTGAAGGAAGAGGAAGGGCATCGTTATACAGGGTGTGCTTTCTATTTCCAATATGCTTATATATGTTTTATTCGATACCTGTGTTTCACATTCCTTTATATATAGTGATTTGGTAGATGAATTGAGATTGAAACCCAAGATAGTTAACCAACCATTGATTGTCACAAACCCCATTGGACGATCGAATAGCCTATGCGTGGTTAGTTGGACTTGACTTTATCGAGCCATGGATGTTTGTTTGCTTGTGGTCTCTTTGTTTTGGGTTTTGTAGGGTTTGATATTATTCTATAAATGGATTGGCTGTAGATATATGGAGTTGTAGTGGATTATAAGAGGCCGTTGGTGATGATAGGGATGGATGATGGGCGTAGGTTGGAGATTGGCTGCCTACCTGACAATGAGGTGATGGTTAGCTTTCTTTACTTAATCGAGTTCAAAATGACGAGTTGTCATCTGTTCTTATATTAAATGAGTATCCAGACATATTCGAGGAGGTGATCAGATTACCATCACATGGGGAGATAGAGTTTCAAATAGATTCGGTGAAGGATACCAGACCGATATTTATGACTTTGAGATGTATGAAACAGATAGCAAAAGGAGTTGGAGGTGCAAGTGAATGACCTAATGAGGCAAGGGCTCCTTTATAGGAGCATGGCCAAGTAAGGTGCACTTGTAGAATTTTCAAATAAGGCAGATGGCTCTTTGAGTTTGTGTGTCGGTTATCGCGAGCTAAATAAGGTGACGAAGAAGAACAAGTATCTACTCCCACGTATTGATGACTTATTCAATCAGCTCCACAATGCAAAGGTGTTCTCGCAATTAGACCTTGCGATGGGGTTTTATTAATTGAGGGTGGCAAAGTAGAGTGTGCTGAATATAGAATTTCATATGTCGTTTGGATTTTATGAGTAGTTGGTTATGCCGTTTAGGCTAATTGATGCATTAGCATACTTTGTTGATCACATGAACCATGTTTTCAAGGATGATCTAGACAAGTTTGTACTTGTATTCATGAAAGATATCATTATTTATTCGAGGATGGAGGAGGAACACAAAGAACATTTGAGGATTGCGCTCGAGGTGTTGAGGAAGCACCAAGTGAAGGCAAAGTTTTCAAAGTGTCACTTCTGGAGGAGGGAAGTGTGATCTTTAGGTCATATAGTTTCTTAGCAGGGTATTGATGTAGATCTTGTGAAGATGGCACCAATACATGATTGGGATTGACCTTAGATTGCTACAGACATGAGAAGTTTCATTTGATTGGTAGAATACTATAGATGTTTCATCATGGACTTCTCTAAGGTAGCAATGTCACTAACCAACTTGACAAAGAAGAATTAGGCTTTTATTTAGGAGGCGAGATGCGAGCATGAATTTGTGAGTTTGAAGGAGAGGTTGACCAGCGCCCCGTTGTTAGTCATTCTAGGCGGGAACGAGGAGTAGACAATATACACATATGCATATGGTACTGGACTAGATGTGGTGTTGATGCTGAGGGGAAAGGTTTCCGCCTACGCTAATCGACAACAGAAGCAGCATGAGAAGAGGTATCCAACTCATGATTTAGAGTTGGTAGTGATAGTATTCACTTTGAAGATATGTAGGCATCATTTTCTTGGAGAGAGGTTCCAGTTGTATATGGACCATAAAGCATTGAAGTATCTCTTTTCCTAAATGATCTAATCCTTTATTAGAAGTGATGATTAGTGTTCCTAGCCTCTTACGACTTTGTCTTCCTATAGGCCTCGTAAGGGAAATGCGATCGTTGATGCTTTAACTTGGAGACATGCTAGCTTAGATGCGATGTTCCTAAAGAGGATGCAGTTGGAGTTTATCGATGACTATGATTTTACATCTTGGTGTGAGCTAGAGCCAAAAGTTTGGCTAGCTTGATGATCAGACATACTTTGATTAAATGGATCAATATTAGTCATAGGCAAGATGCTAGACTAGCCATGATCATGGAAAAGATGGAGTAAGGATTAGATTCTGAGGAGAAAAAGCAATACAAGCTTGAGTGTGATGGTTGGCTCCGAAGGATGGGAGATTGTTTTTTCTTGATGTCGATAGGTTGAGGGATGAGGTGCTACAAGAGTGCCATCATTTGAGGTTGACTATACATCCCGGCAACAACAATATGTACCATGATATGAGGCGGATATTTTATTGGCAAGGGATAAAGAAGGACATTGGGCATTCATATCAAATTTGAAAAACAATAATGTAAACCAACAGATATTAATTCTCAATTTCCCATCTTTTAAATCCTTTTTATTTATAAACTACACTTAACCATATCTATATAATTTCACCGTGGTTATATAAAACCGTTCCTTAATTATTTACCGTTTATACATTATAATAATACAACTTTTATTAGAACATAAACAACAAACAACAAATGATAATAATCAAATATTATCATTCACTAACAACCAAACACACCCTATATACTATAATAACTTCTGAAAAATTATTCCTTTATATATAACTTATAATCTTGGTGAAATTATTTTATTTACCCAATTTTAAAAAAATACTATGTCAAATTGCTCTATTCAAATGTTTTGAGATCCCTATCAATAATGTTAATTACTCATATTGACCAAAGTCCATAAGCCACTAAATAGATCAACCAACACAATATAAAACATTTTTATATTAACAAATACGCGCTCATATATATACTCTCAAACTCATAATAAGGTGTTCCATTACCTTATCCCTTAATGAGTTACCCCACCAAAGCTAAGTTTCTCGCTTAAACTCGCTATGATACCAAGTACACAACCATGATTTTTGACCCACGAAAATCGACACTAATACATCCATTGCATTGCATGCTAAGCAATCGAATGCCGAAAGCCCAATTATTATGGGAAAAGAAAAAGGAAAGAAAGAAGGAAGAAGAAACTAAACAACACAGAATCTCACAGTGGAACAAATAATCTATAATATACAACAAATCTTTACACGGGGGAATTTGTAATTTACATACATCAATTAGAGTATACTGACCTATTTCAGCCCGAACAGTTATAACAACCTATCCTCACAATTGCTAATAAATACAACAATGAATACAGCGAAAAAATAACCACATACGCGAATACGTCTCTGGGCCTCCAACTCATCTCCTAACACATCTAAACTAAATATGTAATATGCTCGGTCTGATCCGAGAATTATAATAGAATAACACCCGAGTCAATATGAAAAACTAGCATGAGAAAACACACCCAACTAGATTTTAAAGTTATAGAAAACCATTGAAAATCAAAAGTTTCTCGTATGACCACGCCACACATAAACACAAGAGGGTTTTTACCTTATGATAACCAAAACATTTTCTATGTAAAATCCGTCTATATTATAATAATGTCTAAGGGTCAATGTTAAAATATAAAAGTAACTGAAATACTTGCATCTCACGTTTCAACAGAGTTGGGCACAACTAAGTCCATAGAGCGCTTATTGGATAATGGATTCCATACAATGACTGGGATACCGACTATTACACTGCATGTATTGATAAAATAACACCGAGGACCTCGTCGGGATCCCTTGCCAACGCAGGACCAGCCTACCACTTGGCTAGTAGTGTCGAATATGATAACCCATCCGTTAATGGGCCCCGATGCATACAAATGAGAAATAATATCAACTCCAGAAAGTGATGATGATATCCTACTTAACAATGACCCACTTAGCCTTACTACCTCTTTCCTATTTTAGTAATTCCCAGTTGACAAGGTTTGAGGCTACGTTTTACCTTTTAATGTTACTTCCACTTGGAATGCTATATTGCCCTCCAAGCAACAATGTAATATCTGGATTCATCCATGCAAGTTCATTCTGGGACTGAACGGAACACTTGAGAACTCTGTCTTCAATTTCATCATTTTTAATATGTCTTCACTTTGAAATGCTTGAGTTGGATCGAAGTTGTATCTGGATAACTTGTCGGATCCTGATCTCTTCGAAACAACACTCAATAGTTTTCGATAAACTCAACCTCGGTTCTTTAGGAAATAAATGGTCAAAGATAACAGTGGAGAAATCACCTCCTAACCATTAGTGGATGGATTTCCTTATCATTTGTCCTAGGAGAATGAAACGAGGTTTATATGCATAGTATAGCATCATCGGAGATGACTGTGTTATATAACTCACGAGTTTTTCCTAAATATTTTAGGTCTATATTTGATAGTTGGTTGTTTAATTATCAACAAACACACATCCAAATTAGGGATTTAATTCCATTGGAAAAAGGAACATCTTTTAAGCACATAAGAAACCACTGGCCTTTTTAATAAATCTTTTCATTTATTAAATTCATCTTGTAAATACTTGTATAAATATACTATTAACAAAGATATATTCACAAATCCCAATATTTTCAATCCTTGGGAAAAAATATACATATACTTATCTTAATGGTATAAGTATATTTATAAAATAGAGAAAGATTTCCTTTTTATAAAATTCTCAAGTCATTTACACATTCCTTTATAAATCACTAAAATCATTTATAAACTATTTTATAAATCCCTGGAAACCATGTTAAAAACATCTCTAAATCATTTTCCAAATCATTTATAAATTCTTTATAAATCCATAATACCCTTTGTAAAACTCCATTTATACACACACACACACACACACACACACCCCTATTTGTAAAGTTCGTTCATAAATATCTAACCACTTACAAACTCCTTACTTAGTAAATAGTCTTCCTTTAAGCCTTTGAACCAATTTAAAACCCCTCTTATAAACATATAACCCGAGTCTGTTTATAAACTCTATTTACAAGTCTGGAAAACATTTATAAATAAATGAAGGCCATTGACTTCAAAACACTATTATATAATAATACTAAAAATAAACATTATAAGAAACAATAATTTTCTACGTTAAAACATCTTAAATAATAATTTCAAAGACATTATTAATAAAACACTAACAACTAATTTTCAACGTTAATATAAATAGTAATAATTTACTTTCAAAACAGTATAAATAAATCAATATTCTTAATTTCAAACCATATTAATTACTTAAGTGATTTACCCTTCAAAATATTGAAATATTAACATATAACATTAAAAGTAATATTAAAACTTAAATAAAGAACTTTTAAACAATATTAAAAATAACTAAATAACTTTGAAAAAATATATAAAAAGGTGGGAATAAAATAGTAATTAAATGCTTTCGAACAAAATATAACCCAATTCTGGATTTAAATATTTACTGTCTCAAAACCCAATTCCAATTCAGACGGCAATTTATAGTATTTTTAAAATACTACTTTGAGGCTAATAACTACCTAATGTTCAACCAATATCGGTATTGATTTTTTTTATTGCTAAACGGTTTGAGTTTCGAACATATAATAATGTTATAATCAATAGAGTCAACAATCAGGTTTAATGTCCAATAGTTTATATAATAAGAATATTATTGAAATTAAAATCAACAATGGAAAGGAATCCTGTTGGATCCCTCTAACCGGTCCCCCTACATGACCACTCATATTATTAAAACACACACACACACACACACAGATATATATATATATAATTCAACAGTGATGAGGATTCCTGTTGGAACCCTCCAACCTGTTCTTACAATTGAGTTCATATATTAATTTCTTGGTAAAGTGACAATTCACCAAGATCAAACAATCAACACATAAATATCCAAACGTCCAATCAATAAATTTTATCGAGTATATAATATTTTCGGTTAACCAAAAAGGTGACTTTAACTCACATTTATTAGTTGCCGTCAGGGCGTTCCGGTACTAAAATCTATCGACTCCGATTTTAGCCCAAATTTAAAATTGCTCCAAATTCATCCAAACTAGTTCCATCACGAAGCTTACATCATCATGAGCACAATGCAAAAATCCACCCCTCGATTGGACCTTGTATGAGAGAGTTTTTGATTAAATAAGATTTCATTTAAATAATATTATTACATTCACTAATTACATCATTAATACACTAATCCACCTTTAATACTTTTTTCCCTCCCTTAATCCTCTCCCTATACATGCACTGTGCAACCTAAAACGTGTGTACCTTTGATCGACCCTTCCTCCATCAATTCTTGACAAAGTCACCTGCATCCTTCATCGACAAACTCATCTTTAGCGTCTTCATGCCTTTGATCTAACACCTTCGAGCTTGCGTCCCTCCACCCTCTCATGACCTGCCGCCCTACCCAGATTTTTGCGACCCTTTTTGTCACCAAAATCCACCAAACTTCGGCACTAGGCGTCATTCGCCTCGCAAAACTCGAGAACCTTCTTTTCCACCAATTCCTCCTCCATTTGCCTAAAAATGCAGCCCTATCTTACTACCCACTATCAACATTATCGTCGAACTCCCAAATTCAAAGTCGCAAGCTACACCATTGATATAGAAATGAAGAAAAAGACAAATTGAGTGCAATGGAATTTGTTTGACAATTTTTCATTAAGAAAAGAAAATTTGATGCATTCCATCAGATCCCTAGTCCCATTGTTAAATCCTTGAAGTCGGGATTTGCATAGCTATAGATCTTTCTTGTCCAAATGCAACTAATCGAAAGTCGATTTAAATAAGATATCCACCGAGCTCCCAGTGTTAATAGGAACTCAGTGCACTATAGTTTGCCCAATCATGAGTGTTATCACTATCAAATCAAGCATCGACGCTTCTACAGCATCAGTATTTTTAAAACAAAAAATATCATCATCAATTCATTGTTATTGCTTCACTAGAGCAAACTCTTCTATAGCATAACACATCTCCTATGGCTCGTGCCTTAAGGAGCTACCATAACCCTCTTTCTCAGTCCAACTATTCTCCATAAGTGTAATGCCTCATATTTTAGAGTGCAATAATATAGTGAATTAATTAAATTATTAATTAATTGATAATAACTAAGTAAGACGATTATGTTGATAAGAACAAGGAGTGAATTAAAGACGAAGAGTTAAGGAAATTAATAAGAATAAGCTAGAATATGATTTTAGCCTAAACCCAAACCCAAACCCAAATTATACTGATAATAACTAAGTTTAGAGAAAGAAATTCAAGTAAAAGAAAGAGCTTTCATTACTAAGAAGAAGAAAAAACTTTTTTATAACTAAAGTGATGCTTATTCAAACAGAGCACCCATTATGATGTCTCAAAGGCTCGAACTCATGATCTCTAGAACCTTTGTCTAAATCATTATACCTCTATCTAATTGAGATAGAGATCCTTGAAAAGAAGCTTTCCAATCAGGTTTTACCAAGCTTAGGTGAATGAGTCTTTCTCTAAACTTTCCTAACCTATTTAGTTTAGGAATGTATACAATTAACATGCTTTGAATGATAATAAAAAAGTTTATGACTGATAGATAACCTCACTTCATGGTTGGGAATTTAATGACGATGATTTGTTATGTATATAACGCAAAATATGAATTGAACCTTCTACAATCAAGTGAAATTTTTATATGACGTGCCAAATAGTAATATGATGATGCAGTTCTAATTTCATAATTTTATGAAATCACGTGGAATTCATTGGAATTTTCTAAGTTAGAAAATGCTTAATTTTAGGATTTAATTATTTAAACTAAGAAAAATAATTATTTTGGTCTGAAACTTTTATAGAAGGTAAAAGATGAGAAATCGGACATTTGTAAATTTTTTGAATATTTTCTTTACATTTTCTAATTATTATGTATTATTTAGCAAAGGGAAGAGTTAATGTACTATCTTGTATTTAATGAATCGGATGATCGCAAGTTATTAATATTATTTTTATTTAGGATCATATAATTCTGTATCTTTGGTAAATGACTACTAGAAACATTTTCAATCCCTGGAATTTTTATCAAACAATATTAACCTTGAAAATCTCATATGGCTTATTTTATAGGAGCTAAATTAGGCTTAGAAACCATTTCCATTAGATCGGGATTATGGTTTCTCTTTTCGTAGAGTAGTCATAATAGGAAAACAGACTTATCATTTAGGATATATGGTTGTTTGAAGTTTCACTTGATTTTGCACCACTAAGTGGGTAAGTAAGAAGATAATTGATTAAGCCCGAGGCCCATTTTGGGATTAGCACCTAAAGTGGGCTGATGAGGGCTTCTCCTTCTCACTTTTACACTTCCCAAAATAGTTGGAGAGGAACCGTTAACATTCTCTAGCCTCAAACCACTCATAATCCTTACTTTAATTAGCCAAATCTTGTCATTAAGCAGAGCTTAGCAAGATTAGCTCTTGGATTTAAAGATTTGCTGTTGGAGATCACTTGGAGTTGCTGTTCAACTTGGAATTCTTACCGATTTGGATTTTCTTTAGATTTACGTAAGTGGTTAGGACCTCTCACTTATTAATTAGTCATTAACATTATAAAATGATGTTTTAAAATGATTTCTAAACTCTAAGCTATGTTATAAGCCTTCTTTGATTAAATATGTATATTTAAAATGATTTGGAAAATATTTGCAAAGTTCGTATTCTTATGGATCTCCTTGTTCTTATGGATCTTCTTCTTTGGATTTATGCTTCACTTTGATGTGTATGGATGTACATTTGTTAGGATTTATTTAATGTAATGTATGCTTGAATATATGTTGGTTGAATGGTTGAAAATGCCAACCAAACGATGATTTAATTATAGGAATATGCTATGGTTTAGTGATGATTTATTGAGGTCAATTTGTCCGAATGACGTATGGTCCATAGGATAGATCAAGAAGGAACCCTAAAACTATATGTCAAGTTTTAAGTCATTTGGAGTTCGTTTTCCAAAGTTATAGTCGATTAAAGATGAACAGGTGGCCATTTAAAGACTATGGATCAGTGGAGATTGACTTCGAGGCATGCTCATGTCATGGGATGGATTGCTTCCAGCCTTGGAGTGATTTGCTTCATGTCACAAGTGAAGATGGATGGATCACATGGTGGTGGTGGGAAAATCCTATATGAGGGATCGGTAGTGCAAATGCTTCGACCTAAGGAGAGATGGATATGGGTTTCCTTTGAGTTAGGCACGAGTTTACTTGAGGATGCACTTTGGAAGGATTTCTTTAAGTGTTGGTTTGGTGGCCAAGGATCGATTCCGATCCATAGGGTATCGATAGGTGAAGATGGTAGATCGATGAAGTAGAGTACCACGTGGGGAAGCATAGATTATTATATTGAAGCGCGGGATCAATGATGGGATGGATCGGTGATGGGATGGATCGGTGGTGATGGTTTAGGGTTGCATGGTTCGATGATTGAAGCTTCTGAGGCCACTTTAAATTTCCATGTGCATGTTTTGGGTCACAGGGATAAGTGCTTTGAGCCTCAATTTTTGTACCAACTTCTATCCTTGAGCGCTTCTACTTCGGCTAAGGGTAGAGTTAGTACTGAATCACAGGGTTCGATAGTGATTTTCCATGATGATAATGCATGATTTAATGATAAAGATTCTGTGATAGGAAGTGATAGCTTTGACGATGGATAGCTATACTCCAAGATGCAAACTAGGTGATTAAGAGTTCGATGGATGGAACTGTCAGAAGAAGGCTATGAGAAAAATAATGATATTATGTGGCTAATGATGGCCGTCGAGAATAGTTCCAACCAAAATGACATGAGATGGGACTTATAAGGGCACTTCCAGGATGAGCTCTGCTACGTATGACATTTGCAAAGGGATTATTGATACTCGGCCATTTCCAGAGTACTCGTAAAGTGGGGTATGCTTCTGGAGTGTGATATCTCTCTATTTCCATATGGTAGTTTTCTTACCCTGGACTAACATGATGGTTAGTGTAGTTCCGGCCTGCTATGTGATATGGATTAGAGTACCATGAATCCAAGACGTTGACTATCATGATGGCTAGTCAAGACCCATAGCATGATGGCTTAGGAAATTTATCAAATATCCAATGCACTTAGTGAGTGAATGTGAGGATGGATGATGGATGCTATGTTTGCTTGATTGCTTATTATCCTAGGGATGTCACACGATGTGGATATTATTGACGTAGATATCGAGGCACTCCCAATACTTTGATGTATAGTCCACCCATGATGACCATGATATAGAGTGGCATATATCTTGTGTGCGTGCTAAATTTGGAGACGCAAGGACATGTTAGGTGCAATTTTTCATACCATTTGTCCTAGTATACTGACTTTATACTATTTGATATTTTCTATCGCTCACATTAGACTGTTGCCTGACCCACGATTTTATGATTTGCTTCGTGTTATTTCAGGTACTCTTAAATGAGTAGATTAGGGATATTAGGTCTGGTGAGCACGTAGAGCTATAAAGGAGATGAACATGAGGCTATACTCTCATATTACAGTATCTAGCTATTATTGCTTATCATTCCACTATGTAACATTATGGAGCTTACTAGTGCTATTATCTATTTTGGGAGAACTATCTATTTTGAGTATACAATCGGTTATATAAACTCTTTCACTTATTTTGTATAGATGTATGGATTTGCGTACTCTAATTTTCATGATTCATTAAGTTATTACTATCTCACTAATTTTATATCTAAGGTGTTTACTGTTATATTTTATTTGATGTGCTATGAGATATACGATAAGTTTTGTGATTGTTTTATTTACTTTGCAACCTTGACCATCGTCCCACATCAACCGGGCACAGTTCCAGCACCCTATACATGTATCTTGGTTGTCGGTGGTGTAAGGCGGTTGTCACATTTGGTATGAGAGCATAGGTTATGTAGTTTAACCAAGGAAATATCATGATCCAGTAGAGATAGGGTATGAATTCTCACCCTAGACTGGATTGGGAGTGTGTATACATACGAGAGAGTGTTCTTGTTATATATTTTTCTTTTCAAAACTATATGGTATATATTGTATATAATTCACACTACATGCTTATTTAAGTAGAATTCCTAATGGAGAGACAGAGACTAATAATCTTTATTACAAATATAAGGATGATTTGTCAAACACGAAATGATGCTAGAGACTCTGTCTCAAGAGTCGGATAAGGAGCTGGCTAATAAGCTGCTAATCTCGACTTATAGATGATGTTCAATACCATGATATTGGATATGCCGTTGAATGCTCAGTAACCACTTTGAATGTTGTTGTTGATGGAGCAACTCCAATGTAGATTGTCAGAGCCGATTTTGCTAAGTTGAACATTGACTTTGCTAGTCTTGGTGGAAAACCATTCCTAGGAATGGAGTTGGCGATGGAAGTATAGGATTAGCTTGATACATGCGCAAGGAATTTAGATGACTTAGCACTGGATGGTTCTATGAAAAGGCAATTGGCTTCTCGATAGCTTCAAGGGAGAGCCATGAACTGGTGGGATGCTGTAAAGGTCGCTACACCTGAGGACCAGTTCACATAGGACCAATTCAAAGCCAGATTCAAAGAAAAGTTTATTCCCGTAGCTTAAAAGTAGTCTTCTTTCGTAAGTTTGGATCTGAGGCAAGGGGACTTATTTGTCTTTGTGTACATTGCCGGTTCAACACCTAGTCAAAATATGGGATGTCTTTCATTGACACTCCATTAAAGAAGAACGAAAAGTTCATCATTAGCTTGAATGACTTCTTAGGCTAGAAACTCATGGGTCACATTAATGAGACTTTTGAGATGATAGTTGAGAAGGCGTAGAGGCATGAGAGTCTCTATCCAAAGCTGAAGGCTGCTACTCGTAAAGAAGAGCCAAAGTAATATATGGGCAGAGGAGGTAAGAAGAAGTGGAGTACAAAGAAGAGGAAGTAATTTCTAGGTAAGAATGGCCAAAAGAAGAGCAAAGCTATGGTGGCCTGCTACCAGTGTTGTGACAAGGGTCATTAGAGTAGATATTGCAAAGCCAAGGGAAAGAAATGTTATAATTGCAACTGGCTTGGGCATATTCAGTAGGACTATCTAGAACCACTAAAGTAGAAGCAGATGGTGAAAGCATATGCTTTGAAAGCTGTCCCAACTTTACCGAGTGCTCTATCAACAAAAGAGAAGGGGAAGAGCATCGTTTTTCAAGGTACGCTTTCCATTTTTGATGTTCTCATATGTGTTTTATCTGATATCAGGGCTTCACATTTCTTCATATCTTGTAATTTGGTAGATAGATTAGAATTGGGACCTGAAATTGTTGACCGACCTTTGATTGCGAAGAACCATATCGGAGGTTCTACTAGCCTGTGTATGGTTTAACATGGTTTGATCTTATCGAGTCATGGATGTTCTTTTAACTATGATTTCTTTGTTTTAGGCTTCATTGGGTTTGGTATTATATTGCAGATGGACAAGCATCATAGATACGGTGTGATGATGGATTATGAGAGGTCATTAGTAACAATAAAGGTAGATTATGGATGGGAAGTAGTATTGGGTTGCCTCCTAGATGATGACATTATGGAAGTTTTCTATATTCACTTATTTTCCCACGTAATGTGCTGTCATCGGTGCCTAGTGTCAGGGGCTATCCAAACATATTGAAGGAATTGACTGGACTCTTGCCACATAAAGAGATCAAATTCTGTATTGATTTAGTTAAAAATGCTAGGACAACTGTGATGTGTTTGAGGTGGATGGCACTTAGAGAGCGGTGGGAGCTCGTGGTGCAAATGAATGACATATTGCGATGAGGATTCATTCATAGAAGTATTTATAAATGGGGAGTATTTGTAGTATTCACAATGAAGCCAGATGCTTCACTTAGATTTTGTGTTAATTACCATGAGCTAAATAAAGCGACAAGGAAGAACAAGTATTTACTCCTACCTATTGATGACTTGTTCGATCAGCTCAATAGTGCTGAAGTATTTTCTCTGTGCGATGAGATTTCACCAATTTAGAGTAGCAAAGGAGAGTGGATGGTTGCGGCGTTTGGGCTAACTAACGCAACAACATACTTTGTTGATTTCATGAATCGTGTTTTTTAGCGGTCAGATAAATAAATTCATGATTGTGTTCGTCAATTATGTAGCGGTCAGCTAAATAAATTCATGATTGTGTTCGTCAATTATGTTCCTGTCTATTCATGGACAAAGGAGGAACATAAGATGCATTTGAAGATTGTGCTTGAGGTGTTGAGAGAGCATCAACAACAACAACAAAGTTTTCAAAGTGTCACTTCTGGAGGAGGGAAGTGAGATTCTGAGGTTATGTTATTTTCGAACAGGGCATTGCAATGGATCCTGCAAAAGTTGTAGCAGTTCAATATTGGACTAGACCCAAAAATTCTATAGATGCGAGAAGTTTCTAGGAATAGCTGGATATTATAGACGATTCATCTAAGAATTCTCTAAAGCAGCCACACCGTTGACTCAGTTGATGAAAAAGAATCAGCCTTTTACTTGGGATACGAGATGTCAGCATGTATTCATGAGCATGAAGAAGAAGTTGATGAGCGCACCAGTATGCATTCTGAACAAGATTAAAGAGATGAAGGTGCACACTGATGCTTGTAGCACCGATTGGGCGTAGTACAAATGCAGGGGGTCAAAATTGTTGCATATGCTAGTCGACAACTTAAGCCACATGATGAAAAATACTCTACCTATTTAGAGTTAGCGGCGATTGTGTTTGCACTGAAGATCTAAAGGCACTATCTTTTAGGAGAGAGATTCGAGCTATTTACCAACCACAAATCACTAAAATGCTGCTTTTGCAGAAGGATCTTAACCTTATCAGCAGTGATGATTAGAGTTTCTAGCCTCCTATTACTTTGATATTGCATATACACCAAGAAAAGGGAATGCAATTGCAAATGAATTGAGTTGTACCAGCCTTGGAGCAATGTTCCAAGAGCATACGTAGTTAGCGTATATTGGTGGTTATCATTTCGGACCAAGATGCAAGCTTGAGCTAGAGATATTCGCAAGCTTGACTATTAGACCTACTCTGATTGAGTGGATCCGTACAAGTTAGAGGCATGATGACATATTAGGTGAGATTATTTCCAAGGTTGGCTGGAATAGAGTCTAAATAGGTGGAAAATACGAAATTTACTAGGACGGTTGGCTCGGTAAAGATGAAAGATAGTTGGTTCTTGATGTCGATGGGCTGAGGCATAAGGTGCTATGAAAGAGCCATCATTCGAGATTGACTATTCATCCTAGCTATAATAAGATGTGCCATGACATGAGATAGGCCAATTATTAGGAAGGGAGGAGGAATAACATTGGGACATTTATCTCAAAATGCATGAACTATCAGTTGGTTAAGGTAGAGTAGAAGAATCCTAGGGTTTTGATGCAACTGCTAGAAGTTCCCAAGCAGAAATGGGAATAAGTATCAATAGACTTCTTGATGGATTTTCGAGGACTAGAGAGGGGTACAATAGCATTTGGGTCATAATCGATCGATTAACTAGCTATATTTATACCCATCATGTCAAGTAGATTAGTAGCCAAACTGGCAGAATCATATGTGAAATGGATATTATGATTCATTGTGTACCAAAGAGCATTGTAAGCGACTAAGACCCATTGTTTGCTAGTGCGTTTTGGAAGAGCTTATAAGAGGCATTGGGAATAAAGCTAAATCTAAGTACGACATATCATCCTTAAACAGATGGCCAAATTGAGAGAGTGGGTCGTATCTTAGAGGATCTCTTGCGGGCTTATATACTCAACTTTGGAGGCTTCTGGGATTATCGCTTACATCTCATTGAATTAGCATACAAAAACAGTTATCAGTCCAGCATCGATATGGTGCCATTCAAGGTATTATATGGCCGACCATGTACCCCTCCTTCATGTTAGTTGGGAAGCAGGGGATAAAATGATACTTAGGCTACATATGGTTAGAGAAACCTTAGAGAAGGTCGAGATTATTCAACAACAGATGAAAGCTGCTCAATACAGATAGAAGAGCTACATGAATAAGCGACGTAGAAATCTAGAGTTTATCGGCGGTATGGTATTTGTCTAGATCTCTCCATTGAAAAATGTAATTTGGTTCAATAGTAAAGGGAAGTTGGCATCGATATTCGTTGGTCCTTTTTCTATAATAGAGAGGATCGAGAACCTTGCCGATATTGTCGACTCGCCTCAAAGAATAGCAGAAGTGCATAATTTGTTTTATGTTTCTCACTTGCGGAAGTTTGTTCATGACTCAAGCATAACTATCACACATGATCAACTAAATTATATCGAGATTGAATTACACGCTTGAAGACCTTATCTGCCTATTCATATCATTGGATGTGATACGAAGTAGCTTGGGAGCAAGTCGGTGAAGTTGATAAAGGTTCGGTGGAGCGAAAATGAAGACGATTACACTTGGAATACCGATGAGATCTTAAGGATAGCTTATCCAGAGCTCTTTAGTTAGAAGGACTTCTTATTTATCGCATATACTTTCACTTATGATATCATGGAGTATATATTAGTGTAGTATCATTCATGCTATGATAGGCTTGGATGTTTCTGTTTTCATTTGATGTTGTGCATGCATGTTTGATGTGTGATGGTTGCCTATACTTGTATATGATTGTTAGGCATGCGGGATAACCTTATTGATTTTGTTTGGCATTTTGAGGGCAAAATGTCTAAAGTGGAGAAGAATGTAACAACCCGTACTTTACATAACTGAGGATCTTAAAATATTAATATTATTTTTATTTAGGGCCGTATGATTCTGTAACTTTGGGAAATGACTAAAAGAAATATTTTCCATCCTTAGAATTTTTATCAGATAATTTTAAACCTAAAAATCTTATATGGCACATAACTTTTGGTAGGAGCTGAGTTGGAGTCTAAAGCCACTTCCATTAGATCTGGATGATGGTTTCTCTTTCCGTAAAGTAGTCAAATAGGACAACAGACTTACCATTTGGGAGATATGGTTGTTTGAAGTTTTACTTGATTTTGGACAGCTTAATGGGTAATTAAGGAAATTAGTGGCTAAGCCCAAGGCCCATTTCGGGATTAGCACCTAAAGAGAGTTGATTGGGCTTCTCCTCCATACTTACACACTTCCTAAAATATCTAGAGATCCATCATTAGCATTCTATAGCCTTAAACCACCCACAACCCTTACTTTAATTAACCAAATCTAGTCATTAAGGAGAGATTAGCAAGATTAGCACTTGGATTTGAAGAATTTCCATTGGAGATCACTTGGAGCTGCTACTCAACTTGAGATTCATCCCTATTTGGATTTACTTTTGACGTACATGAGTGGATATGACCTCTCACTTACTAATTAATCATTATAATCTTAAAATGGTATTTTAAAAAGATTTCTAAATTGTTAACTATGTTTTAAATCGTCTTTAATCACATGTGTAAATTTAAAATGATTTGAAAATTATTTTTGAAATTCGTGTTCTTATGGATCTTCTTCTTCTTATGGATCTTCCTCTTCAGATTTAGGCTTTACTTTGATGTGTATGGATGTATGCTTATAAGGATATTTTGTATGTAATGTATGCTTAAATTTATGTTGGTTGAACGGTCAAAAATGTCGACCGAATGACAATTTAGTTATATGAATAGGCTATGGATCAGCGACAATCCATTAAGGTCAATTTATCCAAATGATGTATGATCCATTGTGTAGGTGAAGATAGACCCCCTAAAGCTTTGTTTCAAGTTTCAAGTCATTTGGAGTTCGTTTGCCCAAGCTATAATCGATTGAAGGTGGATTAATGGCCATTTGAAGACTATGGATTAGTGGACATTGACATCGAGGCATGCTCGTATCATGTAATGGATCGCTTCAAGTCTTGAGGGATTTTCTTTGGGTCACGAATGGAGATGGATGGATCGTGAGATGGTGGTTGAAAATCCTAAGGGTAGGATCAGTAATGTGTTTGTTTCAAGCCAAGGAGGGATGGATCAGGGCTTGCTTCGAGTTAGGCATGGCTTACTTAGGGTCGCACTTTGGAAGGATTTCTCTGAGTGTTGGTTCGATGGCCATGTATCGGTACTGATCCATAGGGTACTGACTAAGGATGTTGATGGATCAGTGAAGTAGAGTTCCACGTGGAGAAGCATGGCTTATTACATTGAAGTATAAGACTAATGATGGGATGGTGGTAATGGTTTGGGGTTATGCGGTTTGGTGATGGAAGTTTGTGAGGCTGCATCGTGATTCCATGAATGTGCTTTGAGCCGCAGGGAATGTGCTTTGAGCCCTGAGTACTTCTATTTTGGGCTAGTGGTAGGGTTGGTAACGAACCATAGGGTTCGAAGGTAATTTTCAATATTGACGATGCATGATTTGATGATGATGAATCGGTGATGGGAAGTGATGGCTTTGATGATGGATAGCTGTACTTTAAGATGTTGAGTAGGTGATTACAAACTGGATGGAAGGAACTGTTAGAGGAAGGCTATAGGACAAATGATGACATTTTATAGCTAATGATGGGCATTGAGAATAGTTCATACATGACTTTAGATGAGAGTTGTAAGGATAGTTCCAAGATGAGCACTGCTACAGATGACATATGCAAAGGGATTATTGATGCTCGATTGTTTCTAGAATACTCATAAATTGGGGTATGCACTTGGGGCGCTATGGCTCCTTGTTTTAAGATGAGAGGTTTGTTACCCCAGACAAACGTGATGGTTAGTTTAGTTACTAGCCTATTGAGTTGGATGGATTAGAGTACTGTGAAACCAGGACATTGACTATCATGATGGCTAGTCAAGTCCTCGAGCATGATGGCTTAGGTGGGTTATAAAATATCCAATAAACGAGTGAATGTGAGGATAGATGATGGATGCTATGTTTGTTTGATTGCTTATCACCCTAAGGTTGTTGCACAATCTAGATATTATCAATGTAGATATCCAGAGATCCTAATATAGTGATGTATAGTACACCCATGATGACTATGATATAGAGTAATATATATATCTTGTGTATGTTGCAACTCTATGGATGTAAGGAGAGGTCAAGTATGATTTTCCATACCATTTGTCCTAGTATATTGACTTTACAGTATTTTGAGATTTTCTACAGCTCACAACAGACTATTTTCTGACTTGAGATTTTATGCTTTCCTTTGTATTATTTCGGTACTCTTAAATGAGTAGATTAGGGATATTTAGTCTGGTGAGCACGTGAAACTACACAAGAGACGACCAGGAGGCTATACTCTCATATTATAATATCTAGCTGTTATTGCTTACAATTCTGCCTTGCAGCAATATAAAGCTTACTAGCGCTATTATTGATTTTGAGGCTGTTATATATTTTGAATTTACTACCGATTGTATAAAACTATATCACTTATGTTATATAACCGTATGGATCTAAGTACTGTAGTTGCTAGGATTCATTCAGTTATTACTTTCTCGCCTACTTTATATCTGAGATGTTTATGTTATATATTATTTGATGTGCTGTAAGATATACGATAGGTTTTGTGATTATTTTATTTACTTAACAACCATGATCATCATCGTACATCGAACGGGCACCATTTTAGGCCACTATACAAGCATATTGAGTGCCGTCAGTTATCATAGTTAACTATTAATAGGAAATTCAGTAATTAGTTAGTAAAATAATTAATAATTCCTTAAAAGAAAATTGAAAATGGTTGGGTTAGCCTATCTTAATCCGACGCATGATATGGTTTTGTGTAAAGTGATTACTTTTAATGGTTATAAAATAGTTTTCGTTTTGATTACAAACTACCTTTTAAGATGCGATAGCTTTTATAGGCCTTAACGTTTTATAGCTTTATGACCTTTAGCACTTGATAGCCTAAAATAAAACTTGCAATGGCTTAATAAGTTAAGCACTTGATAGCTTAAAAATCTAGACATTCGATAGCACTAAATTGTCAAAATGTGATAGCTCAAAAATGATGATATGTGATATCATAAATTGTCAACATTCAATAGCTTTAGAATGTTAACATTCGATAACTTTCGACATGCAACAAGATTCGACATGCAATAGCTCTTTGACACTCGGTTACCATTTGGCTTACGGTTTTTCCGATGGCTCTTTGACACTCCATAGCTTTTGGTATAAGATATGTTTAGGCATGTAATAACTCCTTGACATGCTGTAGATTTAGGTACGTAATAGCTTGGCACAATAGGTTTGATCCACGATAGGTTTGATCCACAATAGCTTTAGGCATAGATACTTTTTGAATTTCACATGCAATGGTTTAACTTTTGATAGTAGTGAACATTAACATGCAGTCGCCATGTAAATCAATATACGATAATTAACGATGCAAAAACTTTCTAAGTAAATAAATAAACTTTTGGTAGCACTTTAGAAGCCATCTTCCAAAGTCACGGCTATGAATTTCATTAAGATGAAATGGCTATAGAGATTAATAAGTTAAAATGAAATAACTTATTTAAAAGTAGAAAATAGAGACTAAGCTAAGAAAGACGTCTACTCAGGGTTTATGCCACTTAGCTTTAAGTGTTAGGTTTTCCTTTAATGACTTTCATATTGACACTAAGTGCATTAGGAGTAGGGAACTTAAGAATGCTCGATCTTTTGACCAAGAGGTACATCAGCTGAAATATTAAGTGTCTTCACATCTTATACAAATGTAATAAAATTAGGACTTTTTTAAAGATAACAACATTGATATTGTGCTATTTTAATAAACTAAAATTGAAATTCCTAATTACCATTTCTATAGGAGTCTAGGTAGCTTTCACTTTAGTTATTGGATTTGTTTTCGGCCAGGGGAAGCACTTGGTTGGAGGCATTCTCATTGGGATGGCATGATAATTTCTTTTAGCTTTTGCAACATATTTCTATTGTTCATTCATTGCATCTTATTTTTCTCGACCATTTTGATAATTCGAACCTCAATGTTTCTAATATTTATGGTCCACATTGCAAGGTCGAGCGAGGGGCCTTTTAGGGCGAATGATCGCTTTTAGAGCCCACACCCTAACTCCATGGGTTTTGGTTGGTGACTTCAATGTTGCCAAGTTTTTAAGAGAACATGCTCCTACAGAATGGGACTTCTTTGCTATGGAAGATTTTGACCAGTTTATCATTGAAGGTAATTTAATTGAGTTACCATTAAGTAAAAGACATTTCACCTAGTCTAATTCAAGTGAAATCCCCTCAATGGCGCTTTTGGATGGTTTATCATTAGCAACGAGGTTGAAGATAAGATCCCCAATTGTAAAGTTGTTGGCCTTCAAGTATTTATTCAGATTATTGCCCGATTATATTTTCTAGTGATAATCTTAGAGGTATTCCAAGAAAATTTCGATTTGAAAAATGAGGTTGTTAGAAAATAACTTTATAAATATAACTACAAACAAATGCTCTCCTTGAGTTTTTATAATACTAAATTTTCAGGTAACATAGTTAAGATATTAGTAAAAAAACTTAAATTTTCAAGAATCTTTCAAAAAAAATTGGAAAGAAATACCTCTGGGAATATTAGAGTCAAAATGAGAATTTATTTTATAAAACTCCCCAGTTAAATAATATTCAGTAATCTAGAGCCCTAAACATATCAGAAAATAACGTCCTTTCAAAGTTAAACGAAGAACTGAACAAAACCTTAACCTAGGAGGAAATTATATGGAAACAAAGAACTAGAATTCAGCAGATGGATGAGGGCGATAAGAATACCAATTTTTTTCATAAAGCAGCTAATGGTAGAAAGTGTAGTAACACGATTAAATCAATTATATTAATAAAGTAGAAAATTTTCACCAAAGCGAATTAACGGAAGATAATAATAAAGATATTTTTGGATTTAGGATTAGCTATAAGATTGGTGCTAACTAGGAAGATTATATCCCATCGCTATCAGAATTTGTTTAAAGGGTTTGGACTCTTCCTTTTTGGAGGATAAAATTTTAAGGGCTATTAATGATATGCCATGAGATAAGGCTCCACGTTCTAATGGATTTCTATTTTTATTTTACAAAAAGTTTTCGTGTGTTTTAAAAACCGATCTAATTGAAATTTCTAGGAATTCTACAATGGTATGTTGCAATTGAGTGGGTTTAACTTGCTAATTGTAATTCTATTGCATAAAAAGTTGATGGAATTAATATAAAGATTATACGCCAATTTTACTTTTATATTGCTCCTTTAAAATTATCTCAAAAGTATTAGAAAATAGGCTTAGTTCTAAAATAAATGATGTAATTGACAATTCACAACTGCTTTTATTGAAGGTAGAAACACCACCAATGGGGTTGTGTTTGTTTGGGAAATCATTAATTAATGCTGTAGAAATAATGTCCTTTATGCACACTTGAAACATGAATTTGCTAAAGCTTTTAATTCGATAGATTGGACTTCCCTTAAGAGATTATTAATTGTTGCTAGTTTTAGCAAAAATGGGTAGGGTACATTTTGGCTCTCCTTATAAAAGTCTACAATTATTGTAAATGGTACTTTAGGTAATAAAATCCAATCAAAATAGGGTCTTAGGCAAGGTGGCCCTTTGTCATCTCTCTTATTCAACCTAGAGGCTAACATTTTTGTGAGGATTATTAAGCTAACCACTAGTAACGAGATTTTATGTAGGGTTGGAAATGAGGCTAAGAGTTGTGGTCTCTCCATCCTCTATTATGCAAACGTTATCATGCTTTTTTACTTTTCCTTTGCCTCATTATATTAAACCTCTTAAATATTAAATATATTTTGTATAACATCAAGATGCTTTTTGGTATAAAAACCAAATTCGATAAAAGTTTAATTTATTGCTAAATGATGTAGGTAACGTTGAGAGTCGAGTTGCCAACACGTTAAACTGTAAAACTATGAACTTTCCCATATATTACATAGGGTTCTCAATAAGACCAATTAAACATAGGCGCCACAACTGGTTCACTTTCATAGATAAAATTTAGCAAAAGATTGCGCAAGTGGAACAGTACATTTTTATCGCGGGCAAGTAGGGTAATTCTAGTCGACACTATTTTATCAACATTATCCATCTATTGGATGTTTTCTAATATCTTTTCATAATGGGTAATCGATAAAAAAAGACAAGATTAGTAGAGACTTTTTATGGGTTGGTGATAACCCCGTTGGTAGTTTAAAGTGTCTTGTTAGTTGGGTATTAGTTTGTAAAGCAAAAATGAAGGTAGGTTAGAAGTGATTAATCTTCATAACCTTAATGTTTCGTTATTTGGAAAATGATTATGAAAGTTTGATGCTAATAATGATAACTTAACTTGGAAGGAATTAACTTCTAACCAATTTAATGGAGGCTCTCATAACTTACACAAATTAACGTCTAGCAGCCATAATAATTTGTCACTCCTTTTAAAATCAGTTTAAAGGGCATGTATATTTTTAAATTAAGTATTGGTAACATATTCCATTCATAGAATAACATATCCTTCTAGTATGGTTGATGGATCTCGCCCATCCCTCTTAAAGTAAAATTAAGAAATCTATAATATCTGTAATTTTAAATATATTCTATATTTAAAACTCATTAGACCTAATCTGGACTACCCTTGGGAGTTCAGCTTTAATCATGCACTAGAAGGAACTACTTTCTACCAATTTTCTCTTCTATATGATTGTTTAGAGAGTTATAATGTAGATAATAATAACGATATCAAATTTTGTTGTTGGAATAGGATCGCCAACTTTACATCCAATTCTTTTGTAAATTTCTAAATTTCTCTAGAATTAAATTTAATCATTTTACATTTATTTGGAAAGTGAATGCACCCTCTAAATCCAAGTTACATGTTTAGTTAATATTATATAAAAAAAACTTAATACCATTGAACTTTTAAAAAAGAAGAATGTGCACTTAGTCAAAAAATGTATTTTTTTCAGTAGAAAAATAAAAACAATTAAACGCTTATACTATGATTGTTATTTCACTAATTTTGCACTTCACATTCTTAGAATTTTTTGGTACTTACATTACTTCCGGTTTACTTAATTGCGAGTTGCATTGGTCTAGGTTGATATTTTCTACGTTGCCGACCGACGATTCTTATTTAACACTATTTTCACTATAGCAGCATGGTATATTTGGTTTGAAAGAAATCAAAGATTTTCTGATAATTATAATAATAATAATTCTACAATAGATGATTTGACTTATAATGCTGCTTTATTCTATTTTAACTAGATTTCAAACAATGCATATAAATTAACTAATGGCAATGGCTTTCAAGAGTTCCTTAAAAGGGTAAAATCAAGTATTGATATCTTATGTGGGAGAATTGTTATGAAAAATACAAATAATAATGCCATTAGTGTTATCCCTTCTAAATGAGAACACATCTGCATATTCTGACGCACTGTTGTTATTGTGTAACTAACTCTTGACTATTGTCATTGTAATTTATTCACTTGTATTACCTAGGTTACTATATCTAGTACATGTTCATGCATATCCTCTTACACATGTATGCACATATACACACGTAGATATATGTATGTATGTATGTATATGCATATAACTGATTTATAGACATATATGTTTAAGCCATGCCATGTTGTTGATTTTTTCAGTTTTAGTTGTGGAATTGGATAGTACGGGTCATGTGTCCTCCTATCCTTGATGTGCTGAGTATCGACATACCACTAAGCTCTCTGCGATTCTTTACACTTTCTCGAATGTTGATAAGGTCTTTCTCTCAACGAGGCCTTATCTCTGGTACTACAGACGGATTATGATGCTTTTTATTTGTTTTATTTTTATCCCCTTGCATGCATTTTAATTTTTTTCCTAGGTATTTTATTTTATTTGTATGTGGTCATAGGAAGAGCCACCTACCAGGATTGTTGGTAGCTCTTTTTTAAGCATGGAATAGAATTACATGAGTGCTTTCCTCCTCATGGAAGATCACTGATTTTTCTCAAAAAAACAATGAGATGATAAATGGTATCGTTTAAGAAAATAAATGAAGGTGTAAGGCCTTAGTGGCTTCCTTATGTCTAACCATGACATTAGATTAGTAACGTTGATGGAAGGCCTTGATGGCCACCGTATGTCTACGCATGAAATTTGATCTAGTAATGTTGATCGAAGGCCATAGTGGTTACCCTACGTCTAAACAAAGAATTAGATTTGGTAATGTTGGTGGAAGGTCTTAGTAACTAACATACGTCTATCCATGAAAATATAAGAGAACGAGGGTAGAAGGCTTTCATAACATCCAGATGTCTATTTATGATAATATATGAGAATGAAAGTATTTGGCTTTCATGGAAATCTAATTATATGTTCATGATAAAAATAAGAAGCTACAAACAAGACATGTGTGGCAATTTAAAATGAACCGGCTATAGAAGCTAGTTGGAATATGTGGGTAAAAGTAAAACTTACTCTTATGTCAAATTGATGACATGTATTTGATCATGATATGATGTTTTTTTACATAGTATGATGTAATTATTGTCAACTGGAATAGTGAGAGGGGAACTCATTCCACGCTTCAGTATGATTGTTGTTGCAGAAAGTATTTCTCATACCAAGCTTTATGTCTGGCCAATGTTTTTATAATTTCCTAAAAAATCATGGGTTCTTATTCGAGTAGGATGAATTTACGGTATAGACAAGTTGCTTTTGGAAAAGATGAATAAAGATTCTAAAGATGAAGCAAGATGCTTATTTTGCAAATAAAAGCTAATTTGAAGTTCTCGCTATGTAAAACAAGAGTTTATAATCAGTTAAGGGTTTATGTCAGCATCTTTATGTATCGAGCATATACCATATTTATGCTTTATTATATATGACCTTGTGTAACGATCCGGGATTTTGGTCGCTAACTTTGAACATGTAATCTATTTTAAATGTTGAATGTGGAGTTTTAATTGATTTCGAATATGAATATTTGGTTGAATCTATAAAATTCGTTATAATTTCAATTATGGAAATTTAATTGGATTTGGATAAATAGTAATTTAATATTTGAAATTGATATAATTGGTAAATCTGAGACATAAATGGATATGAAATGGTTTCAAAAACATGTTTAGGTCTAGTTGGATATAAACTATAGTATTGGACTTTTGGACGGAAACAAAGGTAGATAAGTTAAAATTGAAATTTATATATTGATTTAATAATGAAATTTAATATATAATAATAATGTAAATAATCATATTTTGATGTAAAATGAATCAAAATGATTTCTAATATGAATATAAATTCTATATGATTTATAATTAAGTTAGTAAAGTTTTAAAAGTGAAATTTTTAAATGATTTCGATGATTTTAAAAATCACTCGATTTAATCGACGAGTTTAAATAGCCTTCCGGGGCACAGTCTCTGAATTTGACGAAACCAATTCCATTGGATCCGTAATAGTTAATAATTATCATATTTCAATTTTCGTAGCATTCGGAGCTACCTTTTTTCGTACGGGTGAGAAATGCGTTGAAATTAAAATCGAAAATTTAATATTTTAAATCGATCTAAAACGCTAACTTCCACATAAAATTGAATTAGCCCCCCAAACACGTTCCATTGTGTTTGGATTATGGGTAAAACCTTATAAATGCCGGGTGGCGCATGTTGTTTGGAGTTCGTTTGAAAAAAGCTTGTAGTTTGGGAAAATAATATTTAAATAATTGGCAAAATAATATATATATTCACGTTTACAGAAACCCTAACCGATAGTTGTAGCCCCCGTCTTCAATTATTATCAATGGCCGAAAAGCATTAGTCTTCTTTCTTGTTTATCTCCAAATCCATCAACTTTCTTCAAAAATCATCAACTAGGGAATCGAAGAGCTCCTTGACCTCTTTAGATCCAACGGCTGTGATCGATTTATACGCAGCATGGAGGAGGAGTTTGCTTCACGTTCGTGGCCTGTTCGAAGGGTCATTGCGAGGCCAAGGGTCGATCGCAATGCTTGATTTTCGGCGTGGAGGCGCGGTGGTAGTAGGGTGTTCGAATGGGGAAGGTTGATCGTCCTCGAAGTGAACATGGTGGTGGCGATTTTTGATATATCAACGCTGGCATAGGTTTGTTCTCCCTAGGCGTGCGTCAGAACGAAGACGAAGGAGAATAGGGAAGTGCGGCCTGGATTTTTCCCTTGGAATCTATGGTCTAGATTTGTTCTGGTATAATAAAAAAACGAAGAAGAATTTGTTTTAAATTATATTCAAAACTTTATAAATTCATAACTTTTGCATGCATCGTCAGAATTCGACGAAACAGGAAGCACCGAAACCACAGCGACGAGCTCTACGTGCTGCAGTAGATCTGGAGGCAATTTAAGCGAGTGGAAATTTTAGATTAAGTCGAATGGGCTCGATTTAATTTAAAATTGAAACGCCGACGCAAGGTGAGTTAATCTCACTCACATCTGGATTTCCATAATTAGTTTAAATAGTTAAATTCAAATTATTAGTTGTTTGATTGAATATGATTGTTATTATCAGTCTGGATGTGATAGTATATATAGTAGTGTATATGTATTGGAGTGATTGATATTCCCGCATTATATAGCGGATGAGACCAAATGCACCCCGCATAATGGTAGATGATCCTTTATACCGCGATGTCCCCCACGTATTGGGATTGGTATTTTTGTATTGTGCTAACATCTGTGGATGCAGGAAAACAGGTTGGAGGATCCAACTGGATTCCTCAAAATATCGAAATTATTTTCACAACTATGATATGTTTTATTTGATAATCCATGATAGATTGTATTGGAATTTAAGTTATTCGATGTTATGGTTTAGATGAATATATTTTTGGTATTTTAAATATAGAAATAAAATGAATTGATTTCTCAAAGGAAATGAAAAGAAAATTTTGAAATAAAGAATGAAATTGATATTTCAGATTTAAATAAGGATTTTAAATCATAATAAAGAGTGAATTTTTGTTAATGGATTTTGGAATTGATTTGTATAAATTTTAAAGGGAATTTAACTTAGGAAATCGGGTTGAAATCGATTAAGTGTTTTGGAATATGGAATTTAAAGGAAGATGTGTAATGGAAATTTACAAACTGGGTTTATAAAATGAAGTGGAATATTTATCAGTGGATAAATTTGGAAGTATAGATTCAAGGTGTGAATTTATAAGAAAAAGGCAATTCATTTTAAAAATAAAAGGGTGATTTGATTTTTTAAAAGTTGGAAGGTGTATTTCCTGAAAAGCTAAGTATATTTTTCAAAAGAAGATTTCTAAGTATAACTTTAAGGTTTTTAAATTGTTTTAAAAGAATGTTTTAGAGAAATTTATTATTTTTAATTGTTTTAAAATTTTAAATTAAATATTGTTCAAATTAATTTTAGTAGTAATTATTTTAAAGGTTAAATTAGCATTATGTTTTTAAAAGAAAATTTTCAAATATTTATACTTTATATAGAAATTTTATTTTAAAAATAGTTTGTGGCTTAAGTTTACTTGGAAAATTATTATATAATTTCATAACTATTATTTGAGTAAAGTGATTTAAGTAGTTTTATTTTTAAATGTTTTAAGTATATATTTTTGGGTAGAGTGATATAAATTATTAAAATCTAATTTTTATAAGACTAGATGTTTTTCAGTGGAAATAAAATAATTGGTTGATTTCATTGTTTATTTGATAATTAAATAACCGACTATCAAATTTGGACCCAAATATAACTAGGGAAATATCTAGGAGAGGTATGAGAAATATATGGTACAGTTACCGTCCGAGGTGCTATACTGTACGTATAAACTCGTTCGTTCTTCTAGGACGTTTATAAGGAAATCTGTCCACTAACGGTTAGGAGGTGAACTCATATTTCCTAAAGAACCGAGTTGAGTTTACCGAGAAATAGCGAAAGTTGTTTCGAAGAGACCGGGATTGGTTTGTGATCCGAAAACCACTTCGATCCAACGAGTAAGTTTTCATGATGAAGACAAGAGCTTGGAGTTGAAGTTGGAGCAGTGAAGTGCAGGGGCTAATCGCTACTAATCCTGAGGGTGATTCCAAAATGGATGTAGTAGGAGTAGTGCCTTCGGTTCCGTTCGGACCAGGAATGTACTTGTATGGATAAATGCTATCAGAACATCGTCAGGAGGACGATAAGCATTCTAAGTGAGATATGTTCTAAAAAGGTAACGCTTAGCCTCGAGCCTCATCAACCGGGAAGGACTGAAAATCAAGGGATATGCAGCAAGATTAAGTGGCTAGCAACCAATTAGGGTAAGGTCATCCCTGTCTAGATGTCCCTTTTATTCGGTTGTGCGGGTGGTTGCTGATCCCAACCGTGGGGTGATCTTATTCGGACTGTCCACTAAGGGGTAGCTTCGATCTTGTGTTGCAGAGGATCAGGTGGGGTCCTCGGTATGCTGATCTAGATCAGGTACCATGACAGGTGGTACCCAGTGCCCAATCATTAGTTGAAAATCCATTCTCCCTACGTACCCTTTATGGTTTTGATTTTAGAGCCTAGTATTGTTGTAATTTAATGAATGTAACAATTTCGGCTATTAGAATAAGTACTTGCATTTAGACCTACTATAATATCAGAAGATTTGATAAAAAATGTTTTGGTTATCGTAACATAAAAATCCAACATGTTTCTTTGTGGCGTGGTCTTACGAGATACCTTTGGTTTTCAAAGGATTTTGAAAACTTTAATAATTAAGTTGAGTGCATTTTCTCACGCTGGTTTTGCAGACTGAGTCGGGTGTTATTTTATTGTAATGCTCGGCTCAAACCAAGTATTATAAATACAAGATAGGATGCTGTGGAGTTAAAGAGATGAGCTGGATGGCGAACGTATCACACGTACTTGATGTATATTCCGTTATGCAGTATAAGCTGTGTATTCAGTTTGTGGGAACAAGTTAATATAACTGTCCAGTATTTTGCTATTGATTGTGTTCTACTATGATGATGTAATGTATAAAAACGGATATAGTTCATTTTGTGGATCGGTTATTATCGATTATACATTGTTCCGCTGCGATTGTGAGATTCTGATGTTGTTTTGTTTTCTCTTCTTCTACCTCCTTCTTTCTTTCCCTTAGCAATCTGTCTTTTCTGGCACTCAATTGTCTGCAGATTATAAAATGGTATATTTGTGTCGATTTTCGAGGGTCGAGAAGGGCGGGTCGTCACATGTGGTATCAGAGATTATGTTAGCTATAACCTAGGCTTTGGTGGGGGAATTACACATTAGAAATAAAGTCAGTAGTACTCTAGAATGAGTCTGAGTGTAATAATAGATATGAGAGCGTAATTGTTAGTGAACATAAAAACTGTTTTTATATTGTGATGACTTATCGGTTGAGTGTTTATGGATTCTGGTCGATATGTGGGACGTCATGTCATCGATTGGGGTTTCTAAACACTTAAACAAGATAAACCGACATAGTATTGTTTTAAAGAGGGTAAATAAAATAATTTTACTCAAAATTATATTTTGATATAAAAGAAATAATTTTCTGAAATTATTATATATATATTTGGATGTTTGGTTGTTAATACTATAATCAAATAAGAATCTAAAATTTTGAAATGGTCTATATTTATAACCAAATAGAGTTATGTAAGTATGAAATAATACAATGGAACATAACCAAAATTTAATTTAAACCATAATTTAAATCCCGAAAATTTTGGAAAGTGTTTTTAAATGAATTTGAAAAGGTTAGGAATTTTTAAATCTTGGAAATTTTTGAAACGTTTTCCAAAGTGTTTGAAGGAAATAATGGAGTATTATTTTAGGAATTGTTTTTGAATAGAAATTGTTATGAAATAAATTTATGGAAGTAAGGAAGCACTAAACTAACTTCAGTCCTTGGAAAATAATCTGGATGATGATGGCCACATCATCGTTATTCATTTCGATTTTCTAAGTGATGGATTGCTACCGGGTGGTTTGGTAAAATTATTCGTTTGGACTTGTTTGATGAACAAGTTTATTTTAGAAATTTCAAAAGGGAAATTGTTTTGGTAAAACCAAGTTGTTTTGGAAAAATCCGAAGGTTTGATTTGATATACCAAGGGGGTATGTGTTATTTATGATTTCGAAATGGTTTTGAAATAAAACCGGGTAATTGAATTCTGTGAATTCTATTTAAAAAATAAAAAAATTCAAAAGGAACTAGTATTTAATTTATAAAGTGAAGTTGATATATTAAGAAAGGAAATTGAAAATTTTAGTCTTGGAAATTAAAATTTTAACTTGAGTAAATCAAAGTGGATAAGATATATTGGAATTTAAATTAAGATAAGTTAAATGAAATTAAATTTGGATTTGGATTAAATTGGATATCAAGTGGAAAGGTAGGATAATTAAATAAGCATAAGTTATAATTATTGAATGGGATGAATACACTTAAGACCTTAAGTGAAATAAATAATCCAGAATTATGGATATAAGATGTAAATGGACTTAAGTAAGTAAATGAGTTTTTGAACTTAAAAAAAAATTGGGAAATGAAATAATAAACCAAGGTGAAGATGGCTTGGTAATAAGGTAAAAGAAATGGGAAGTTCAAAATTAAAATTCGTAAATGGAGAGTGAATTGGGCTTGAGTAGGTTGAATATAGGTGAAGTGTTTAAGTAATTATATGTTATAAATATTTAATGTGGATAAACTTAAAGTGGAAATTATAGAAATTGTGAATAGATAAGTTTATATAACTTATTAAACTGAAAAGGTGGAAAGGTATAACCAAGTTAAATGGTTAAGTAATTGACATCAAGAAATGAAGTTAAGTATTAAAGCTGGGTATAACTTAAGCAGTGATATGGGATGCTGATAATAAACCTTAGAAGTAATTATGTTAAATGGTTCATAAATAAATTAGCTTATAGTGAGATGCCATTCACTATAAAATGAAGTAAATAAATCTAAGTGAATTAAATAAAGAAAATCGAAAGAAAATAAAATAAAAAATGAGTGGCAATGGATACTCAACTTAAAGTAATTATTTATGAAATGAATTCATGAATAAAATTAACATGGATGGGAAGGTGTTAATATAAACTAAAGCAAACAAAGTAGTGAATAACTTTAATAATAATCAAATGGAGGTTGATAAATTTGGTTTGGAGTCAATTTATAAAGGGAATATATTGGAGGTTAGTAAAATGGACTTGCATATAATAATAAAAGGGAATATAAATGTAATGCAAATGAAATTGATTGTGAATCAGCTTAAAATTGAATAAAGGAGGATTCATGCAGGTAAGGCACATAGAAAACAAATTGGAGTGAATATGAGTTATTTGTGTAAATGTGAATTAAATGCAACAAATTGGTGGTAAATCAATCTAGGTTGGATAAAATGACATATAAGATCCATGGAAAGGAGTTAAATTGGTGTTGGAACCTTATAATTGTTTGAAATGTATTGATTTGCATGTTTGTGTTGTGAAGCATTGTGTTAGGCAAATAGGTAAATGGACGTTGTTAAAATTTCATGATTTTGAGAACTTATGTGCTTTTATGAGTAAGTACAGGTATAGGAGGAAATCGGATAAAGTTTGGGGCGCATAAATGTATATTAAATAAGCCGCTCGCTCAAAACGCTAATAAAAGGTATGCATACGCAATAAATTTAAGAAATGATAATATATTGTTATATATTTTGTTTTTCGACCGTGTGGGTCGATGTACTATATTTATATGTTTTGTGATATTGAAAAACGCTCTCCGTACAAAAGAGACGCTGTCGGAAATTTTCAAAATTTTTGGGTGTTAGAAATTTTTTAGAAGTTTTGAAAATTTTGGTTAACTAGAAAAGTTGTTTTATTGAAACGATGTAAGAAATCTAAGTTTTTGAGTTGGAAATGAAAGCTAATGATGTTGCGTTAAACTTAAGGGTTTGAGAAATGAATGTAAGTTCTAATTAAGTGGGTTTTAGGTAAGTTAATGGGTTTAGGAGCATTTTTCCTACCTTAGCAAATTTCGGGGATGAAATTTTTATAAGGGGGGAGGAATGTAACGATCCGGAATTTTGGGCGCTAAGTTTGAACATTTAATCTATTTTAAATATTGAATGTGGATTTTTAATTGATTTCGAATATGAAGATTTGGTTGAATCCATAAAATTAGTTATAATTTCAAATATGGCAATTTAATTGGATTTGGATAAATAGTAATTTAATATTTGAAAATGAGATAATTTGTAAATCTGAGATATAAATGGAAATGAAAATGGTTTCAAAAACTTTTTTAGGTCTAGTTGGATTTAAACTATAGTATTGGACTTTTGGATGGAATCAAAGGTAGATAAGTTAAAATTGAAATTTTTATATTGATTTAATAATGAAATTTAATATATAGTAATAATGTAAATAATCAGATTTTGATGTAAAATGAACCAAAATGATTTGTAATATGAATATAAATTCTACATGATTTATTATTAAGTTAGTAAAGTTTTAAAATTGAAATTTTTAAATGATTTCAACGATTCTAAAAATCGCTCAATTTAATCGACGAGTTAAAATAGCCTTTCGGTGCACAGTCTCGGAATTCGACGAGACCTATTCCATGGGATCTGTAATAGTTAATTATTATAGGATTTCAATTTACATAGCATTCGGACTTACCGTTTGTTCGTATGGGAGAGAAACGCGTTGAAAAAATCAAAAATTTAATATTTTAAATCGATTTAAAAAGCTAACTTCCGCATACAATTGAATTAGCCCCAAAACACGTCCATTGTGTTCGAATTATGGGTAAAACCTTATAAACGCCAAGCGGCACGTGTTGTTTGGAGTTCGTTTGAAAGAGCTTGTAGTTTGGGAAAATAATATTAAAATAATTGGTAAAATCGTACATATATTCACGTTTACAGAAACCCTAGCCAATAGTTGCCGCCGCTGTCTTCAATTTTTATCAATGGCCGAAAAGCATTAGTCTTCTTCCTTGTTTATCTCAAAATCCATCAACTTTCTTCAAAAATCATCAACTAGGGAATCGAAGTGCTCCTCGACCTCTTTAGATCCAACGGTTGCGATCGATTATACGCAGCATGGAGGGAGAGTTTGCTTCGCGTTCGTGGCTGGTTCAAAGCGTCATTGCGAAGCCTAGGGTTGATCGCGATGCTTGATTTTTGGTGTGCAGGTGCGGCAGTAGTAGGGTGTTCAAATGGGGAAGGCTGATCGTCCTCGAAGTGAAGGTGGTGGTGGCGATTTTTGATATATCGGCGGTGGCATGGGTTTGTTATCCCTGGGAGTGCGTCTAAATGAAGACGAAGGAGAATTTGGAACTACGGCCTGGATTTTTCCCTTGGAATCTACGGTCTAGATTTTTTCTGGTATAATAAAAAAAGAATTTGTTTTAAATTATATTCAAAACTTTATAAATTCATAACTTTTGCATGCATGGTCAAGAATTCGACGAAACAGGAAGCGCCAGAACCGCAATGACGAGCTCTACGCGCTGCAGCAGAGTTGGAGGCAATTTGAGCGAGTGGAAATTTTAGATTAAGTTGAGCGGGCTCAATTTAATTTAAAATTGAAACGCCGACGCAAGGTGAGTTAATCTCACTCACATCTGAATTTCCATAATTAATTTAGTGGAAATTAGCTACAAAGGTGTCTTTAGAAAGTGCAATTAGTTTCTAGGACACACAACTGAAATAATTACTTTTTAAGGACAAAATAAAATATAATTTGTTTCTAACACCTAAAAACCTATGAAATTATGCCCTTGAAAGTAATTGGATTGCTGACTTTGTCCTTAAAAGTAATTATTTTGCTGACTTTGGCCTTGAAATTAATTTTCGTAGATGTGTGTCCTAGAAACTAATTAGACCACGAAGTTTGACCTTCTAGTGAAATGCCCCATTGATTTAAGTAGTTAAAATTTAAGTTATTGGTTGATTGATTGAATGATTGTTATTATCAGTCTGGATGTGATATTATATATATTAGTGTGTGTATATATTGGAATGATTGATATTCTCGCATTATATAGCGGATGAGACCATATGCGCCCCGCACAATAGCGGATGCCCCTTTATACCGCGATGTCCCCCTAGAAGTGGGATTGGATTTTTATATTATGCTAACATCTGTGGATGCAAGGAAACCGGTTGGAGGGATCCAACTGGATTCCTCAAAATATCGAAATTCTTTTCATAACCGTGATATGTTTTATTTGATAATCCGTGATAGATTATATTGGAATTTAAGTTATTCGATGCTATGGTTTGGATGAATATATTTTTGGTATTTTAAATATATATAGAAATAAAATGAATTGATTTCTTAAAGGAAATGAAAAGAAATTTTTTGAAATAAAGAATGAAATTGATGTTTCAGATTTAAATAAGGATTTTAAATCATAATAAAGGGTGAATTCGTGTTAATGGATTTTGGAATTGATTTGGATAAATCGTGAGATCAATTTTAAAGGGACATTAACTCAAGAAATTGGGTTGAAATCGATTAAGTGTTTTGGAATCTGGAATTTAAAGGAAGATGAGTAATGGAAATTTGTAAACTGGGTTTATAAAATGAAGTGGAATATTTATCAGCGAATAAATTCGGAAGTATAGACTCAAGGTGTGAATTTATAAGAAAAAGGAAATTCGTTTTAAAAATAAAAAGGTGATTATATTTTTTAAAAGTTGGAAGGTGTATTTCCTGAAAAGCTAAGTATATTTTTCAAAAAAAGATTTCTAAGTATAACTTTAACGTTTTAAAATTGTTTTAAAAGAATGTTTTAGAGAAATTTATTATTTTTAATTGTTTTAAATTTTAAAGTAAGTATTATTCAAATTAATTTTAGTAGTAATTATTTTAAAGGTTAAATTAGTATTATGTTTTAAAAGAAAATTTTCTAATATTTATACTTTATATAGAAATTTTATTTTAAAAATAGTTTGTGGGTTAAGTTTACTTGGAAAATTATTACAGAATTTCGTAGATATTATTTTGAGAAACGCGATTTAAGTAGTTTTATTTTTAAATGTTTTAAGTATATATTTTTACGTAAAGTGATTTAAATTATTAAAATCTAATTTTTATAAGACTGGATGTTTTTTGGTGGAAATAAAATAATTGGTTGAATTGATTGTTTATTTGATAGTTAAATAACCGACTATCAAATTTGGACCCAAATATAACTTTAGACATATCTAGGAGAGGTATGAGAATTATATGGTATAGTTACCGTCTGAGTTGCTATACTATACGTATAAACTCGTTCAATCTTCTAGGACGTTTGTAAGGAAATCCATCCACTAACGGTTTGGTGGTGAACTCCGATCTTATTTTTTTCTGTATATTTCCTAAAGAACTGGGTTGAGCTTACCGGGAAATAGCGAACATTATTTCGAAGAGACCGTGATCGGATTTGTGATCCGAAAACCACTTCGATCCGACGAGTACGTTTTCGTGATGAAGACAAGAGCTTGGAGTTGAAGATGGAGCAGTGAAGTGCAAGGGCTAATCGCTACTAATCCTGAGGGTGATTCCAAAATGGATGTGGTGGGAGTAGTGCCTTCGGTTCCGTTCGGGCCGAGAATGGACTTTTATGGGTGAATGCTATCAAAACATCGTCGGGAGAACGATGAGCATTCTAAGTGAGATGTGTTCTAAAAAGGTAATGCTTAGCCTCAAGCTTCATCAACCGGGAATTACTGAAAATCAGGGGATATGCAGCAAGATTAAGTGGCTAGCAACCAATTAGGGTAAGGTCACCCTGTCTAGATGTCCCTTTTATTCGGTTGTGTGGGCGGTTGCTGATCCCAACCGTGGGGCGATCTTATTCAGACTATCTAGTAAGAGGAAGCTCCGGTCTTATGTTGCAGAGGATCAGGAGGGTTCTTCGGTATGTTGATCTAGACAAGGTACCGTGACAGGTGGTACCCTAGTGCCTAGTCATTAGTTGGAAATCCATTCTCTCTACGTACCCTTTACGGTTTTTATGGTAAAGCCTAGTATTGCTGAATTTTAATGAATGTAACAATTTCGGCTATTAGAATAAGTACTTATATTTAGACACTATTATAATATCATAGGATTTGGTAAAAAAATGTTTTGGTTATCGTAAGGTAAAAACCCGATATATTTATTTGTGGCATGGTCTTACAAGATACCTTTGATTTTCAAAGGATTTTGAAAATTTTAATTATTAAGTTGAGTGTATTTTCTCACGTTGGTTTTCCAGACTGACTCGGGTGTTATTTTATTATAATGCTCGGGTCTGACTGAGTATTATAAATACAAGATAGGATGCTGTGGAGCTCATAAGATGAGCTAGATGGCAAGACGTATCACACGTACTTGATATATATTCCGCCGTGTAGCATAAGTTGTGTATTCAATTTGTGGGAACAAGTTAATATAACTGTGCAGTATTTTGCTATTGATTGTGTTATACTCTGATGATGTAATGTATAAAAACAGATATAGTTCTTTTTGTGTAAAGATCAGTCATTATCTATTACATATTGTTCCGCTGCGATTGTGAGATTCTGATGTTGTTTTGTTTTCTCTTTTTCTACCTCCTTCTTTCTTTCCCTCAGCAATCTGTCTTTTTCGGCACTCTGTTGTCGGCACATTATATAGTGGCGTATTTGTGTCGATTTTTGAAGGTCGAGAAGGGTGGGTCGTCACATCTTTCGTGGGAATGAGTTGGGTTAATGATCATGTAATAAAATTTATGTAAAGACAATTTAATGTAATGAATTATTTAACTGCTCTGTTTACGTTAATGTTATGAAAAATATAATATTGATCTCGCTTTTTCACTTAAAAATAATTCTGGTGATGGCCTTACTTTCTTGCTTGAAAATAATTCTTGTGATGAATGCATCATCATCGGCATTCATTTTTAGGTCTCGAAATGGGAGATGTTATAGTAGTATGAAGACCTCCTAAGATGGTATTAATCACAATAGCTCTAGCTAACTATCTATACCCTTCATGATTAGGACCAACTACATTGCCTTGACTATGCCTCTGGGGTTGACCATTTCTTCCCTATCCTCCTATGGACATATTACTGCATTTTCTTATTACAGATCAATCTTCAATCATATCGCGAAGATGTATGTACTGAATTAGATTATGCCCATGAGTCTCACGGAAATTACAATACTTGACAAAGTGCCTTTCCTCTTCAGTGACCTCATTTGGGGGATGGCTTCTTGTATATCTCTTAACCTTGCATAGCAAGTTAGTATTCTGAATGGAATCTGCGAACTTCATGCGTCTATAATGAATGAACCTCAAACGGCTATATTACTAGCTTATTCCTAGTAACATTGTTGAAGTTTTTTCGTTTATTACCATTGCCAGAATAATTATTGTCACTCCCCATTCTTCTTGATAGCCAAATTATTTGCATCATACTACTTAGTCCAATCAAACCACTAACGTCGGTCCCTTCATTCAATTCTACCTCTTCAAAGTGTAAATACCAATTAAACTTTCGATAAAAAAATCCTTCAAAGAAGCTAGCTTCTTCATCCTCGGCCACTTCCCATGCCACGATTTAACTATAATTAAAGTGGAGTGTTCACACTGAAGTTCAACAGTATTCTCATCTTGAGCGAACCATAAAATATCATCACTTCAAGATTCTCAGTTTGACCTTAGTTATATTAACAAAGATAAAACTCTAGATTGACCCATTACATAGTTATCCAATAATTATCAGTACATAGCCCATTGATCTCCCCAATAGCCTTGAGTGCTACACCGTCTAGCATTTGGAGACCTTTACATAATCTAATCCTAATGGAATTATCGATATCCTATTTTGAAACATCTTGAATACAAATATTTAAAATAGTATGTTATTTGTAACAACCCGAAATTTAAGCTATAATAATTAATTAACGAATTAATGAAATGATAAAATAACTATGTGAAATTATCAGAATTGAGCCACAGGAGCTGCACCATTGTAACTTTTTGGTCAATTTCCATATATAAAACGCTAAAATCCGAGTCAATATGAAAAATTACGCGCGAAACAAGAAATTGAATATATATATATATAGGTCAACCTGGGCAAGGGGGCAGTCCACCGCCAGGTCGACCCACCTTTCTTTTGGCTAGCGAATGAATGTTGAAGTATTGCGCATCGTTTTGACTGATCTGCTCCCTCCGTTTCTGCATCCGATGGCTCCTATTCAGCCTATGACGTGGCTGCATCCTATTCAATGGTCCAAGATCCACTTCTACACCTATAAATAGACCCCTAGACCTAACACTTTTTCTCATTATAGGTTTTCTCTAATTAGGTTCACCTTTCTATGAAGGACCCTAAATGGAATAAATATTTCAAAGGAGAAGATTGTTATAAATTAAATTATTTTACAACTCCAAGTGGATCCAGGAAGTTAAAGAAAGAGCTTAGAACCGAAGGTGGCTGATTGTAATTATTTTAAGATTTCTTTAAGTAATTTAAAATAATAAGGTTTCTAATAGTTGTAGTTTTACTATGATTTTTGGAATAGCCCTTTTAGTAGTTTATTTACAGTTTTTAGAATAATTTTAGTCAATTTCCTTTCAGTTATTCCTTTCAGTAATTTTAGTTTATTTCTATTAATTGTAGCTTTTCTTTTTATTTATAATTATTTATAGTATTTTAGTTTATTTACTATTATTTATACATTATTTACATCTCCTTTTTATGGTTTGGATTTTCTTCTATTTTCAGTTTTCATTTATTCCTCCTTCTTCTTCGCGTATGGATTAGAATAAGATTAACGCGAATACGGATTAAATTGTATGTAAACTGGAATAATGGAATATGAGATGTAAATTTCAAAGACTGTAATATAAATGGAACTAGACTGAAACTACGCCTAATTATAATTAGAATTGGAATAATTAAAAATAATTGGCATTGTTATAACCTAGAATTATATTTAAATAGAGTAAAAGATGAAAGAAGCTTATTTTCACACTTAGACCTTTGGTAATAAGCATGAATATAACGTAGGTTATAATGAGGAATAAAGCAAAATGAGGCTTATTTTAAGACATAGGATAAATTAATAAGCAAATATAATAGGGATAAATTGTAAAGGCTTATTTAAATAATTTATCAAAGTTGATAAGCAAAGATGAAAGTAGGACCTGTACAAAATAGCATTCCATATTAGAAAAAATATTGAGCCTAGGGCACGCTTATGCTAAGAATGGTAGTAATTGGTCAAATTGAAGTCCAAATCATGGGGGATTTGGACAAGGGGTGAAACTAGATATTGTTTGGATGAACGGATAGTACCAACAGCATTTCCCCTATAGATTTTATGGAAACACGGTGATCCCACGTTAGCCTGAAGTGGGATGAGGGGCACGCTTATGTTGGATGTTGAGGTAATAAGAATACCCAATAGGTGGAGCAAAAGGTAGCAAGGGCATGGTGGCAGTTACACATGAGACTTCTATTCAGGTGCTCAGTAATAGCTATGAGTTCCAAGCGCTTAGTATGAGTGTCCTTTGTAGACTCCAACGCCTTATGTGTATGGAGCTATATATGTCGTCTGGTCCACAGTAACATTATGTGTAGAGAGTTATATAGTATCTAGTCCACATTAAATAAATGTCTTCTGCGTAGGGAGCTATATATGTCGTCCTGATCCACATTGGTTGCTCTATTTATCTTTCGTAGATACCATTGGCTACTGTGTAGGGAGTTATATAGTAGCTGGTCCGCAGAAAGGTACTATAGAGTAGTAAGCCAATCAAAGGGTCGAATTAGGGTTACATCCTAATTAAAAGATTATGAATTCAGCCTAATCAAAGAAGAATTCAAGGACAAGTGGAAGCAATCAAAGTTAACATATCTTATAAATTGAGCAATATTTAATCGTGGTTATTTCCAGTTTATTCCTCCCATGTTTCCTTTGTTATCCTTATTTATGCTAGAACCATTGTAGAGTCTATTACTTTTATCTTGCTTAAAGACTCTAGTAATTACTATCATTCATCAGACTTTTAGTCTGACCCACTCCTCTATTTTTCCCTTTCCCCTCCCCTATAGGCAATAAAGGGAGAGGGCAGTAGATTGCAGTTGCTTGGCAGTTTCTTGTAGGAGTTCTCTACTTTGTATTTATTTCATTCTCAGCTTTTGTCCTTTCTATGTACTAGTTTATTATGAGAGATATTATGTACTCTGATTTTTGGGACTATGAATTTTTTTTCCATCAGACATGATGGGTTTTGAGATATGGATGTTGCATTTGGTATTTGACTTATTTATGAAGCAATTAAGAAAGTTTTGTTTTAAATAAGTTATTATTTTAGTTTTCGCTGTTTTTACCTATTTTTTTCTTGTGAATCTTAATCTCTATTAGTTTTATTTCTACCTACAACGCACCACGCTTCTTAATGTGTCCTTTTGGGTATATTAAGGGGTGTGGGGGTGTTTTGCTTGGTTAGAGCCTTAGATTACCGGATTCCTAAAATTTTATTTTTTAAAAGTAAAGTGTTTTTTCCAACATAACTTGTTTTAAAAGTATTTTTCAGAAAAGAACTCTTAGAAATAGTTTTTTAGTATAAAAGAGTTTTTATAAAAATCCCCTCAAAGTCCAGTTTAACTTTCTTTCAATTCTTTCGAACCTAAGTTTCCTTTTCTTTGCATAGACTGGCTAACTGGTTCCATAGAGCTATGGAACTAGAGGTGCAAGGGCAAGTGCCCAATACAACATTGGTAGGCGTAAATCCCTTTAATCCACCTACACCAGCTGATATTTCTCAACTATGCAAGGGCTTCACTAGCATAGGGGGTGGAACATTTTCTGGCACGAAGGATTTCAAGGAGACACAAGCTAGGTTGAAAGATATGGAGCGAAATTTTAGGCAGTTAGATTTGGAGGACCGACAAAGTGGTTAACCTATACCTTGGCAACTGGAAGAAGAGCTTAAGGCAGTTCCTACAAGCTCTAAGAAGCCATGGTGGAAGGGCAAGAAGGATAAGAGAAAAAGGGAAGGCCCTCAGAAGTGAATTAATAAAAATGGGTGATGTAACCGTTGTAGAATGACTGTTTATTACGCAAGAGACCATAAGAGAGAGAAGGTGAAGAAGTGTTACAGTTGTTAACAACCCGGTCATCTTAGAAAGTTTTGTCCTCAGAGGATGGGGTAGGGAGCGAGTGCACCTACAGCACAGATTCAGGCTTTGGATGCAGCACCTTTTAGCAGTGGACTGGATCGAGGTAGGAAAATTTGGATTCTATTTCTGATTTTCTCATTCAAAATCTTTTTGATCCTAGAGCATCACACTTTTTCATCTCTAGTTCTCTGGTAGATTGTTTGCACTTAGACATCACTTTAGTAGTAGACCCCAATGTTATCTCAGACCCCATGGACAGATCAACACTCTTATCTATGGTTTGTAAGGGTTTGAAAATTTATAAAGGCGTAGAATTTGACTATGATGCCTATATTTTAGGATTTTCAGAGTATTAGACAATTTTGGAAATGGATTGGCTATCTACATATGGAGCTATATTTGATTGTGAGAGGGGACTCGTTAGACTAGAGACATGCATTAGTGGGACTCTCGAGATTCCTTACGACCCGCGGAGAAGAAAGTCCATGTGTAGGTAATTGCATAAATCATAATTATCTTAGATAAGTGGATTTGACGGTGATGCCTTAGAATAAATATGAGTTTATAAGAGGAATAGGAGTAAAAGCCATTAGTTTAGGAAAAGTACTCGGAGGGTAATAAGTAGGAAGACCCACTTTAATCCCAATAAAGTGAAATTTTCGAAATTTAAAAAGTTGAAAAAAAATTGTAATTGTTGGAATTGAAAATTTTCGTTGTTAATAAATAAACATGGGATTTTTGAAGGATAGGTTGAAATTTAAATTGGTTTTTATAATAAAAAATTGGAATTCTTTTTGAAGAATTATGGAGTGTGTGTATATATATACATATACATATACATATACATATATATATATATATATAACTCACTAATATCATTATAAGTAAATAAAGATTTTAAACATAAAACCTAGAGTGTATCAAGTATCGAAAACGTAGATTACAACTTTTATTGTTGTAATAAAAAATTCATGGAAAATAAGTGGAGTATAAGTTATAACACTATTTTTATAGTAAGTGACTCTCAATAAAAATATATTTTTTGCATAGGTATATGAGATTTATTGGTATTTGTTTAATTGACTCCATATATTGGTATTTTTTTTGATTGTAGTAACCGTGTTTTACGCAACATCTGTTTTAACCCAAATAAAAATGTATTTTAAAAGGTAATTTCTAAATATAGAAACAAAATGGTAGTAAAGTACACTTATTATTAATAAGTATAAGGAAGTGTTTTTGCAATTATGGAAATATTAAAACAGTTTGAAGATGAGCTTTTTCTGATAAAAAATGCATAAGTTAGATATTAGAAAATGTTTTTCATGGAAGATATAATTTAAACATATTTTTATCTATTTGAATGAAAAGAATAATGGTATGATTTTCTATGAAATCGAAAAAAAAATGTTTTGTGCAAATTACAAGGAATACATGAAAGAGATATACAAGGTATGAAAAGCACCATATTTTGTATAGCCTATTTTGAAAAATATAAAATAAGTTCCTTGTAATTTCACATAAACATGAAATTCTCTTTTAAAAGGTTCATAAAATATTTTAGCATTAATAACTTCTCATAAGAGAAAATAGTTCCGATACATTAAGATATGAGACTATTAGGTGTAATAAGAAGCTGTTGTGAAAACACATAAAGAATATTTTAAAAGAAAATGATTGGTGAAAAATTAAATAATTTTGAAATGAAAAACTTAATAAAAGTAAATTTTGAAAATTCAAATTTTTATAAAAAAAAACTGTAAAAGTCCTTAAAAGAAAGAGGGATATAAGTTTTAGACTTAAAAAAAATTGGAGGTTTTTCCCTCTAGGTTTGGGAAATAATATTAAGTGACCAAGTATTTTTTAAATTAATAGAAACTGAAAAGATAAAACTTTTAAAGACAAAGATTTTGGGATATGATGTTTTAAATTTTTTAGAAACCTAAGTTTTTAAAACAAGGTAATGAATACCAAACCAAACTCTTAAATATGAAGTAGATTAGAATCATTTCCTAGAAGTAACGGAAAAGGTGTAAGGAGATAGCAGTAATTACTTTTAGAAGTAATAATGGAAGTTTCCGTAAAGTATATAGGACACTAGGAAGAACCTAGTAATGTTGATTCATGAAGAATAGTAAAATGAGATTAGTAGGACAGTAAGACAAGCATGGTTGAGAATGAGTATTCTTGATTCTGGAAGAACTTAGGAAAAGCATCTTTCTTTAGTGGAATTCATAGGGTAGTAGTTTTCAAGCTAGCATTGGAAGGGCACCTTTTGAAGCTCTTTTTGGGAAGGCCATGTAAGACGTCTTCATGTTGGTTGGAGTCTACGGAAAGGTTGCTTCTTGGTTCCGACATGGTCAGAGAGGAGAAAATTCATATCTCATATCCATGTCTCTTTGATAATAGGTTTTAGAATTCCATTTTAATTTTGAATATGTTATTTCCTTTATTATCATTTGGGAGGGTAGAACTTAAGATCTAACCCATGGATGGCAGGATTTGATGTAAACATGTTAACATAACATGTTAGAATGATGTATATTAGTGATTGAAAGTGTTTGCTAGTGGATATTATGGACGCATATAGGTGCACTAGGCATTATTATTCCTTAGGGATCAGCCTAACTAGGACACTAGAGCATATGCATATGGATGTGTGCGCATTTTTATTTTATTTCCATGGTTTCCATAAACGGATGATTATCACATGATTGTTACATTTGGATGATGTTTGTAGAACACATATAGAAGTATCAGCTATCATTAAGAAACTTTTGCATTCATTTGGATACATGGTATGAACATGATTGCATAAAAGGAGGTCAACTAAATCAGTGGACCACCTAATCTTTTGCATTAGTTAGGGACACTAACACTACACTAATTGCATAAGTATCATAAATTGTGTTAGAAAAACTTAAGGACAATAGATGAATGGTTGATGATTGAGTAGTTGGTTGCAGAACTTGGATGAAAACATTTAGTTCATTCTTTTATCCTTAGAGATTTCTGGGACAAAATCCCTTAATGAGGGGAGAATGTAACAACCCGAAATTTAAGCTTTAATAATTAATTAATGAATTAAGGAAATGATAAAATAACTTTGTGAAATTATCAGAATTGAGCCATGGGAGTTGCACCATTGTGACCGTGGTAATTTTCTAGTCAATATCCATATATAGAACGTCGGAATCTGAGTCAATATGTAGAAGTTATGCACGAAACAAGAAATTGAAAATACACACACACACATATATATATATATACACATATACAGGTTGAGCAGCCGGTCGACCTGGCTAAGGGGGCAGTCGACCACCCTGTCGACCCACCTTGGTTTTGGCTAGCGAACAAACGTTCATTCATTCGAACATTCCAGAACCCCTAACCGAAGTATTTTGCATCATTTTGACTAATTAGGTCCCTCCATCTCTGCATCCGATGGCCCCTATTCAGCCTATGATGTGGTTGCATCCTATTCAATCTTCAAATCCAATGGTCCGAGATCCACTTCTACATCTATAAATAAACCCCTAGACCTAACACTTTTTCTCATTTAGGTTTTCTTCAATTGGGTTCACCTTTTTATGAAGCACCCTAAACGGAATAATTTTTTCAAAGGATAAAATCGTTATAAATTAAATTATTTTACTACTACAAGTGGATTCGGAAAGACCAAAGGAAGAGCTTAGGACTGGAGGTGAGTGATTGTAATTATTTAAGATTTCTTTAAGTAATTTAAAATAATAGGGTTTCCAATAGTTATAGTTTTACTATGATTTTTGAAATAGCCTTTTTAGTAGTTTATTTGTAGTTTTTAGAATTATTTTCAGTCTATTTCCTTTCAGCTATTCTTTTCGGCAATTTTAGTTTATTTTTGTTAATTATAGCCTTTTCGTTTATTTACAGTTATTTACAGTATTTAAGTTTATTTACTTGTATTTATACGTTGTTTACATCCCCTTTCTACGGTTTGGATTTTCTTCTATTTTTAGTTTTCTTTTATTCCTCCTTCTTCTTCGTGTATGGATTAGAATAGGATTAACGCGAGTACGGAATAAATTGTAAGAAAACTGGAATAATGAAACATGAGATGTAAATTTCAAAGACCGTAATATTAATGGAATTGGACTGAAATTACGCCTAGTTATAATTAAATTGGAATAATTAAAAAAAAGTTGGCATATTTATAACCTAGAATTATAACTAAATAGAGTAAAAGATGAAAGAAGCTTATTTTCACACTTAGACCTTGGGTTAAGTAATAAGCATGATTATAACGTAGGTTATAATACGGAATAGAACAGAATGAGGTTTATTTTAAGACTTAGGATAAATTAATAAGCAAAGATAGTATGGATAAATTATAAAGGCTTATTTAAAATAATTTATCTAACTTGATAAGCAAAGATGAAAGTAGGACATGTACCAAATAACATTCCCTATTTGACTTAACGATGATCCTAGGGCACGCTTATGCTAAGAATGGTAGTAATTGGTCAAACAGAAGTCCAAATCACGGGAGATTTGGATAAGGGGCGCAACTAGATATAGTTTGGATGAAGGGCCAGTACCAACAGCATTTCCTCTATACATCTGTGTAGAGATTTATATAGTATCTAGTCCAAAGTAAATAAATGACTTCTGTGTAGGAAGCTATATATTTAGTCTGGATCCACAATAGTTGCTCTGTGTATTTTTCGTAGATACCATTGGCTGCTATGTAGGGAGTTATATAGCGGCTGGTCTGAAGAAAGGTACTATAGAGCAGCAGGCCGATCAAAAAGGTAGAATTAGGGTTACATCCTAATTACAGGACTAGGAATTCAGCCTAATCAAAGAAAAAATCAAAGAAAAGTGCAAGAAATCTATGTTAACCTATCTTATAAATTAAGCAATATTTAATCGTACTTATTTCCAGTTTATTCCTTCCGTATTTCCTTTGTTATCCTTATTTATGCTAGAACTGTTGTAGAGTCTATTACTTTTATCTTGCTTAAAGACTCTAGTAATCACTATCATTCACCAGACTTTTAGTCTGACCCACTCCTCCATTTTCCCCTTCTATCCTCCCCAATAGGCAATCGAGAGAGAGGGCAGTAGATTGCAGTTGCTTGGTGGATTCTTGGAGGAGTTCCCTACTTTGTATTTCTTTCATTTTCAGCCTTTTCTTTCTATGTACTGGCTTATTATGAGGGATATTATATACTCTTATTTTTGAAACTATGAGTTTTTATTTCATAACACATGATGGATTTTGAGATATGGATGTTGTATTTGGTATTTGACTTATTTATGAAGCAATTAAGAAAGTGTTATTTTAAATAAGTTATTATTTTAGTTTCAACTGTTTTTACCTATTTATATCTTGTGAATCTTAGCCTCTTTTAGTTTTATTTATACCTACAATGCACCACGCCTCTTAATGTGTCCTTTTGGGTATATTAAGGGGTGTGGGGTGTTTCGTTATTTTAATATGATAAATTTCTCATTATTACATGTTGTAATTACTATCACCTATCATATTATGGGTTTGTTTATTTAGCATACATAATTTAAATAATTAATTAACATATCACAATAAGACAAGTATATAATAGAAAGAAACACAGCATTTATTATGGACAAGACTGATTATCAAGTTAGTGATACATATATATATCAAACTTCATATATACCCCTATAGCATATTCCTAACTCTATCAATCTTTCACTTGCACTTGAGGTCAATTACATAATATTACTCAAACTCCTTCATTCGGTTTTTCCCAAAAATCAATCGGGCTAGTCCCTAAGTGAATGGGTATGCTAGCTTCTTTTAATTATCTACTTTGCCAATTATCTCTCTCTAATTCTAATATACTATTTTTATCATATGGAATCCTTCGGAGTACGTTTTTCGAATTCTAGAGATCTTTAAATAATTTTATGAATTGATCCATAGCGTCGTTGATCATATAACAATGTCATAGGATTCTCTAAATTTGGAATCACCCCTACCTCAGTTATAAATGTGTCCATTTATTTACGCCTCTTATATTACAGCGTTATCCAAGGCGATGTACCCAACCCTTAGTTGAATCAACCAGTACTTATTGTTCGAAATATTTTGAGCTTACATTACTAAATTTAAGATTGAACTTGAATTTAAGATTGGTATACCATACTCAATATCACATATAAAGTTCGAATGCACACACTCCTTCATAAGGAGTTTGTTATTTCTATAAAAAAATTCCATTATATTTCGTAAATACTTGAGAAATCTCTTAAGCTGTCATTTAGTGATCTTAATTCGAATTTGATACTTTCCCTATGTATCAAATACATAAGTGAAATGTGATTATGTAAACAATACAACATGAATGATAGTTTCTAATGCCAATGCATGATAAACCCATCTTACTTGCTCTATATTACACATTTTAATATAGTGTACGTGTATATCGTTTTGGAGAATCCTAACATCTTTTTATACATATCATAAAAGATGTCGAATTCAAATAAATTTCGAGAATTAAAAAACCAACCTAAAATGAATTTAACCTGAGCACGTTGTTAAAAATCACAAGTTTATCATCTATTTGTAGTTCTAAAACATTATAATATATTTATAATGCTTTCTTATAGACACACACTTCCTCTGCAATTTGATTAAAATTCAAACTATTTGATTATTCTATCAAAATATTTGCTCAACTTTGATTCTTGTTGAATGATACTTTCTTATCAGTTCTTAGATCCTATATAATAACCACAATCTTAGAATCGCTTCCACAGACTTCGAAACACTTTAGTTAAGGGCAAACAACATATTCTAAATCATTATTTTGAATTTTTATTTCAATATACGCATACCAAAACTCAAAATCGTATCGAGCGATAATTTTGAGTTAAATATGAACTATTTAACTACATTGAATGATGAATCCATTACGTTAATTTAAACAATTGAAATTTATGATGTTATTCCGTCAAAATAGCTTAACATATTCCAATAGCATCGGTCTTCTTTTTTAGGATACTTTTGTGATTGATGAACATTAGCGAGATATTCATCCCAGCGAGCAAAGCAAGATCGTGGCCGCTTTAAGGGATTCAGTTGCCTTAAGTGGGTGTTGGGATGTTTTGAAATTGTAGCAATGGAGGAGCAAAATAATTCAGAGGTGATCGAGCTTGGTGCTGGTGGCATAGATCAGGGTGATTTTAGGTTCCGGTTACTATAGAGGTGGTGGCACTTTATTTCGCAGTCGAAGATGCAAGAATGAGGGGTTTCAGGAAAATGAAAGAAAATATAATGAGGGAAATGGAAATTTTACAGAAAGACGTTCTGCTTTAAATTACCATGGGTAGGTATTTTACATATACTTTGAAATTGTAATTTCTATTTAGACATTGGAACTTAAGCAAGCGTTAACTTCTTTGTAAGAAATCCATTTAAGATGCAATTCATGTCATTAGGGTAGTTACAGCATGGATTGTTTTGGTAAATTTTTTGCCCACGATCAGCTAAGTTAAGAATTAACGGATAGAAACGCTAGGTAGTGTATATAATCCCATAGTTAATGCATAAATGGCATAGTAATGGGATAATCAATGACCCGTTAATGTTGGTATGATGAGTTGATATCCCTTGGTCTTTTGACCATAGTTTCAAGGTCATTTTTATCAAATTAGTAATTTAGTAAAATATAGTTAGTTAGTCAATATAATTTATTAGTGAGGTTAATATGTTATTTGTAATGGAAGCCTGCCCATCATTGTTGCTACCAGCATTTACAATCATGATAGAAGTATGCTCAATAATATGGTTACCAACAATTACAGATTATTATATTATTCCCATTACTCGATTTTTTTCATAAGTAAGAAGGTATACTAATCAATTTATCATAGCCTAGCCGTTTTGGTCCAGGCCAACTGGGTCCAAATCAGCTCATAAGCCAGCTACGATTGGGAGAGTGTCAACTGGTGTTCTGTATGTGATGATAGCCTGAATTCAACCTAGGCCTACGTCAACTCCTCTGGCCATTTACACATCAAACCATCTACTTAGCCCATCTCCCATTTGCCGGTTGTATCTCCCTCTTCAGCCTGCTCGCACCCAAACTACAGCCAAGTCGGCTTGCTTAAGCATCTCTACCTCGGTTATCTCTCGATCGGCATGGTTTAAGATTGTCTCAAAAGTGGCCCGATCGAGTTTGGTACATCCACTTGTAATCTGCACTTCATCTCACTTGGCTGAGCATGCCCTCGGCTCTTTCCAGTTCCTAGTCTTCTTTATGATCCCAATATACTAGCTCGTCCCGTCCTACTACTTAGTCATACGGGAGGAAAGCGATAAGAGGTACAATCAGATGTACCTATTTCTGACAAGAAGAATGTTGCAAGCACAAGAGTATTTAATGTAAAGCAAGGTTGTGCATGGTCCCGGTATAGTCCTGTTGGTCTTCATCTCAGCCATGCATCCCTTTATATGCCAATTGTCCTTCATATAATCATTTGATCAAATCTGTGATGACCCGAAATTTTTAAGCAATTTAAATTGGAATATTTAATTGATTTGAAATATTTAAAAGTAAATTTTTAACTTGAATTCAAATATCACCATTTATTTGATAATTAAATTGTTGAATTAAATAATTTTAAGTTGGATAAAATATTGAATTTGGAATTCTAGACCTATTAAAAAAAACAATTTGAAGGCTTGTAAAATTTATATTGATAATACTGAAGATAATAGAAGTTGTAAAATTGAAATTAACAGTGGTTTGTTCAGTTTTAAAATTTTATTGTTTAAATTGAATTTAAAAATAGCCTTCCGAGGCGCAGTCTCGGAATTTGACGAAACTAATTCCATTTGATCTGTAATATTGTATTATTATCGGATTTCAAATTTCATAGTAATTGGAGCAGTTGTGTGAGCGTACGATACATAAACGCGTTGAAATTTTCAACGAAAATTTAATTTAAATTTTATATGTCAATCTCACCAGCCGACTTCCTTTCATATCATGTTTCTCTTTTTAACAACAGCATGCAAACATCTTTTCCTTGTTCCCTTTCCAACTTATGTCACGCAATCTTCCTCAGAAATCTTCAACGCAAGCAGTTAAGAAAATTATGGCCGACACTATATTCATTCCTCTTCCTTTCCAATTTTTCAAACCAATGAAATAAATTGTAAATCTATGACCGCGGTAAACCTTCAAAGAAGAAAAAATCAACTATCGTTCACCCTATTTTTCCTCTCCTCGCGCGATTTGAAACTCGCGTTTGGGTTCGAACTAAGTCAGATCGCGTCTGGGCTTCGCCGTCGAGCAAGGGTGCAGAGTTCGATTTGGGGTTTATGCGAGTCACGAGTTCGAGGCGTCGATTTTGAGAGCGATGGCGTTCGAGCGGCGGCGAGGCTGAGCACAGTTGGGATGTCGTGATTTCTTCGAGCGCGAGCAAGGTGTGGGCAGTTAGGTAATCTGGGTTTGGGCAGCAGAGGTCGCGTGGGGTTCGTGGGTGGCTCCGTTAGCCTCGCAAGCTCGATGCTGTGCTCGAGTGTTTATGGATCGCTTTGGCGAGGCGATTATCAGTTTTTTTTCAAGCTTGAGGTATTCTTATGTATATCATATCGTAATTAATAAGTTTAATTACTGTGTTGATTTCGAAGGGAATATAAGTATGAATATGTACATATTACAGTAGGGTTTATATATATATATATATAAAGTTTGTATTTTTATAGATATATATATATAGATAAAGGTTTTTTTTATTTAACGGTAAGACAACACTTTGTTATTTTCCAATTCATACGATAAATAAGTACATTTGTTTGTACGGTAAACATAATTACTATTTGATTTACAGGAAAGAAATTTATAAATATAAATACATCTAGAAATGTATTATGGTAATTAGGTTGATGATTAACCTATTTAATGAATTGAATCACTAAAATATTTTTAATACTATTATTTGAATTAAACCATTAGTTGATTAGATTATTTTGAACATTTTAATCTAATGATAAAAACTATTCATTTAACTTGTTACCAGAGATTTAACAGTAAAGTAAAATTGGAATTTTATTAACCCAATGATTTAAAGTTTAAAATGAATATTAATGGAAATTGATTGTTCGATTTATTTCGAGTGGTAATAAACCGTAAATATTTATACAAGGTCTAAAATCGAGGAACAAGCTGGAATGGAAAAGAATGGAAATGGATTGCAAATAAAAGCAAAGGTGAGTTAATCTCACTCAGCAGAATTAAAATTAAATTTAAATGATTAAATTTAAATAATTGTTTGAATGGTTGAATTGATTGATGTGTTATAGTATGGTATATTCTGGAATTGGCATATTATATTGTGATAACATCTGTGGATGCAGGGAACAGGTTGGAGGGATCCAACTGGACCCCTCAATATTTATTATTTAATATTCTCTGTTGTGATTATTTGATCTTCTATGATGAATATATTGGAATATTGAATGTTATGATTTGATTGGATATATTTGGGTATAACGAATTACCAAAAATATATAAATTGGGTTTTGGAAAGAAAATAAAGGAAGTAAATTTGTAAATGAAATAATCTTAGAAAATTTAATAAATTAAGAATGAATTGAAAAAGAAATGGAAGTAGGTTAAATACTAATAAATAACTTCGAGTATGAAAAGAAAAGGATTTGAGTAAACAATAATTAATGAATTGTAAAATTATGTGATATTAATTTAAATGAATAAAGAATTATTTTAAAACTTAAAGTTTTAAATTTATCTAAAGGAGTAAGAAGTAAGTTGAGAAATCTAAATTGGTATTTCAATTAAAAGTATTTTGAATCATAATTAAGGAATAAAATATGAAACTAAAGGATTTTTGAATAACTGAAGTAAATTGGAAATCAATTTGGAAATTGATTTAAGTGTTTGAAATTGGATATTTGGAAGAATAAATTCGAGGTGGGAATTTATTAAAGGAATAAGAAAAATTGTTTAAAAATAAATAGTGATTTATTTTTAAAGGTTGTGAAGAGAAGTATATTTCTCTGGATAGCCAAGTACGTTTTAAGTAAATTTTTAAATATAAGATAAAAGTTTAATGTTGTTTTTCAAAAAAAGCATTTTTAGAAAATTTATTATTTTCGAATGTTTAAAATTCTAAAGTAATTTTTTTTTCAAATCTATTATTGTAATAATTATTTAAAGGTGACTTAGTATTTTGTTTTAAAAAGTGAAAGCCTAGTTTTATATTTATAAAGTAACATTATTTTCAAATATTCATATAGTATGTATTTTTAACAAATTATTGAAGTAGTTTTAACTTAAATATTTTAAAGTATATTTCAAAGTAAGCATTTTAAATTGTTTAAAATATCTAAAGTTTTGTGCTTGGTGATTTCAGAAGAAATAGAAAATATTTGGGAAATTTATTCAGAAAAGGAAGATAGTTTTGAAAACTGTTTTCAAAAGGGTATGAAAAGTGAAAATACATCTTGTGTAAAGATATTTTTGAGGTTAATAAATAATTTGGAAAATTATTTATTGTTGGATGGTTATTTGTGAGTATTAGTTGATAGTTAAATAACCGACTATCAATATTAGACAAATACGTTGATCGTTTCGAAGAGACCTGGATCGAGATTTATTTCTCCAAAACCACTTCGATCCGGTTTGCACGTTTCGTGGAAATGAGTTTGTATTTGAAGATGGAGCAGTGAAGTGCAAGGGATAGTCGCTACTAATCCTAAGGATATTTCCAAAATGGATGTAGTAGGAGTAGTGCCTTCGGTTCCGTTCGAATCCGGGACGGACTTGTATGCATGAATGCTTGCGAAACATCGTCAGGTGGACGATGGGTATTCTAAGGGATATGTTCTTAAAAAGGTAACGCTTAGCCTCAAGCCTCATCAAATGGGAATGACTGAAAATCAGGGGTTATGCGGCAAGGCTAGGTGGGTAGCACCCAAGCAGGGTGAGGTCATTCCTGTCTAGATGTCCCTTTTTTTCCGGCTTAGTGGGCGGTTGCTGATCCCGACCGTGGGGTGATCTCACTCGGGATTATCCAGTATGGGGTAGTCCCGATCTTGTGTTGCAGGGGAGCGGGCGTACTCCTCGGTACTGTGATCTAGGCCACGTACTGTGACAGGTGGTACCCCAGTGCCTAGCCATTAGTTGGAAATCCATTCTCCCTACGAGCCTTGTACGAGTTTTGTTTGTATTTCCCACTCTGTGGCTAGTAGCTGGAATTTAATAATGTAACAATTTTGGCTATTTTATAAGTATTTGTATATAGACCCTATTATAATATCAGAGGATTTCTATAAAAATTGTTTTAGCTATCGTAAGGTAAAAACCCGACATGTTTATTTATGGCGTGGTCTTACGAGATGCTTTTGTTTTCAAAGGACTTTTGAAACTCTAATAATCAATTGAGTGTGATTTTCTCATGCTGGTATTCCAGACTGACTCGGGTGTTATTTAACTGTAATGCTCGGGTCAGACCGAGTATTATAGGATACAGGATTTTGATGCTGTGGAGCTCAGGAGTCGAGCTGGATGATGATACGTACTCCCGTACTTGTTTATATATATATTCTGCTGTGCTGCGTAGTTGTGTATCCAGTTGTATGATATTGTTGAGCTATGATTGATGTACTCTGATGATGTAATATATAAACAGATATATTTGATTTGTGTAAAGATATGTTAATATCTATTATATTTTATTCCGCTGCGATGGTTAGATTCTGATGTTTTATTTTCTATTTCTCTCCTTCTACCTCTTCTTCTTTAACCAAATGGTTCGTATTTCTGTGCAACTTGAGTTGATTGTTGTAGAATAGTGTTGACTCAAGGGTTACGGATTTGCGGGCCGTTACAAAATCAATGGCTAGGAGCACTTCACACCTTTGTGGAGCGAACTTAGCTTTCCGAACATTAGTTCAACTACTATAAGAACCCCATGCATGGTCACTTCCAAGAGTTTGGTTAGGCCCCTATAGGAAAGGACCACAGGGTTGGTTAGGCCACCAGTGGAAGGTACCCAGGTTGGTTGGACGGCTAGTAGAGGGGATACCTGGTTGGAACCCATGATCTGCCACCTAAGCTCCCTGATATCAGTAGCTCCATGAGATGAGTAGCTTCAGTAGTCTTAGGAGCATCATCTTTTCTTATTATTCTTTTGTAATTCCTTGTAACTGTAAGAGAATTATATAGTAACAGAACTTCATAGTGGATGTAGACAGCTTGGCCAAACCACTTTGCAACTTTTGTCATTTACCTTTGAATACTCTTTTCCCTTCATTTTTCTATCATTAAGCCTAGTGGTTAGAAAGTAACATTTCTCTTCATAATGCATTATCATAACTCCAAGGTTAATGAATATCATCAACAATCCGTTAGTTGAATATTAAATATTTATTAGTTAGTGCTATCACTATTGTTGACCTCGAATACGTTCAACATGCTACTTGATCACAATGTCGGGTCAATAAGCAGTGTTAAAGTAATGGAAGTGAGTTAGTGCCGACACCAATGATGTCGACTCTTTTCAACGTTAGCATCGCATTTCACCTGTGCCGCTAATCACCCATATTGTTATATGGACTTGCATCATGAAGCAATGCCGAATGGAATCAACATTATATGTTATCAAATAAAGTAAGGATAACGAGCATGATCGACGATGCTCATTGATGATACCGCACTTCGTCAATTATTAAATGTTACCACATAATGATTACGAGAATCATAGTTGCCCAAGCTATACTGGATGAAGCTTCCTTTAATCAACATCGCGTCCCATTGATGTTGTGCCTTATCATTGCCTCCATCCACTTAATAATTAATATCGTGCACCATTGTCGTCGTAAGAAGTTTATGGCTGATGCTGCTCCAATAATGTTGCTCAAAGTTAATAAAGTTGTCACTAATTTTGCAACCATTCCATACTGCCCTTTCTTTATGATGTTAAATAATCATGTCACATCTCCATGATGTGGATTCAATACCAATGTCACCGCTCCTTAAAGTTGTCCTCCAAGTAGGACCACCTATCATTAAGGTTGCCAATGATCAAAGCCATTATTCTACAATTATGGTAGCTAACATTGTCAATGATTATAGAGGCTACATATGCAATGTTGATGGTGAACACCATCAATATCCATAGAAGCTATCAGTGCTGCAAACCCTTAATGCCACTTTCAACTGATGTTACCAGCATTCAATCAAGAGCGCCTCGGTGAATAAGGTTAATGGTGTCGAAAAACATCAGCATTCACAAGATCTATGGTCGACGTTCTGAAGAATGATATAGCTTCGTCGCACCGTAGCAGTTTCATTGCTTATTGACACCGAACACTACCAAAAGCAACACCAAAGCTTAACCATGCAATGTCGAAGCTAATGTCTTGTGACACTGTTGACCCTAAAGAACAGTGATACCGACGTAAAGTTGCAATGTCGCTTATCTACCCCTAAAAATATGACCCTAAGTATTAAAGGAGGGGCGCATTGTTCCTACCTTTCTTCTTATACTTTTCACTTTGTAACCCTGAATCAATTTGGTGATTTTGGTCGGTTTTAACACTCAAACTTCATACACATAAGGGACTGAATATTGAACTACGGCATAACATATTTGATGTAGTTCGTGACTTGCATTTGACTTGGCTTTGACTTTTGACTTGCATATCGACTTGGCTTGACTTGTATCTTGCGTATCGACTTTGTTCTTACATGACTTTCAACATGATCACAACCTTGTTATTCGATGCATAATTGAACTATTATGGATTAGACGTTGAACAAACTTTGTCCTAGCTACTTAGCCTAGGATTGCCTTAACTATCCCACAACCAAGACAGCTTTCCCTATATTTTTGGGGTAAACGAAGAAATTAGTTAGTAGTTAGAAATAATCAATTAACCATTTGAGTGTTTAAGAAAAATATTGTTTTAAGCAGTGAAAGATCATAACCTATTCTTATAATAAATATAACATTTATACACATTTGCCATTTTAATTGTGTACAAATTCAAGTTTAGGTTATATACACATTACCAATTTTATAGTCTTTAAATAATAAATAAGATCAAGTATACTTTGCCAATTTATAATGTACAAATGACAAATAAGGTCAAGTATAGTTTACCATTTTTATAGTGTATGGATAATAGATAAGTACACATTGCTAGTTTATCATATACATTTTAGTAATTGTAGCATTTTATGCATTTTACAATTTATTATGTACAATTAATAGTGGTAGTTATATACACATATGTCAATTTTATTGTGTGTACCATAGATTTTGGATAAGCATTGGAATTTAGAATATACACATACTATCTCAATAAACTAATTTGGCAGACAATTGGATATTTTAATAAAGGATTTAGTAAACGAAAATATAAGACACTATGCAAAGTGGCTGATAGGCTTTTAACATTTGACAATGTGGGTTGTCTAGATGTTCGTACCCAATCTACACTATACTTTTTACGACAATAAATCAGTAATGAATTAAATGTGTTGACATTATTACGAGTGCTAAAATCTCGTAAGCTACCCAAATGTTTCACTTTAGCATTAACATGAATTTAACATGGTGAATAAATATATAAGCTTAAGCAACAAGTATGGATGCCAATTTTTACTTTTTATGCACTATGGGTAAGCAATACGATGACTATGGTAATTGAATAAGTACGCACTTGAAAGTGATGACTATGGTCCATACTAGGATTTCAATGCGTGTGCCTTACTTATGTCAAAAATCTATTATACTGTTCTTACTAGCAAGATATTGTAGGGAATTACCCTTTTCTTCAATTAAGGCACTATGGTATTATCCTTTATATGTTGAGGCTTAGTTTATTTCCGCCTATTGATTATTTTTAGGTACTTACATGTTTATATAGTTATTTAACCATATGATCTTATATGGAGTTCGGGTACTGAGTATGATGAGATAAACTATATGTGATTAGAATTGCACCTAGTAGATCTTATAAGATTTGTTTGATCTAAGGGTACTTTGTGGTAAATTCTACTATAATACTAGAAAGGAAAATATCCATCTTATCTGCTGACCGCGTGATAGCACCTCGGATCTATGATGAGTTAGCCCTATCGTCATTAGTCAGACAATCGACTGCTCGAAATTCTGTAGGATTTGATATAGACATTGCTATGATTTTTAGTATTATTTAGGGCAATAAAGAGACTGTGTTTAGGGAACTCACCATTTGCGTAATTGAGTACTTTTATCCCATTTGTGTATCCAGCTTCTAGAATAGGTTTATAGATTTCCAATAAATATGATTTTGCACTAATTTTGAAAAAAGGGATTTTAGGAATTCTACAGAACACATTTGAAGTTGTTTTGAAATTGATTTTGAAAATATAAAGCAAATAAAATATCAAAATCCGAATGAATAAATGTGGAAACTAGAGATAATAAATGAGTGTTATGAGATGAGTGGGATAAACTAATGTGTCATGTGAAATTTACATATGTGCCCAGATAATTTGAATATGCATTAATAATATCTGCATCACTATTGTGCCAAATAGGACTAGAGTGGAATGTTAAGATACAATTACTCATGTTCTGTCTATGCTACTAAATGTGACTTATGCTACCTATATTGCATCAATATACTTATTGATGGATGGCGTATGATAATGGAAAGCACTTCAGTTTTAAAAAATCCATGTTGAGAGCATAGTCCACCTCTATATTCAAGGCATATTACATTAGGAACACATGTAGACAGGAGCTTTATAACTAGCATTGCTACTATTTACATTATGGTAATAATATGTTCTATATTGTTATTGTTAACTGGGTTTTTAATCTAGTAGAATTAAAAAACGAGTTAGAACATTCAGATTAAGCTAGAATGACTTAAAACTTGATAGGAAGGGCTAAAAGTACAAGACAAAGGAACCTTGGAAGTTTGACCCAAAAATATGCTAACACTTTGGATCGGTACCGATCCGAACCAATTGGATCGGTACCGGTCCAAAATATTGGCTTGTGGTTCCACTAAACCATTTATGGTTCCAATCTGAGTTTGAGAAGTAAAGATTTATCATATTCAGGCTATAGTTCATTCAAACCAATGGGTAAACCATCATCAAAACAAGTCAGCAAGACATGAAATTACATAAAGAGCCTCGCAAGAAAGTAGGGAAGCTAACTGCATAGAAGTTGTGCAAAAATTGCACAACTCTTTGTATCGATATTGATCCGATCAACTTGGATCAATACCGATCCAAAATGCTAGCTCAGAATCATTCCAAACTTTTCATGCTTCTTCCTATGGATAACTACAGGCTTTTGGTGCAATGGTTCCGAATCAAGTGATCTCTAAATCCTATAAACACCATCTTACCTTCAACAGAAAAGTGGTTCCTGTAATGATCTCTACTGAAGCTTTGCTATTCTTTCTTCACTCTTCTCCTCCCACAAAGCAGCCATTAAGAGGCAATTGAGATCCTCCCTTTGTCTTTAACAATGTGTGGCTTGATCTAACGTGAATAAAAAGAATCATATTATATTCCAAACTCTCTTGTAACGGTATTTGATCAATAAAAGCTATAAAGTGGACGTGGGCTTCATTAACAGCCGAACCACTATAAAATCTTCTTGTTGTTTTTACTATTTCTGCTCATTTTACATTTAATTTCTATAATATTGCTCTGTAAGAACAGGGCTGGTGCTTTCGCACTTAATTTAGGGTTTTGATCCATTTTTTGGGTTAACATTTTGGTGCTTCCACAGAAAGCCAAACTCAGGCTCAGATCTAGCTATCTACTTTGGATCAGATAGGTTTAGAAGTTAGCTCCTCAATCTTTTCTTAGAAGATATGCTGCTGAGAATCAATGGTACTAGGAAGAAAAGGAACTACTTCTGGAAGATCCATAGGAGCTGTGATAGCTGGAGAAGAAACCAAGATTCGGCAAGTTAAGGTCAACGATGCGAACAATCCATTAATTAGAGCAAATTTTGGAGCTAAATTGGAAGATCGGGTGCCAGGATCTTCTGTCCACCATGAAGTTGCTACTAGAAGCAAACTAAACAAGATAGTTAATGAAATCAATCAAAAGATGGAAAACAGTCAAAAGCTCTTATGGACAAACTAAATGCCATTCTAACCTTGCAATCACCGGCCATTCCTATGAACATGCCAGAACCTGCGGCTGCCACGGAGCAGGAAAATTCTTCGGTTTCTGGCCTAAATAAGTGAAAAGTAAGACAATAGCAAAAAGGAGTAGCAGTTGGAGCTGCAAGAATCATTATGGAAGGAAATGCAAGCACTACACCAAATACAATGCAACCCGCTACAAACTCGAATGTATGGGCGAAAACCCCTCACATAGCAGTCGATCTCTCTGACTCAGAAGACGGTGAGCAACTTGACAACAAAAAATTGGAATAAAATGCTACGCACTCAATAGAGGCAGGGAGGTCCGAACTGCCCTACAGTCCGCAAGCCAACGAAACTCCAAGGGAGTGGCTCTCCCGAAGATAGGAGAGCTTAGGCTTTAGCACACTTATCAAGACCATTTACAAACCCAAACACTTGGTATAGTCACTGACAGCCAACCCATGGATTACTGGACATCCGAGGTGTATATCGTGGATATGAACAAGCGCCTAATAGACGAAACTAAGGATAGAAGTGATGATGAATGGGGATTTTCTCTAAGTTGAACTCCATTCACTGATTACATTCTTAATGAACGGTGCCCTAAAAAGGTTACTCTGTCGACTATTCCATTGTACGATGGAACTAAAGATCTGAAACCCCACTTTTACAAGTAAAGTTAGTACATGGATGGGGCAAATACTTCGAATGTTGTTTGATGTAGGTGTTTTCCAATCTTCCTAGGGGGAATTACTCCCATGTGGTTCACCAAGCTCCCGTCAAAATCCATCACTACCTTCAATGAATTAGCAACTAAATTCCTTGATCAATTTATGCTTCATATGGTGCAACCAAAAGATGTAATGTCCTTATCCGGCCTATTCCAGTATCAAAATGAATCTTATAAATCTTTCATGAGTCAGTTCAACACCACAGTGACTGATGTTAGTAACTCAAACGAAGATATGGTCTTCATAGCCTTAGTCTGCCCTATCCATCCCGAAACTGAATTCGAAAAATGGATCAAAATGAAACGACCTACCACTAGGAAGGACTTTAACCGAAAGGTAAGCCAGTACTTGAGATTGGAAGAGGCAAAGGATCTAGAAGGAAAACCTGCTAACCTACAACCAACCAACGTTGGGTAGAATAGTATGGCGATGAACGAAGATGCAAATATCTTCGAGATGGATGCAAGAAACATAGGATAGGATGGGAATCAAAAAAGGTAGAATCAGAATTCGAACAAGCGAAACGGAATTAACGGGTAACTTAAAGGTTTAAGGCCCGAAGACTACACTCCACTCAATGATACTCTAGAGAACATCTACCTTACGACACAGGGGACGGAGGAGTACAGGAAGCCACCTAAAAAAGAAGTGACCTAATAGAAAACACGATCCAGAAAGTAATGCCACTTTCATGAAACATATGGTCACAACATGAATGGGTGCCGTCACTTGAAGAACTGATTTGGGAAAACAAGCTTCAGTAGTATGTGAGGAAATCACAAAATCCTGACCAGCATGTCTTTTATGACCCTAATTTTGACTAACAATATTTAGAACATTTAATTAGATAAATTAAATTAATTAATATATATAGGTAACGGATTGATATTTGTTAATTTAGAAGTAGCAATGCCTTAATGATTATGTTAGCAAAAGTGAATAAAAATAAGGAAATAAGAGGAATATGATAATGGTAAAATGGGAATAGCCTTTGTTACTATACCCTAAACCCTTCTATTCTTCATTACTCATTCATTTTAACTATCACAAACTAAATTAAGGGAACTCAGCTGGCTACCATTAAGAGGATTCAAGGAAAAGAAAAGCTAGGATTCAAGTAGAAAGCATAAGCAAATCAATCTAATGGTAAATTTCAACCTTCTTAACACAAACTTAAGGTGAATAATTAACTTACATCTCACTTTTGGTATTGACTTCGACTTCAAGTGAGATCCGAATTAATTTTGCAAGTAACATGTCATATTATTTTTGTTTAAATGAATATATATGTTTGTTGATAATTTATATTATTTTATATAGATTTGATGATAAGTTTAGACTGGTAAACCTATTAAAGGACATCCATATGATTTATGTTTTTGATATATGGTCAAAAACATTATTTTAGAAGTGGGTTTCAAGTTTCATAATTTCCATGGATTTATTATTGATTTTCTAAGAGTGAAAATAGAGAATTTCAGATTTAAATTGTTTAAGAGAATTAAACTATGTTTTTGGATTGGAAATTTATATATGTTAGAAAACATATTCAAAGTGAATTATTATGATTTTTATGAATTTTTCCTAAGTATTTTACTATGATCAAATTATTTAATTTAGAGGACTTAAATGTTTTATCTGCTTTGTTAAGGGGATTGGCTTGTTTGTTAAATGTTTCCAATTGTTATTTTTTAATTTAGTAGCCTTTTTAGAAAATAATCTTGATAAAAAAATTGGCAACGAATCATATTTTGATCAATTAGGCAAGTGGGGTGAAATGGAATTACTTTGACAGGCATAAAACCAGTTTTGTTTCGAATTACAACTACGCCACTTCTATTGCTAGCTTTCGTCGCCATGCCCAGTAGGCCTTTCGCACTTATTAAAAACCAATGCGCATGGTATCAAAGTATTGATATGTAATGTATTAGAGAAAGGTGGAAAGGACCGTGTCGAAGGTATGCTTTCGAAGGGATTGGAGTCATTTACTTACCTTTGTTTATAAAAGGTGCTTTCAAAGGGGTTGATTATAAGCTTTCAAATCAATTAACTTCCCTTTGTTTTAAAAATGAGCTTTCGGAAGAGTTGCCACTTTTGAACCTATTTGATACCTTGCTGCCGCATTCATACCTTTCCAACCAGTTAGAGGCCTTTTTTTTTAAATTACACATGAGGAAGGGAGGTGCCGCTCCCATATCTTTCGACATGGTCCAAGCCACTTACTTAAACTAAAATATACATGTGGAATTATGTTGCCGTCATCATAGTGCTTCCCAAAGAGTAGCTTTCGAATGTGTTCTCATTTACACTTTGTGTTTTGTTATGTTTTTAAAACATTGGTTTCGAAAGTAATACTTTTTATGGTTTTGAAGCTATATTTCCACAAGTTCTTACTTGGACCCAATGCTTTCGAAAGGTTTGTTTTAAGTATTTTGAAAGGTATTTTTTAATGGTTTTGAAAGAGCATTTCTAAGGCTTAAGTAATGATTTCGAAAGGGATTGTTTGAGGTCTTAAGAAATGGTTCCAAAAGGAAGGTTTTGGCTTTATAGCCTAACATTTTCTAAGTTAAAAGGGCTTTAACTTCTTTTAAAGGGATAGATAACCCTATGGATTTAGATTTTCATCAACATTGTTTTGTATAAAGCATGTATCATGGCATAAGTATTTTGAGTAAGCAAAGGATATAATTTCCTTGTTTTAAAAAGATATGATTTCAAGGGTATATCATTTTAAAAGTTGTTTTCAAGGAAATGAAATTTGAATATGGTGGCCAGCCCAGATATTTGCTAAAAAAACAATTCAGATATTAGAATACCATTAGGACTGGTATGGGGTCGTGTCATATACATTAGCTAGTAGCTCATAGCTAATATAAGTCCAACATTTCAATGTGTAGGGCTTTGTCATGGATGAGGCTAAAATGATGTTATAGTAGAAAGGAATACATTGAGAAAAGGTAGGTAATTGGTAAGCCCAGAAAACCATTAGGATTAGTCGACCCTAGGAGAAGTAGGTTGAGGACAGATCATCCAATATTGTATCTAACAGACATTAGAATATTTATTATGTCCAGTAGGCCGGTTAATAGTTAGCTAGATAAAACTATAATGTTTGAACAGATAGTCCATTTGATTACCTGATTTATATGTATGTATGTTATTACTATTATTGTTATAATCGGTTTGATTGCAAGATTTTGATTTGCAAAAAATATGCTTTTAAAAGAATACTAGTGAGGGGAAACACATTCAGCTAAGCGGCATGGTCTTACTTAATATTATTAAACCAAGATGTAATAGGATTATTCACACCAGGCTTTATGTCTGACTTCAAGTTTATGTTTTTCCCTTAAACTCTTGGGTGCTCAAAATTAAATTTGAGTAGATTGAAGAGTTAAGGACTTTTCAAGTTTAATAGGTTAGATGAATAAGCTTACGAAGACGTGCAGGAGGTAAAGCTAGGTGTGTAGTAGCTATTTACTATTATTTCTACTATGATATATTTATGACTGATATGTCTATCTAGTACTCTTATTATCCAATGGGGAACCTTCATGTGTCGCTCTTGGCTAATTTGTATTAATTATATTTGATCAAAACCTAGGAATCGTTTTGGGATTAAGCAATTGAATATGAAATATTAATTTCAAATGAAATCGAAAAGGATGTTTTTGAAATCTATGTTGATTTTATTTCATGTTCATGTGCTTTTGATATTATGGATACCATTAACATTACCGTATTTTGTCACCGGAAGTTAATATTATGGATGACTGCAAAATCTATAGCGCTTAGCATTGGGCCTCAAAGTAAGATGTTACACCGTAGCACTACAAGCTCCTTAAGACTGGAGAAATCAAGCCGGAATCAGTGAAGAGGGGTTCGGACGGACCAACCAGAGACTCATCATTGGAACATTATCCAAAGGACCTCAGTCCACGTAGAAGAGTTTAGGAGAAACGGAGTGATATGCAAGCTCACTAAGACACGCTCCAAAAGATTCATGCATCGTGATCGAAGATGGAACTCCTACCCAACAGAAGAGAACCTTGAACAATGACATAATATCCTGGGGTCGAGACACTGAAGGAATAGAAGCTCCGACCCTCGACCTCATGGTCATGACGGTAGTAATCAGACCAGCCATGGTCCTACAAGTATTGGTGGATAGTGGCAGCTCTTTGAATATCATATTCAAACACACATTTGGTTAAATGAAGATCAGTGTTAAGGACGTGTCCACTTGCTAAACAAAGATCCAAGGATTCATTGGTGAACCTAAATAACATATTGGAACAATCAGTTTACCTATAGAGCTCGGAGAACGTGACAGAAAAGTCATCCTCGTCCAAACCTTTATGATTTTAGATGAAATATCCGCCTACAATGCTTTCGTGGGTCAACGTGTTTTAGCTGATTTCAAGATTGCTTTAGCTAAGTGGTGTCTAACCATGAAATTTTCAATAGAGAACAGAGTTGGGCTGATCAAAGGATACCAAATTGCTGCTAGAGAATGCTACATCGCAGAACTATGCGAGTCTAGAAGAAAAGAAAAGGGGAAGAATATGGGAAGAACTCTCAACATTTGTGGACCTACCGAATAGAAGCTATAGTGACGTCCCTGGCTTGGGTACCATAGCCGATTTGATAAGGCTTTGGAACCTAGAAAGAAGAGTTCAGGGAAGCAAAGGGCTGCATTGGTAGAATTGACGGTGTCTGTCCCAGTTGATATGGATGACCCAACATGGGTCTTGAAAATTTGATCACATTCTGGAAATAAGATGCAACTAGAACTCATCAAATTTTTTTGCGTCAATCGGATGTATTCACTTGGACACATTCCATATGCAAGGTGTCATCGAAAATTGCATGCCATGCACTTAACATTGATCCCAAGTATATGCCAGTAAAGCAGAAAACGCGCAGCCTAGGACCCGAGCGACCCAAAGTGCTAAGAGATAGAAGTGGATAAATTAAATGGTGAATGGTTTATTCGCAACCTACCCCAAATGGGTATCCAAGTCAGTCCTAGTCAAGAAGTCCAATAGGAAATAGCGAACTTGTATTGACTACTCGGATCTAAACAAAGCTTGCTTAAAAGACAGCTTTCCTCTGCCTAGAATCAACCAACTTGTGGACGGGACATCTAGACCTGAACTGCTATCGTTTATGCATGCTTACTCGGGTTACAACCAGATCATGACGCATGAATCTGACTAAAAAAATACCAGTTTCATTATTAATCTGGGATTACACTGCTACACAGTGATGCCATTCGGCTTAAAGAATGATGGGGCAACCTACCAACGACTATTGAACACCATGTTCAATCATCAGATCAGGAAGGCTATGGAATTTTATGTAGACGATATGTTGGCTAAATCGTGCATAACTGCAAATCACTTAGACAACCTTGCCGAAATGTTTGAAATACTCTGCGAATATGGAATGAAACTCGATTCACTTAAATGTCACTTCGGGGTAGCCTCTGAAATGTTCTAAGATTCATTATAAGAGCCAAAGGCATCAAAGAAAATCCTAAAAAAATTACCTCTTTACGGGAAGTCGAGGCCCCGAGGAACAAGAAGGAGTTACAAAGCTTGAATAGAAAAGCTGCAGCACTTAGCCGGCTCATCTCAAAAGCAACCGACAAATGTATACCATTCTTTGATGCGCTAAAGAAGGAAAAGAAAAACTTCGAATGGAATCAAGCTTGTCAAACCACATTCGAAGAGATGCTACGCCATGGAAACCTCACCAATCCTGTCCAAGCTGGTAGAAGGAGAAGAATTATTTATATACTTAGTAGTCTTGCCCCATGCAATAGGTGTCGCGCTTGTACGAGAAGAAGCTAAATTCCAACGACCCGTTTATTACATTAGTAAAGGATTCACTGGAGCTGAGAAGAAAAATCCAAAATTGGAAAAATTAGCATATGCCTCTTGATCGCATCTAGAAAATTACGACCATACTTCCAGGCACACCCGATCAAAGTACTAACAGATCAACCCTTAAAGCAAGTGTTATACCGGCCCCAGACCTCCAGATGGCTTATCAAATGGAACATCGAATTGAGTCAATATGAAATTACTTAACATCCTCAAAGGCCGATCAATGGAAAGGCGCTGGTGGACTTCATTACTGAGTTTACGATATGAGATAATGAAGAAGAATTACTTTAAAAGTGGAAACACGTTGGAAGTTGTTCGTCGGTAGTGCATTTAAAACTTCTGCTCGGGGGACAGGAGGCTTGAAACTCCCGAAGGATATCCATATGCTATGCCTTATGCTTGGAAGTCCTTACAATAAATAATGAAGCAGAATAAAAAGCATTGATAGCCAGGCTGGAAGTTGTGAGGGAACTCGAGATAAAGTCCGCACACATCTATAGCAACTCTCAATTAGTCGTCTTCTAGGTGAAAGGTAAATACCAAGCCCAGGGAGAGAACCTCACCCCATATCTATCTAAAGTGCAAGAATTTCTGAATCACATCAAACATTACACCATAACTCATATCCCGATGGAATAAAACACGAAGGTGGACTATTTAGCTAAACTGGCCAGTTTCGAAGAAGCTCGATCATTAGGACTAGTCCCAGTTGAAACGCTAACTGCTCCAAGCATAAGCGAGATGGATATCTACTGGAACTTTCAGGGAAAAGAAGGACCAGAAACATGGATGACATAAATAAAGGATTACCTGCTTAGAGGAATACTCCCATAAGATAGGAACCAATAGAAAAAGCTCCTTCGAAAGGCACCGCTTTACATTGTACAAGATGGGATACTCTACCAAAGGGGATTCACTGCCCCCTTGTTGTGACCGACGATAAAGCTTGAAGAATCATCAAGGAAACTCATGAAGGCAACTGTGGAGATCACACCGAGGGGAAAACCCTTGCAAATAAAGTTCTCCGATATGGATAATTTTGGCCAACTGTAAACCGCGATGCAGTAGATTATGCTAGACGTGCAACCAATGCTAAAAATTTTCTAAGATCAAAAGAACTCCTTCAACATAACTAACATGGATGGTCAGCCTGTGGCCATTCACAATCCAGGAATCGATTTGATTGGTGTATTTCCAATAGTTAAAGGAGGAGCCAAATACGCTATCATAGCTATTGACTATTTCACCAAATAGGTCAAAGGGGAACCTCTGGCCACTATTACCATAAAAAATCTATTAGTTTTGTCATTAAAATCATTATTTGCAGGTTTGAAGTGCCATAAAAAATCATTACGGATAACGGGACTCAATTCGAAAGCCCTGAGTTCAAAGACTTTTGCAAACGCTTCTGAATCAAGAAAAGTTTTTCTGTTGTTGTACATCCATAGGCGAACAGGCAAGTGCAAGCAGTGAACAAGATCATCAGTTCCACTATCAAAAGATGGCTAACTAAAGCTAAAGGAAATTGAGTTGACGAACTTTCACTCCCGCTATAGACTTATAGGATAATGCATAAATCTACAACCAAGCACTCTCCATTTTCCCAAGCATATGGTTCAGAAGCAATGATCCCAGTCAAGCCATATTCCCGCTTTCATCAAAGGAAAAACTTTAATCAAAGGAAAAACTTCGATCAAAGGCAAAATGAGCAGCTCCTACTCGAGTCGCACTAATATGGTCGATGAGAAGAGGGAAGAAGCCGAGTTAAGGAGTGTTGCTCTCTAGAAAAGGGTTGCATAATAATTCAATTACAAAGTCCATAACCATACTTTCAAGGTGGGAGACCTTGTCCTCAAAAGGGTCTATGTTGTATTAGGAACATTTGGACCAAAATAGGAAGGGCCCTATGTGATGAGCCAAAAGCTAGGGGATGGCACATTCAAGCTAACAACCATTGATGGAACCTAAATTACCCAAACTTGAAACAACGGATTGTTACATCGTTACTTTATCTAAGACTATCTTATGTATTTCCTATTTTCCACAAATAAGATGTAACACCCCTAATTTTTGATAACATTATTTAGGAGATTTAATTAGATTAATTAAATAGAATAATTTAAATTTTAATTGATAAGAGGATTTATATTCGAATAAATACTTAAGGGGCCATGCTCAAATTAATTTATTTAAATGGGCTTAAGAGTGGATTAAGTCAATTAATTTACATAAGGGCATAAAAGGAATTAGTCGTACATAATCCCTTACCCTTATATATTATTGTTCCTACACCATTAAAGTTTCATTTTCCCTATTCATGTTCACAAAAACAAAACAAAAATGTAAAGAGGTGTCGACCATTACAAGGGGAAGAGAAGAGAAATCAAAGTAAAGCTAAGGATTAAAGCCACGTGAATAAATCTCAATCCAATCTCCTTATCATAATCCAGGTGAATAATAATTTGTACCATCTTTATTTTGTTTCATAATTATATGTTTTTGGATTTAAGATTAAATTCATTTTTATGATGATTTGGATGACAATATGCTTGAATTATAATTTCTTTGATTTAAACAAGATTGTTTAAATGAGATTTTATGCGGTTTTAGCGCAAAACCGATTGAAATTGATTTTTTAAATAGCATGGAAAAAATTTATATTATATAAAACATGATTTTTGAGTTGGGTTTTAATTTTGATAATTTTCCAAGCTATAGAAAGATTATAATGAATTTTCAAAGAAAAATATGGTTTATTGGATTTAGAAATTTATTTCAGAAATTAAATTAAGAAGTTGGGTCTAAAATTTTGACATGTAAGATAACATGATGAAAGTGAATTTCTATAATTTTTGGAGATTTTTTTAAGTGATTTACTATGGAAATAAAATTATTTTAGAAGAAGGAGTTATTTGCCATATTGATTTTTCTTAATGGAATGGCTTATTTGCTAAATTAATCTGAAATTAAGCGATAGTTATTTTGGTAAAGAATTTGAAAAGTTGAGGCAACCAATTATAAGTTTACACGTGGCAGGTTAGTTAGAAAGTGTTTGCTTTAATTGGTATTAAATCAAGTTTACCCAGAAAAGTGGTTTCCGCCTCTTTTAGAAGCATCTTTCGACTCCAACGCTTCCGTGCCATCTCATTCAAAATCCACCCAAGCCGAAACCAATGCACAAGGTATCACGTAGATGGTACGTAGTGGATTGAAGAAAGGCGGAAGGCTTGGCATCGAAGACACTGCTACTGATGGGGTTGATACCTTTGTTTTTAAAAGTTAAGCGCCTACCTTGTTTATTAAACCCTTCAAAGGTGTTGAAGTATATGTTCATTTGAAGGGGTTTCCATCTTATATTTTAAAGAATAAGCTTTTGAACAGGTTTCTTTACTAATAAAAAAATATTGCTTTCGAAAGTAAGGGTTTTAACCTAGTCGAAGCCATGCTTTCATTCTTTTGCCTTTCGCGTATATTGAAGTTATCAATGCCTACGAAGGGTAGTTTTGTTTTAAAGATGTTCTAAGCCGCTTTTTAAATGCTTTCGAAAGGGTCCAATGGTTTCGAAGGCAATGGCTTCGAAAGGGGTTTTCAATGCTATCCTTCAATGTTTTGTTTAAATGATTTGAAGCTTTCGAAAGGGATGGTGTCGACGCCATCAAGTTTTTCCCAATACTTTTATGTGTTAAAGAATGGTTTCGAAAGAGATATCTTCATTTATATTTACTTTGACCTAATTTTTTTTAAATATAAATCCAATGGTTTCGAAGGAGAGGTTTTCAATGGTTTTTGAAGGGATACTTCCAAAGGTTTTGAAAAAGGGACTTTCAAAGGTTTCAAAAAGGGTACTTTCAACGGTTTTGAAGCTATGCTTCTAAGAGATAATAAGTAACACTTTATTACATTTAAAAGGTTTCAAAAGGGAGGTTTTAAAATGTTTCGAAAGGTAGAAGCCTAATGTTTTGAAAAGAGATTTATATGCTCTCGAATGAGGTTATCCAATGAGGTCGAAAGCAAGGTTTTTAAGGTTTCGAAAGCCTTAATTTTTCAAAACAAATAACTCATTCTCATTTTAAAAGAAAATCATCGCATAAATAAATAAAGTGTTTTGAAAAGTTGTTTTTGAAAGAGCTTTCTTTGATTAAAAGGTTAAATGGATTAACCAAGTTATTTTTTATGCTTCTTCATATATGTATATATTCACATTGTAATGGACCCATGGCTGTATTTTGGGAAAGTGTAGAATAACCAGCTAGGTTGACCCAGTAGTAAATATAAATTAACTCCTAAATGAGTAGAATTGCATCCAGAAGTTCAGGAAGACAAGAATATATGATGCTAAAATATTAAAGAAAGATATTGGCAATGGCCAATGGTTCACGGTAAGCCCATGAAAACTGCGTATAGGAAAAGATATTGGCAGGAACCAATAGGTTCATAGTAAGCCTCTGAAAACTATGTATAATTGAAGATGTGGGAAAGATAGGTTCATAGTTAGCCTATGAAAACTATGATTTGATGTTGGCAAGGGCCAATTGGTATATAGTGAACCCATGAAAACTATATCCGGATTAAGATATTGACAAATGTCAATAGGTTCCTAGTTAGCCCATAAAAACTAGCATAAGAAGAAAAGATATTGGAGTTATCAACTAGTCAGCCCATGAAAACAAGGATAGGAGTACAGATATTGGAGTTACCAATAGGTTCTTAGTGATCCCATGAAAACTATGTAACTGGACAGGGAATCCATAATCATTTTACCAGTTAATAGTCAGCCTATGAAAACTATTAAGTTAATAGTATTCCTAGAAACTATAACTGAGACAGATAGTCAAAATGAATGGGGATGAGTAATCCAAAATTGATTCACTTGTTTTGCATAACATCATATCATATTTTTTTGAATTTTTTTGACCGTTGCGGATGTAGGAGAACAGTATATGATTTTATAAAGGTTTTAAGATACTAGTGTGGGGAAAACCCGTTCTTCTAAGTAGCATGGTCTCACTAGATATATAAATAGTTTGAGATGGTAGGTTATTATTCATACCAGGCTTTATGTCTGACTTGAAGTTTTTATTTTCCCCTTAAACTCTCGGGTGCTCAATTGATTTTGAGTAGTTTAAGGGTTAATATTTTCAGATTCTCTTTTTAACGAATAAAGCTTTCAGAGATGTGCAGGAGGCAAGCTAGTTAATAAGAGTTCTTTTTTATTCTGTTGGGTTTTGGTTGCAAAGGCAAATCTGCTATTGCCTTATTATATACTTTGATCATCCAATGGGGCATCGTTATATGTCGCTCTTGGCATATGTTATAATAAATATATTTTCTCTAAATGCAGTTAATGATTGTGGGATTATGCAATGAATTTGAAATTTTTTGAAATGAATGTGGATCTTGTTTGATGTTTTAAAATTTTTCCACATTCATGTGTTTCTGTGTATCAATGTATCTAACATTGTCATATTTGGTCACCGAGGATTAATAACTATGGTTGACTGTAGCATCCATAGCCATTAGTTTTAGACCGCCAAATAGGGGGATGTTACATAATTCATCCTGAAATACCGGGGGCATTGTAAATAGGCGGAACTTGCCCAACTTTTATAATAAAGTTGCTTTATTTCTATGGTCATCGCTTTTCCGGTCATCTTTCTCACCTCTAATCGGTAACTTTTCGGGATTGTCCCGTCCCAAGGTGATCTCGATCTCTGAAGCATGGCCACCAGTGGAACCTCCTTTCCCTTGTGCTTGTGTGTTCTGTGAGAACTCTTTGACGACCTCTTTTGTTCCTCAACCTTCTCTTTCTTCACTGCTACGATCTATTGCTCGGTCATTGGCTGCTCAGACACCACTTTCTCTAATTGGCTAGCTTGACCCACATGCTCCTATGTATTAGTAGTCGCCAACCCTTTCTTTTGAGAGATAGAGGGGTCATCCAAACCATGCAGACCTACAATTTTCTCGAATTACGAACCAAAATATGAGCCAGATGTAGAGAGGGCGGTTGATGAGGTCAGAATGGTGGAAGATCCATCATCGTCATGAGGAGGTAACTCAGCTAGAAGAGAGGGTTGATCTAAATATCAAAATAAAGGCCAATTATCTCGACGATTTCATCAGGTTTAAATTGGAAGTCTTCATACATGGGAGAGACAAGAAAATTATGTATTGTGGGGGTCTTTTTGTGCATCACAACTTCGAAGCCTTCGTCCTCACTCTCCTTTGCTGGCTGCACGATCATGGGAGAAGTACAAATGATACTCTCATCATACGTAGATGCGAAGATGGCTCACCCACGCCTGAAGGAAAATGCTTAGTAACAGCTTTAGCGATGGCTGTGATATTGGTGGCTTCTTATTCCCTCTCTAGTCTCAGTATTTTCTGGCCTTCCACTAAAGCTCGGTAGGATTCTTCACTCAAGTATGCCTGAACCAATTTTTCTTTGGGGTAACCACTAACCATGCCTTCAAATCGATCCAAAACCACTTCCCATACTACATCAAGCATGCGAGGGCACAGTATACCCAAGTAACCGAGGCTCCCCTAACGTAACATGGAATTAAAATAGAAGCCCAAAATAGTAGCATTCAAGCCTTCTATCTTCTTCGCGAAGGTTCCTTGAAGCTCTGAGAAGCTGGCTACCATGCTAGCCTTCTCTACCACCAACTGACTTTTCCTGGCATCCAAAGTTAAAATTTTCTAACGAAGAGAGGCAATTTCTTAGGCTTGTTTGGTGATGGTTTTATTCTCCGTCTCAACCAACGTCTAGCTTATCCTTAGTTTTCTCTTTTAAAGTTGTCTCATCAGTGTGGCACTTCTTTATTTCATCTCTAAATATGAGTGCATCCCGGTCGGTGGACTCCTTTAGCTCCTTAAACAAAGAAGCACTTTTACTTTCTCTCTTAAGGGCATCATCCCTCTCCTTCTTTGGCCTCTCAATCTTCACGTCATAATCCGCAAGCTGCTTCTCATACTCATCCTTTTTAGAATCGAATGAGAGAATTTCTTGCTAATTGTTTCGATTAATAGTGGAAAGCTGCATGCACAATTTCTTCCACCCCTCGGGTTGCTCAAAACCGCTTCGAATCACGTGGAGAAGGGGTGAATAAGATTCTATATGAACTATTTCAAATCGGCTTATTGAAAACAACCCCCATTAAGAAAAGTTGGCGAATGCAGCCTGCATGTGCGGGGGACTAGCGGGGCGAATGTAAGGTGCATGCCTAGAAATAGGGAGAGAGGCGTCACAGCAGCATGAGTGGAGGAGGTCATGAAACCAAAAGCAGAAATGGTTATTCCATTATAAGCAGGAAGCTGTGAAGTAGGTTCCTGTTGTTGGTTTCTTTTCAGCTTCTTTGATGAATCTTCCCGCTCAATCAGGCTCTTCTTCTTCTCATGCCACTTCCTCTATTATGGCCTTGATCTTTCTCAACATGGCAACACTCTTTCGCCTCCCTATCCTTTCTCCTCTTCCTTTCCTCACAAGTCACCCAGGATTCGTGATACGTGGAATAATGTCTCTACGAACGTTGAGAATCTAGTATTCAATCAAGATCATTATAAAATCCACGAGACATGATTCCGACAGCAAATGATAAAACAGCTTTATGGAAAGGGCATTTGGTGAACTAATACAGCCTAGACAATAAGGATAATATAAAATGTGTGATTCTAGTGAAGTGTGTGTTGTAGTTTGATGACCCCAGCAGAGTACACAAACTAGATCGACCGTAGACTAACGTCGGGACATTGATTACTAGAGGGATGATTTGAGCAAGCTAAAAAAGCAACCCTAGTGAAGTCGTCCATCAAGTTACCCATATTCACAAAATGTCGCTCATGTCTCCCAAGTCAATATCGACACATTCGGTAAGGAGCTGGCAGCAGGTTTACCCTTGGGAGAAGCTTCTTCAATATGTTCTTTCGAAGGAGATGTGGGAGTATGCTCAGGGCTCAACTCCAAGGCCTTGACACCTAAGTGGACATCACCCTCATTGGTGTGAATATCCCAATCTATTTATTCTTCATTTAGCGGGTGTCCCACACTGATATCTACTTCCTCCTTACCTTCAATCAACGGAGCCTTGCTCGTCCATTGAACAAACTCTTCTTCTTTCTCCTACGCTATCAATGACATTTTGGGCAAACTATCGACCTGAGTTGAACGTGACCTCTTTAGAAGCCTTCTTAGACCCGTCGGACGGGTCACTTTCTTCTTCCTCTTAATCATCATCATCTTCACCAGAATCATGGAAGGAGGAAACAAAATGGGTCCATGCTCTGAAGAGGGAAGGAGCGCTAACGAATCCAACAGACCTCCTAAAGTGTAAAAGCCCACATCAGCTAGGATTTTGTCTATGAGAAAGAACTTAATTGTGCACTCTTTAGCATCAACTGCCTTTAGGGCACTAACAACAGTGTTGGGAGTCAGATCCTTATTAATCTTTGGAAGAACTGCAGGGAATATGCAATCTTTAAGAAGACTTGTGACAATTAAAGGAAATTGCTACCATGGTGAAAGAGACTTACCCCCCATGATCCACAGACGGGTGAATCCCTTTGGACATATAGTGAAAAAGAACTGATTCTTGAATGAGGGAACCTTGAATGGAAAGATCAAGTATAAGTTTACGGATACATTGCACCTCAATATAAATGAGTGACGGGTTAGCCTCTCTCTTTTTAAATAAATGAAGATACTATACATCGTCAAAGCTAGGGGCAAGATTAAGTGTCTGCATGAATTGAACATATATGCATGTCAACATGGTGTACTCATTTGGAAGAATTTGGAATGGGGTCAACCCAATATTCTGAATTTTTGTTATTAAGAAATGATTGAATGGGTGCATTACACCATACATACACATATAGCGGTGGCAGGCCATATATCGAGAAGGTGGTCAATGAGCAAACTCCTCTCTCTATAGCAAAAGCACATCATCCTCTAGAATACCATATTACGAGTAGATGCTTCGCAACATCCTATGTGTAAGGATTGAAGAAGCTTTATCTAAAGGATGAAGCAAGACTTTGAAGTTAGGAGGAGTACGATCGACTACAGGGCCAACTGGAATCAGATGACCATATTGACCCGAAGTTATGGAAGTAGTAGTCCCGCTGGGATCGATGAAGACTCCGCTTAAGAAATTGATAATCTTCCATAAACTGATTTGTGCCAAGAAGATTTGCACATCATTATATATAAGAAAGCTTGTCGTTAAAACAGTCGGTGCACCAATTCTCTAAACAATAGACTCTAGCATAGTTGATACTTGAAATTCGAAAGATAATGGACGTGTACCAACCAATGATTAGATTCCAAGTATTAACTGCAGGTGTGTGTGATATATAATCTTAGTGAGAATAGGTCCGGCATCCTAAACACTATAGACAAACCATTCCATGTAGATAGCTCGCTCACACTAGAAAGAGCCTGTATAACCTGTTAATTTCTTTTCTTCTATACTGACCTGTACTGATCAATGATTGATAATGGATTTGTTGTCCAAAGAGACACGGAATGCTCTTTCTATTCTAGGTACACTAACCGTACAACGACAATACTTATCCAAAGCAAGCAACTATAGATTAATGGGTCTGAAACAGGAAAAGGATTCTCAGCATAAGTCGATTTTAGTTCTCTGAAAAGTGAATAACCTGAGTTTCATACAAGATGCTACCTAATCTATTATAACCTCCTAGTAAAACCAAAATCAATTCGCAAGGCATCGTACGGAGATTAACTGTGTAACTCGATGCAAGTTAATTCTGACTCTAGGATGAAGTTAACAAAACATGTCGAGCACCGGGGTAAAACCTAGCTTCGTTTGGTAAAGAATTAAGACCTGATTTATTATCTTCTTCCATAAAGTCATAATTAGCTTGAATCTTCTACCGTATCCATCACCAATACGATTTCATCACCAATCGCTGATAATGTGCCAAAATCCAAACCACCAACCTTTAAAATTAAGAAAAGTGATCTAATTTCTAATGCAAGATAATCCTAACAAGGGTATTGATGGATCGACAACACCTTGGAATTGAAGTCACGAAATTGTGACTAACTTAAGTCGACGGCAGCTCTAGAGAACGACGGTTGGAGGTGTTGGAAGCAAGGATCAATAGCGGTGGGTTTAGAGCGCATGAAGTGATTGGATTGGTAGGTTAGGGTTTGGACAAAGTTGGATCGGCTAAAAGGCAAGGATTTGGATTGAGTGAAAATTATATGAATTTGGGGGGTCGGCTCGTATAAAAGAAGGAAAGAAGATTGCCAAAAATAATAAGTACTTGGATCGGGGCCAATCCAATCCAATTAGATTAGTATCGATCCAAATTTACTTCTCCAAATAACTTGAAATCTTTACCGTACAACTTACTCAATGTTTGTATTCACCTTGGAAATTATCAAATCAAATCACTCCGTGATTATGAATAATGGAGATTCCCACTAAGGACTTAACAGTTAGCCGGTGAGTCATATGCAACTCTATAAGATGACCAGTTACGACGAATAAAACTCCTTGAAACTGAGATCCAAAGATAAACAATTCTAGAGCACACCTTATTTCAAACAAAAGCATGCTTTGGGGGGGCAAATGTTCACTATGTTTTTAACCCAGCAGAATTCAAAAGGAGTTAGAACATTCAGATTAAGCCAAAACGACTCGAAACTTGACCAGAAGGCCTAAAAGTATAAGACAAAGGAACCTTGAAAATTTGATCCGATAATACGCTAACACTTTGGATGGGTACCGATCCGGTCCAATTGGATCAGCACAAATCCAAAATATTGGCTTGCGGTTCCACCAAACCACTTGCATTATGTTTCTACCTCTCTACTAAGCCTAACTACAAATTTTGATAACAATTCAAGCATCCGAGTTCGAGAAGTAAAGACTTATCGGATTCAGGCTATAGATCAGTCAAACCCATAGGTGAACCATCATCAAAATGAGCCAACAAGCCATGAAATTATATAGAGAGCCTCGCAAGAAAGTAGGGAAGCCAATTGGATAGAAGTTGTGCAAAAATTACACAACTCTTTGGTCGGTACTGATCCGATCCAATTGAATCTGTACCGATCTAAAAAGTTAGCTCAGAATCATTCCGAACTTTTGGTGCTTCTTCCTATGGACAATTACAGGCTTTGGTGCAATGGTTCCAACTTAAGTGCTCTCTAAATCCTATAAATACATTCCTATCTTCAACATAAATGGGGTTCCTAACTTGATCTCTGCTGAAGCTCTGTTATTCTTTCTTGACTCTTCTTCTCCTACACAACAGCCATCAAGAGACAATTGAGATCCTCTCTTTTTCTCTAATAATGGTAGATTGATCAAACGTGAAGAAAAAGAATCATATTGTAATCCAAACTCTCTTGTAATAGTAGTTGATAAACAAAAGCTATAAAGTGGACATAGGCCTCATTAACAATCGAACCACTATAAAAATCTTCTTGTCTTTTTACTATTTCTGCTCATTTTACATTTATTTTCTATATTATTGCTTTGTAAGAATAAGGGTTGTACTTTCATATTTAATCCAGGGACTTGATCATTTTTGGGTTAACGGTTATTAGGTATGTGCTAACTTTAAGATGCAAGTGAAGAGCAGGAAACATACAGTATCGAGCTTTCTAACTCATTTAGTTTTATTTACTTGTAAGTTATGTTGATTATAATTATATATCATAGTATTAACTTTGTGATTATAGGTAACCCCTTTATATAGTTATCTTTAATTGTATTTTGTTAGTTAATAGAACAAGAACTATGTTAGGCTTGATCCTGTAATGGGTATGTAGTTAGTCGCATTGGTATTGTGACATAGTCTACTTTCCTTTATTTAATATCCTGTAGTTGTTTGTTTATTCACATAATGAGATTGCAGTATTAGTGAATATTAATTATATATTTGAAAAGAACATGCAGGAATACCATTATGACTATTACTAATGACTTTGTATCGCAAGATGATTATAGTATGACTTTTTAGTCGATAACTATACACCACTATAATATTTACATATATTATTGGCCATATGGTACATATCACATCTTATTCGATCAATTTATAACTAAATATTTATCTTATGGATATATTTTTCTGCTTATGGTAGTTGAATCATTTATTTTGATCGACATTTTGGTTTTCGATGCTTTAAACAGGGGTCGAAAATACTAGTCATCACAATTGGTATCGGATCATAGGTACTTTCTCTTACTTAGCGTAACCAGTTAGGTAACTTAGATTCAAGGATAGTTTTAGTGCTCATCAGGTTTAAAAGGGCTTAAGGTGGCAACGAGCAGTGAAAGCTTGATCATCTTGGTTAATATGAAGGTGCAGACGAAGTTCAATCAGAAGCTAAGGAGAAAGAATGACTACATTCATTTTAGGAAGATGAGATTAATAGCGATAATCTCAGGTGAAGCAATTGTCAAATATAGTGGCTCGGGTATGTTGAAACTTCAACCATGGAAGATGATTGTGGAGGAGTAACATCGAAGCCCCCATTTCTACTATCACTGAGCTCATCTCTGGCCGAAGAGGAGAATAGTGATGGTCCTATTGATTGAAAGGGGTGGAGGTGAAGTTAATAGGTAGTCAATGACGAAGGCAGAGGAGTTGCACCATGACATGTGGCATTAAGCTAGTCAAAAAGTACATAGCTTAGGTCATTTTTGGATGCAAAGCTGAATGATGGCTTTTGTTCATCGTTCAGCGATGCCTGGTGATGGCGGCAGTGAGGTATAGTGTGAGGCGAAGCTAAGATCGAGTTGAGTAAGGGAACATCGAGCTTGACAAGTTCGATATAGGGAGTTTCATTTTTAAGTTTGGGCTCAATACGAAGAAGATAGTGAAGCCATTCATCGCTTGTAGTATTGGACAAAAGTGAAAGAAGTCTTTATTTTTGGGTTTAGGAAATGTAAGTCGGAAACAAAAAAGAAGATGGACATTTTATAAATAAGACCCTGGGCTTCTAGTGATTATGGTGCATGTATATTTATTTATATATGAAGTTATAAAATTATCATTTAGCTCCTAAATCTTAAAAATATGTTAACTTCTACGCAGCTAGTCCTTTTGAGACCCGATTTGTATCAGTAGGATCATTATGAAATACATATCATTTTAGTATAAATTATTTACCCATTCTAAGAAGTTTGGAATTACGGGATAGAAATGATAATTGGTATATATAATCTCATAGTGATGACCTATCAATGCTGTTATGATGGTTAATAATTTAGTAAAATATATCCAGTGGGTCAGTATAATTAATATGTAAGGTTATCTTGATATTTGTAATAGAATTCTGCACATTCGTGTGGCTACCAGCATTTACAATAGTGATAGAGGTCTGCTACCATTATAGCAACCAGAAATTACAATTATTAGTAGATTATCTCTTAGTGAAAGTTCAATAATTATTGGTTAGATATATTTAATTAAAAATTGGGTATCTGATGAGAAAAACATTATTCTACTGAACAACTACAAGCTCATAACGTTTTTAAAGAATTTTCTTATTAATGTGCTTTAAATTAATTACTTAATTGAATATATCATAGTATTATAGTGTAAATAGGAATAGAACACTTTTCTACTGAACAAGATTGTCGAAATATGTAACAATTTACATAATTTCCTTTAGGGTACATTACTAATTCTTTCAACAACAATATTATATAGTATAGAGAAACAAATATTTAACTAAAAATAGACAATTCTTTTACTATTTAGAGTAGGATTTTGAATGGGGAAAACATAGGGCCTAGCCCACTTGGGAATCCATAACGTTTCCATTCTCATAAATTGTCATTTCATTTATTATAAAAGGAGAAAATCCACATTAATAGCTTCCTCTCTTTAAATCCACGTTTCATCAAAGTGGAAAGATTTAAAAGCTTAAAGAAGAAAAGCTAAGTCGCATCTCCACATTGTTAAAAAACTCAAGGTGAATAATATTACCATTCATCTATTTATTTAGATTTACATTTTTCTTTTATTATTGGAAATGTAATATTTTGAGACGACAATAATAAGATTATGGGTGTAAGGTTATTTTAATGCTTTTACGATTTCATATGTAAATTTATGAAGTTAAATGTGGACTTTTGTACTTAAAACCATGGCTATTGACCTCTAAAATGATTTGAAATTTCAGTATGCTGTTGTTAACATCAGAATGAAGATAGGTTTTAATTTCAAATTTTTTTGATTTAATACGAATCTTCTATAATTTTTTAAGTTGGAAAGGAATGTGATTTCAAAATTTAATTATTTAAAATACGAAAAATAATTATTTTCCCATGTAATTTTTATATAAGGTAAAAAATGGAGATTTAAGTTTGTCTAGAATTTCTCAAGGTTTTTCCCTTATTATTTTAACTTATTATGAATTAATTAAAAAAGGGGGAATTGAGGGATTAAGGTGACCAATTCTTAAAGAATCAATTGATACACTTTACTAAAAGAGAAATATTCTCTGAAATTTTTTCCCTTAAGAAATTAGTAAAAGAAGTGATTGCAATTGTAACATACATCATGATCTAGTCAAAAGTGATTATTGTGTAAATAAATAAAACGGTTCTAACTTTAATAATAAGTCTGCAATATGTTTTCAATAGTGTGGTTATGTTTTCGTTAACATACGTACACCACTTTTTCATTGGAAAGATAGAATTATGCTTCAATAATTATAGTCCCTAATAAATAAACTATGTTTTCATTAGCAATGTTTGCGCTAATCATGGTTCTAGTAGCAATATTCGTTAGTTGGCTTAAACCATGATTTTGTTAGCAGTGTCATTAACATACATGCTATGTTTTTGCTAGTATAGTTGGGGAATACTTACATTAGTTATATGCTATTTTTCCAATAACATGATTTGGTTCGTTAATCTATTTCGCATGGTTTTGATATTATATGACAATGACTCTATATATCATGGTTGTACTTTTGAAAGCCTTGATAATATATGTTTTTGGTAGAACTTATACATACTTCCATTTAACAGTGAGACATATTTTCGATAGCATTCAAGTACGATTTTGACAGCCTTTAAAGTCTAATTTTAATAACTACAAAGTTCATGTTCTATGGCCTTTTTAAGCATGTTTTCAATAATTTTCAAAGTGTATTTTTGATAACTTTACATGGTTTAGATGGATTTTAAAAGGAAGAAATTTAGAAGTGTGAAAGAATAAGAAAAAAGAAGAGAAAGTAGCGTAATGATATGAATAATTTTACATAAGTGATTAATTCGGTGCTAATAAAAGATATGTGCATTAATTATAATGTTAGAACATATTACTATTGAATGTTATTTTTGTGGTATTTTATATATTCATTTGCATAAGATGATTAATTATGTGCATTACCTATATCATATCGGTATACATATTTACGTAAAAATCAACTAATATTTATGACTCCGGGGATCTGATGGCCATTTGGGGTTTTTTAGGTAGTGGGAGCGATTAAGCATAAACCCTACATTAATAGAGTTGCATCGAGGGGATAGGGAAGTTTAAAAAAATGTTTGGATGTTAACACTTATCACGAATGATTTGTTCAATGCCTAGAGAATTAGGTTGAGTATTTTGGGGACTGGTGACAAGTAGGGCCTTACACTATGAACGATTATCCCTTCGATTACGTAGGCTAATGGTCTAAATGTGTTGGGATTTTCCAATGTTTAAGCTAAAGTTAGTGGTGCGCATTTTGATGGACTGAGTGGCGATGCTCGCTTGATTTTTTTTCCTTTTTCAAAAGGATATCTTAGTATCGTTATAGGTCAAAAGTGTTGGTTTCCTTCCTGGTTTAGTTTTGACTCAACCTTATAGGTTTTTATTTGGCATGTGAAATGTAGCGACCTGGGATTTCGAACCGTTCAAATCGACAAGCATCTACTCTTGTCAGACTTGAATTGCTCAAAACAACATATTACTAATTTATATTTGGCAAAACTTAGCATATACAGTAAATAAAATCAATCACAGAATCACAAACACAGAGTAATACAACAATAAGCAACAAAATAGATAAATAGTAGTTTATGAAGCTACTATATAAACATCAGAGTTAAAACAAAATACAAAAGATATCTCAAATACACAAAAGTTAGTAATACAAATTCCAATGACAAGTCTGAACAAACAACTGGAATAAACTAAAGTAATTGAAAAGCTGAATAGACAAAGGAAGATCTTCAAACAAAGCTCCAAACTCCAAAAGTGAGTCAAATGCTATGACACTCAGTCTGACCCGAGCATAAAGAAAAACACAAAACGCTCGAGTCAGGATTAACATTCTCATATCAGTAAATTCAACTCAAGTGAAATGTCAATTGAAATACAGTAACTTAAAGGATGTTTGGGATTCCCATCCTTTAAGGATCCGTTAAACTATCTACATACATAGTACAATACGCTACATATATAATGTCTATAGTAAAGTAAACTATTAAAATAGCATTAAGACATTACTCATATCCCCGTTAACACATTTTATATAATGTCATAGTCTATACTGTACTATAAACTCCAGCCGCAGGTGGGCTATCAGGGAGTATTCCATAGGTACGACACAAATCAAACTCGTAGTGAGCGCGATAAGACATGTGACCAGGCACGCGAGGCAATGCCCAAGGTAGGATTCTATCATTTTGCGGAATTGGACTAGTGGAAATGCATAGGAGCTACTACCGCCCACCTCGAGACACACTCCCATAATCAAAGGTACATCCAACCAAATCACAAAATAATAGAATGGTATTGTGACGACCCGGAATTTTCGAGCATTTAAAATCGGAATATTTAATTGATTTTAAATGTCAATATAGTGATTTTAACTTGAATTACAAATATCACTAATTATTTAATAACTAAATTATTGAATTAAATAATTTGAAGTTGAGATAAAGGTTGAATTTGGAGTTTTAAGCCTGTCGAAAATAATTTGAAGGCTTATAAGATTTATATTGATAATACTTAAGAGGATAGAAGTGTTGAAATCAAATTTTAAAATGGTTTATTAAGTTTTGAAATTTATATCGTTTAAGTTGAATTTTAAAATAGCCTTCCGAGGCACAGTCTCGGAATTTGACAAAACCTATTCCATTGGATCCGTAATAGTGTATTATTATCGGATTTCAAATTTCGTAGCATTTGGAGTTGTTATGCGAGCATACGATATATAAACGCGTTGATAATTTTCATCGAAAATTCAACTAAAATTTATATAAGTATATTCTCATATAAACAACCTTCACCAACCAACGTTCATTTACATCCTGTACTCCATCTTCCCTCTGAAGCTAATGCCTTCATTAAAAAAAAAATCTAGCCTTCTTCAAGAATTCACGCATTCAGTATAAAAAAAGGGGGGGTTGGTCGAAGCTTCACTTTCAAATCAGTAGGAAACAAAAAAAATAAGATCTCAGTTATCCTCATTCAAGTGAAAATCGAAAACCGAGATTTCATCTTTCAATTTCAATTAAATAGAATCGATCGGCTCGCGTCGATGTTCGATTTAATGGCCGCGGCTTGATCTAAAGCTCGGTTAAGGGTTGATATCTAATGCGTGTGCCGCGATGATGTCAGTGGAGTGAGGGGTGGTGCGACTCTGCCTGTTCGTCGATGACATCGAAGCGAAGGCGAGTAAATTGTTTTCGATTCGAGCTAGTGGAAGGAAGGGAGGTCGAGGCCGACGCGATGGTTTTGGAGCTAGGTTTTTCCTGTTGATGCTGCGATCGAGGCGCGATCATCCACGAGAGGGTACGGCAACGTTCGCGAGGTGGAAGGCTCGTGGGCAATCACGCTAGGATTCTGGTGATCCTGGTTTAGTAGTGAGGTTCGAATTTTCCTTTCCCCAGTTAATTCTGATTCCAATTTACATATATTTAATTTATGAAAAAAAAATATAAATAAACAAAATGAAACAATATGTATGTACAGAGAAAATTTATATTAAAGTATAACATAATTTTGTTTTAATATAAGGACAGATATATATATATATATATATATATACAAATTTATATTTAACAGTAAATAGTAGTAGGGTATACTTTATTTCTTCTATTTTTTTTGAAGTAAATTACATATCTGTATACACATTTGAGGAACAGAGATATATGCATAAATCATCAACTTACTGTTTAAGATATGGACTATGTACATGGATAGTATTTTGATTTACCAGGTTAGGGTGTTAAATTTTAAATTTTTGTTACTCAATAAATTATATATACAGGTCGAAAGTGTATATATAAAGTGAAGCAGAAAATAAAATAAAGATTTAATCTCAGTGAAGATTTTAAATGCAGTATATATATATATTATAAAGGTAGTTGTATTTAATAAAACTTATTTAATTATTTTTACAAGAGGTTATTTTATTCAATTCAGTTCTGAAAGTTAATTTTTAGTTAAATGTTTTATTAAAGAGAAATTAGTAAGCCTAAAGCCTTAGCTAATTAAGTTATTAAATGGTAAGTGATTTTTTTCAATTAGTTCAAATATTAATGTAAAAGAAAATTTATATATAACCAAATTAATAGTTAAAACCAAAGTATTAGGAATTAATTGATCGGTTAATCCGAATATTAATAAACTGTGAAATATTTGTACAAGGTTAAAAATTGAGAAGGAGGCAAGCTGGATTGGAATGGATGCTAATAAAATGAAATGGTGAGTTAATCTCACTCAGTTTAAATTTAAATTTAAATGATAAAATTTAAATAATTGTTTGGATGGTTGAATTGATCGATGTGAGATAGTAGGATATTTTGTAATTGGTATACTATATTGTGCTAACATCTGTGGATGCAGGGAAAACAGGTTGGAGGGATCCAACTGGACCCCTCAACTTTTATTTAAAGTATTTAATATTCTCTGTTCTGATTATTTGATATTCTATAATGAATTATGTGGAAGTATTGAATGCTATGGCTTGGTTGATATAATTGGGTATAATGAATTATTAAAAATATAAATTTGATTTTGGAAATGAAAATAAAAGAAGTGAAATTGCAAGTAAAATAATTATAGAGTAAATTCAAGAATAACTTGAAAAAAAGAAATAAAGTGACTTTAAATTTTAATAAATGAATCCTGAGAATGGAAAGGAAAATTTGAATAAACAGAAAATTAATGAAGTTAAAATGCAGTAATATTAATTTAAAAGAACAAACATTTATTTAGAACTTAAGATTTGAATTATTGAAAGAGTAAAGAAGAAATTGAAAAATAATAATAATAATAAAGACCATAACTACTGAATTTGGAAATGAACTGATAAGTAAAAGAATTTATTCCAAATAAAATAAATTGGAAATCAATTTGGGGAAATTGATTTAAGTGATTGAAGTTGGAATTTTCTCTGGATGGCCAAGTACATGTTCTAAAAGTAAATTTGCAAATATAAATCGAATGTTTTAAAGTTGTTTTTAAAGAAGCAAGTTTGTAAAGTTTATTATTTCTAATATTTAAAGTAAGTATTTTCTTTAATCTATTCTAGCAGTAATTATTAAGAAGTAACTTAGTATTTTGGTTTTAAAAGTAGAAATTTAGTTTTACATTTTTTTTAAGTAACCTTATTTTCAAATGTTTATATAGTATGTATTTTAGTAAATTATTAAAGTAGTCTCAACTTAAGTGTTTAAAGGTAAATTCCAAAGTAAGTATTTTTGTTTTATCTATTATCGTAATAATTATATAAAGAATGACTTGGTATTTGTTTAAAGCATTATTTCAAATTAAGTACTAAAGAAAGATTTTCTAAATTAAATATTAACCATACTTTACAATTAAAGTGTTTTGAAATTATTTTTAAAATCTAAAATTTTGTGCTTGGTGATTCTAGTGGAAATGAAATACTCGGAATTTATTCTGAGAAAAAGGAAGGTAGTTTGAAAACTGTTTTCAAAAGGATTTGAAAGTGAGAATATACCTTGTAAAGATATTTTGAGATAAATAAATAATTTGGGAAATTATTTATTGGTTGGATGGTTGTTTGTGAATATTAATTGATAGTTAAATCACCGACTATCAATATTGGCCAACTGCGTTGATCATTTTGAAGAGACCGGGATCGAGATTTATTTCTCGGAAACCACTTCGATCCGGTTTGTACGTTTCGAGAAAACGATTTTGGATTCGAAGATGGAGCAGTGAAGTGCAAGGGCTAGTCGCTACTAATCCTGAGGATATTTCCAAAATGGATGTAGTAGGAATAGTGCCTTCGCTTCCGTTCGAACCCGGGACGGACTTGTATGGATGAATGCTTGCGAAAACATCGTCGGGTGGACGATGGGCATTCTAAGGGATATATTCTAAAAAGGTAACGCTTAGCCTCAAGCCTCATCAAATGGGAATGACTAAAAATCAAGGGTTATGCAGCAAGGCTAGGTGGGTAGCACCCAAGCAGGGTGAGGTCATCCCTGTCTAGATGTCCCTTTTCATTTCGGCTTAGTGGGCGGTTGCTGATCCCAACCGCAGGGTGATCTCACTCGGGATTATCTAGTAAGGGGTAGTCCCGGCCTTGTGTTGCAGGTGAGCGGGCGTACTCCTCGGTACGGTAATCTAGGCCCCGTACTGTGACAGGTGGTACCCCAGTGCCTAGTCATTAGTAATCCACTCTCCCTACGAGCCTTGTACGAGTTTTGTTTGTATTACCCACTCTGTGGCTAGTAGCTGGAATTTAATAGATGTAACAATTTCGGCTATTTTATAAGTATTTGTATATAGACCCTATTATAATATCAGAGGATTTCTATAAAAATTCTTTTAGCGATCGTAAGGTAAAAACCCGACATGTTTGTTTGTGGCATGGTCTTACGAGATGCTTTCGTTTTCAAAGAATTTTTGAAACTTAAGAATCAATTGGGTGTGATTTTCTCACGCTGGTAATCCAGACTGACTCGGGTGTTATTTAACTGTAATGCTCGGGTCAGACCGAGTATTATAGGATACAGGATATGATGCTATGGAGCTCAGGAGGCGAGCTGGATGACGACACGTATTCTCGTACTTGTTTATATATATATTCCGTTGTGTTGAGTTGTTGAGTATCCATTTGTATGTTATTGATATTGCTGTTGAGCTGTGATTGATGTACTCTGATGATGTAATATATATAAACAGATATATTTGATTTGAGTAAAGATCATTTATTTTCTATTATATTTTATTCCGCTGCGATGGTTAGATTCTGTTGTTGTTTTCTATTTTCTTCTTCTACCTCTTCTTCTTTAACCCAAATGGTTCGTATATCTGTACAACTTGAGTTGATTGTTGTAGAATAGTGTTAACTCAAGGGGTATGGATTTGCGGGCTGTTACAGTGGTATCAGAGCATAGGTTGGTGATAACCTTGGCTCTGGTGGAAACTACTCATTTCAAATAGAGTCTATAGTACTCTAAAATGAGTCTGAGCGTATTAATAGATATGAGCGAATATTTGTTAGTGAATATAAATTGTTTTGATATTGTGTTGGTTGGTTTATTGAGTGGCATATGAACCTTCGTCGACACAGTCTGCACAACTGTATTGAAGGGGCTTCTAAACACTTGAATAGAACAATTGACACGGTATTGTTTTAAATGCGGGTAAATGAAATAATTTTACCCAAAAACATATTTTGATATAAAGAATAGTTTTTGAAAACTATTTAGCTAATATATGGTTGCTTGGATGTTAGAAATGATAATATTAAAGTATTATCATTGTTAAGAGAAAATTTAACTAGAAATTGAAATATAACTAAAATTTAAGGGAATAAATTCATTATAAAATGAAATTTATAAATATGAATTATAAATGAAAATGGTAAATTGTAATACAATCAAATGGAAATTTGTATAAGCATAAACTGTACGAACGAATTATAGTTAAAATTGATTTAAGAAGGATTTGGAAATTTAAAATCCCGAAGATTTGGAAATGTTTATCGAAGTGTTTTGGAGATAAATAATAGCATAGTTGTTTTGGAGATATTTCTGAATGGAAATCTGTTTTAAATGGATTTTGGAAAGTGGTATAGCATTGAAATCACTTGGATTATTGGAAAATAATTCTGATGATGACGGCCGCATCATCAATATTCATCTTTGAATTTCTAAGTGACGGATTGCTACCAAAATTGATTTGTTCAGAAAAGCTAGTTGATTTTGGAAATTTCAAAAGAAATTTGTTGGGAATAAGACCAGGATTGGTTTGACTTTTGAGAAGTGTGATTTTGAAATGTTGGAGATTTCAAAATAATTTGAAACCAAAGCTGGGTGTTTAAAAAAAATCCTGATAAGATAAGTTGTAAGCTTATAAATGGAAATGATTTTTAAATCAGGAAGAAATTTAAGCTTTGGACAATAGAATGTAAATCTAAAGTGAAAAGTTAAAATGAAATTAACTTGGATGGGAAATAAAAATTTGACTGGATTGAAATTAATTGAATAGGTTGAAAATAATATCCAGTTGTATTCGAATTAAGTTAAAAAATCGGATTGAGTTAAATAAATATGAGTTAAAATAAAATTGAATTGGAATTGAATTCTTACCTGGATAACTAGAAAATAAGTTGGATAGGAAATAAATTGGATAAGAATTAGATTGAAATAAATAAACCAGAATAATTTATAAAAGAATTAAAATGCGTGAATAAAATATGCTTGGGTTATAAAGAAGCACAAGGCTTGAGTAAAAATAAAAGAAGGATATATTCAAGCTTATGATGAATGGAATTGTATAAAACAATAAGTTGTAACCTATTAAATTGAAAATGGAATACAAAGCCCAAAATCAATATTTTGATGAATTGAAAAATGAAAAGAGAATCCAAACTTGAATTATAAAATAAATTTGAACTTAAGAAATTAAATGAAAAGATTTTGAGATTAAAAATCAAGTGTTGAATTTTGTCCAGGGGAAGAATTAATTAGATAATAAATTAGTAAATGTAATTGAATGGTGAGTTTATGATGAAGTTTGGAAATAAACTCAGTTATAAATTGAATTTGACTTAAATCGTTGATGAAGTGAAAGTAATTAAGAATGAGTTGAAAGGAAATAGAAGTAATATGAAAATAATAATAAATAACTTCGAGTATGAAAGAAAAGAGTTTAAATAAACAGTAATTAATGAATTGTAAAATTATGTGGTATTAATTTAAAGGAATTGAACTAACTTGAGACAATAAGAAAAATAGAATGTTTCAAGTTTAATAGAATGGTTTTAAATGAATATCGCAAATGAATAGATCATGAATAAAATTGAAATGGTTATTAAATGAAATAGCTTAGATTGTCTTTGAGCTAAATAAAATAGTTTGGAATAAACAAATATGGAATGGAATGTAAATGAATGGATTGTGAATAAAATTGAAATGGAATGTGTCGAGCTAAATAAATGGTTGTGAATGAATTAAAATAAAAAGGAAATTTAACTGGTAATGAAGATGAACCTAAATTGTTAATGGTTTTGAATGAACTGGTTTGGATAATAAAATGAAATGCAAATGAATGGATTCAAATCTGTAATGCAATGAAAATGAGAATATATGGATCGTGAATAAATTTAAAAATGGAATAGAGGTAAGTATAAATGGAGTTGAAATCCATTTAAATTGTTTATAAAACTCAAGTGCTTATTTATTCACATAGATCTCGTCAAATTACAAGGAATGAATTGTTATTGAATGTAAATGAAAGTTATTAAAATGCCATGGATGGATAGGAGTAAAATAAATTGATTTTGAGAATAATTGGATTAAATATGCATTCGGTTTGCTTAAAAATAAATTAAATGTAAGCGATTGAGTTTTAAACCATTCAAATTGAATGAAAATGGTTTATAAATAAACTGAAACAGTTGAATTAGTATGAAAATTGTACAAATTGCTTACGGAAAATGTTTGATGTGCATTTCTTTTAGAATTCATATGTTTTAACTATTGCAAATAAGTGAAATGTTGTTAAACTTCATTTATTTGGCACTTACATGTTTAAATTGAGTAAGTATAGGTACCTGGAAGCCGTATGGTTGGATTTGGGTTGCATTGACCGTTAAATAAATAAGCTGCTTGCTTAAAATGCTAAATAAGGTACGCCTACGCAATAAAAATAGGAAATATGAACTGTTTTGGTTTTTCCGACCGGGTGGGTCGATGTATATATATTTATCTCTTTTGTCAAATTGCAAAAGCTCCTCCGTACAAAGGGGACTCTGCCAAAAATTTTCAGAAATTTTGGGAGTTAGAAAATTTTTGAAATTTTTTGCAGAGTTAATAACAAAACGAATTTAAATTGGCAACTAAAATTAATTAGTAAATGAAACTAACTAAAGTAATGATATGAATTGGTTATAAATGAAAAATAAAATTTAAAATATTCAGAGTTGAATTCATATGGAATGGAGATAAATCAATCTGAATAGAAACAGATATAAACTAAGGTGGTAAGATGAAAATAAATATAAGAAGCATATAAAATGCTTATACTAACTTAGGTAAGCAATGATAAATTCTTAATTGGAAATTGATACTACTAATATATTTTAAGTCAATATTGGAATGAATAGATATTGGCATCTTGTAAGAAAGTTGATAAGATGTTTTGGGAATATTGTGATTGAATAATATTGTCAAACAGGATATGCAGGTAATATAAGGGAAAAGAGAATTGATTTTGATTTCAGAAGATAAATTTAAAATGCTCGACAAAAAGGTATGTATTTAAATTTGGTGTGAAATTTGATTGGCATTTGGATTGAGCCACTTGGCCTTTTGTTTTCTTTTTGGATTTGGGAGGCCGTAGAGCCATTTTGTAGTTGTACCGAACTAGCCGCGTAAAGGAGACGCTGGCGAAATTTTTCGAAAATTTAGGGAGTTAGAAAAATTTTGAGAAAATTTTGATAATTCAAATTTTAGTTTTGAATTATAATTTGAATAGTTTAACAAGTAGGTTATCTGAAAACTATAGAAGGTTTTGGAAAAGTTTGGGAAGTTAATAAGAATAATAATGGGTCTTTTATAAAAAGATAGTTGGTAAGTTGTCGAATTGTCAGAAACCGTTTGGTTTCGGGGAAAAAGTAAACGGGCATTGGACCATTCTTCCTAACTAGTAATTTCAGGGACGAAATTCTTTTACAGGGGAAGGAATGTGACGACCCGGAATTTTCGAGCATTTAAAATCGGAATATTTAATTGAATTTAAATATCCAATATAGTGATTTTAACTTGAATTACAAATATCACTAATTATTTAATAACTAAATTATTGAATTAAATAATTTGAAGTTGAGATAAAGGTTGAATCTGGAGTTTTAAGCCTGTCAAAAATAATTTGAAGGCTTATAAGATTTATATTGATAATACTTAAGAGGATAGAAGTGTTGAAATCAAATTTTAAAATGGTTTATTAAGTTTTGAAATTTATATCATTTAAGTTGAATTTTAAAATAGCCTTCCGAGGCACAGTCTCGGAATTTGACAAAACCTATTCCATTGGATCCGTAATAGTGTATTATTATCGGATTTCAAATTTCGTAGCATTTGGAGTTTTTATATGAGCGTATGATATATAAACGCGTTGATAATTTTCATCGAAAATTCAATTAAAATTTATATAAGTATATTCTCATATAAACAACCTTCACCAACCAACGTTCATTTACATCCTGTACTCCATCTTTCCTCTGAAGCTAATGCCTTCATTAAAAAAAAATCTAGCCTTCTTCAAGAATTCACGCATTCAGTATCAAAAAAAACGAGGGGGGTTGGTCGAAGCTTCACTTTCAAATCAGTAGGAAAAAAAATAAGATCTCAGTTATCCTCATTCAAGTGAAAATCGAAAATCGAGATTTCATTTTCATCTTTCAATTTCAATTAAATCGGATCGATCGGCTCGCGTCGATGTTCGATTTAATGGCCGCGGCTTGATCTAAAGCTCGGTTAAGGGTTGATATCTAATGCGTGTGCCGCAATGATGTCAGTGGAGTGAGGGGTGGTGCGACTCTGGCTGTTCGTCAATGACATCGAGGCGAAGGCGAGTAACTTGTTTTCGATTCGAGCTAGTGGAAGGAAGGGAGGTCGAGGCCGACGCGATGGTTTTGGAGCTAGGTTTTTCCTGTTGATGCTGCGATCGAGGCGCGATCATCCACGAGAGGGTACGGCAACGTTCGCGAGGTGGGAGGCTCGTGGGCAATCACGCTAGGGTTCTGGTGATCCTGGTTTAGTAGTGAGGTTCGAATTTTCTTTTCCCCGGTTAATTCTCATTCCAATTTACATATATTTAATTTGTGAAAAAAAATATATATAAATAAACAAAATAAAACAATATGTATGTACAGAGAAAATTTATATTAAAGTATAACATAATTTTGTATTAATATAAGCACGGATATATATATATATATATCAATATACAAATTTATATTTAACAGTAAATAATAGTAAGGTATACTTTATTTCTTCTATTTTTTTGAAGTAAATTACATATCTGTATACACATTTGAGGAACAGAGATATATGCATAAATCATCAACTTACTGTTTAAGATATGGACTATGTACATGGATAGTATTTTGATTTACCAGGTTATTTGAAAATAAATTTTTAAGGGTGTTAAATTTTAAATTTTTGTTACTCAATAAATTATATATACAGGTCGAAAGTGTATAAATAAAGTGAAGCAGAAAATAAAATAAAAATTTAATCTCAGTGAAGATTTTAAATGCAATATATATATATATATATATATATTATAAAGGTAGTTGTATTTAATAAAACTTATTTAATTATTTTTACAAGAGGTTATTTTATTCAATTCAGTTCTGAAAGTTAATTTTTAGTTAAATGCTTTATTAAAGAGAAATTAATAAGACTAAAGCCTTAGCTAATTAAGTTATTAAATGGTAAGTGACTTTTTTCAATTAGTTCAAATATTAATGTAAAAGAAAATTTATATATAACCAAATTAATAGTTAAAACCAAATTATTAGGAATTAATTGATCGGTTAATCCGAATATTAATAAACTGCGAAATTTTTGTACAAGGTTAAAAATTAAGAAGGAGGCAAGCTGGATTGGAATGGATGCTAATAAAATGAAATGGTGAGTTAATCTCACTCAGATTAAATTTAAATTTAAATGATAAAATTTAAATAATTGTTTGGATGGTTGAATTGATCGATGTGAGATAGTAGGATATTTTTTAATTGGTATACTATATTGTGCTAACATTTGTGGATGCAGGGAAAACAGGTTGGAGTGATCCAACTGGACCCCTCAACTTTTATTAAAATTATTTAATATTCTCTGTTCTGATTATTTGATATTCTATAATGAATTATGTGGAAGTATTGAATGCAATGGCTTGGTTGATATAATTGGGTATAATGAATTATTAAAAATATAAATTTGATTTTAGAAATGAAAATAAAAGAAGTGAAATTGCAAGTAAAATAATTATAAAGTAAATTCAAGAATAACTTTAAAAAAAGAAATAAAGTGACTTTAAATTTTAATAAATGAATCCTGAGAATGGAAAGGAAAATTTGAATAAATAGAAAATTAATGAAGTTAAAATGCTGTATTATTAATTTTAAAAGAACAAACATTTATTTAGAATTTAAGATTTGAATTATTGAAAGAGTAAAGAAGAAATTGAAAAATAATAATAATAATAAAGACCATAACTACTGAATTTGGAAATGAACTGATAAGTAAAAGAATTTATTCCAAATAAAATAAATTGGAAATCAATTTGGGGAAATTGATTTAAGTGATTGGAGTTGGAATTTTCTCTGGATGGCCAAGTACATGTTTTTAAAAGTAAATTTGCAAATATAAATCGAATGTTTTAAAGTTGTTTTTAAAGAAGCAAGTTTGTAAAGTTTATTATTTCTAATATTTAAAGTAAGTATTTTCTTTAATCTATTCTAGCAGTAATTATTAAGAAGTAACTTAGTATTTTTGTTTTAAAAGTGGAAATCTAGTTTTACATTTTTTTAAGTAACTTTGTTTTCAAATGTTTATATAGTATGTATTTTAGTAAATTATTAAAGTAGTCTTAACTTAAGTGTTTAAAGGTAAATTCCAAAGTAAGTATTTTTGTTTTATCTATTATCGCAATAATTATATAAAGAATGACTTGGTATTTGTTTAAAGAATTATTTCAAATTAAGTACTAAAGAAAGATTTTCTAGATTAAATATTAACCATACTTTACAATTAAAGTGTTTTGAAATTATTTTTAAAATCTAAAATCTTGTGCTTGGTGATTCTAGTGGAAATGAAATACTCGGAATTTATTCTGAGAAAAAGGAAGGTAGTTTGAAAACTGTTTTCAAAAGGATTTGAAAGTGAGAATATATCTTGTAAAGATATTTTGAGCCCAAATTATTTATTGGTTGGATGGTTATTTGTGAATATTAATTGATAGTTAAATCACCGACTATCAATATTGGCCAACTGCGTTGATCGTTTCGAAGAGACCGGGATCGAGATTTATTTCTCAAAAACCACTTCGATCCGGTTTGTATGTTTCGAGAAAACGATTTTGGATTCGAAGATGGAGCAGTGAAGTGCAAGGGCTAGTCGCTACTAATCCTGAGGATATTTCCAAAATGGATGTAGTAGGAATAGTGCCTTCGGTTCCGTTCGAACCCGGGACGGACTTGTATGGATGAATGCTTGCGAAAACATCGTCAGGTGGACGATGGGCATTCTAAGGGATATATTATAAAAAGGTAACGCTTAGCCTCAAGCCTCATCAAATGGGAATGACTGAAAATCAGGGGTTATGCAGCAAGGCTAGGTGGGTAGCACCCAAGCAGGGTGAGGTCATCCCTGTCTAGATGTCCCTTTTCATTTCGGCTTAGTGGGCGGTTGCTGATCCCAACCGCGGGGTGGTCTCACTCGGGATTATCCAGTAAGGGGTAGTCCCAGCCTTGTGTTGCAGGGGAGCGGGCGTACTCCTCGGTACGGTGATCTAGGCCTCGTACTGTGACAGGTGGTACCCCAGTGTCTAGTCATTAGTTGGAAATCCATTCTCCCTACGAGCCTTGTACGAGTTTTATTTGTATTACCCACTCTGTGGCTAGTAGCTGAAATTTAATAGATTTAACAATTTCGGTTATTTTATAAGTATTTGTATATAGACCCTATTATAATATCAGAGGATTTCTATAAAAATTGTTTTAGCTATCGTAAGGTAAAAACCCGATATGTTTATTTGTAGCGTGGTCTTGCAAGATGCTTTCGTTTTCAAATAATTTTTGAAACTGAAGAATCAATTGGGTGTGATTTTCTCACGCTGGTAATCCAGACTGACTCGAGTGTTATTTAACTGTAATGCTCGGGTCAGACCGAGTATTATAGGATACAGGATATGATGCTATGGAGCTCAGGAGGCGAGCTGGATGACGACACGTATTCTCGTACTTGTTTATATATATATTCCGCTGTGTTGAGTTGTTGAGTATCCATTTGTATGTTATTGATATTGCTGTTGAGCTGTGATTGATGTACTCTGATGATGTAATATATATAAACAGATATATTTGATTTGAGTAAAGATCATTTATTTTCTATTATATTTTATTCCGCTGCGATGGTTAGATTCTGTTGTTGTTTTCTATTTTCTTCTTCTACCTCTTCTTCTTTAACCCAAATGGTTCGTATATCTGTACAACTTGAGTTGATTGTTGTAGAATAGTGTTAACTCAAGGGGTACGGATTTGCGGGCTGTTACTGGTATTGAAGAAATGCGCCCGGTCAGAAGAATGACCTCACTTTGCCCGACGTGGCTCCTGTTTTAGCCACATCAAGATGACTCGCGGGAGTCAGGGCTGCGTTAATACCTCGTATGGAATCGTCGCCAAACCATCCTACTTCGTTCTGGAATCTCCACCATGTGCACAGTTGTTAAAGTGGTTTTCGGTATTGGCAGAGACTATGATCATTTCTGATGCCGTACTCTTTAACAAACATAAGCTCGTTTCACACCGTGGTCATTTTTATTTCAAAAGGTTTATACTTCATATCAAAATATCATATTCTTTTCAAATCCATATCACTTTTGAAATCATATACACTTTCAAATCGGTATTCACTTAAAAATCATATTTATTTCCCAATCTCAACCACAAAAATAGGTTAAACTATCATATCAAATATTCGCATTTAAATCCATTAAATCTAAATCATAACTCCAACTTAAATAGTTTAAATATTAAAATAGTTTATATTTTCAAATAGTTATAAATTAAAAATAGCTTATATATATTTAAAAATAAGTTATAAATTAAAATAGTTTATATATTAAAAAGAGTTTATGTACTAAATAAGTTTATATCAAAATTGTTCAAATTAGAATTATTTCCTCCAATTTCACAAATCAATTCAAATCAACTTTGGTCCCAAGATTCAATTTAAATCAATCTCAGTTTAACGATTTTAGTTAAAAAGGTTAAAGATTCAATTCAACTTTCATTAATCCGTTTTAATTTAGGTCAAATTTCAAATCCAGACTTGAATTACCATTTCAAATTCAATAAGTTTCAAAGTTTAAATATTAAAACATTTACAATATAAATTTCTTTTATATTCCATTAATCAACTTTAATCTTATTCAAATTTTAAAATTTTCACTTAATCATTTTAATATATTTATATAAAATTTCAAATTAAAAATTGAATTCAAAACTAAATACCTAACTTCAATTATATTTAATTCTAAAAAATTCGCTTTTAATAACATTTAAATAAAATTTCCAATTACACATTTAAATCAAATTAAATATTCAATTTCAATTTATTTAAATTGGAATATATTCATTTAATCACCTTTATTCAAATCAAGTTACAAAATCACATCCTTAAAATCTCAAATTCAATAAGTTTCAAATCAATTTTTAATTTTAAATCAATTCTTAAACAAATAAAATTTCAAACCAATTTCAATTTATCTTCCCAACCTTGATTTATTAAAGTTTTTCAAAATCTATTCTTAAAATATTAATATAAATTTTAAATAAGTATTCAAACATACTTTATACATATTGGTTAAATTAAATTTTATTAAATTAAAATTTTTACTAAATTAAATCTATTTTAAATCTTATTTTATATATACTTAAATTAAAAAAATTATAAGTAAAATTATATTTTCAAAACTAACTTATAAATTTAATTTTCCAAAACATAAAATTTTAAAAATATAAATCTACACATACATAAATAACATTTATATATTATATTTTAAAAATCAATATTTATTAAAACCCATATATTTCCTTTGAAAACTTTGGAAATCATTTCAAAATATAGACCAAAAGTGTTTGTATATAATTTTCTATCATATGGTCAAGTGATACGGAGTTTAACATTTCAATCTGCCATTCAAATATTTACGAGTATATATCATTTTAACCCGTATTCCCAAAATTCAAAATCATGAAAGTCGCTTGGGTTTATCATATCAACACATAAAGATTTTCTCCTAATCTATAAGATCATTCAGGTATGTATCATTTCAACCCATAGGGCATTCTAAACTAATAGGGAACTTGCAGAGTGAGAACAAATATTATAATAATATAACATATCAACAACGGGAATATATCATCAGTAACAAATTTAAGTATAATACAGGTTATAGTGTCATATGTCAGAGGTAAACAATTGCAGACAATGGCATATCATATTTAACAATTAAATAACTAGCAATTCAAATTTAATAGCATATTTCAATCGTCATTTCAGATGAATTAAATTTACTACATATATAAGAATGTTAATCATGAGTAATTGCTCACATTTCGAGGCTAAAGAAACAACTAGAACGGGGATGAGACATGGATACGGACATAAGCAAAGCAAAAAGCTGATGCAACCAATTTGGACAATGGCGAGACAAAAGCAAGATACAATGAACTGGATTTGATGAAGATCAATTATATAAGTAAACTTATGTATATAAACTATATATATATATTAAAATCAATACCAATTTTAACATATATTAAAATAAAATCTTTATAATATATATATTTGAAAAATCAAAATCTTCATATATATATATCAAAATCACATTTTAATTCAAACACAAATAAATAAATAAAAAATGAAAGTCTTCATACTGTGTTATACGGTACAAAATCAATATTTTTAGTATAATACGTATTAACTAAACATAATACATATTAAACATATTATATGTGTGTGTGTGTGTGTGTGTGTTCAAAAATAATTGTTTAATTTAAAACACATATTAGAATTTAACATAAAACCATTTCATTATACTTGAAAAACACTCAAGTATATTCTTATATATATAACTAACAGGTCGTCCATAACTTATATAAACCCATATATATACAGTGGATTATATATAGCTTAAATAACCTCATAAATATAAACTAACATATTATATAACTTACGTAAACTAACATATATAAAGTAGCATAATATATATGTAAACAGATTGGATCCGAAACACATACACGCATATTTAAACATAACATATTAAAGTTATAAAAAAATAGATTTCAAAATGTAAACATATTTATATACCTATATATCATTATTTTTAAATAGATACCCAACTGTAAATATGTAAATAACTTAGATATAAGCTACCCATACATATAAAATATTGTCATCATTAGATTTTGTATAATAGAACAGGAAAGCTAGGATTGCTCGATAATGAGAAACAAGGCATGGAAGCAAAGCGTGGAACTAGAGCAATATATATAAGCATGCCTTTTTTTAAGGAGGGGACGTGCATGAGTTGATAGCTTATGGAGAAACGGAGGTCTATGCTCGGTTGTGAGGCCAGGTGGGTGGAGATTCAGGTAGTGGGGAGTATGGCGCGGCCGTGTTGGAAGGGAGGTCGAACGGCAAGGAAAGGTCAGGTTTGGGTTGGGTTGCTCGGCATGAACGACAGAGGGGTAGAGGTAGGGTGGTGTAGGCGTGGGTGTTGGAGTTGTTTGTAGGGCTTCGGAGCAGTGGGCGGTGGCACAATCATGGAGACGAAAGGGGGTGGCATGGCTGTGTTCACGGGGTGGAGATGGTTTTCAAATGAAAAAGGAACAAGCAGCACTGGCGGGAGGATAGATGGTTTGCATGGCTTCTCTGTTCTAAAAGCAAACACATATATTGTTTATATTTTCAGAAGCAAGCTAGATTTGCATGGTAAGGAAGATGACAGGTCACCATCAAAAGCAAAGTGAAAAGCAAGCTACAGGAAAAAATATAATCTTTCTCTCTCTTTTTTATAAAAGAAGGCACGGCTATGGAGAAAAATGGCTGGCTTCAAAAATATGAAGGGATGTGTAATTATCAATGCAAAAGAGGAACCGCTCATACTATATTTATTATTTTATAATGTCGTGCACAGAACATGGAAGAAAATAAGGAAAAATAAAATGAAAGGACGAAGTTTATATATATTGAAACCAAAGAATGGTAACAGTCAAGCACGAATTCAGGGGATTATTAAAACAAAAGTCGATCCATTTTCAGGCGACGGGCTAAATAAATAGCCATATGGAAACCAAAAAGCTCAAATACGGATACCGATACAGCTGATCATTTTACTGATTTCGTCGTGTTCTGGATACTGAATTACACAAATGAATATATTACGTTGATCAACATGACGAGACGACCAAAATGGTATAATAATACTATCATCCTATTAAAAGTCGACATTTGCTGCCAAAAGTGCCGCTAATTCGCCAAAAATAAAATGAATGGGGTAATAGCAGTTTGAATTTAACGAAACGAATTGCGACGTCTTACTCAGAAAATGATCTACATTTTCATTATATAAAAATATTCAGATTTCAAAAATATTTTATTTTCATCAAATTTAACTAATTTAAATTTAAATAAAATTACACAACCAAAATAAACTTCTATATTCTCTAATGAAAATCTGACATTTGCTATGTCCAAATAGACGTATTACAAATATCAAATTTTCATTGTTAAATTTAATTATTTATTTTCAAGCAAAAATTCAGTTAGCTTACGTTATAAAAATCATTAAAATTTACGGGTCATTGCACTCTCCCCCACTCAAAACTTTTCATCCCTGAAAAGGAACGAGATGGGAGAATAGAGGTACCAAAAAGATAAGATAGATTTGAAATACATGGCATTATATACAATAATTAATTTAAAACCATATAAATTTCATTTTGAACATCTTATTACCTACATTTATATTGTATATTAATCGATTATATATTCTCATAAACATTTTAATTTTTGAATATTTCAGGCAAATTATAATGTTTAGAGTGCATTTGAGTATTATGCAAATAAGTTTTATCCCAGTTCAACTGTTTCAAGTTATTTCAATTCCATTTCTCATCTTAGAAATTCCAATTATTCAAAAAAATTGCTTCATTTTAGTAACTTAAAACCATCACTTAATATAGAACTTAAGAGTTAAATTTTCGGTTTCACTTCAAACCATTTTGAAATAATATATACATACATACATATATATATACATACATACATATATATATATTATATCGAATCAAATCCATATATATATATATATTATACATCAAGTCATACTCAAGAAATTCAAATCAAATCAATTTTAAAAAGCAAAATTATAGCAAAGCTACTAAGTTTCTCTCTACGTTGAGACTCGAAAATGAATGTCGATGATGTTGTAGTCATCACCGAAATTATTTTTCAATGACAAAAAATGAGAGTACTGACTTACTTCCTTTAAAATTCTTTGAAAACAATTTCTATTTGAAAATACTTTCAAATAATATATTTTCAAAACATTGAAAACAAAATTTAGAAAAGCACCGAAAATTAAATTCTCATATTCTTGATTTAAATTTGTTTTCAATTTTAAATCAAATTTATAAACCATGCTTAAAAATTTCAAAGAACAATAGTTAATGATTTGTAAGTGTTAACAAAGCAATAAATGATAACCTAGTATTATCATTTCTAACAACAATTCATTAACTATCTAATTTCAGAAAATTATACCTTTATATGTAAAATATAATCGTACATAAAAGTTTTTCGTTTGCCAACTTCGAAAACCATATTGCATCAGTTTGCTTTGTTCAAGTGTTTTGGAATTCTTATCAATAGCGTTGGCCAGGCGAATCGGTCGAAATCCAAAATTCAAACTTAGCAACACAAACAACACCATATAAAACATTTATATTAATTACAAATGATAGTATGATTCAATTACAATATAAACAACTCAAAATTCTTTCATAGGATGATTCAAGGATGGATTCAGAACAACGATGGATATTCAATTTAGAAGAAACTTATCAAAGAGAATTCTAACTAAGATAGGTAGGCTCCAAAGTGAGATAAGATAATAAGATTACAAAAGAGGAAAGAATGATAGACTTATATTAATATCAGCGGGTAAGAAAATTAAATTATAAAAGAGGGAAAATGATTGTCTATTAATCACGGATGGCCTTAACCGGGTCAAACGAGACTTAGAAAAGACGAGAACATCGTTAACGATAGTGAGACAAACTTGTTGAGAGCATCGCGGAATACGCGATTCAATGAGATCGACGAAGAAGGCAAAAACATTGGTTAATCCAAAGGGCATGACTAACCATTCATAGAAACCATTCATCCAAGAGGAAGGACAACGGTCGAGCTCCAAAAATAAAATCAATGCGCAATTCAAATTTCCCGCTTAGATGGGAGAGATATGACTTCACCAAAACATCCGGATAATCTCTAAATATCGGGGTGGAGTCAAGATTGCTAGGCTGAGAATCAAGCAGAAAGATGAAACTGCCTGCATAATCCTGAGGAAATTGATATTCGATTAGAAGGAAATTGCTTTGGTCGTCTACTAGAGTGACACTTCGGGCTTTGCAATAAAAAACAGCATCAAAACCGAGGACGTATGAACCTCCGGTTAATCGACGCTGGTTGTAAAGGAGTTTCACCCCATTACCGATTATGCTAAAGTTGGCGGGACCGCCAATTGGATTAGTTACAAGGGTGAAGTTACAAATCAAGGTGCAGGATGTGCTCAAATTTGTTATAGAGATCAAAAGAAATGAAGCTATGGGATGCTCCAGTATCAAAAGGATACGATCAGAACAAGACTAGAATGAATTCCAAAACAAAAGGGAAGTTCCATAATTCAAAGAAATCCAAATCAAGGAGGATTCTAACTAAGGATTTCAAGCTCGAACGAATGTGATTCTATAATTAATTATACTCATTCTAGGGTATTACTACCCTATCTTTAATGAATGTTTTACTCTATATGCTAAGTATGCCTAAACTAGAGCTCTAAAACCAACTGTAACGACCTCGGATTTTGAACCGTTCAAATCGAAAATCATCCACACATGTCAAACTTGAATTGCTCAAAACAATAGATTGTTAATTTATGTTTGGCATAACTTAGCATATACGGTAAATAAAATCAATCATAGAATCACAGACACAGAGTAATACAACTATAAGTAGCGGAATAGATAAATAGTAGCACAAGAAGCTACTATATAAACATCAGAGTTAAAACAAAATACAACAGATATCTCGAATACACAGAAGTTACTAATACAAATGCCAATGGCAACTTTGAACAAACAACTGGAATAAAGTGAAGTAACTGGAAAGATGAATAGACAAAGGCGGATCTTCAAGCAAAGCTCCAAATTCCAAAGGTGAGTCAAATGTTGTGGCACTCGGTTTGAACTGAGCATAAAGAAAAACACAAAACACTCGAGTCAGGATTAACATTCTTATATCAGTAAATTCAACTCAGGTGAAATTCAATTGAAATACAATAACTTAAAGGATGTTTGGGATTCCTATCCTTTAAGGATCCACTAAACTATCTACATACATAATACAATACGCTACATATATAATGTCTATAGTAAAGTAAACTATTAAAATAGCATTAAGGCGTTACCCTATCCCCCCTTAACACATTTTATATAATGTCATAGTCTATACAGTACTGTAAACTCCACCCGTAGGTGGGCTATCAGGGAGCACTCCATAGGTACGGTACAGACCAAATTCGTAGTGGGCGCTTAAGGCATGTGATAAGGCACGCGAGGCAATGCCTAGGGTAGGATTCTGCCATTTTGCAAATCCGAACTGGTGGAAACGCATAGCAGCTACTACCACCCACTTCAAGACATACTCCCATAATCAATGTGTACCCAATCAAATCACAAAGTAATAGAATGGTGTCAAAGAAATGTGTCCGATCGGAGGAATGACCTCACTTGGCCCGGCATGGCTCCTATTTTAGCCATAAAGCTGACTCGTGGGAATCAGGGCTGCGTTAATACCTCATATAGAATCATCGCCAAACCAACCTACTTCATTCTGTAATCTCAACCACATATACAGTTGTTAAAGTGGTTTTCGATATTGGCAGAGAGTATGACCAAATCTGATCCCGTACTCTTTAACAATCAAATGCTTGTTCCACACCGTGGTCAGTTTTATTTCAAATTTTATACTTCATATCAAAATATCATATTCTTTTCAAATTCATATCACTTTTGAAATCACATACACTTTCAAATCAGTATTCACTTAAAAATCATATTTATTTCCAAAATCTTAACCACAAAAGTAGGTTAAACCATCATATCAAATATTCGTATTTAAATCCGTTAAATCTAAATCATAACAACTCTGACTTAAATAGTTTAAATTTAAAAATACTTTATATTTTGAAATATTATAAATTAAAAATAGCTCAAATATTTAAAAATAAGTTATAAATTAAAATAGTTTATATATTAAAAAGAGTTTATATACTAAAATGTTTATATCAAAATAGTTCAAAATAGAATTGTTTTCTCCAATTTCACAAATCAATTCAAATTAGCTTTGGTTCCATGATTCAATTTAAATCAGTCTCAGTTCAACGATTTCAATTAAAAAGATTAAATATTCAATTCAACTTTCATTAATCCGTTTTAATTTAGGTCAAATTTCAAATCCATATTTGAACTACCATTTCAAATTCAGTAAGTTTCAAAGTTTAAAGATTCAAATATTTACAATATAAATTTCATTTATATTTCGATAATCAACTTTAATTTTATTCAAATTTGAAAATTTTCACTTAATCGTTTTAATATATTTATATAAAATTTCAAATTACAAATTTAAATCAAAATCAAATACCTAACTTCGATTATAATTAATTCTAAAAAAATTCACTTAATCACTTTAAAAACATTTAAATAAAATTTCCAATTACACATTTAAATCAAATTAAATATTCAATTTCAATTTATTTAAATTGGAATATATTTATTTAATCACCTTTACTCAAAATCAAGTTATAAAATCATATTTTTAAATTCTCAAATTCAATAAGTTCAAATCAATTTTAAATTAATTCTTAAACAAATACAATTTCAAACCAATTTCGGTTTATCTTCCCAACCTTAAATCTATTTTTAAAATATTAATATAAATTTTAAATAAGTATTTAAACATACTTTATACATATTAGTTAAATTAAATTTTATTAAATAAAATCTTTTATTAAATTAAATCTGTTTTAAATCTTATTTTATATATACTTAAAATAAAAAAATTATAAGTAAAGTTATATTTTCAAAACTAACTTATAAGTTTAATTTTTCAAAACATAAAATTTTAAAAATCTAAATCTACACATACATAAATAACATTTATATATTATATTTTGAAAAATCAATATTTCTTAAAACCAATATAAGTCCTTTCAAAACTTTAGAAATCATTTCAAAATATATACCAATGGTGTCCGTATATAATTTTCTATCCTATGGTCAAGTGATACGGATATTTATTATTTCAGTCCGCAATTCAAATATTTACAGATATATATCATTTCAACCCGTAATTCCAAAATTCAAAATCAATAAAAGTCGCTTAGGTTTGTCGTTTCAAACCATAACGATTTTCTCCTATCTATAAGATCGTTCGAGTATGTATCATTTTAACCCATAGGGAATTCTAAACTAATAGGGAACTTGAAGAGTGAGAAAAAAATATTATAATAATATAACATATCAACAGCAGGCATATGTCATCAGTAACAAATTTAAATATAATATATACAATAGGTTATGGTGCCACATGTCGCAAGTAAACAATTGCAGATAATGGCATATCATATTTAACAATCAAATAACTAGCAATTCAAATTTAATAGAATATTTCAATCGTCATTTCAGGTGAATTAAATTTACTACATATATAAGAATGTTAATCGTGGTGATTACTCACCTTTCGAGGCTAGAGAAATAATTGGAATGAGGAAGAGACATGGACATGCACAAGGATACAGACGGGAGCAAAGCAAAAAGTTGCTGTGATCAATTTGGATAGCAGCGATAGCAGCGAGACAAAAGCAATGCACGATGAACTGGATTTGATGAAAATCAATTATATGAGTAAACTTATATATATAAACTATATATATATTAAAATAAATACCAATTTTAACACATATTAAAATAAAATCTTTATAATATAAATATTTGAAAAATCAAAATCTTTATATATATATCAAAATCACATTTTAATTCGAACACAAATAAATAAATAAATAATGAAAATCTTCATACTATATTATATTGTAGAATCAATATTTTTAGTATAATACGTATTAACTAAACATAATACATATTATACATACACACACATATATATTCAAAAATCATTTTTTAATTTAAAACTCATATTAGAATTTAACATAAAACCATTTCATTATACTTGAAAACCACTCAAGTATATACTTATATGTATAACTAATAGATCGTCCATAATTTATATAAACCCATATGTATACAACAGATCATATATAGCTTAAATAACCCCATAAATATAAACCGACATATTACATAACTTACATAAATAACATATATAAACTAGCATTATATATATATATATATATATATATATAAACACAGTAAATTCAAAACACATACATTCATATTTAAACATAACATATTAAAGTTATAAAAAATAGGTTTCAAAATGTAAACATATTTATATAACTAAGTATCATTATTTTTAAAATAGATACCCAACTGTCAATATGTAAATAACTTGGGTATAAGCTACCCATACATATAAAATATTATCATCATTGGATTTTGTATAATAGAATAGGAGAGCTAGGATTGCTCGATAATGAGAAATAAGGCATGGAAGCAAAGCATGGAACCATAGCAATATATATCAGCATCTTTTTTTTAAAGGAGGGGACACACATGAGTTGATAGCTTATGGGGAGATGGAGGTCTATGCCCAGCTGTGAAGTCAGGCGGGTGGAGATTCAGGTTGGGGGTGCGTGTGGCGCAACCATGTTGGAAGGGAGGTCGAACGGCAAGGGAAGGCCGGTTTGGGTGTGGTTGCTTGGCATGAACGATGGAGGGGCAGAGGTAGGGTGGTGAAGGCGTGGGTGTTGGAGTGTTTGTAGGGCTTTGGAGCAGTGGGCGGTGGCACAAGCATGGAGAAGAATGGGGGTAGCATGGCTGTGTTCATGTGGTGGAGATGGGTTTTCAAATGAAAAAGGAACAAGCAGCATTGGTGGGAGGAAAGATGATTTCATGGCTTCTCAGATCTAAATGCAAACATATATATTGTTTATATTTTCAGAAGCAAGCAAGATTTGCACGTAAGGAAGATGACAGGTCACCGTCAAAAGGAAAGTGAAAAGCAAGCTATAAGAAAAAATATAAGCTTTTTCTCCTTTTTTTTTTTAATAAAAGGAGGCACAACTATGAAGAAAGAGTATCATGGCTTCAAAAATATGAAGGGACGTGTATTTATCAATGCAAAAGTGAAACTGCTCATACTATATTTATTATTTTATAATGCCGTGCATAGAACAGGGAGGAAAATGAGGAAAAAGAATGTGAAAGGACGAAGTTTATATATATTGAAACCGAAGAATGGTAACAGTCAAGCACGATTTTAGGGAATTATTAAAACAAAAGACTATTCATTTTCAGGCGACGGGTAAACAAATAGCTATATGGAAACCAAAAAACTCAAATACGAGTACCGATACAACTGATCATTTTACTGATTTCGCCACATGCCGAATGCCGAATTACACAGATGAATATATTGCGGAGATTAGCACGACGAGACGAACAAAATGGTACGCAAATACGATCATCCTATTAAAAGTCGACATTCGCTGCCAAAAGTGCTGCTAATTCGCCAAAAATAAAATAAACGAGGCAATAGCAGTTCGAATTTAGCGAAACAAATTGCGACGTCTTACTCAAAAAATAATTTACATTTTTATTATATAAAAAATATTCAAATTTCAAAAACATTTTATTTTCATCAAATTTAACTGATTTAAATTTAAATAACTTACACGATCAAAATAAACTTCCATATTCTCTAATGAAAATCTGACATTTTCTATGTTTAAATAGACGTATTACAAATATCAAAATTTCATCGTTAATTTAATTATTTATTTTCAAGCAAAAATTCATTTAAATTACGTTACATAAATAATTAAAATTTACGGGTTGTTACACGAAAACTAATAGGTTTGCAGTTATTATGGGGATAAATAAATTAGCATATTTTAGCCTTAATAAAGTATATAGTTGCGTAATGACCTGGAATTTTATGGCTTTGATATGTGAATATTTAATTTATTTTAAATGTTCATTTAATGGTTTTAAAAATTAAATCGTCGTATTTTAATTTATAAGTAGTGGTTGAAAATTAATTTTTGAATTTGGTTTACTAAAATAATTAGTTCAAAGAAAAATTGAAAATATGACCAGAAAACATTTTTCAAATTTTCAATTTTTCATCATCTTTATTTGTCAGAAATGTTGTAAACACTTTGATATAAATATACACACGTTTACAAATAATATAAGAATGGTTAAGGTTAATAATAATAATAATAATAATAAGGTAAATATATATTTTTACTTAAGTAAGTAAGAAAGGAGAGATATGACAGTTTTTCAATTTAATAAAAATAAAGAGAGAATGAAATGTCACCTTTCATATAACATCATAAGTACAAGGAAAAGGATTATTTGGTGGATAAAGGGGGGCTCCTTGTGCTAGCATGTGGAAGAGGAGGGAGGAGATGGATGTGGTGATGTGGCAAGTTTTGAGTGGAGGGTAGGTACTTAAGGGTTAATTTGGTTATTTCAAATTATATAAAAATAATTTTTAAATTTTCCCTCTCACTTCCATTTCATTTTTTGCTTTTAAAACTTTATCTTCCTCTTCTTAAGCTCCTAAAACTTTTTAATGGCTTCCGTTTTAAAAAATAAAATAAAAAACCATGACTTTTTCTACTTCTAAACTTCTTTGAAATCTTTTAAATGTCTATTCTTTTCTGCCTACACCACTCTTCCTTCAAAAGTTACAAAGTTTCAACCTTTAATTATGTTGTTTATTATGGTTGTAAATATTGGTTATTTGATGGATTATAGTGATGTTTTGGTTTGGTATATATGTGCTTGTATGTGATGTTGAATTTAGACTTGAAATTGAAGTCAAATGTAGAGAATTAGTTAGAAAATTATGATCTTGTTTGTGATTTGTTGTTATGACATGTAAATATGTATGATTATGTTCATGTATGGGCTGTATATGCTAAAGGAAGTTAGCATTTGTACTTGCATAAGTTACTTAGAGGTCCCTTTGTTTTAAATCGTGTTCACTTTTATTATTTACTAGAAAAGTTATAAAGTTTAAACTTTATTTCTAGTTTTCAAAACTTCATACTATGTTTTAAAAAGTAAATTAAAATAAAAAGTTTATAAAAGTATTAGACTAGGAAAACTAGTTCGAAGTAATGCTATCCATAGCGATAGTCAATATGGAAGCAGTTCGGGATACCACACTTTTTTTTCTAAACTAAAAGTGTTTTTATCTTAAATGTTTTTGAAAACCTTTTTCAGTCATAATTTAGGTATAAAAGGTAATTATTACTTAATTAAGTATGAGTTTTAATAATTATTTAATTAAGTAATTAAATAAAGATAATTAGTAATTAATTAGTAATTAAGTGAAGGTAATTAATATTAAGTATGATGATTTTAATTAATTAATTATGAGGGTTTTTAATCAATTATTAATTATTAATTTTTATTTAATTAAGGTTTAATTATTTAATTAATTATTAAGTAATTAGGATTTAATTATTAATTGCTAACAAAGTATGGTTTGATTGTTAACTAATTAATTAAGATTTAATTAAGACTAAATTAAGATCTAATTGGTGTTTTAATTAATATTTAATTATTATTAAATAAAGGTTTATTTTAAACTTTATCAATTTTATTTAAGGGTGGCTTTCTTTTATAAGTGGATGAGTTTAAAATTAGGGATTCTCTTTGTATGTGCCATTAAGTAGCCAAACAAATATGAATAAGTTATACTAAACCTTGACATTTGTTTAGAAGAATAAAACATCGTTCTTCTATAATCTAATTGGATAGAATATTGATGATATCTATTTAGCAAAATAAATCTCCGTTCTTCTATTGTATTGATTTGGACAGCGAATTGTATGCTAGTTAAATAATATTAGACAAGTGATGGATTAGCTAGTGATTGCTTATTTTCAAAATTTTGATTCTTGCTTGAGTATCTGAATTACAGGTAAAAAGGGAAGAAAGAGGAAGCTCATGTATTTGTAGGGGGAGATGAGTGTACTGGAATCGTTAGGTCGATTTTAAATGAACGGTTAAGATCGACGTAGAAAGACCAAAGGGTAAGAAAGGATGCCACCGATATTGTTGACTTGAAAAGCCAACGACTTCCCTAAACTAGGGGAAAATGTTACTACATAACTTTCGTTGAAGGAGATCTAAGTGCCACGACCTTGCATGTCACTGATGTGGTCTAGGAGATCGCTAGTGTTATAAATCTTATCGAAGGAGTTCGACATGCTATAACTCTGAATCAATATTATCAATGGCATATAACTAGCGAAGCACCTACACTAATGTCAAAGAGGCCAAGTACAATGGAGAGTGTTGAAGTGGTTGCAGCATGTTCCATTGAAGCCAAACCTTGTCTATATCAGACTGCACCAGCTCTTCGAAGGTGTTGCTATATAATAGCATCGAAGATCACCCAACAAAGACGTTAAAGATGCTCAAAGTTGTGCCTAACTTCACCGATAATCGCTCAGCAATTTGTTAACATACAAGCAACACCATCTTTAACAAGCTCTCCAAAGGTATTACATATGAAAGACATTAAAGGAATATAAGGCTATAATGTTCTCCATCGAACCCTACACTTCGTAGATGTACATAAACCACTCATCGAAGACATTATGCGAAGTCAAACGTCATCGATATCTATGAAGATCATCGAAGTCAACCCCGCCAAACATATTAACAAGGAGGTCGACACAACCAACACTGTGTAGTCATGCATAACGAAGTTAAACTTGTTGGAGACCTTGCAACAAAGAATTTAGCACTCTGCATTGACGAAGTAGACCCTACCGAAGACAATAGGTAGAGTGGTGGTCGTCTACCTCTATAAATACGACCCTAGAGCTACCATTTTAGGGACTGAATTTTTTCTCCTTTCATATTTTACATTGTAAACCTTAAATAAATTTAGGGATTTTAGAGCATATTGTGATTTGGAACATTGTATACATAGGATTTTGAATGTTGAACAAGGACATAGCATAGCATACTTGATTGTGACTTGAACAATTATTCGACTTCGAACTTGTACACGACTTTGAACTTGTACTTACCTTGCATATATGACTTCTACCATGATGACAACATTAATAATGATTATCAAAACTCTTACTACATTGTTAACTTTGATGAACCTCTTCAAGGCTTCTTCTTGATCAAACTCAATTATCCAAGCACATTCAGAGTTAGAAAATTTATTTGCTAACATTTGGCACTAGAAGGAGTGTCTGAACCTTAGACTTCGTTAAAACCTTAAGTAGGACTACCGTGATCTACATATCTAGGGCGTAAAAAACTTCCCTTTTCAAGCGTATCCCAATTCTAGCTGACCAACCTTAATCCCTAAAACAATGCTATTTGGTCTGCCTAGCGCTCTAAACAAGGATATTATGAAACTTGGATATTTAGACCAATCCATCAAATAACTAGTGATCTGCAAGTCCACGAAAAATAATTTTTGAGAATGAAGGCCCTACAGATCAAAAATGAAAAGAAACGAGCGGATCTTTACAATCCGTACAATTGGGTTATTAATCCATTCCATATTGGCCCTACTCCAATTTCCCTTTGGGAAGAGAGATCCCTAAGAAAGATAATTTTGTTTCTAAAGGTAAAAAGAGCCATTCAATTACATAGCAAGGGGACTATATTCGACAAAGGGATCACAACTGATTTTGACACATTTGCTTAGAAGTGGCACAGGGTCATGAGTTATTCATTGGCTCCAAGTGAGATTCAAAGTACCTTGAAGAGAAAATTAATCATTGAAAGTGAAATACCCGCACCAAGCAACAAAAGAATTAGACATCAGCCAAAAAGACTAGCCTTTAAATCGTAACTTCCAAAAGATTGCAATCTCACCACCTCTCTTAAGAATATCAACTTCTTGACCAAGGATAAGCTTAATTATTGGCCTTCACAAAAGAGAAGACCCAAGTTGGAAAGGAATCTTGAGGGATCATATTGCCACTACCATCTTACAAACGAGCATGATACTAATCAATGCAGAAGCCTAGAAGGAATGGTCATTGATTTCCTAAGACAGGGAAAGCTTGACAACTTTGTAAAAAGATTTAGATAAGTTTAGTAATAAAAGAAATTCTTCAAATGAGTGATTCTACATGGTTGAGGAGTAAGATTCTCCTAATGGAAAGCCTGAATCACTACCCAAGATGGTAGTAAGAGGCTAAAGTCTTTGTCTCCAGCTAACATAAGTCTAAACAGAGCACCTCCTAGAGGGAGAATGGAGTAAGCCTTCGGTACCGTCCGAAAGGGCCTGGTCAAAGCACCGACTAAACCTTCAGTCCCACCTACGTAGCCTGGCAGAAGAAAAAGCTCTTAACCCCATCATCAAAGGCCTGGTTAAGGCACCTTCTAGAGGGAGGCTAGAGTAATCCTTTGATCTTGTCCGAAAGGGCCTATCCAAAGTTTTTGCAAGCCTTCAACCTCTACATACTCAACCTGGTTGGACATCTCCTAGAGGAAGGACGGAGTAATCCATTAGTGCTATCATCAAAGGCCTCACAAAAGCACCAAACTAGTCTTCAGTGCTTGCCATTAAAGGCCATGCTAAACCGTCTCCTAGAGGGAGGTTAAGTATCTTTGGTCCTGCTTATGATAGTTAACCAAATGGAGGGGACATCAGACCTAATCCATCAACTAAAATAGTGAAAAGGGGTCCGAGCCAAAATAGTGCTCCCAAATCAATCAAAATTAGAGCCAAGTTGTGCTCTCAAATCTATCAAAATTTGAGCCAAAGAAGTACTTTTGAATCAATCGAAATATGGCCAAGTAGTGCTCTCAAGTCTAACAAAGTTTGAACCAACTAGTACTCTCAACCGATCAGTCTTCCAAGGAATCTAACGAAATCCAAGCCTAGTACTCTCAACCGATCAGTCTTCCAAGGAATCTAACGAAATCCAAGCCAAGTAGCACTTCAAATCTATCTAACCCCTAAGAAAAAAAGATCTTCAAATATTTCATTGCGAGATATAAGTTTCTGATTTTCTGCTATTATCGAATATAGATTTTTGATCTTCTATTATGTCATATACGGATTTCTGGTCTTCAATTATTCCAGAAGTGGATTTTTGACATTTAAAATGGAGGTTTACAATATTCTATAATATTACCAGATATAATATCATTTAAACAAAAATATCCATCATTAAACATTTATGTTGAGTTATAAAAGTTTCAATCAGTAGCAATCTCAATTTTACAAACAAGCAGAAAATAAGCTCAAAAAACTCTAAGTACGGAAAAGTGAAATACTAAGCATCATGCAATTTCAAGTCAGAATCAAATCCAGTTCTTGGTTGTATAGCCGAGGTAATATTCATTTAAATACAAATTATTTACAATTTGATATACTATTTACACAGTTGCAATCACCAGAGATAGATAAAAGAAAGAAAATCTCATTAACGTTGGTTCCTGTTATATCCCAGGATTCTGTGTTGATTTATCCAAATCCTTGGCAATTAAGGGATCAGTGATGGGACAAATGGACATGTCCACGAGCTCCTTGAGTTTCTTTTCACTTTAATGAACGATGCCTGCATCATTAATCGAGTTGATCTGCTCTTTTAGGGTATGACGAAAAGTCTTATTAGTTCCTCGTAAGGTTTGAATCGTACTCGTTAGCCTTTTGATCTCTTGATTAAGATCATACTTCTCGCGTTCGACTTTTTATACCTTATTTTCAAATTCATCGATGCGTAAGGATACATTTTCCTCCCATTTCTTGTTGAATACTTCATCATTTCGAATTTGACTTGATTAACACACTTAGAGATCTCTACATTACAAAAACCTAGGGGAGGGTTTAGCAATGAAGTAAACTCATGATAAGTCGAGGATGTGGATCTTGTTCTCTATCTCAGTGTAGGAGAGGGAAGGCTAGAATCACCTTCCTTATGATAAGTTCCAAAGATTGACACGATACTTGGCTTTTTATCAGTTCTAACTCGGGATCACTTATTTTTTGATGAAGCTTAGCTATTTCAATATCAGCTTTGACAGAGAAATTAGATCCCTGAGCTGTGTCCCTTCTCTTTTTCAGCAAATGAAGCTAGTTCTTTGTTTCTTTAAGTTTTTCCTCCATAAAAGTGGTCATTTCTTTATAAACACTAAAAGATTATTTTAATAGGAAATAGTTCTTATACCACTCTTGTGCCTCATGGTTATTTTGGAATTGTAAAGTCGAATCATCTTGGGATGATCGTTTTTCCTCCATATATGCAAAGAATCGATCTTTAACTTCAATAATTCACAAGGTGTCTAAAGAATCAAATTTATACGCTAACTGAGTATCCTATTAAAAATATCTATGAGGGCTACAAGTTGGAGATATGTTAGGATTTATTTATTTACTCTTAGGACTAACTAGTCGACATATATTATTACTTACTCTTAGGGCTAGGAGTCGATTTTTTTTATGTGATACGTTCTCATTAGGACGTATGGGTTCAAGAGTAATTATTATTATTACTCTCATTAGGACTCGTTTCATTGAGAGTATTTTTTTGTATCCTCTAAGACTAACTAGTCAAGTATCATTATCTACTCCTGGGGCTAAGCAATCGAGGATTTTTTTATATTGGAATTACTCTCATCAAGACTCCTACAATCGAGAAAACTAGTTATTACTCTCACTAGAACTTATATAATTGAGAGTATTAGTTGGAATCTACATCATAGGGCTCACGCCACTATAAAGAGCGTGTGAATTAGACCCACCAGAAAGGCTAATTATCCTTTTACCGGTCCTGATTGCAGGGTCGCGCCTCTGATCCATAAAGTCGCCTTATCATGTTTGTAAGCTTCTCTCGTTAGAGCCATTACCCCCGACGTCACTTAAGGACCATAATCTGTTACCAAGGGAAAGTAGGAATCGTTACCAATTCTCGATTTAGTCCGATGGTGTGTTTATGACATGTGATGGATACAAGTGTCACAATTCTAGGAGCAACTTAGGGACTGTAAGAAACATGCTGCGGTCATTAGCATTTTTTGGAGTTGTTCTATTGTAATTCTGTCTCTCGTCTGGATGACTTAGGTAGATCCATTCTATATGAGATATTTGATATTACCACCTCATTAGGGATGATGATTGTTTGACATTAGAGACTGGCTGCATGTCCGTTTGTCATTGAGTTAGCCTAACCCAAGACAGTTGCGTGTTGTCTACTTATGACATTAGAGACATTCTACGAACTTGCCGTCATTCTCTTATAAGATCCTATGGCTGAAAGATCCCCTTTTTTATGGTTTGTTATTTTTATCTCCTATGACCATTCAGTCGAGAGTTTTGCCTCTCTAAGGACAGGGGGTCGAGATATATAGTTTTATGCATTAAGTATTTGACTTGAGTGTTTATTGATTTTGAGTTTCCTTGGCATCTTTGAGGGCCTAACAGTCGGATGTTGTCACTTCCATTAGGACTATAGGTCGAGATAATTATTTCGATATTGCTTTTGGTATTTTGCATGAGTTTGCTTTTATTGGGATTTGTACTTCTTGCTATCCCGTAGGACTAACGGTTGGAAGGTTTTCCTTCCATTAGGATTGTAAGCCGAGATAGTGTTCTTAGATATTGATTTCTTTATTTGGTTTGGATATCATTTGATTTGGATTCCATATTTCCTGATTTATCTTTTATGGCTTAACAGTCTGAAGTTATTACTTCCATTAGGGTCGTAAGTCGAGATTTGATATTTTGATTGTTTATATGGGAATATGCCTTTCTTGATTTGAATTTAAAGGCTTAATAGTCGAAAATCTATACTTCCTTTTAGACTGCAGGTTAAGATTGATATTTTTGGGATGTTGACTCTTAGATTTGATTTAATTCAAGATTTATTCTTTTATTGTGGATTTATGTATACATTGCATGTTTATCCATGGTATTTTGAGATTTTTTATGTGTTTGGTGGTTTTCACCCGATTTATGGATTGTTATGATTCTCACTTATACGCATTGTATGGGTGATATTAAGAAGGCATGGTATATTCTTATGATATAAGATTGTGATTTCATTATGTCATATTTGTGTTTTTCTTGTCATTGCCATGCTTATTGTTATGCACCCACGTTGGATTTAGATATAATCTGGACCGTTTATTATTTATATAATACTCAGGTCAATCCGAGACATTACAGGTTTAGGGATAGATGGCGCGTATGTGGATGTCGAGTATAGATGGAGGTTAAGATAATGTTGTATATCACTATGTGTTATATTACCTCGTGATTATTTGTCAATATGTTGTATTGGATATACGTTGTATAGCTTTGAGATAGTGGGAGTTTGACCTATTTTATATCCTACTCATATTTATGTATATTTGTATTATATACGTTGTCGCTGCGTCATTGACTCCGTGTTCTCTATGATTTATTTTATATTGTGCATTATTCCATCCTGAGGCACACACATTTATTGCATTGTGTCAGTACTGCGATATATATATGTGTGTGTGAGTTATTTATTATTTTCAAGATATGTACCGGTATTAGCATAAGGGATTATTCATGTGTGTACCCAATATAGTCTCATTCTTCGAATTATCTGATAGTATTACATAGTAATACTCTTAGATAGCATGGACATAGAGGTAGGGTGTTACACTATCATACCTCATAACATAGGTTATAAAGCCAAAATCATAAAACCATTATATGTTGATAAAGCTCGGCATCCACATTATTGTTGAGGGTTATGCACCTCTTCATGAGAGAAAACATGTTAAAGAATCTGGTTTATAACTATAAGGCCAAAAGACCCAAACCCATTTACATCGTCTATAAGTTTGCCAAATACAAGCGACATCACTGAAGTATCTTACAATCAACGTCGAAACTAAAAGGGTCGGCATCATTATAGGTAATAAGGAAATAAGCGGCATCAGTGCCTTATAGGGTTGGCGACGTAATAGAATACATGCAGCGTTATTATCGCCTCATAGATCCGCTTTGAAAGTAATAGGGTCGGCGTCATCGCCTGTAGGAGTTAATATAGTAAAAATAGCGACAATACTACCTTATAGAGTCGACGTCATCATTGAAACCATGTGGCATTACAACGTCGAAGTTATTAATGTCGACTTTGATACTATCCTTTATACTTCAACCAAGGCCAATCCATTTCATATCAACCAAAGTTGATATCCTAAGCATCGCATTAGATTAACATCGAAGAACATTGGGGCGGCGCTATGAACCGTGGCATCAATATTTTCAGCATGGTAATGTCATCATTAATATAAAATTTGCAAATTTTCTCTTTAAAGTAATATCTTTTTACCAACTCCAGATTCTCGTCAAATTCTTATTGGATAATAATTTTCCTTACCAAAATCTTTTCAGAAAAGTATTATAGAACAGATTTATCATTTCCAAAATGGTTTGCACACCATAAATTTTATATTAATATTTTAGTATAATAATTAAGCCTTTCTAGCTCAAATAATTCATAAAAATCATAGACACATGGGAAAAATCCCTAAAATCATAAAAATTCAGACTTTATACATTCTTTAACATATAAAAATTTCGGGGCCAAAAATATTATTTAATTGCTTTTATAATTAACACCCGACATAAACCATTTTCTCCACTTAGAAAATTCATAATAAATTCATACTTTCTTTGAAAATTATGAAATTAGAAACATACTTATAAAATAATGTCTTTAACATCATATCCAAAATTTAAGCCTTAAGTATCAAAAACTAGGTTTTCAGACTCAAAACCTATTAGATAATTCCATAATAAATCCTATAATTCATCATTCAAGCATATAATCATCCAAAAAATTAAAACACGGCATAATACAAGCGAAATATTTCGTTTTATACTTAAAACTAAAAACAGTGGATAAAACTTAAGATGCATAACTATTATTCACCTTGATGGGTTAAAGAAGCTTGAGATTTGAATTTAGATTTGGCTTTTCCTTAGCTTTAATCTTGCTTCCTAACTTTTCTTTTTCCTTTTTGCTCCTAGAGATGGTCGGTGTTAGTTTTTAATTTTCATTTTTTATGAATGAAGTGAGGGAGGAATGAGAATGGAAAGGTTTATGTTAAGGAAATGTGCTCTTTTCCTATTTTATCCTCCTCGTAATCCTCCTTCTTAATTAATGTTAACCTTTTAGTTGATCAATTAAGGCTCGATCCATATTACTTATCAAATCTTAACCTCCTTATCTTTCAGCCTTATTTTTTTTAACTTATCTAACTAAATATCTTTAAATAATGTTAATCAAAATTCGAGGTGTTACAAACTCCCCTTCTTAAAGAATTTCATCGTCGAAATTATGATAAGGTGCACACATCAAAACATACAAGCATAGATGTAAAACATACCATCAAAAAATTCAGGATAAGTTCTCTAGTCCCGCCCTTTGTTGGACAGTCTCTCTCGTCGTCACTCTAATGGACTTTTACTAATCTAATTGTCTTGTTTTTTAGCTTCTTCTGATTCTTAGTTACAATATGAACTAGACGTCTAACTATAGTCATGTTCGATTCCACTACTAAATCTTCCGATGCAACCGGAGTGATAGTAGTCACTGGATCGCAGACGCACTTCATAAGATGAGAAATATGAAAAACATTGTGGACACCTGCCAAACTGCTTGGTAACCCTATCATATAAGCAATTTTCCTGATCCTTTCTATAATAGGAAATGGTCCAACAAACCTAGGTGCCAATTTTATTGACTTCCCAAATCATATTCCACCTTCCATTGGCAGTACTTTGATGAAAGCCTGATCTCCAACTGAGAAAGTCAAGTCTTTATGTCTCTTATCTGCATAATATTTCTTCCTAGACTGAGATTCCTTCATTCTAACTCGAATTAACACAATCTTTTGTGTGGCATCTCTCAATAAATTTAGACCAAGAATTAATCCATCTCCAATCTCTAACCAGCATATGGGTTGTTTACATGGTCTTCCATATAAAGCTTCAAATGGTGTCATCCCTGCTAGTCGGATAGTTATTGTTATAGGAAAATTCGACTAAGTATAGATGCTCTTCCCATGATCCTCTTAAATCTAACACACAAGCTCTTGACAAATCCTCCAAGACATTATTAACCTTTTCCGTTTGGCCATCTATCTGTGGATGGTAAGTGGTACTCATCTTGAGGTTCATATCTAAAACCTCTTGTAGACTCTTCCATAATTTGCTAGTAAATAGTGAATCTCTGTCATTGACTATACTATTAGGAATCCCATGCAGTCTTACTATATTGTTTATAAATAGCTTAGCTAAAATAGGTGTCATCCTTGTCGACTTAATGGGTATAAAGTGTGCACTCTTAGTCGGTATACCCATTACAACCTAGATATTTTCATTTCCTCTATTCGACCTTGGCAACCTGTATATGAGATCCATCGATATAGAATCTCATTTCCATACTAGTATATCCAAAGGCTGAAGCAATCACTAGGTTTCTGATGCTCGGCTTTCACTTGTTGACAATTCTAGCATTTCTTTACTCATAGGCCTACACCCCTTTTAATACCTTACCAGAAGAAACTCTTTTTTAGGACCTGGTACATCTTAGTCCCTCCCGATGAATGGTAAACTTTGACTGATGACAATCCCCAAGAACTTTTTTCCTTAGCTTACCAACATCTGGAAAACATATCCTCCCTTTCTTCCTTAACCATCCCTTATGATCAAGATAAAAATCCTTCAAATCCTCAAAGTTATTTCCACTTTCCAGCCTTCTAATTCTTTCAGCTAGCAATGGATCATCTCTTTGCTTAAAAGAAATCTTTTCGATCAGTACTGGTCGGACTCTAAGCAAGATAGCATTATAGTACTCTGACTAGAACTAGCTGTTGATCTTATCTTCATACTATAGGTAGTTTATGTTTCCAAATCCTTCTATTTGGCTAATATTGCTAATATTACGTTCTGATATTTTCTACTATGCCCATCTGCTACTTTATTGCCTTTTCCTGACGTATATTCCGTCCTTAAATCATAAGTAGTTGAAAACTCCAATCATCTCTGCTATCTCATTTTAACTTCTTTTGAGAGAATAAATATCTTAAAGACTTGTGATCCATATACAATTTAAATCGTTCCCCCAAAAGATAATGTTTTCACACTTTTAAAGCAAAAATTACCGCAACCAACTCTAAATCATGAGTCAGATATCTAACTTCATGCGGTCTGATTTGTGAGAAGCATTGGCAATCACTTTACCCCTTTGCATTAACACGGCTTCTAATTATATTTCGCACTCATCGATATACACTACCAAATTTTGATTTCCATTCGGGAAACTAACACAGGGGCATTGGTTAGTAAATATTTCAACTTCTGGAATGCCTCCTCACGTTTATCGGTCCAAACATACTTCGTGTCCTTCCTTATCAACTTAGTTATCGGTGCTACTATAGGGGAGAAATCTTTGATAAATCTCTGGTAGTAGCCAATTAACCTAAGAAAACCCTTTATCTCATTCACTGTCTCGGGTCTCTTCCAATTATTAACTGATTCCATTTTAGCTGGATCTACTGACAACCTTTCTTCTGAGACTACATAACTAAGAAACTTTACTTCTTTCTACCAAATATGACATTATAAAATTTTCCCTTTCGGTTGATGCTACCTTAACGTCTCAAGCACTATTATAAGGTGAGTCTCATGATCTTATTGATTCCTAGAATATATCAAAATGTCATCTATAAATACTAACATGAATCTATCCAAATGCTCTCGGAATATTTGTTACATCAAATCTGTGAAGAAAGTTGGTGCATTAGTCAGTCTGAATGACATTACTAACCACTCGTATGAACCATATCTTGTTCTCAACACTGTCAATAGAATACTACCTTCCACTACCCTCAATTGATGAAATCTTATCGCCAAATCCAATTAAGAAAATACTTTGACTCCACTCAGTTGATCAAACAAATCATCAATTCTCGGTAAAGGATATCTGTTCTTCACAGTCTTCTCATTCAAGTTTCTATAATTGATGCATAATCTTAACGACCAATCCGGTTTCTTCATGAATATCACAGCCGCTCCCTAAGGCGAACTGCTTGGTCTACTAAAACTTTTCCCTTCTAAGTCCTCCAGCTGCACCTTTAACTCCATTTCGGTAGGTGTCATTCTACTAGGCGGTCTACTTACAGGTTCAGCTCCAAGTACAAGATCTATTTGAAACTCAATAGCTTGTTTCCTCAGTAACCTTGTCACTAGCTCAAAGACACTAGTGAATTCTCTAACGATAAAAATTCGATTCAAATTAAATTCTTCCTCCATTGCACCCAACAAAGCACAAACATCAAAATTCGAGTCCTCTACTAAGTATATAATTTGGTCGCTACTGTCAGGATGTCTTAGTGATATTTCACTATCTTGGAAAAATATTATAGCATCGTATTTACTTAACCAATCCATAACCAAAATAATCTCAAACCCTATAAAATCAATCATATGCAAATTGCTGGCAAATATATGACCTAAAAATTCAAACTCTAACTGGTCACATCTCTTCCCCAGAGTTGCATACCCTCCTATTGGATACACAATTCTTAAGAAAGTAACTAGGTATGATAGTCTAAACTTAGCCTATCTACCAAGTAATGAGAAATAAAAGAATGTGATGCACTAGTATCGAACAATACTATAACAGGTTAACCATGAACCAAAAGCGTACCTCCCATCATAGCTTTCCTTTCTCCTATACTATAAGTCTCAAGGTAGATGGTTCCAAGGCAAACACTTTCCCTTTCTCACCCTTGGTTGGTTCCTTGCATTGATTCTTATAATGTCCAATTTAGTCACAGTTGAAGCACTTAATGTTCTTCCTTCCAATAATGGTCTTTCCATCTCTAGAACGGCATTTGTTCGCAAAATGCCCTATCTTGTTGCGCTTGTAGAAAATGACCTTGGCTTTTCCTTTCTTAGCAACTCTGCCCTTTTAAGCTCTCTTTTTCTGAAAGAACTTTCTTTTCTGACTTTGTCCACTCTGAGTCTCCATTGCCTTATTACCACCAAAGAAAGCAAGCATCTCTTCACTCCTCGATGCCATCTCCACTACTACATCACATGGATACCTGAGAAGTGGTAAGGTTGCTCTAGCAAGCTTTGGTCTTAATCCATGGATAAATTTTTCATTTCTCTTAATCGCAATATTTACTATAGCATACCCATATCTGGATAACTCCTCAAACCTTGTTGCATACTCCAACACAGTTATGTCTCCTTGCATTAACTCAACAAGCTTCCTTAGCAAAGTTGACTTAGCAGTTTCAAACATAAATCTCTCCTTAAATCTTCTTATGAACTCTACCTAAGTAAAGTTCTCCACCGAGACATCAACTGTATATTGTTCTACCAGTACAATGTAGCTCCTTGCAATCATCTGGATGTCAATCTCCTCTTTTTCTCATCATTCGGACCTAAATAAGCAAAAATCCTTTCATAATGGAACAACCAATTCTCCACCTTAATAGCATCCTCGGTACTAATGAATGGCTTCCCTCTAAGTATTGCATAGTCTCTACTCAAAACAACATAATTGTTGACAATGGGAACTTCAGGATTTGCTCCTCCATCATTTCTACCAACTGATCCAGCTACAACTCCTACTTGCATCGTGTTGATGAAGAACTAATACATAGCTCCAATATCCACCTATGATGTACCTGCATCCACATTAGCAACTGTTTATCGACTTGGATTCCTCCTAGTACTAGGTCTGACATTTCCATTACTCGTGGTGCTTCCTCCATTGAGATTCACTCTTCCGTTTCCTGCCTCCATACCCTACTTTCCTTAAATCTGCAGTCGAAGCTTAGTAAGATATGAAAGAACATTCTAAGAGAGATGGGAGAAATAGAGATAAGGTATATACTTATATATGTATGTATGTATGCATGTATGTATGTATATATAGCAAACAAAAGTATGTTGCTATAGCATTATCTCATACCCTCAACCTTATTCCTTGGTTCATTTGAATTATGTTTTCAAAACTCTTTTTAAGTTCAAAATTCTTTTAGCTTTACATAAACCTATGTTTTGATACCATATTGTAACATCCCCAATTTCAAGGCCTGAAACTAACCGCTACAGATGTCGTAGTCCCGTATAGTATTAACTTCCGATGAAAAAATGTGGATATGTTAATTGTATCAATAACATCAAAGCACAAGAATATGAAATTTTCTTAAACACAATTTCAAAAAAAAACTTTCTCATTTCATTTCAAAGATAACATTTCATATTTGTTACATAATCCCAATGTTGCCCAGGTTCAGATAAAATATAATTATTTCAAAGTACTCTAAGAGCGACATATGAAGATTCCCATTGGTTGATCAGAGTTTACTAACACTCAGTTATAACATTTGTATTTACATACATTCCAACAAAATCTTCACATGGTAGATAATATATATAGATAAGTTTCTATATAGCTAGATCTGCCTCCTGTATATCTCCTGAAGCTTTATTTGTCCAATCTACATAACCTATAAACCCTTACTCCCGACCTACTTGAATTAAATTTTGAGCACCTGAGAGTATAAGGGGATAATATAAATTTCAAGTCAGATAAAAGGACGTGTTGTGAATAATAATATATCATCTCGATTTATGGATATCTAGTATTACCATGTCGTTAAGTGGAACAATTTTCCTCCCACTATTATCCCCTTTTTAATATATCTTTTGCAAAACAAACTCCTCCAACCACAAGGGTTAAAATAGACAATAACAACAATAACTTGCATGCATGAAACATGGGAAGATCATGACCAATCTGTCTAAATCAATGGACTACCTATCCAAACATCATAGTTTTCTCAAGGTAACTACTAACCTACAGCTGACTCGGGCCTGCAAGATATGTCAAATTTTCTAACATGCTATTAGAAGATAAATGGACGGTCTGTCCAAAACTTACTATTCTTAGGGTCATTCTGATCCAAATGGTTTTGCGGGCTCACCAATAACTTATCTCCTCTTTGTACATTCCTTTCTGTGCATAAACCTACTTTTAGTCTTAGCTATGACATAGCCCTATGCATTGGAATTTTGGAGTCATATCAGTTAGGGGCTAACAGCTGAAGTATAAGGTGCTACCCTACACCATTCCCATCTAGTTTTCCAATCTCTGGGTCAATTCATCCTGTCACAGTTTATCTAAAGGTGATAAGAACAATAATCTCTTTAGTAAAATCCATGGCTAATTACCCTTTTTTATTTTCTTGAAAACATAGTTCTTTATAAATGATTCAACCTTTGAATTCATACTTTAAAACAAGAAAAATATAGCCCTTGACTTATCCAAAATATTTATGTCATGATATATGCTTTTATAAATAATATTGATGAATGTCGACATCACTTAGAGGTTGTTGTACCTCGTAATATAGGTTATAAAGCTAAAACCATAAAACCATTATATGTTGATAAAGCCGTCTATATCGCTGTTAAGGGTTATTGCATATCTTCATTAGAGAACACATGTTAAAGAATATAGTTTATAACTAAAGCCATAAGACCAAAACCACTTTACATCGCCTATAAAGGTTGTTGAATATAAGCGGCGTCACTAAAGCCATCTTACAATCAACGTCGAAAGTAATAGGGTCAGCATCATTGTAGCTAATAAGGAAATAGTCAGTATCACTACCTTATAGGGTTGGTAACGTTATGAAAGCCATGCGACATCACCACCTTGTAGGGTCGGTGATGTTATAGAAGCCATGCGGCATCATTATCGCTGTTATATATAAGCTTCGAAAGTAATAGGGTCAGCGTCACCACCTATAGGAGACATAGTAAAAATAGCAGCAACACTGGCTTATAGAGTCAGCATCTTCGTTGAAACCATGCGGCATTGCTCATGTTGAAGTTATTGATGTCGATTTTGATACAATCCTTCATACTTCAACCAAGGCCAATCCATTCCATATCGGTCAAAGTTAATATCCCATGCATCGCACTTGATCGACATCGAAGATCATAGAGGTGCCGCTATGATCTGTGGCATCGATAGCTTCGACATGACATTCTCATAATTAATCTAAAAACTGCAAATTTTCTCTTTAAAATTATATATATTTACCAACTCCTGGATAATAATTTTCCTTACTAAAATCTTTTTAGAAAACTGCTATAAAGCAAATTTATCATTTCCAAAATAATTTACATGCCATATATTTTATATTAATATTTTAATATAATATATAAGTATTTCTTGATCAAATAATTCATAATAAATCATAGATACTTGGGAAAAATCTCCAAAAATTCAGATTTTATACATTCTTTAGCATATAAAAATTTCAAGGTTAAAAACATTATTTAGTTATTTTTAATAATTAAAACCCAAAATAAACCATTTTCTTCACTTAGAAAATTCATAATACATTCATACATGCTTAGAAAATTATAAAATTAAAAAAGCACTTCTAAAATAAAGTCTTTAACATCGTATAAAAAATTCAAGTCGATTGGGTATCAAAAACTAGGTTTTCACACTTAAAACCTATTAGATAATTCCATAATAAATCTTATAATTCATCATTCAAGCATATAATCATCAAAACAATTAAAACAGGGCATAATACAAGCAATAGATTTGGATTCATACTTAAAACCAAAAATAGCAGATAAAACTTGAAATACATAACTATTATTCACCTTGATGAATTAAAGAAACTTGAGATTTGAATTTACATTTGACTTCCCCTTAGCTTTAATATTGCTTCCTAATTTTTCTCCTTCCTCTTTGCTCCTAGTGATGGTCAGTCTTAGTTTTTGATTTTCTTTTTTATGAATGAAATGAGGGAGGAATGATAATGGGAAGATTTATGTTAAGGAAATGTGCTCTTTTCCTATTTTATCCTCCTCGTAATCTTCCTTCTTAATTAATGTTCTAATCGACCTTGCTAGTTCATTAATTAGGGCTCGACCCATATTACTTCTCAAATCTCAACCTCCTTATCCTTTCACCTTATTTTATTTAATTCGTCTAATTAAATATTCTTAAATAATGTTAATCAAAATTAAAGATGTTACTTTCATGTATATGGTGGCTACCTTAGTCGCATTTCTTGGTTTTGTATTAAGGCGGTATAGGCTTTGAGCAAAGAGAGCTACAATCTTATAAGTTAACTAGGTGCTTTTGGCATATGCTTTCAGTAATGGTCGCTTGTGGCCATTTCTTTATAATGACTGTTGGAGGGTCTCGATACATGATCTGAAGGCAGTATGTAGCCTCAGGAATTTAGGATGTCTTTAGTCTTGTGGTATAAAGTTAATCTCACGACTTATGCTTTTAATTGAAGTCCAGCTAGGTGACTGTTGCTTTCAGTATGTGTTACACATGTAGTTCTTGGTTTTCCTTGTATTGTGGGTCCATTCGTTAGGTCTTAGCATTGTATTTTTTATTTATCCTTCGGACATTTGTCTATGCTTCAGTATAGGAGCTTAGCATTCGATTTGAGATACCGAAGGAGCTGTATGAAGCTATATACAAAGCTTGCATTGATATTTGATACTTATGGGAAACTTAAAATAGAGTATGGCCTTCAAGCTTAAGCCGTGTGTTGCGACCTTTTGGTATTCATGTACAATGAATACCTTTGAATATTTCTTTCAGGTTTTGGCTTTCATAGCTAGAAGTCAAATATAAAGCAGTAAAAATTATTATATAACAACTATAAACTCGATTGAAATTTCCACATACTATTGTATGTGACATACCTGATTAATTATGCACATAAACATATCAACTAATTTGTGGTTTTACCCGCCGTTCGTAGCTCGGTTGGTTAGGGAGATGGGGACTAAATGATTGTGTCCGGACAAGTTCGAATCCCAGCGTAACCATCAGTGGGAGTTTCAACGTTAAGCATCCGTGTGCGACGACTAAGTAAAAGCGGGGTTGATCTTAAGGTTTCCCATGTAATCCAAAAAAAAAAAAAAAAAAAAAAACCTAATTCGTGGTTTAGTGCATAGAGTTCTAGCTGCGCCGCTTACTGTTAATACATCTCAAAGGCGTTTGAAACAATAACTCTTCGTTTGAGATAGACCTTGACTTATGCTATCAACTTTAAGAACAGGAATGCTCCACCTTGAACCGTATATGGAAAGAAATATGATATGGAGTATGAGTTTTTTGTTGAAATTCATTTGTCACTATTTTAACATTAGCTTCAAGATCATCGTCGTACTCATCTAAACCGTCATATCTATACATCATCACCATCATTGAATTGTTAAAGCTGCCGAACGTAAGTGGTCATTTTTGAAAAAGAGTACTGGAAATCATATTAAAACTCTATGGTGATGTTTAGACGATGAGAAAAGAATATCTGGAATGAATGACCGAATGGATCGTGGAAGAAGAATCTATAAGAAAATATATGTCACTTACATCCAAACAAAATTTTCAGAATTTATGAACGGATCTTAAATATCATGAAATATCAATCCGTTTCTCCAATGTTGTTGACAAAACATACGGTATAAATTATGCGTACACCTCACAGACAACACTCCCCCGGTAACTTCACTCCTCCACTATTCTTCAGCTGTCTAAAACATCCAACAAAAACAGTAGCGTCGTATCTAAACAACAGGCGACTTGATTCACTCCCCAAAAACAATCCACCAAATATCTGCTACGCTTTTCGCTTTTCGCTTTTCGCTACCCTGTTGGTCCCATTTAAAAGAAATTAAAAATATCTTATTATCCCAAGACAATGCTCCACCAATCAGACACTGCCACGTCATCGTCTTCTCTTTTTCAAGTCCCCGACCTGGTCCGCACCAATCTGCTACGTAAGATCTCCTCGGAAGGCGGATTCTCTTACGTCACGTCTATCGCGACGGCGGTGATTTCAGACGACCTGCGAGCGGCGGAGGCGGCAAGGGAGATGGCGTGGGAGCAGCTTCACTCGGGTCCGTGGAACGAGGTAGGGCCCGTATGGAGAGACGCGTATGCCATGGCGTGCTTGTACGTTGCGGGCATTAGGGCTAAGAGCGGTGACTTGGACGAGACGATGAAGATTTTGGATTTGGGGGTGATTATGGGTGGGGGGATGTTGAGGAAGGAACTTGATGATGCAATCGATTGGGTTAGGAAGGCTAAAAATGAGAACTTTGATGAAGGCGATATTTCTTTTGGGTGTGTAGATAAGCTGGATTTGCAAAAGGTGAACTTGTTTTATTCTAGTTTTTCTAGGTCTGGGATGCAATGTGACTTAGCAGCGTATCATAATTATTACTATGTATATATATATATTGAAACTGTGAACATTTTTAAAATCGTAATCACCATTTACTCTTGCTCTAATATTATAGATTTGAACTTTATTAGGTTAGAAAGAATCATATTTTTTAAGATCTACTGAATAGTCAGTGTCTTCGGTGGGAAAATAATCAAACCAACCGTTAAAATGTTTGTCTAGGCTTCCAAAACCAAATCATATGAAGTCAGAAAAACAAGAAACATCTCTTTTAATCTCTTCAATTCTATTTGCTTTGTTCTTTCCACTAATGTCTCCTTAAATCTCTTTAATTCTTAAATTTTTCTAATCTATTATTATTTTTGTTTAACTAAAATTAAAGAAAAACCACAATAATTTTTTTTAATTATGTTATAGAACGGTCGGTTTCCACCGTCATACGATTGTACTGGCAACTTCCATCATTTCGCACAAGATTTGAGAATCCTAACTTCTGAGTGAAAAACAACACACTTTATTTTTCTGTATTTACAAAACAATATCCAGCATACATTTCTAAAGGTATGGATAAAGTTAATATTATAATTGTTGGGGGTTTCCTCAGTAGGGGGTCGCCCTAAATGAAGGCCTAACTTGTCCATGCCACGGAAATGAATAATCGTTGTGGCGGTGAGGGGATGGGATATCTAAATAATAAATATACTCAGGATTTTGTACATGCAAATGAATGATCAGTTTATCTGTGCTTACATAACATCATTTTAGGTACTTCAAATTCTGCCAAAAAGATCATTGTCTTGTAACACCGTTGAGAAGAAATCGTCAATGTCACTAGAGACTTTTATTTCTGATTATTTCTTGAGAAGCTTGCCGGTTATAATAACCGATTGCATTGAAGATTGGCCTGCAAGAACAAAATGGAAGGATATCGAATATCTCAAAAAAATTGCAGGAAATCGAACTGTTCCTGTTGAGGTGATCAATGTTTTTTCTTAGTTTGAAATAATTTTTCTTCGATCATGTATGTGGTTATCCACATATTCATAAATCATAACCCATGTCAATTTGTCGTTTTTTCCCTCCTAGAATTTAAATATCATTCATATGCAGTTACTCAAGTTGCAATGACTATAAACATAATGCAGGCGTTAAAGAGTATGATACTGTCCAATTTTATTTGAAATATCACTGGGATGATAAGAGCAAACTTCTGTCACAATATTTCTTTTTACTTTCTCAGCAGCTTAATATTTTGATTATACAAAAGCTATGTAGTTAACATTGATATCCACCAAATAGTGTTTAACCACCAGTATGTCATATTTGAAAAATATTCAAATATATTGGAATAAAATTGGTTCTTCCTTAGTAAACTATTTTTGCTCTTAGTTATGGAAACATATCATAAGTTATTTTAACAGATGCTATGTAAAAATAAAATCGAATGTTTCATTACTGTTACAATTCAATTATGTTATGAAAAATAAAATTGCATTTTCACCCAAATATTCAAGGTACAACATAGAAAGTTGAAGAATAGAATTCAAAATGAAAATTCACAATTATCACAACAATATATAATTTAATAAAATTCAATAATGTTTCTCTATTAGAAGAGATACAAATGCCAGCGAAGTGTTCCAATTTGTCCTTAATTTTATATTTCAAAGTTCGATTAATCTTGGTAAACTGCTTTAGAATTTCTAACTTCCGACATCGAGTATGAACAATTTCAACATTAAAAAATAAATTTCGAGATGATATGACAAGTTACAATTTTGACCTTAACATATTTTCAAACAAAATAGTTTGTTCGTTTTAGAACTTTTGAACATGCTTTTATTTTTCTTTTTTTCTTTTTGTGGAAAATGGACATATATAAGTGTATATCACAAAAAAGCTTATATCTGTTTTTGAAAAAAGACCTTACACAATCAGGATAGATTATAAAGTTAAACAGCTTAACTTTTCGTAAAGTATAAATGCCAGCGGTTAACATTGTAAGTGTATATATCTGTTTGTTTATAAGAACAAAAAAGCTTGAGATTTATCGTGTAAAGATTCTTAGATTGTTTTTCTCATTTTCCTCGATATTCTGATGGCAGCCCTTTTTATTATTAGTTACCATTGAAGACCTTACGCGTACTTGGCTACCGTAAGCTGCTTTTCCTTCCAAGAATATATTACTATATCATCTATCATATGTCTCGTTTTAGTTTTATTACTATTTTAAGCCGGCAAGTTTGCAACATTCAGGTTGGGAAGAACTACCTTGCATCAGATTGGAAGCAAGAGCTCGTCACCTTTTCACAATTTCTGGAGAGAACAAAATCCATTGAATCCTCTTCAAACCTCACATATCTTGCTCAGCATCCCCTGTTTGATCAGGTATCTCCGCGTCATTATTCATTCCTAGCCATTCTTCATATCAGATTCACCTTATTTGTTACAATTAAAATGGCCAGATTCAAGAACTTCAGAATGACATAATGATACCTGATTATTGTTATGCTGGTGGTGGACAACTCCAGTCTCTTAATGCTTGGTTTGGCCCAGTAGGTACTGTGACACCATTGCACCATGATCCACATCACAATATGTTTGCTCAGGTAAGGAAATAAGAACAAATAAGAAATTTTACTTTTTTGAATTCTGTCAAGTTCCAAGTGAAATAGCACGCATTATGCATTTGGAACTCATACGACTGGCAGTATGATATCACATACTTCTTCATAACTTAGAATATCTTGTAGATTTGCTGTGAAGAAATGTAGATAAATTGAGCTCAGGGAAGATAAGTTCCACTACCCTGCTTAATCAAAACAGGAGGAGATCCTCCAAAATCTTGGTTGTTTTTGACTGGCAACTCTAGTCGAGTATAATTTTCTCTATGATGTTCAATTAAGTTGTTTAATATCTCATGGTAGGGGTTTTCTCCATAGGATTGTTTTTTATGTATACTTGCTATAAATAAATTCATTCTCCTTTAGCAGTAGACTAATAACTTCTGTCTTGTAATGAAATAATAAATTTCAGTTCTATAAAAAAAAATATTACAATAACCTGTTTCCTGATTCAGTGGCCAGCTCTTAAGCTAAGCACTTGAGCACATCTATGAATAACCAACCCCATCTGGACAAATGAATCAAGTGATAGTGTATCTTTAGCCCGTTCATCCAATTTCCTATATATAAAAAAAGACATTTGCTTGCTAAAGAATCAAGGAAATTGGATTGGCATGCCAGCATATTATCTTGTACATGTGATTCCTGGAACAAATGACAGTCTTGTGGGTTTTGTATGATAGTTGGGGTTCATTGGCTCAGGAGGTTAGTTTAACGCCTGACCTAACAGGATCAGTAAAAATAAAAGCAAGCAAAGCAACAAAAGCCTTCCCACATATGCTATTCTCACGTACTTGAAAATGCTACTCTACTCTCTGCCATTTGTTATCCATTTTTCTAGCAACGATTGGATCTGAGTAGGACGAGCGCAAGTTTTATACGACAATGTAACAATGAATTATTAGGCAACCTTGAATATGCAAAAATAACATATACAAGAACTATTTTGGTTGTCTGTCAGGCATCATCAAAAGAATGATGTAAAATTGATGAGTCTGTGGGTTCCACTAAAGCTGAATGGGGTATATTTTTGGTTCGAAAACTATCCAGCCTTTGAATTGCATTAATAATGTATTTGTAGGTTGTTGGTCGAAAATACATAAGGCTTTATCCAGCTACGGTTTCTGAAGACTTGTACCCTCATACCGAGTCTATGTTAAGCAACTCTAGCCAGGTATGTACTCATACTATACTATAAAGGACTAGGGCTAATTTGGAAATCAATTTTGCAAAACAGGCTATTTTGAAACTTATTATCAAAACATGTCAGTTTCAGGCTAGTTAGCAGTCAAGTCAGCATATTTTGTAACTGTTTGGAAATTGAGCAACTATGAGTTGTGCTTTTGAAAAAATATTCTAGCACGACTTTGAGTTGCGCTCCAACATATGTATTTTTTTTTAAGAAAAAAACTCATCTTTGTATATGCACAACTCATACTCGCGCATTAAAATTTTCTTCTAATTGCGCAACTCATAGTCACACTAATGTCAGACAGTTAAAAGAATGCTGAGTTGGCTGCTGACTGGACTGAAACTGACCTATTTTGATAATAAGTTTCAAAAGTAGCATGTTTTGCAAAACTGATGCCTAATTGAAAATTTGTCCTACTATAAGTGCATGTCAAATCTTTTGCTTTATTAATGTTCTTTGGCTTCTGTTTGATCTCATCGACCATATGGTACATATAAAAAGCACACTGTTATTAACTAGCCTCACATGATTCCTATGGCACTAAAAATTAGTGATATTGAAAATTTTAAAAATGGCAAAATCTGTATATGATTTGTCTTTTTCTGCAGCTGTGTATTAAGGTTAATAAGTTCCACTCTATATTAAGGTTAACAAAATGTGACCTATATCAAGATACGGGTTGGCTCCACCATTGATAATAGGCAGTCAACGGAGACAAACAGATACACTTTATATCAATATTCAAAATCATTTTCAAATTTCAGAATTATTTCTCAATTGTTATATTTGGAATAAAAATAGAAGTTAATAGTTCAACATAAAAATAATAAGTACTAATGCTTAAAAAATTGCAAAAAATAATAAATACGCTAATAAGAAAAATTCTTGGGAAGATTTGTAAAACGCTCTCTTTAAGTTTCAAAATACATAGTCGTCCCCTTTCAAAAACATGTTATGAAAAACCCTCGCCTCCTCCTAAACACATGTTACAAAAAAAACCCATATTTTTTACTTTTAGAATATTTGCGGAAAAATCTGCAAATATTTGAAATCTATGCGAATTCTGCAACTATTTGTATATTTTTCTGCAAATATTTGCAGTTTTTTATAAAAAATGTTTTGATCATACCAATACGCAATTATCATTCAAATTTAATTTCCGACAAAAAATGATTAATTTTAAACGGAAATTAAAAATAAAGATGTAATTTAAGACATGTTTTAGGAAAAGATTTTTCACATATTAATTTAAAAAATAAGGGACGAAACCAAATCTTCGCAAAATATAAGTACTAAAATTTGTACAACTGCAAAAAGTAATTAATATGCTGGTAAAAAAATACTTTTAAGCGGCGAATTCACATCTATATTTATATCAAGATTAGAGGTTTAGACCGAAGCACCGAAATTTCCGTCGTTCTGTTCCAGTTTCAGCAAGGATCGAAACCAAATCAAACCGAACCTTCGATTCATTTATGTGTATAAACTATTGAATTCAAATTTTATATAAGAAAATAATAAAAAATTAATTTGAGTTTTAAATATATTAACATTCAAAATCCGAAATTTTATTGTTGGAAAACATGCAAAATCATAAAATAGATGAATAATGTAGCTAATAAAGTTAAGTATGAAGTGATAAATAAATATTTGTTATTATAAATATTTGTAACTAATCAATTTTTTTTTTTCAATGAACGATAAACTCCTCGTCTTATTTTAATTAGTTAGACAAATATTGTGTAATTATTTAGAAAATAAATAATGAAATCTAAAAACGAAACTTAATAGAATTTACGAATTATATCGAAATTCCCGAAATTACTGAAGACCGATAACGAAAATGAGATTTCAAACCTTGTTCATATACATGTAACATAAGCTAATACATTGATAAAAGGGCAAAATATCAACCTTTTGCTATACTAAAATACACATAATATAAATTTTAATCTAGATAAAAACCAGATGAATAATTGTCTATTATTGATACCATCATATTCACATCCGCGTCCATTTTTCTGAATACTTGTTATTTCTTCATGTTTTGGATGTGGCCAAGTTTGATTTAAATTTTTTCTAGGTATCTATTGACATACATGATGATCAATAATATAATAATATACGTGTACATACTAAATATATGTAGCTATCATGTCATTTCTTTTGTATCCATCATTTTAACTCATTATCCTTTTCGCACTGATTATAAGAAGGAAAATAAAATTACTATTGCAGTTACATTATAAGACACTTTCAATGGAAAAGAGATGGCTTAATAAGCATTGAACTTTGATTTGTCATGGTTAATTTGTGTAAGAAAGGGACATTATGCTTTTATAAATTCCATCCATCAAGATATTATTATAGTTGCCTTAGCCAAATGTTACTTACTTGCACATGGTATTAATTTCGTAATGTGAAAAATGTAGTTACATGTACATGGTTTATATCATACTGAATTAGAGTGTTACATGAAATATTATGTTTATATCAAATGTGTATTCAGGTCGACCTGGACGATTACAAAGCCGATGAATTTCCAAAAGCAGAGAATTTGGAGTTTGTAGACTGTGTATTGGAGGAAGGAGAAATGCTTTACATTCCGCCCAAATGGTGGCATTATGTGAGGTCACTTTCCCTTAGTTTTTCTGTCAGTTTTTGGTGGAGTGCTGCTGGATTTCTTCCTGTGGTGAACTAGTTATACTATACCCCCATTCACGGTTTCATTTTGATTCCAGAATCATTGTTTGGGAGCGCTACAGAATCGAAATATATGTATTTTTTGCTTTACAGAAGCAACCAGGATGTGATGTCAATTTGTATCAGGAAAAAAAAAACTGTTATTTGGGTGTGAAGGACATTTGTAGATTCTTGTTATTAATTTATATTTTCATTTCATATTATCGCATTTTGCAGTTATAAAAAAAAGGTTTCTACTGACCATAGTAGGATATACAAGTCTAATCAAATGCACAATTTACAGAGGTTGTATTTGGCACAATAATTCTCACATAATTGGGTTAGTAAATATTTGTTCGCAAGACAAATCAGAAAAAGTAAAGCTGTAAATGAATCAATTTGGCTATGTTACAAGGCAAATTATAAAGCTATAAATGAATGAATTGACAAGACAAAATATAACTGTATCTATACTTTCCTTGCCTAGTCCATTTCTCCATATAATATCGTATTATGAAAGCCAGGCAATGTAGCACGGTAAACCTACATTAATCGAGCGTAGTAGAAAACTAAACTGAACTTATACAACTCCAAATCATTGTAACTTTATTCTGCTTTAATCTCTGTAACAATACTTAATTTTGTTCTTTATACTGCTACATTTCTTTATACATGTACAACTGAAGTGAGCAAAATCTATATAACAGTCACAATCAACTAGAAATCATGCAGGTTTAATGAAAAACCTTTTATTTGGATATGTACAAGTAGTATGGAAGATCAAATCCAATTACTAGGAAAATGAAAAGTCATCAACTCTAAATGAAACATCGCCTGCGTCGTATGAAGGCACGGATGAATCACCAAGGGATAGATTCTGACATGTCAAAGGCGATAACGAAAACTCTCTTGATAACTGAGGGGGAGGAACATTGATAATTTGCTTAAAAGTTGAAGGGTGTTCCCATATGAGTACATGGAGAAGGACAGGACGAAGGGCATGGCGATGAAGTGAGAGTTTATGGCTGAGGGAGACGATGTCGAAGCATCTCAGAGCTCCAGAAGAAGAAACCATCCATGGAAGAATCTTTTCGTTTGATACTCTTGATATCACCAGTAATTTAGATGCCTTTTTTGCCTCTTTGTACAGATTTAGGAGATCCGATCTAGTTGAATTGGTGCCGGGATCATCTTCATCAGATACTGATGATATGTAGATGAAACCCTGCATATTGTTCAACAAATGAAAATCCAGAATGAACCAAAATGTCATCATTTGCAAAATGTTCTTAGAAATGAAGAAATTGTAAGAATTAGAGCTACAAAGAATAATATGATTAATATGGCAAAAAGTCGATGTATCGGTTTTCTTTTTCTTTTTTGCTAATGCAATGTTAAAAAAAAGTCATATTGAAAACTACACTTTCTTTTAATGTGTGAATTCTGGCTATTTATTTTATTTTATATACACATACGGAAATGTATCGTAAAAATCATAAAACTTGAGGTTTTGTAGTAAAAGTGAAATTCCAATTCAATGTTTCTACAAAAATATGAGTTGCAAAATTAATTTGAAAGGCGTGTTTTCCATAGTTTCATAAGTGATGACGGGATTCGTAGAATGTTCAATGTAGCAAGGTATACAGGTTATACGATTTTAAGAATTAATAATAGTTAAGTGGAAATATCTGGTTTATCAAAAAAACAACAAGGAACGTGATTCCTTGTTCAAGAAAAAAAAAACACTCAAATAGAAATTACTTCTCAATCACCTAAAGTTACATCAAGTAACAATGACGATCCACCTACAAATATGTTTTTTCCCCTTAAAACCACAAGACGTGTATACCCCATTTTAGTAGTGAGCCTTCACCCATCCATGGATTAACACTAAATTGGAACTGGTGTTTATGTAGCTTGGAAACACATTGGGTGTGGGGGTCGAATCTCCATCATCGGGTAGTAGAATCTCAAGCTCAACCAACTTCACCCTAGTGGCAGGTAGTAATGTGTTTTATTGTTTTTAAAAAAGAAATGAAAAATATCAAGTTCATCGGCAATCAAATATCCAAGGGCTAAAATTTTGTTTATGTTATGATTGGTCAGAATACAATTGGAGAACTAAAGCCGAGACTTATTTTATATCTAAAAACTACCTTTTTCTTTCGAATCGAGAAACTTTAAGTTAGAAAATATAGATATAGAGGTTTTCAGTTCATGTATTCTTGTTTTCTCTTCATGTTAGGTTATAAAGCAAATTGTAGTTAAAAAAAAAGTGATATACAAGAAATACATCCTAGTAAAGACGAAGTTGGGTATCAGAAAGAATTTGAATATTGAATGAATCTTGAGTGTTATAAACAAATATAAAGAAGAGGAAGGACCATATCCCTCTCTTATGTAGCCCCTTTGTAGTCACCTTTTGTCTATTTGTAACAAAAAAATTATAACAACAACAACAATGAAATCAAAATGAAACACCGGTTTATTCGTATATAAGGAGTTTCAGAATGGTTCGGTTATAAACATATATAAAGAAGAGGAAATTTTAAAATGATAATTCATCCAAAATATGATCATAAATGAGTTTTATGCATAGTTATCATGACCGGACCACGATTCGAACTGCGATGACTCAAAGTTCAACGTTCTGACAGTCGGATCGGTTGAACAGTCCAGACCCACTCTAAATTTTTATAGAAAATTATGCATCCTAATGATTTGTTGTTAATAACTTAATAATTAATATGATTTGTTGGTATTAACTTTATATTTGTTTAGTCTACTTAATATTCATTGACAAAATAATTTATAGATGAATAACAAAGAACTTTTTGTTCAAATATATATTGGTACAAGGAATTACTTGATGCATTAGGCATGTCAATTGATACTTTCGGATGCGGGTAGTGTCATATCCGCATCCGCATCCGCATCCGAAATCATTTTTAGATATCGAACATCTGTGGCTACGGATGAATATCGGATAAATATCATATCCGCTAAGCATCAATAAATCTAAAATAAAAATACGCAAAATCAACAAATATGGTGATAATAAATAATTTTGAGCAGTTAATATACAATAAATGCACATTATATAAACTGTTAATTTGATAAAACACTGATTACATATCTTTATTATACTAAAATACACATAAAATAACCTATAATTTTGGAAAAAATCGAACGGTATGCAGATGTCTTTGTATCCGCATCCGCATTCGATTTTCGAATAGATTTATTCTATTTCCGGAGATGGATGCGGACAGATTTCAGATTTTTCAATTATCCATCGTAGTCTTATAATGCACGATAATTATATGGCATATTCGTTATTTTTTGTATTTTGTTTAAGCTATGTTTTAATAAAAGGCAATAATATTCTTAATTTGTTTATTTTTCAGTGCATGTCTTTCTCACCAAAGCATAACAGCTAAATGTTTAATTCATTTCAGTAATCAATATGTGATTTCTTTGTGAGCAGCTTTTGCAGTTTTTTATTTTTAAAATTTTCATCTAAAAATAACTTTTTATGACATATTCAGTTTGCAAATAGCATACTTAAAAGCTTTTCCATGGAAAAAGACAACAAAACATAAACAGTCATGAGTTAAAGAAAGCTAAAATGAATGTGAACTAAACCAATAGCCCTATATCGCCTATTCTGATAAGAGGAAGATGAGTTCTCCTCTATAAAATAAGCTTCCCTACTACTTTTGATGCAGCACAAGCCTAATGGGTTTCTAATTGGCCCTTATTAGCAGATTTGTGTGTATTTGACGAAAATCTTTGTGGTTGTTTTTTTTGGGTTTTATTAAAGGTTTAAACCTCGGTGTTGTTAGTCCTTGAGATGATGGTTTTAATGACAACAACCTTAGAATAAGATTATAAAATATAAATACTAACATTATAATTTATATATATATATATATATGTGTGTGTATATATATATGTATGTATATGCAGGATTTAACCATGCAGGTAGCAAGAATGAAGACTGTACAGTATAGAGATTCAAGATATCAAGATTGAAGACTCATGAGTATCGAGATTATCAAGAGTTCAAGATTTCAATAACAAGTAATTTAATTAGGAATTTTGTTAAAACTCCTAGAAAAACACTGGCATCTTAAAATCCAATTTATTCGTGAAATGGAATCCACTTCGAGCCTGTTAAAGGGATGAAACTCTAAGTAGGATGGAACCTACGAAAAATCTAGCGGAACATTGTTTTGTAACCACTAATTTTTATTCAAAATATTTTTACAAAATTATATCTTGTTTTCGAAATGATTTCAAAACATTCCTTTTAAAGAATCAAAAACTTTTATCCTGATTTTAAATACTTTTAGCCTCCTTGGTTTTAAACTATCTTTTAATAATAATATATTTAACTTCTAATATTTATACTTAGATTTAAATATGAAATTATCGTAAAATTATATATATATATATACCAAAATATTATTCTCTATATTTACTTATGTATTTTAATTATAGTTAAGTATATTTATAAAGTTTAAAATAATTTTAATACAAGATAGAGGTTATTTTCAAAGAAAAGCAAATTACCAAAAATATCTTATGCATGTCGACATCCTCAAGTACTCCATGTCGACATGGTAGCAGTTTATTTCAAAAATTTGAATTTCAAAGGAAGTGTCTATTCGTCATATTCGTCATATCCTTTCACGAATGGACATGGCTGTAGTTCTACTATAAATAGGGGTAGTTTTGAACGAATTTGTATTCATATTTTCTCTGATTTCACTCCTCTTCTTCTTACACATTTCTTTATACGCATTTTTACCATTATTCTGCCGAAATCAACATTGAATCTAACTAGATCATCTTTGGTTTGATTCTCTATCACTATCTCAACAAGATCTCAGTGCTATTCTGAGTTATAGGCTTCTTTGTAATAAACTAAGCGAGAAAATGTGTGATTGTAGCCTGTGAAATCAATCAAGTGAGAAAAGATGTGATTGTAGCATTGGAAATCAATTGGGTGAACTTGTTGCCCGTGAAATCAAGTATCTCTACCCAGAGGATTGTAAATCTGGAGTGGTGTACCTCGTGGCATTGAAATCGAGAGTGTAATTGTACAATTGCTTTTGAAAGGAAATCCGTACTTGTGTGCGGGACTGGAGGTGGGGTAACTCCGAACCAGTATAAAATCCGGTGTATTCTTTCTTTTATTGCTTTCACTTTATTTCTGCATCTGTGTTTGTTTCTGTGATCATATCTCTGTCTGAATATTGCATACATTTGTGTTCAAATTAACAAAAACTCAAAAAGATTTAGTAATTTCTTAAAACACTATTCATCCCCCCTCTAGTATTAATCCTAGCCTTAAGATCCGTATTCCGCATTTCTCACAAATTTTGCATGGCTCAATGCATGGAGCGGTTTGTTTTCATTCTAGGCAACAATTTTCATTCCAGGCCGCAATGGTCACTGGTTCTTGCGGCCACTGGTTCACGGTTAACCGCAGTCCGGTCTGATTATGATAACACTAGTTTTATGTGCCTTAATTCTACTTGATATTCTATTGTTTACAACACCCATGTCTTAATTTTAAGTTCATGGTAATTAGAGGATTGAAATAATCAAGACATCTTCCCTTTAATGGCTAATACCTTTCTCTCCATGGATTTGAAAAGTTTAAAGTAACTTTCAATCGTATTACTAGTGACTCTCATCATCTTTATTACATATGCAAACAACTTTCATCTTTTATACTCAAGTTTTGATTAAAAACGTGACTTCGATTATAATTATCTCATATAAAGAAGCCTTTATATTCAAGAGATTTTCAAGTTGTGAAGGACTATTTTTTTGTTTTTAGTTTTCTGAAGAAAATAAATAAATAATGGATACTTAGGTGGTAATGTAGTACTTCGGAACGTCTAACCGCTGAGGCAATGGTGCTAGATATGAAGGAGTAGGTTTCTTGAACTAAATTTGAATTATTAAGCCTCTAATCTTGCAAGTCATCCAAAATGAAGAGAAGATATTTTTGCTCATTCTTTTCAATGATTCTTATATCATTTAGAATCTTATCACGGACACAATTTTGTTTACTGGCATACGTTAAATATTCTAAAATACTTTGTACACCTTCAATTTTTCAAAAGACGATCATAAAGTTTGAAGTCAAACCGATATAACTTTTGATTTCCTTAGCTGTGTTGTTGTCATTGTTGTGGGAATGGGAACACTAAATATAGCTATATATGTTTCATTTGGATCCCCACTAGAAGACCATGTTAAGTTTTTAAGATATGTTGTTATGCTATGCTGTTTGAGTATCACTTTCCGCTCTCTAGCATGCGCATTGTTACGATGTTATTGCTATGATGTTTATGTACTGTGTGCATGAAAAAAAAATTAGCTTTTATTTGAAAATTTTGAGGTGCCTAAATTTCATGCTTTTTATTATTAGACAATGCTTCAAAACGAGTAAAAAGGGGAAGGAAAAAAAGGCACTTTGCAGAAGCAGCAATAGGATTATCCAAATGAAAGAAATTAATTTTTGTTCAAACAAGGGATTGTGAGTTACATCAATTTTAGATGATAAAAAGTGTTTCAATCCTGCAATTTGAAATGACTTTCTATAAAATTAGGAAGCCCAACTTTAGAAAATTCTCCCTGTTAAACCTTAAAAATAACAGTAGTATTTTCTCAACTTTTAAAAATACAATATTCGTCTAGTGGCGTATTACTTAAATGACTACATATAATGCAAGTTTATATTTTATACACATGTCCAATGCACTTGCCTTTGTACTAGTTAAAAGAAACCGAATTCTATTAGCTAAAGCTCAAGAAATATACCTCTTCGGTGCGACTAATGGAAAATCCCAATTTAGAGTCACCTTCTTGCAGTTTTATCTGCACTGCTAGTTCACCAGCAGTTGGAGTGTACCAAAGCCTGATTGCCCTCATAACACCAATGTCGACCCCATGGTAGTCCTCGAAACCATAAAGGCTGGCATTTGCAAGGCTCGAAAGGTCAGAAAGTGGTCCTGTGTGCACAGTTGATGAAGCCATCTCTCCAGATATCTGATTCATTTACATACTTGTATTAATAAGTCAACAAACATCACAAACCACCAGTTTTTACAATTCTAATTGCATTCAAATGCACGGGTCATTATAAACTGAGTAATTTGGATATCATTTTATACTCGTCAGGTATGCCAAACATATATTGGTTATCAAATATGAATGCATGTTTGCGTGTTGAACTAGATGCCCAGTTTTAACTGCTGATATATGTTTTTGTGTAACAAAATCAGCCAGTTAAGTAACAACATAGCATAAACATAAACAATCTATTTTTCCATTGTGTGTTTGATTTATTCATTTCAGTTGTATAAAAAAACCAAAAGCAAATTCACCAAAAATAGGTTGCACCAGGTCATGTTTCCCTATTATTCAGTGACTAAAATGATCAGATTAACTAAACGTATATGCAGCAATCCAATACCTAATTATAAACCTAAGCTTGTATTTCTCAAAGAAATAGGCTACTTAAATTCATGTAAATACTTTACACATATATACCTTTGTAAGAAGACCCTCAGTCTGAACATTCATAAACTGAATGGGAACACCAGATGCTTGAGATGAGTTTAACCAAGAATTAGCCCTAGCCAAAGTGTCCTCAAGTGAATTGTATCTATAAGCCACAGGATCCGACACTCTGGGAAGAACAAGCATTGATAGGAAGCTGCTGGAATTTGGTAAAGGAAGTGCCTCCTTCATTTTCATTTCCCATGGATATGCTATGTATCCATCTTGAATTTGAGCTTTGCTTAATGCAGAGACAACCCTTGTGCTCCTGGAACCTTCACAAGTATAAATTTAGTTAGCTTTGACACAAAGTAATCGCAAATTTAAGGGCTTTGTTTAAATATATCCAGTTATAAATGCATAATCTTTGGACATTACAGTTTATAGATAGTGTGCTCAAATCATGAAAATTATTTTGATGCTCTACATTTCGAAAGAAAAAACAATTAAATGGCTTGTAAATCAATCAAGCACCAAGGGGATCTGGCTAAAAGGGTAAAAATTTCACCCTGTAAAGCTAAACACTCGCTTTCCATCTTCTCAACGAAACCAACAGAATAATTGGGGTCCCGAATCGACCTCAATACATACTGCTTCCTTCCCTCCATTTTCTCATCAGGGACAACACAGGCGTTCAACTCTATCGTTTGACTATCCGCTCCTCTTCTAACTCTAACCCTAATCGAAGTATTTCCACGTTTAAATGCCGCGTGTAGGATCTTGTTGACCCCACTCTTACCGCCTTTGAACGGCGAACGGACCGCTGGGCATGATCCTATTTGGAATTCGTCGACCACGTCGCCAGTTTGTAGCTTGTCGGCGTTGAATTCGATGGCGTTCGAGCTGCCAGCTATGCACTCAATCGCGATCACCACGGATGGTTGCGACTTGTCCATTGGCATCGGACAGGTCAGCTGTTTTCTAAAACGAATTTTTGCTGGTACACTGATTTTTTTACTAGATGGACATGGACTTGTATTAATTGACTATTTAAGTCTCCCTTAGCAAGGAAACTTCATTTGACTTCCTAAATATTTTTTGAAAACTAGTAGAAAGGTGGATGAAAAGTGCAAACGTAAACACCAATGTTATTAATTTGGATAAAAAACAAGGCATTTATTAAATAATCATTGAAGGCCTGAACTTTAATAATTAATAAATGTTTATTGAATAAATTAATACTTTTCTACTTTACTGCATTTGGTCTGTTGTGTTAAAATGTAGAATTATCATCATGTAAATATTGGCATTTCTTTGTCCTAAGCATTATCCTCTTTTAATTATTACGTTAACTATGAATTGGACAAAGTTGATTCTGCAATCACACTTTTCACAATCATGTTCCACATCCTAGCGAACAGTTTTCAAAGGCAGTCGTTTATTGATGTAATGACTCCATCTACATCTTTAGAATCGATATTCGAAGTAATGACATCTAATATGAAAACCATATGACATGACACATCTTCAAGCAACACGACATTTACATAAAATCGAAGTAGAAATCCACCTCTTGCTCTACTGGTGATGGATCACGCTCACCATTAGTTAATATATACAGTTATGTATACGATTATAGAAGGGGTTAGGAATTGATAAAAAAATCAAGTTGTTGGTGAATATACTTGAGAAAGCAATGCTAATTGGTAGGAGTTTGGGTGGAAGTAGTTATTTTATAGCCAACTAAAAGGATAGGAGCTACCAATGAAATTTGATACATTACTACCATAGATAGGTATTATAAATTATTAACTCTATAATAAAATTTCATTCAAAGAGGTTAGGTGTATATCATAGGGGCAGTTCTGCAATTTACTATAAATTATTAACTCTATAATAAAATCTCACTCAAACTAAAAAGTGTTCCTTTTTGTTATATACTTGTTATAATGTCTTATAATTAATTATTCAATTTAAGTATATTTAATAGAAAATCTATAAATGGTGTACGTTGTGTTAGTAATTATAAGGTGTTGTAATCATGAGTAATTTATCATAATAATAAGCACATCGTTATAAATAATTTTAGTTAAGATGTATCGAAACTAGATATCGATGCATCTCTTGAGACTAAAGTATGTAAGCTTCCTAAATGTTGAGCAGTGTATTACTGACGATTGGTGGAGGTACCAAAGGGTTAGATAGTTATTGGATAGCTATATATAGAATGACTCACTCGATAGTTTTCTGTTGGTTAATATAACTAAGGTTAAATACAATTCTCTCGACTTAAGAATACTGTCAAGCTTCAATGTGAAAACTCCGCTTTGATTATAGTTAAATCTGGCATGACATTCATCGAACGGCTATAATTGGATCGAGTGGAAGCATTGGAAGTGAGGCACTATTCAATAGAGAATTCATCTCCTCGATTATATAGGGTTGTTATTATCAACTGAAGTCGACCCAAAGTCAAATTCTCTAGTCAAAGTAGTTTAATGAATAATTATTGTTATTATTGAACCGAGGACTTTATGTTTGAACTTTAAAATTGAATGTCGACAATATTAGAATTTTGATTATCACCGAATTCCATAAGCCCTAATAATGTAGTTTCGATGAAGAGAATTAGTGTAAATAATTATCACTACCGAGTATCGCTTAAAATAAATAATTTTTTTATTGAACCTACGTAAACGATAAATTTGACCACAATATTACACCACTAGCTAAGGTGACGTATGAAAGTTAATATTCGAATTGTGTGATATTAATTGTGATCGAATTTACATCTAAAAAGTCATATGATCGAAATGTTGAATACTCCAACTGCCGCATGATTTGATTAAATTAAAATATTTATAAATTAATTAACATTTATGAAATATTAATTATAAAATTATATTTGATCATTCTTGATCAGCTTTAAAAACAGTGCGTATAAAAAAGTTGTATACACATGTATCAATACACAATATCGATGTACGTTTAAATATTTTTAAATGTATTTTATCTGACTGGGCTTGAAGTAGCATAGAGGTCGATAGAGGGGCTAAGGACGGCTGGCCATAGATGTTATAAAAGGGGGTGAATTTTGATTTAAATGGGTTTGAAATGGCAAGAGAAAATAGTGGATCCAAATCCACATTTAGCTCCTCCTCTTTAAGCTATTTAAACACCCTTAAGCAATCTTTTGCATAACATCCCCTATCTAGAGGCCTAAAGCTAAGCGCTACAGATGCTGTAGTCATCCATAGTATTAACTTCTGACGACTAAATACGGTTGTGTTAATTGTATTCATAATATCAGAAGCACATGAACATGAAATAAAACCACAGATTTCAAAAAAACATATTTTTGATTACATTTCCAAAATATGTTCTATATTCAAATTACATAATCCCATAATCGTTTTCCAGGTTCAGATAAAATATAGTTATCACATAAATACATAGCGACATATGACGATGCCCCCTTGGTTGACCCAGAGTATTATATATACAATACAGCAGAATCAATCCAAAATATAACATCAACTGCTAATTATATTAGCTATCTGTCAGCCACCTACTCATCTTTGGAAGCTTTATCCACCAACCTACTAAACCTATAAACCTCAACCCTCAGCCTACTCAAATCAATTTTGAGCACCCGAGAGTTTGAGGAAAATAAACTTCGAGTCAGACATAAAGCCTGGTGTGAATAATACTATACATCTCGGTTATATGATATTAAGTGAGACCACGCCGCTCAACGGAACGGGTATTCCCCTCACTATTATCCTTTTTTTTAAACATATTTTTTGCAAATTATAATCCTGCAACCAAAACTGGTCAAATTTGTAAAACAATATCATGTATAAGCACATTTCCATTGTCATGAACTATATGTCGATATACTGCAGTTTTGTTTTGCTAACTATTAACCTTGGTTGACTCAGGCCTACTGATGTGCACGTAAATGTGCATATTTTTACCACCATATTTAATCTATTTAAATTAAATAAATGATCATATTGGGTATTTTAACTTGTTTTAACCAAAATTCGTATTAATTTCAAGTTGTCACATATACATCTTCATATAGGGGCAAAACATTCATTTGTGTGCATATATTTCTTTGAGAAAAATTAATTGGAAATATATATATATTTTTGTAGGAATTTGATCTCAAATAGGACTGGGTTCATGAAGACACGTGTATGCACAAAATGAATACAAAGGAATGAAGATGGAAATAATTCAAAGTGAAGAACATGGAGGACATCACCAACCCACCACCTTAATGTACAAATTAGAGGTTAATGCACATGCTTATGGAATCAATGGCTTCATGTACACTTAAATGATGATTAGTAGAAGCTAATGATTACTTGGCCTCCACACTTTCTCAATGGTAGTTTGATCATTCCTCACATTATGCATTAGGGTTTTATGCTTGTATAAATAACCCTTTATGTTTCATGTAACTCTCTTCCTCTTCACTAGTTTACGCTCAAAATTAAAAACGCTTATCTTTTCTTTTTCCATGGCTACTAAGCCAATTTGTTTCATGTAATTTTTTTTTTGCAACTTTAATACATCGCTCTTTCTTCTCTTGTTTGTTTTCCTTTCATGTTGTAGTGTAGATTTTTTTTTATGCGAGTATAATAATTCTCTTTTCCGTTAGCTTTCATTTTCCTTTCCTTTTGCTTTCATGTTGCTAGCTACATTTGTTAATCAAATGACAAATATGAGAGGCTAAATCCGTTCAATTTAGGGGTAATGAAGCTCTCTAGTTATGTAGCTTCAACTATTTGTTAATTCATGCTCTTTTTTGTGCTTAATGATGATGATAGAAATGGTTTATTAGTTGTTTCTGCTTTGAATTTGATAGCCTATATTGTTGACACCAAATAGACTATGCTTAGACAATCACTAATACTAATTGTCTCTTTATCAAAATATGATTATGGCAAAATAAAGTATTTTGAAATTAAAATTTGATGGTCTATATTTCTAATCAATAGTTAATAGGTCATACTTAAAATAGATTTCATTTTTATTTTCTTCGTCAAGTTTCATGGAAGTTAGTAAGTGCTTTAAAAGACGTGTTATAGTTTGATGGCTTATGTTGGCAAATCAATAGCACAAATATGTCATACTTATGATAAGCATATCAATTAAAGCACTAATGATTATAAAATAGAGATCATGATTTCATATATGTTGAACTATGTAATTTAGAGAGTGGATTTATTCTCTAAATTTTCATTTTAACTCTTATATTTGCATCTTTTTTTTAGTTAGCTAGCTAATTTTCTAATTCTCTTGCTTAACTTTCACTCAAGTTTGGTATAATTTGATTAAATAGAATTTTAAAATCATCAATTCCCTGCGGATCGACCCGTACTCGCATATGTGCTAGATTCGTACACCGTGCGCTTGCGGTAAATTTTGATTTCTAAATTTTTCGACGGTTTTCTAATCTGATAGAAATTCCGTCGATTAACAAGTTTTTGCCGCCGTTTCCAGGGATTTGTTTTGATTTCGATTTTCTATTCTTCGAATTCTTTTTACGTGATTTTATTTGTGTTTTATTTTTTTTGTGTTTGTTTGCATTTTAAAAAAAAAATTATTGTGTGTCTGTTTTGTGAATTTTGCTTCCATTTTGGTTTGTTTGCTTGTTGCCTTTTCTATTTTCATTTTTGCATTCCAATTGGAAAAAAAACACCACAATTTCAAAAGAAAAAAAAAGTTTCATTTCATTTGCAATTTACATTTCAGATATTTACATTTACAAGTTTCTGAATATATACATACATACATTGTGCATTACTGCACATACACAGTGCACACTGCCTCTGTCCTTCCCCTTCATTCTCTGTTTTCCTATTCTCTGATTGTCCATACAATTACTTGCCTCTGTTTGCCTATACCTATTTCTGTGTACTGACCAATTCCCTCTACATTACCCACCATACAACAAACTGTGCCATTCCCCCCTTCCAGCCATCAACAGCTGCTCACAATTCACCATTTCAACATCTTCACAAGCCAACATCTCCTCGGCCATTCAAACAACTTCACAGTGCATCATTAATATTTGCTTCAAACTTTTGTCATCACTACTGACCACCACGAATCCACCATCACAGTCCATCCCCTTCATACATACATTACAACCTTCCACTTCATACAACAGGCAACTACAAACTACCAGACTGCTGCACATCATTTCACCACTTCCTAACTCCACCAACCCAAAAATAAACTTCGCCATACACACTACCTTCCCACTTCTATCATCACAACCTCAACAGACCAGAACAGCTTGCTGACCAACACTGCTTTATAGTCATCAGCTTCTCCTCGCAACTGCATACACACCCCATCACCATACTTCATCCTCGTTACATTTGCCATCCACCATCAAACTCAGCCTTCAAACTGCTGCATAACCCAATTTCACCACCGACCAGTGCCATAACTGCCTGCAAGTTCACTACCACCTCCTCAAATCATCTCTGACCATCAACTACCACTGCCAAAACAGCACATCACCACTGCCATCATTTCACAAACATCTACCACATCCCTTCACTATCACCCCTTCACAAGCTAGCAACCACTCCCCCTGCTCCATCAACCAGAAGCACTGCTCAAAATAACTTCTGCCACACAACCAATCACAACTGTGTGCATCTCCTTCATCTTCATTAGCCTTCACAATACTGGCATTCCTCCAACCACAGTTCACAATCCACATACCATCATTGGCATACAAGCAAGTGCCACACTTCTACAGTGTCATCATTCACAACCCACTTACCAAAAAAAAAAACCGCCTGCATATCAAACTGACAGTGCCACTCCACACTTACCATAATCAACTCTACTACAACTCCACATTGAGACAATCCAGCAACCACTGCTGCCTGACTGTATCATCACCGTCGACTGCCTGTACAACTTCTCACATATAACTGCAACTATCAAAACTCACAGATACCACTTCAGTCAACCACCTGAACCACCACTCAAGCAACCACCATCAGCAAATTCGCAACCAAAATAGCAACGAATCGATATCGCCCTTCCCCACTGCCTTTTTGAACATCATTCACAAAACAGCTTTTGACCATCTCAAATCGAACTGCAGCTGCCTCGAATCGAAACCATCACTAGCATCGCGACTTCCACGAACTCCATGGACTGTTGCAAACAACACTACGAACACTCTCAATCAATCTCTTCACCTGAAATCGAACTCCACCGTGACCCAAATCGAAATCGAACATCAGCAATTACCTCCGTTCCACCACCTCCGCAGCTCTCTTGAATCGTGAGACTTGAACTTTTTTTTAGTCGAATTGGGTTTTGATTTCTTTTCGTATTCGACTGAAGTTTTTTTTAAGAAGCAAAGACCTTTTTTTTTTAACCGAAGGGATTTTTTTTTAAGGATAACACAAACGAAATGTGGGCTGTGGGCGTGCTATTTAAAAAAAACAGTAAAGGGAGTGTGTTGTTTATTTTTCTCACTTAAAGAAAAGGGGTTTGCCTTTTCTAACTTTAAAAGTGGTTTTCTTTTCTTTGGTTTTGATTTGTTTTATCATTCACAAATATATTGTTTCAATTTATTAAGTTCCAACCATACATCCAAACTTTTATATATATATATGTTGTTTTTATTTCAGGTTACCAAAGGAGAATTACAGAAGTGTTTGCTAAAATAAATTGCTTGATTTGCAGATCTTGCCAACACACACACACACACACATATAACTGCTTGCTTATTTATAATTTTCTTTTTATTTGCCTTGCATTGTATATATCTACTATTTTTTTTTGTCTTGCATTGTTGTTTACTTGCATTTGAAAAAAAAATTCAGAAAACCAAAAACAAAAACAAAATCCATTCATAGTTGCATTGTTAATAGACGTTTAATTTCTGCTTTACATTTCATCTTAGATTTTGATTAATAATAACGGTTAGACATCAGTAACACTTAATTGTATATTGAAAAATTGTCTTCTTTGAACAATTTAATTTCTTGATGTCTAGGCTACGACAAAGTAACAACCATTTATAAATATTACGGTGATTCATAAATATTATAGTGGTTGTTCCTCTGAAGGTACTTAAACCTTCGGCTGCATTGCTACGGTGATTCGTGGTGCACCGATAAATCATGTCCGTTACCTGACTGAGAATTATCTTGTTTATCTAAGACAATGTGTGACTATACAATTTTGGATTAACTTAGGATAAATCATTTATAATTAAACCTTGCATTCATTTAGTTGTATTAGTTCATGCATATTTAAAAAAAAATTCAAAAATCCAAAACTATTTTTTTTTTAAATATTCCTTTTATTTTTCTTTGAAATTTCAAAAATCCAAAAAAAAAATTAGAAAAACAAAAATCCAAAAAAATATATAAAACCTTTTTTAAAAAAAGCCAAAAATTTGAAAATCCATAAACAAAAACAAAAATCAATTTTCCATTTTGAAAAATAAATTCTATTTGTAAATATTTTTCTTTATAAAAAAACCAAAAAAATAAATTCTTGAAAATGTCCAAGTTTCCCCACTTACATGAATTTTACAATAGTTGTGAAAATCAGTATAATCCATATAATTTCACTCCAATTCATATGGATATTTAACGACAACTATTGTCTAAACGGTTCTAGTTTTGAACCACAAAATTTTCAAAATTACGAACAACCATTGAATCTCGAAAATAGCATTTCATCTCTACTTGAAATCTCTATACAACAAAATCTACAGATAAGTGATTTGTGTAATTCATATTTGTCCAACAACTCAAGTCAAAATTTTCAAAACAATCAAAATTTGAACTCACTTCAAAATTCAAATGATTTCGAGTATAACTCATGCCAATTCAATTTCGATCTTCAAACTGAATTTCAAAACAGGAACGAAAATAGGAACAACTTTTCAAATAATTTTGGCAATAGGAATAACCTTGACTACGATACGAGTGAAATTTTTTATTCTCAACAAATCCAAATCAAAAATTCGCAAGTTAATAACTATAAATTGGATTTTGTTGAGCAAATGAACGAAATTTACGATGATCACATGAATTCGTTGTTTGAAACATATATGAAACAATGTGAGAAACAAAATTAAATTCCAATGTGTGACGAGTCAAATAACAATCCATCTTTTACCCAAATCAACGATTTTCAAATAACAACTTTTGAAACTGCAAATGATGATCTTAATGAAGTTGTTGAAAATTTGGTAACTGAATTGGATTTCAATTCTTTTGAGGGTGTGGAACCAAATTTAAAATTCGATCTTCCTTTTCTCGATTTCGGAAATTTGAATACAACAACTTTGGATTTTGAACTTGAGATACGCGATGAAGTTGTTGATAATCCAACAAAGGAAGACGAATTTAGTGAACACAAATTTTTTGGACTTTTGGAAAACGAGTTGTTGAATTCTGAAGGGAAAGATTTAAAACATAATTTTGCTTGAAGAAGTTTTCAATGACAAATTTGAATTTGAATTTGGCGAAAATAAACTTGAATTTCAACCAATTATTTTATCGACCCCAAAAATCATCGACAATAAAACAACTCGTATGATTTTTAATAAAACGACATTCATTTTTTCAAATCAACATTCAATTTTGAAATCTTACGATTTGATTTTCTACGCTTGAGTTGTGTCTCGCATACTTAGCGAGACAAATGAATCGGTTTTTAGAAGACCTGTTCATTTACTCTTTAACGGGGTTGTAACAACCCTGGTGTAAATTCACTAATTGATTAAATTTAGTTAGGAATGATTAATTTTAATTTATGATTTGTGAAATTTAATTGAGTAATTAAAACACGTTTTAAGAATATTTGGTTAGATCTATTTAAGGAATAATTTTTATTTCTTAAATAAAGAATTTCAATTTAAATTGGAATATTATCAAATCAATTATATAAAATTTGGTAACTAGAGTAAAATGTTAATATTATGATTTGTAGTTTAAATTGAAAAATTATAATTGTAAATTTAATTATGAAACTAAACCTATTTTTGTAGATAATTGATTTGTTCATCTTAATATATCCTACGGTAACTTTCGAAATGATGTAAATTCAGTTAAGTGTTAGTATTGGGATTTCTTATTAAAAATAATGAGAATTATTTTATTTTAGAAGTTATATTTAGAATTTTATAATATCTTAGTATTATTATAAATGAGAGCACTTAACTTGTTAATTTGATCTTTTTAAATTTGAGAAAATAACTTGTGATTTTGTAAAATATTGATTAGTGTAAATAAATGGAATAAGAATTAATTAGCAACACTTTGCCTTAGGATCCATGCTCGAGCCCATTTAGCCCATTTAAGAGAAGTATTACTTCTTCTTTGTTTTATCTTTATGTTCATAGATCTAATAGAGAAATAGAAACAGAAATATGTTTCTCAAAGCTAAGTAAAAATCTAGTTCTTAAATCCTCAAATTAAAGCTAGAAATCAAAGGGCTTTTGGTCAATACTTGTAGAAATCAAATCTAGGTAATTGTCTCTACCTTCTAGACTTATAAAAGTATGGTTTTTTGTTTTATTTTTAATTTAAGTGTTGTTGGTTGGATTTATGTTTTTGAGCATTTAGGTGTATTTGAGGTTAGCAAAGAGATTGCAAGGTAGTAACAAGGCTTTGGATTAGATTAGCAAACTATAGGAAGCTAAAAGGTGAGTTACTTACAGTTCACACTTGCTATCTCTAATCCATATGTGTGATTGTTAGTTGTTATTTGGATTGAATTAGATGGTTGTTGATCGAATTTCTTTCAATTTGATTGTGAATTGATTGTATGTGTTAAATAAACCCAATGATTGTTTGCTGAAAATTTGATATGAAAATCGTTGTAGTAAAACAGCGATTGGTGCAAAATGATCCGAAATGGCTCATTCTTTTTAGGTTAGAAAATAGATTCAATGAGAAACAATTTCTCTTTTGGTTACTACTCGAAAATTTTCCATTTACTTGACCTGAAATAGAATTGAACAAAGAAGAACAATTCTGTCTTTGTCAAAATTTTCTTATTTTGAATCTGAAATTGTTTTCGTCGCAACTTTTTCAATTTTCATCAGAATTTGATAATTCTTGATGTTCTGAAAAGCATGGACCATGTTATAAAACTTTCATCTTGTATGTTTTGGAAAAATCTATGATATAAAGGATCAAAATTGGGTTTGAAACTGATACATGCTCTGTTGTGTCAATTTTCTAAGTTGAAATCTGGAATAAAAATGATCATAACTTTTGATCGGTAAGTCGTAATTGAGTAAGATTTTTTTCAATTAAATGGAAATTTTATATGGAACAACTTTTATGTTTTATGTTTTTCATAATTTTGAAGTTTAAATGTTCAAAAACTTGTTTTTTTGTCGCTAGCCTGTTGATTAAAAGACAGAATTAACAAACTCAAATCTGAGAAATTGTTTCAAGCGTAACTTTTGAAACATATTTCCAAATTACATGATCTTTTTTTAAAAGCTAAATCATTTATCTACAACTTTCATGTGTTGAGTTTTCTATAATTTTGACGTTAGCTATGTCAAAATTGAATTTTCTTTCAGCTATCCTGAGAGCAAAATCTATATTTGCTCTGTGTTTGAAGCTGAAATAAAATTAGGCATAACTTATTCGTTTCTTAACTGAATTTGAAAATTATGAATGTTCCAGAAAGCTTAAATCATGTGCTACAAGTTTTATTCTTTGTGTTTTCTATAATTTTAAAGTTTGCTTAGTCGAAATTATATTTGTTTGTTGCTGTCCTAAGAGCAAGATGACAGCAACGAACATTCATTGAACTTAGAAAAGTGTTAGCTTATTTTTGCTCTCATTCTTATTTGATTTTGATGTTGTTTTGAGATGTTTTGAGATCTATGATGCCTATCAATAGGCTAGCTATATTTGAAGAACTTGAAATTCAAAGTTAAATAGAATTTGAATTGATTTTGGGTTAAATTTGAATTGAATTCGTATTGAACTCAAGTTATCGATTTTGAGTTATCTTCCTTGTTTTTCATCATTTTCGAGCACGGTTTCACTAAACCATTTTTGAAGTGATTTTTGAAATAAATGGAAATTTCAGATAATTATTATATAGTATTTTAAAATTATTTTTCTAATATAAAATCAATTTATTTCCTATAATAAAGGAATTTCACAAGTTGGTTTTATTAATCTTCTCTGGAAAAAAATTTAGAAGCTTGTTTTCTCTAGTAAACTATTATATATATAAAATATACACTTTTACACTATTCGAACCTACAAGAAAGAGAATTAAACGATTTAGTAAAACACGTGGTATGAGACATGTGCGTTTACTATTTTAGTTAATTCCGGACTTGTACGATCGAAGCTATTTGAGATTATTGATTCTGAGATATTTTGTCATTTTATGGCATATTTTGAGTTTTATAATTCCTATTTATTGGAATTATTTAAGATGACAATATTTGGTAAGTATAATGGTTTGAGATCTCCTATGTAGGAGTGTGGTGAATGAGAACCATCACGATGTTTTCACTTGTCGAGGAGATGAGACAGGTTATGATGTCATTTAACACTTGTAGATGAGGTGAGACGAGTATGGTGTCTCTTTATCACTTACCAATGAGACGAGGCGAGATATGGATTTTTGAGTTTTATGATGTTCCTAATGTGGCATCGACTAACAACTATTAAACCGCTAAGTGCGAACGTGTGTTATGGGACACACGTTAACATTTTTCGGATTCCTATCCGATAGTTTGTGACACATTCATGATGTTTACCTAGCAGAACTTCTTTGAGAGGTATTAGCGACCTTGTCATGAGGATGAACTGCTTTGGGAGGTGTTAGCGACCTTATTAGGGCTGACAAAACGGCTTGGAAAGGTGTCAGCGACCTTGTTATGAGGACGAATTGCTTTGGAAGGTGTTAGCGACGTTGTCTAAGGCTTCGGCCATTTGAGTTTAGCACGTGCAGCATTGCCTTTGCATTGTAATCGGGGATGTGCCCAATCCAGGTTTTCTGAGCTTTGAGTTTGCCATTTTTGGCGCATTAGTGTTAAGATTTTCTGAGTTTTGAACTTGCAACGAATTCTTTATTGAGTTTGAGATTTTATGAGTTTGAATTCATATCGAGTTCCATGAGCTTTTAAGATTGAGATGTATGTGTAAGATTTAGCCGTCTTGGCTTACTTATGAGTTTGAGGTCTCACATTCTTATGGAGTTATCTTGTGTTGCTTTCATGACTTCTGTTTGTGATTGAGATGAGTTTTCTCCTTTTTGGAGTAATGGTTCATCGAACATTTGAGCTTTTCTTCAATTTTATATGAGTTGATTTGAGTTCATTATGGGTTATCGCCGACGATATGAGGCATTTGTGTTTTATTTGAGTATTGAGTTTAAGTTACCTCTTTCGAGGTATTTAGTCACTTAGGTAGCGTTTGTTACTTAAGTATTGAGCTATGAGTTATCTAATCCTTCTCCTCATTCGAGAAGAAGTATCACTATATCCATTTTGCTTCATATTATTGATATTGACTGATTTGTGTAGATAGACTGACCCGTGTATTTATACTTGGGTCAGACCGAGTTGTTTTAGGTATCATCTATTGGACTTAGCTTGAAGTTGATGTTGAATAACATCTTTTCTTTCTCTTGAGTAATTTCTCTTCTTCTGCATACTCTGATGTATTTATATTTGATTCGATGTATATGTTGTGATCGAGTACCACCTTTATTGTATTCATATTGTATTCTACTATGAGGTTGATTACTGTTCTGTGATGTGCTTTACATTTAGTTATTGTATTTTGTTCCGATAGATCCATTAGCCACCTACAGTTTTGGATTAAACATTTACTGGGTATGTCATTCCACTTGAAATAGAAAAGAAAAATCATAATGCATTTATCGACGTATTCAGTAGATGTTTAAGACAAAGTTATAGATGGTCACCCTTAACCAGCCCTATTCTCCGCTTTAGTAGATGGAATTACTCATTAATTCTCTTTATTGAGGTGGGTCTCGAGGTGGGGCGCTACAACATGGTATCAGAGCTGTGGTCAGAACAAACTAGAATAAACACAGAACAATATGTATATCACGATACGTCGAAATACAATACGACTGAATCATTGCCCTTTATTCGAGCTTGTTTTCGAATCGTGCTTTGATTCTTTTTCGAGTTTTGGGATATGTTGAGATGGAATATGCCTAGGAATATAAATTGTATCCCATAGTATTCCATAGTTGAGTTTGATGTTATCTTATCTTATGAATAATCTTATTTGAGATTATTCTATTCTTATTTTTGTCGATGCGAGTGAGTTCGTATCGATGAAGCTTATTGATTCCTTTGAGTATTCTTGTTATGTTCGTTTGAGAGTTGTGGATCGTATTGAGGGGATCCACAATGATTGGCTCGTTGTGAGCATTTTGAGATTTCTATTTGATGTTGCTTTTGTGAGTATTTGTTTATTACTCACAATCTTGAGATGCATTTGATTTGAGATGGATTGACTTATTTGATATTAAGTTCAATCCTTTGTTTTATAGAATCCTATTGTATATTTAGGTTTCCTATTTTGATTGGTTTATTATTTCTATCACTTTGGAATGTTAATGATGATTTCCAAGTTTCTAAATTCACTCTTGAGTATCGAGATGTCGATGATATATCTCGAATTCCAGTCAAGGTGACTTTGTTGAGTATTGATGAGTCAGTTTGGTTTGGATACCCAATCGGGCAATCGAGTGTTGAATTAACCTTATTCCTAGTTTTTAGCCTTTGGCTATCCTTCCACGAGGATATCCACTAAGGAATGAGGTGAGTTTCTAGATTGTTCAAGCTTGATTGAGTTTATCATTCAGTTTCTTTGAGTTATCCTTTTCGGATATTCAATCGGTATTATCCTTTGTAGCATTACTTTGTTTAAAGTAATGATTTGTTGTTGTGTGCTTCTTCTCCTTCAAGAAGAATATCTTGCTTATCTTATGTCTTGATGATTTTCAACAGCGGCTCGTCATCTTGTAGGAGTTGACGAACACTCCATCTCCTTCTATTGTTTTTGTGAATCGAGTATTCTAGGAATATCTCGATGCATTCTCTTAATGTTCTTTGGTTTGAGTTTTTGAAGCTATATATATATATATATATGTATGTATATGTATGAGTTTTTAAAAGAGAAATTGGATTTTTGAGATATTTTAAAAATCAAAGAATGTTTTGAGAATATATTTATATGAGTAGTATTCTTTTATAGAAATAATTTGAAAGTGTTGGGTTATCCATCGAGTAGTTAAGAGTTCTGGTCGATACGCCTGATCAATGTTATCGATAGGAATCTCCTAAGTGCTATGATGAGGCAATCAGACATGATGACTTGTGTTTAGATTGAGATTTTGAAAATAATATTTTGAGATTAAATATTAAATTTATTTTTGAATGGTAATTGTGGCCATTGATTTTAGAGACGAGTAATAGAGTGGCGAGGCAGTTTTGATCGTTCAGTCAACTCTGCAGCCAACAAATATATTTATTTATTAGAGACTCAATGGCGAGGCAATGCCAATTATTTATTTTTAAATTATAAAGATGAGAATATAAATAAGATTATATTAGAGCTGTGCTTTATTGGAAGTATATTTTGAGATTTTAGAATCTATATTATATACATTGAATGTTTTAAGGGAAGAGTATAATAAGAGAATTTGAAGATTGTTTTAAAAAATATTAAAGTGGTATAATAGAAGAGTAAAGAGAATTTAAACCCTTAATTTATTCTGAGGGATATTGTTATGGATTTGCAAAATTCTTTGGAAATTAATTTTGAAGTAAGAGAAGAAATTTGAATCTTAACTTTGAGTTTCAAATTACTTACTATGTAATATAGTAAAGAGTTTGAGAAATTTTCAAATGCCGAAAATTGAGATTTTAAAATTTAAAAGATGTTGAGATTTAAAATTATAAATATCTTGGATTGGAAGATAATTCGAGCTTATATCCTTGTTCTCGAGTATATTCTATCATTGAGCTATTATTAACGATGTGCATTTTTCGCGGTCATTCGAGTTTGGTGGCCTTGTGAAAAGTCAACTTGTGATTTATCTATCTTGTTTATTGTGTCTACCATGTTATATTCTATCATTAAGCTATTATTAACGATGTGCATTTTTCGCGGTCATTCGAGTTTGGTGGCCTTGTGAAAAGTCAACTTGTGATTTATCTATCTTGTTTATTGTGTCTACCATGTTATGAGGATGTTCTTTCCGTATATTTATGCAAAAAATCTTATTAATGTTCTTCTTTATTTCTTAGAGTTCGGGTTTAATTGAGTTTGATCCTGACTCTATTCGTAGAGTTTTGTGAAATCAATCATTTTCGATTGATTAATTATTGGTCATCTTATTGATTTTTGATCGAAGATGTGATATCTTCAAAATTCTTTCGAGTTACTTGGAAAATTTGACGGTTTTTAGCATTTGATGAGCCATTGGATTAACCAAGTGAGTTTTTCCTTATTTCTCTCTACCATTCTTTGTTGAGAGTATGAATGGTTTGAGTTTCGAGCTTGTATTTTACCCTTTGTCGATTGGATTTTTAGAGTTGGTTACGGTTCTTTTCCTAGAAAATTACGTGGATGCAATTTTTGTAAGGGGAGAATCTGTAACAGCCCTGGTGTAAATTCACTAATTAATTAAATTTAGTTAGGAATGATTAATTTTAATTTATGATTTGTGAAATTTAATTGAGTAATTAAAACATATTTTAAGAATATTTGGTTAGATCTATTTAAGGAATAATTTTTATTTCTTAAATAAAGAGTTTCAATTTAAATTGGAATATTATTAAATCAATTACATAAAATTTCATAATTAGAGTAAATTGTTAATATTGTGATTTGTAGTTTAAATTGAAAAATTATAATTGTAAATTTAATTATGAAACTAAACCTATTTTTGTAGATAATTGATTTGTTCATCTTAATAAATCCTATGGTAACTTTCGAAATGATGTAAATTCAGTTAAGTGTTAGTATTGGGATTTCTTATTAAAAATAATGAGAATTATTTTATTTCAAAAGTTATATTTAGAATTTTATAATATCTTAGTATTATTATAAATGAGAGTATTTAACTTGTTAATTTGATCTTGTTAAATTTGAGAAAATAACCTGTTATTTTGTAAAATATTGATTAGTGTAAATAAATGGAATAAGAATTAATTAGCAACACTTTACCTTAGGATCCATGCTCAAGCTCATTTATCCCATTTAAGAGATGTATTACTTCTTCTTCGTTTTACATTTACGTTAATAGATCTAGTAGAGAAATAGAAATAGAAAGATGTTATTCAAAGCTAAGTAAAAACCTAGTTCTTAAATCCTCAAATCAAAGCTAGAACTCAAAGGACTTTTGGTCAATACTTATAGAAATCAAAGCTAAGTAATCTTCTCTACCTTCTAGACTTATAAAAGTATGGTTTTTTGTTTTATTTTTAATTTAAGTGCTGCTGGTCGGATTTAGGTTTTTGAGAATTTAGGTGTATTTGAGGTTAGCAAAGAGATTGCAAGGCAGTAACAAGGCTTTAGATTAGATTAACAAGCTTTAGGAAGCTAAAAGGTGAGTTATTTACAACTCACATTTGCTATCTCTAATCCATATGTGTGATTGTTAGTTGTTATTTGGATTGAATTAGATGGTTGTTGATTTAATTGCTTTCAATTTGATTGTGAATTGATTGTATGTGTTAAATAAATCCAATGATTGTTTGCTGAAAATTTGATATGAAAATTGCTGTAGTAAAACAGCGATATATTGGTGCAAAATGATCCAAAATGGCTCATTCTTTTTAGGTTAGAAAAAAAATTCAATGAGAAACAATTTCTCTTTTAGTTACTACTCGAAAATTTTCCATTTACTTGAACTGAAATAGAATTGAACAAAGAAGAACAATTCTGTCTTTGTCAAAATTTTCTTATTTTGAATCTGAAATTGTTTTTGTAGTAACTTTTTCGATTTTCATCAGAATTTGATAAATCTTGATGTTATGAAAAGCCTGGACCATGTTCTAAAACTTTCATGTTGTAAATTTTGGAAAAATATATGATTTAAAGGATCAAAATTGGGTTTGAAACTGATACATGCTTTGTTATGTCAATTTTCTAAGTTGAAATCTGAAATAAAAATGATCATAACTTTTGATTGGTATGTTGCAATTGAGTGAGGTTTTTTTCATTTAAAAGGAAATTTTATAAGGAACAACTTTTATGTTTTGTGTTTTTCAAAATTTTGAAGTGAAATGTTCAAAAACTTGCTTTTTTGTTGCTATCCAGTTGATTAATAGACAGAATTAACAAACTCAAATCTGAGAAATTATTTCATCGTAACTTTTGAACCATATGTCCAAGTTAAATGTTATTTTTTAAAAAGCTAAATCATTTATCTACAACTTTCATGTATTGAGTTTTCTATAATTTTGACATTAGCTATGTAAAAATTGAATTTTCTTTCAGCTATCCCGAGAGCAAAATCTATATTTGCTCTATTTTTGAAGCTGAAACAAAATTAGGCATAACCTATTCGTTTCTTAACCGAATTTGATAATTTTGGATGTTTCGGATAGCTTAAATCATGCGCTACAAGTTTCATTCTTTGTTTTTTTGTAATTTTAAAGTTTGCTTGATCGAAATTATGTTTGTATGTTGCTGTCCTAAAAGCAAGATGACAACAACAAACATTCATTGAACTTAGAAATGTGTTAGCTTATTTTTGCTCTCATTCTTATTCGATTTTGATGTCGTTTTGAGAAGTTATGATGCCTATCAATAGGCTTTCTATATTTAGAGAATTTGAAATTCAAATTTAAATAGAATTTGAATTGATTTTGGGTTAAATTTGAATTGAATTCGTATTAAACTCAAGTTATCGGTTTTGAGTTATCTTCCTTGTGTTTCATCATTTTCGAGCACGGTTTTCACTAATACATTTTTGAAGTGATTTTTGAAATAAATGAAAATTTCAAATTATTATTATATAGTATTTTAAAATTATTTTTGTAGTATAAAATCTATTTATTTCCTATAACAAAGGAATTTCAAATATTGGTTTTATTAATCTTCTCCGAAAAAAAAATTAGAAGCTTGTTTTCTCTGGTAAACTATTTTATATATAAACATACACTTTTACACTATTTGAACATATAAGAAAGAGAATTAAACGATTTAGTAAAACACGTGGTATGAGACATGTGCGTTTACTATTTCAGTTAATTCCGGACTTATACGATCGAAGCTATTTGAGATTATTGATTCTAAGATGTTTTTCCATTTTATGGCGTATTTTGAGTTTTATAATTCCTATTTATGGGAATTATTTAAGATGAACAATATTCGGTAAGTATTATGGTTTGAGATCTCCTATGTAGGAGTATGGTCGATGAGAACCATCACGATGTTTTCACTTGTCGAGGAGATGAGACAAGTTATGATGCCATTTAATACTTGTAGATGAGACGAGACGAGTATGGTGTCTCTTTATCACTTGCCAATGAGACGAGGCGTGATATGATTTTATGAGTTTTATGATGTTCCTAGTGTGGCATCGACTAACAGCTAGTAAACCACTAAGTGCGAACGTGTGGTATGGGACACACGTTAACACTTTTCGAATTCCTATCCGATAGTTTGTGGCACACTCACGATGTTTACCTGGCAGAACTGCTTTGAGAGGTGTTAGCGACCTTGTCATGAGGATGAACTGTTTTGGAAGGTGTTAGCGACCTTGTTAGGGCAGACAAAATGGCTTGGAAAGGTGTCAGCAACCTTATCATGAGGACGAACTGCTTTGGAAGGTGTTAGCGACCTTGTCTAAGGCTTCGGCCGTTTGAGTTTAGCACGTGCAGCATTGCCTCGGCAATGTAATCTGGGATGTGGCCAATCCGGGTTTTCTATGCTTTGAGTTCGCCGTTTTTGGTGCATTAGTGTTAAGATTTTTTGAGTTTTGAACTTGCACCGAATTCTTTATTGAGTTTGAGATTTTATGAGTTTGAATTCGTATCGAGTTCCATGAGCTTTTAAGATCGAAATGTATGTGTAAGATTTAGCCGTCTTGGCTTACTTATGAGTTTGAGATCTCACATTCTTATGGAGTTATCTTGTGTTGATTTCGTGATTTCTATTTGTGTTGAGATGAGTTTTCTCCTTTTTGGAGTAATGGTTCATCGAACCATTTGAGTTTTTCTTCAGTTTTGTATGAGTTGATTTGAGTTCATTATTGGTTATCGCCGACGATATGAGGCATTTGTGTTTTATTTGAGTATTGAGTTTGAGTTACCACTTTCGAGCTATTTAGTCATTTAGGTAGCATTTGTTACTTACGTATTAAGCTATGAGTTATCTAATCCTTCTCCTCATTCAAGAAGAAGTATCACTATATCCATTCTGCTTCATATTATCGATATTGACTGATCTGTATAGATAGACTGACCCGTGTATTTATAGTCGGATCAGACCGAGTTGTTTCAGGTATCATCTATTGGACTTAGTTTGAAGTTGATGTTGAATAACAGTTCTTCTTTCTCTTGAGTAATTTCTGTTCTTCCGCATACTCTGATGTATTTATATTTTATTCGATGTATATGTTGTGGTCGAGTACCACCTTTATTGTATTCATATTGTATTGTACTAGACATGTATCTGTGTGTATGTATATATATGAGGATGATTATTGTTCTGTGATGTGCTTTACATTTAGTTATTGTATTTTATTCCGATAGATCCATTAGACACCTATAGTTTTGGATTAAACATTTATTGGGTATGTCATTCCACTTGAAATAGAAAAGAAAAATCATGGTGCATTTATCGACGTATTCAGTAGATGTTTAAGACAAAGTTATAGATGGTCACCCTTAACCCACCCTATTCTCCGCTTTAGTAGATGGAATTACTCGTTACTTCTCTTTACTAAGGTGCGCCTTGGGGTGGGGCGCTACAGGCATACTTTTTGATTTCATGTAATAATCATCTTTCCATAATGGTCGTGTTTTTATTTTTATTTTTCTCCTTCCACTTGGGTTAACCATGGGGACACAGTCAAAATAAAGTGTGCGGGGAGACTCATCTTCATTTTCGATTTTTCATGATTTATTTTTACTTTTTCTTTGCAAAAAAAAAAAAACAAAAAATCTAAAAAAAAACCCAAAAAACCAATTTTATTTAAGCATTTTTGATTTATTTTTAAAGAAACACTATAGGATAAATATACGGTTTTGGTTTATTAAATTGAAATTTTTGAAAATTTATTTGTCTTAACAAAAATAAAATGAAGTTTGATTACAAATAACGATAGTTTAACTAGTATATAGGAAGGTTCGTACGTGATAATTATGAATATATCCTAATTGAAAATCTTTGTTTTAAAAAGTGGTTGATTTAAAGTAAAGGATATAACATTTTTTTGTCTTCTAAGTTAAATGGTGCTAAGATGATTTTGCAAAACTCTCTCTCTCTTTCTTAAAATAATAATAATAATAACATCCAAAGTATTCACTCTCATTTAAAAGTGCTCACGGTTATGCATGAGTGAATTACTTGGAATATTTGATTATGTGCTTTCATACTCATTTAAAGGTCTTTACGGTTATGCATGTATGGAACACATTAAAACAAGACTTAATAAAAACCACCTAAGGTCGATAGGTGTATGCACGAAAGTGTGTGCACTCGCCATGCTCTGTACTCCCCCTCACATAAGCCCGAAAGGCAGTGCATAGATGGTATATCTGGCCTCAGTTTACCTAAGCTAGGTGTGTAATTTTTCTTGCAAATAATGAGAGAGCAAGCAATTAAAATCCTAGCACTATTTTTACTTATTTTATTTGATTTGTGAAATGAAAATACCACTTTGATAAACTTTGATAATAAACTAAGGATCTATTTCATGGGTACACTTTGTTATCAACTGAAACAACAAGTTAAACTATAGTCTATTTGTTATGATAACTTAATTTTCGTAGGAAATTTTGACGAGTAAATGACATAAATTTTCAAGATAATAGCCGAAACCTATATTTAACTTATTCGTGTCAATTTAAAAATAAATCCTTCATTTGTAAATATTTTCAAAAACTTGCATTCGTCTCTTTGTAAATAAATCTTGCATTTTGTAAATATTTTCATCCTGCATTTGAATTTTATGGGTTGTATTCGCTGAAAACCCTCGCGAGACAACACTCGTCCTACTAGAGACACCCAGAGGTTTAACGGTTTGTTGCATACGCTCAATGCAATCGTGCTCCATACGAAAACAGATTTATCTTTGTTTTCTTTATTCGAGGACGAATAAAAAGATAAGTGTGGGGTATTTGATGTGCACGTAAATGTGCATGTTTTTACCACTATATTTAATCTATTTAAATTAAATAAATGATCATATTGGGTATTTTAACTTGTTTTAACCAAAATTCGTATTAATTTCAAATTGTCACATATTCATCTTCATATAGGGGCAAAACGGTCATTTGTGTGCATATATTTCTTTGAGAAAAGTTAATTGGAAATTTATATATATTTTTGTAGGAATTTGATCCCAAATAGGACTGGGTTTATGAAGACATGTGCATGCACAAAATGAATACAAAGGAATGAAGATGGAAATAATTCAAAGTGAAGAACATGGAGGACCTCACCTACCCACCACCTTAATGTACAAATTAGAGGTTAATGCACATGCTTACGGAATCAATGGCTTCATGTAAACTTAAATGATGATTAGTAGAATCTAATGATTATTTGGCCACTACACTTTCTCAAGGGTAGTTCGATCATTCCCCACATTACGGATTAGGGTTTTATGCTTGTATAAATAACCCTTTATGTTTCATGTAACTCTCTTCCCCTTCATTAGTTTAGGCTCAAAATTAAAAAAGCTTATCTTTTCTTTTTCCATGGCTACTTAGCCATTTTGTTTCATGTAATTTTTTTTGCAGCTTTAATACATTGCTCTTTCTTCTCTTGTTTGTTTTCCTTTCATGTTGTGGTGTAGATTTCTTTTCTTTTATGCGAGTATAATAGTTCTCTTTTCCGTTAGCTTTCATTTTCATTTCCTTTTGCTTTCATGTTGCTAGCTACATTTGTTAATCAAATGACAAATATGAGAGGCTAAACCCCTTCAATTTAGGGGTAATGAAGCTCTCTAATTATGTAGCTTCAACTATTTGTTAATTCATGCTCTCTTTTTGTGCTTAATGATGATGATAGAAATGGTTTATTAGTTGTTTTTTCTTTGAATTTGATAGCCTATATTGTTGACACCAAATAGACTATGCTTAAACAATCACCAACACTAATTGCCTCTTTATCAAAATATGATTATGGCAAAAGAATGTATTTTGAAATTAAAATTTGATGGTCTATATTTCTAATCAATAGTTAATAGGTCATACTTAAAATAGATTTCATTTTCATTTTCTTTATCAAGTTTCATGGAAGTTAGTAAGTGCTTTAAAAGATGTGTTATAGTTTGATGGCTTATGTTGGCTAATCAATAGCATAAATATGTCATACTTATGATAAGCATATCAATTAAAGCACTAATGACCATAAAATAGAGATCATGATTTCATATATGTTGAACTATGTAATTTAGAGAGTGGATTTATTCTCTAAATTTTCATTTAACTCTTATATTTGCAACTCTTTTCTTTTAGTTAGTTAGCTAATTTTCTAATTCTCTAGCTTAACTTTCACTCGACTTTAGAATAATTTGATTGAACAGAATTTTAAAATCATCAATTCCCTACGGATCGACCCGTACTCGCATATGTGCTACATTCATACACCGTTCGCTTGCAGTAAATTTTAATTTCTAAATTTTTCGATTGTTTTCTGATTCCATAGAATTTCTGTCGATTAACACCTACTAGAAAACATAAAAATCTAACAACTGTTAGATACTTCTCTTTTGGACGGCCTGTCCTTACTTACTTCTCCAGGTCTAACTGATCCTAATGGCTTTACGGGCTTACCAATAATCTGTCTTTCCTTTTTAGATTCCTTTCTATGTGTAACATAATTTTAGTCTCATTTCTGACAAAGCCTTGCGTACTGGAATTTTGGATTAAATTAGCTAGGGGCTAATAGCTAATGAGTATAGGGCGTAACGCTACACAAGTCTCATTTGGTCTTTTAATCTGAGTCATTTTCTTAGGGTTAACTACCTTTTAAATTTTTCCTTGAAAACATTTTAAAAATGATTTAAACCTTTAAATCATACATATACAAGTTAAAATAATGTTATATACACTTTACCCGAAATAATGTTGATGAAATTATTGAGGATTTCCCATCCCTCCAAAATAAGTTAAAACCCATTTTAACTTAAAAACACTTAGTCTGTACTGCCAAAAACAACTCATTCGAAACCTTTGTTTAAAACTTTTAAACACCCCTTTTGAAACCATCGAAAATACCCCTTTCAAAACCTTTGAAAGTATCCCATTTCAATACAAGTAAAATATTAGGCCAAAGGCCAAAACATACCTTTCGAAATCATACCTTTCGAAATCATTTGTTTTTATCCTTTCGAAAGCATTGGAAAACATCTCCTTCGAAAGCTTTAAAATCTTAGACATCCTATTTAAAATACTTAAATATTACCTTTCGAAACCATTGGAAAACCTTTCCGCAAAACTTTTGAACGCATTAAAATAAGCCATTTGAAAGCATTTGGGTTCAGTTTATAACATGTGGAAACACCTTTCGAAACCTTTAAAACCATCTCTTTCGAAACCATTTGGGTTATACTTTTTATAGAGCAAAGGGTCATTAATATATTTAAGTTGAAAGCATCTCTTTTGAAAAAATTCCTAAGTAAAGAAGTGATGGTGTTGAAACCATCCCTTCAAAAGCATTAGAGAAGCGGCTTGGTTTTAAAAACAAGATAATCCTTTCGAAACCAATCTGGGTCGAAAGGTAGAAAGTGGCAGTTAGGGCCTTCGACTTAGTCGAAAGAAGTTATTTAAAAACATAGGTGCAACCTCTTAAAACCATTCTTTTAAAATCATTGACCTAATCGAAAGCAGACTAAGTCGAAAGCTATTCGGTCGAAAGCAAAACAGGCGCATTTTCACTTAAAAGCAAAGTAGTGCTTCTAACCCTTCGAAACCCCTGGTTTTGACCTAATACCTTTCGCCTTTGTCCAATTCACTATGTACCAGATATCTAATACCATGTGCGTTGGGTTCAATAGAGTTGGAGGCGGAGGTAAAGAATCGGAAGCCTATGCCGAAAGCATTGAAACAGGAAAAAGCATGTAGATTTGCCTTTTTGAACCATTTCTTTGTACCTAACCTACGTTTTTTTATCAAATTATGATTGGTTGCAAATTTTTTCTTTTCCAAAAGTACTGTCGATTTTCAAAAATAAGAGTTTGAATTATTTACAAAATACCCCTTCTCTTTTTTATAAATATATAAAACATTTAAGTCTCATACCTTAAATAATTTTATATATTCATTAAAACATTTAGGAAAATTCTACAAAATTTTTTGAAAATCATTTTAAACATGTTTTCTAACATATATAAATTTCAGATCCTAAGCCAATATAATTTGGCCGTAATTAATTTTTAATCCAAAATAGCACTTTCTTCACTAGAAAATTCATATAATATCCACATTAATTTAAAAAATTATAAAAATTGAAACCCAATTCTAAATTATCATTTTTGATCTAAGTCTAAATTTGCAAGGCAATTGGATGTTATTTAATAGGTTTTTTAAATCAATTCTCATCATAAAATGCATATAAAATAGCCTAAATCATCAACAAGTATATACATATCCATTTATCGTTCAAAACATGGCAAAACAATTGCTAATGATTTTGGAATTTATCTAAAACTGAAATCAATCAAAAGTATGAGATGTATTCATTATTCGCCTTAACTTTTTGATTAAGGATGTGAGATTTGTTCTTGATTAAGTGATTTGATTCTTCCCCTTAAATTCTTCTTCTTCTTTACTCTTCCTAATGGTGACCAGCCTTAGCTTGTATTTTTGAATTGTGAAAAAGGAAGTGAATGTGAATGTTGAGGGGTTAAGAGTTTAGGGTATAAGGATATTGCTTGTTCCGATTTTGCCTTTACATATATCTTAACCTTTTTATTCTCTTTCTATTCTTTAGTTCACTTATGTAACATGGCATGCCTACCCCTTATTTAATCACAAATTTCAATCCATTAATCATCTTATATTATTTTATTTTATTTAACTAGTTAAATTTCCTAAATAATGTTACTAAAAATATGGGGTGTTACAGACTCCCCTCCTTAAAGAATTTCGTTCTTGAAATTACGATAAGGTACACACCAAAACAATCAAAGGTAAAACATACCATCAAAAAATCAGGATAAGTATCTCTCATCCTGTACTTAGTCTCCCAAGTATAATCCCTATTATCGTCGCTCCACTGGACTTTAGCTAATCTAACTTTCTTGTTTCTAAGGCTCTTCTCATCTCTCGCGACTATGCGAACTGGCTTTCTAACTATAGTCAAATTTGGCTCTATGACTAAGTCATCTAACATAGTCGACGATATAGTAGTATCCGGATCTCGAACATACTTCCTTAGGTGAGAAAAATAGAAAACATCGTGGACTCCTGCCAAACTGCTCGACCCTACTCTATATGCGAGTTTCCCGATCCTCTCAATAATAGGAAATGGCCCAATGAACCTCGGTGCCAGCTTCCCTGATTTTCCAAACCGTATCACACCCTTCATCGGCTACACCTTAATAAAAAATGTTCTCCAACAGAAAACTCTAGGTCTTTCTGTCTTTTATCCGCATAACTCTTCTACCTGGATTGAGCTTCCTTCATTCTAGCTCGAATTAACTCAACTTTTTCTGTAGCTTCTCTAACCAAATCTGGACCAAGAACCAACCTATCCTCGGTTTCTAACCAAAAAATTGGAGATTTGCATGGCCTTCCATACAAAGCTTCAAATGGTGCCATCCCTATGCTAGCCTGATAACTATTGTTATACGAAAAATCGACCAGATGTAAATGGTCTTCCCACGATCCCCTAAAATCTAGCACATAAGCTCGTAACAAATCTTCCAACACTTTGTTAACTCTCTCCGTTTGCCCATCAATCAACGGATAGTAAGCAGTACTCATCTTGAGCTTGGTACTTAAGGTATCTATAGACTCTTCCAGAACTCGCTTATGAATAAAGAATCTCTATCACTCACTATACTACTAGGAATTTCCGTGCAGTCTAATTATATTCTTCATAAACAACTTCGCTAACACAGGTGTCGTTCCGGTTGACTTAATTGGAATGAAATGGGAACTCTTGGTCAACCTATCCAAAGTGACCCATATGCTTTTATTTACTCTATTAGACCTTGGCAACCTGTCAATGAAATCCATAGAAATAGAATCCCACTTCCACACTGGAATGCCCAAAGGCTGAAGCAACCAACTTGGCTTCTGATGTTCGGCTTTTATCCATTGGCAGTTCAAACGCTGCTTCATCCATAAGCCTAAATCCCTCTTCATACCTTTCCAGAAGAAACTTCTCTTCATGTCCTGATGCATCTTAGTTCCTCTTGGATGAATAGTGAACTTCAAGCGATGGCATTCCTCTAAAACTTCCTTCCTAGTGTCTTCCACATTCGGAAAACACAATCTTCCTTTCTTTCTCAACCACCCATTCTAGTCAAGATTAAAATCCTTCAAGTCATCACTCTCCGTTCCATCTTTCATCTCTTTGATCTGTTCGGCCAACATTGGATCCTCTAGCTCTTTAGAAGCAACCTTTTCAATCATAATTTTTGAACTTCCAAACATGATAATAGAGCAGTTTTTGTACTTGAACTACTCTTAGTTCCCTCTGTACTCTGTAAGTTGCTAATGCTTCCAAATCTTTTCACTCTGCTATCATAGCTAACACCACATTCTAATGTTTTCTGCTAAGTGCGTTTGCAACCTTGTTGCCCTTATACTCAATACCAAAATCATAAGCAGCTAAGAACTCTAACCACCTCTGTTGTCTCTTGTTCAGCTCCTTTCGAGAGAAAAAATACTTCTACGACTTATGATCCGTATACAACTCAAATCTTTCTCCGAAAAGATAATGTCTCCACACCTTTAGCCCAAAAATTATCACAGCTAACTCCAAGTCATGGGTTAGGTATCTAACTTCATGCGGTCCAAGCTGTCCAGAAGCGTAGGCAATTACTCTACCCCTCTGCATTAACACAGCTCCTAGCCCAGTCCCACATGCATCGGTGTACACCACCAAGTCCTGATTCCCTTCTAGAACAACTAACATATGTGCATTAGTCAATAAGTTTTTAAGCTTCTGGAATGCGTCGTCACACTTATCGGTCCAAATGAACTTCGTATCTTTTCGAGTTAGCTTAGTCATTGGTGCCGCTATCCATGAAAAATCCTTAATAAACCTCCAATAGTAACCATCCAATCCCATAAAACTTCTTATTTCTGTCACCGTTTGTAACAACCGGGCGATTTTTCGACCTTCGAAAATCGACAATAATACGTTCACTATATAGAGCACAGAGCAATCAAGTGCCGAAAATACCAGACTAGTAGGGTTAAAGAAGAAAGAGATAGAAGAAGAACAGAAAAACAACAACAACACAGAATCTCACATCACAGCGGAACAAAATATGATATACAATAACAACATTTTATACAAAGGAAAGTTGTAGCTGTTAATATACATACAAATCATCAGAGTACAATCATTAATATCTAAATTTGGACGGTTATAATAACTTGTCCCTAAATGCTAAATATACAGTCTACAATACACAGCGGAATATAATCAAATACATGCAATACGTCTCTATCATCTAGCTCGTCTCCTGAGCTCGAAAAGTGTCCTAACCTGAAAACTGTAATACTTGGTCTGGCCTGAGCATTACAATGAAGTAACACCCGAGTCAGGCTGGAAACCAGCATGAGTAATCCCACTTAATTTGAAATACTTAAGTTCCAAATCTTTTGAAAAACAAGGTAATTCATACAACACGATGGGTTTTTATCTTATTATAACCAAAACACTTTTACAGAAATCCATTGTTATTGCAATAGTGTCCATGCGCAATTACTTATTTAAAAGGCCAAATTTGTTAAATTTATCCTATTAAATTCCATCATATAAGACTCTATAATCAAATCGTAAAGGCTCGTAATGATTATTAAATCGAAGTGGTTCCGGATAGCATTGATATCCGATCCCGGTCTCTTTGAGACAAATCGATAGGGTGACAACATTCACACGTGGGAATTTATTACACACGTTTTTATTCAATAAAACATGTAATCGTTTTATTTAAATTATTTAAATTAGTTTGGCTACTTAATGGCACAAACGAGGATAATTTGAATAAATATCCAATGGAAACAAGCCAAAACATAGGTCGTTACTAATTTAACGATTTATAGTTAATATTAAACAATTTGCAAATCAGGATTTTATTAACTCAATTACTGAAACCATTTATATTATTAGCCAAAAATAGTTATAAACTAAACAAATTATAAAACAATTTATTTCTAGTTGATTAAAATTAAGCAATCCAATTAATAGCTAACCTTATTGTATTAACCTAAGGTTTAGTTAGTTAAGAATTTAATTAATCACTTGCTTTAATTATTATGAAATAATTAAATTTTACTTTCCAAAAAATAAACTAAGCTTAAAATATTAGGAGGTAGAATTACGATGCAAAAGAATTTTATGTTGATTGGTGTGTGTGTAAAAGTTCCGTTTTCTTTCCTCTTTTTCCTTTACTTTTTCTTTTGTTTTCCTTTCTTTCTTTTCTTTCTTTTTCTCTTTCCCTTTTCTTTTTTTCCTTTTTTTTCCTTTTTCCTTCCTTGTTCTTTTCATTCGTCCCATACCCACCAGCCCAAACTCCTCCTTCCTTCTCACTTACTCCCAGTTTTTCCCTCCCCTCCTCATTCGTTTGAACTACAAGAAGCTGTGCATGCCTGGATACGTGCACCTGCACACCGACGCTGACCATCAGGTCACACCGCCGACCATCTGTCCAAATCCCCATCGACCATTTCGACGCGACCACCTATCCTCAAACGCTGCTCATTCCTCCATTCAAAATTCGACTCCTCAGTTTAATGCCTGGCATGAAACCATAGCCACAAAACCGCCTTGCCTCGCCACGACACTCAACCATCAACCCCCAAATTCCAGCCAAAGCCCCGCCACCTCCTTCTCTACCATTTCCCCCATGTACGCACGTCCCTATCTCCCTCATTTCTGTGCCATTAACACGAAACCGAAGCTTAATAAACTACCACACTAAGCCCTAACGTCGTCTCGCCTGGCCATCGTAGGCCATAAAAAATACCATGGCGTTTTTCTCGAATGCCACATCGCCTACACATCCTCCAGACCGAATCTCAATCCATGAAAATGATCGGGTTGCCGGAATTCGGCCGAACCCCGAAAAACGATCAACTATAAAATTCTCCCTATATAAAGCACAAAAAAATCCCAAACCATTTTTAAAAATAATGTCTTGTCACAACAATCATTACTGTATAATCCATTTGTAAAATAACGATGGTCGATTTTCGATCATTTAAACCCACTCACGGTCATATGTCGTTCTCCCCTTCACTACTTGATAGAGTTGAAAAAAATAAAATTTAACATAATCTAAACTAAAAAATAAACAACTTTGGTTTGGAATCAAAGTTTAAATCTAAGCGAGGGCTGAGATATGGAAATTTAAAGTTAAAAGTTTGGCTGTTTTTAGTTTAAAAACATGAACAATGAGCTTGTGAAGAAGAAGAATAGTAGTTTGGTGGGATTTACATGTTGAATACACATATGCATGCACATATTCATCGCAATCACATATGCGTCTAACATACATCACAGATTTATCCAAAAACCACAGCTGTATTAGTATATGAAATAACTAGTAAACATAATTGGGACGCTTACTCACTGTTCTAAACACAGAGGTGAACTGCTGCTCTGCTCTAAGTCTTCTTCCTCTAGCCTTTTTATGTCTTTAATTTTTTTTTTATGTTTGTGAACTACAACGTTAAACATGAAGAAAGCATAGTAGTGGCATTATATATAGAGAGTGAAGAAGGTGTACAGAGCAAGGTAAAGGCTAGCATATGCACGGGCTTATTCACCTTTCATTTATATATTTTTCTCAATTTCTTTTTAAATATCCTTTTTCTTTTTGCTGATTTGATCTTTTATATTTGATTTGATTTTATAAGTGGATTTGATTTTATATGACTTGATTTATTTCATGCTTGAGCAGATATATCTCATGATGATGTTCCCTTAAGCTTATACATACATTTATATATATGCATTCATATATATATATATATATATATATATATATATATGTGTGTGTGTGTGTGTGTGTGTGTGGATTTAACCACCCTCTATTTCAATTTAACATTCATACATGCTCACAAACTTGTATGTATTTTATCATATTTACATTTATACTTTTTTCTTTCATATACATTAGTTCATATGGACATATATATACATATGTATATATACACTTATTTAGGTATGCAATATATTTATATATATATATATATATATATGTTTACTTATCCACTATCACACACATACGCGCGCGCACACACACACACACACATATATATGTGTGTGTGTGTGTACTTATGTATATTTCTGTCATCCTATATATATTTTACACATTTTTCCTTTTTACATATACACTACTTTATATAACATATATACATATACATTTACTTGCATATATTTGTCATCGTATATATATACATATATTTACATTTATACATATTTTCATATACATTACTTCGTATGGCCATATACATACATATATACTTATATATATATATATATTATCAAACATCATAAAACTTATATATACATACTTGTATGGATATTCCATCTTAAATTTTTATGGTGTTTGTGTGTATGTATAATTTTATCATATCTAGAATTTATCCTTTATAATTAACATAGTTTTAATCAATTTATATATTTAAATATCAAAAAATTGTCTATTCGACTTATAAAAATTAATATTTCAATAATAAAAATCAGTTAATTGCCCAAAAACAGGTGATTGAAAATCCGGGTCGTTACATTCCCTCCCCGTTAGAACTTTTCATCCTAAAAAAGGAACGAACGAGAATTAGAATTTTGATGTATATTATTAATTGAATCATTCTTTAAAACATTTAACTCCTTACTCTTTTATTATACAATTTTAAAAATACATACACTTTAAATTACATAGTATTACCAGGCTAATTTTATATTAAAACATTTTTCATAACTAGATGTCTTAACAAGTCCATCCTTGTTCTTACAGAAATTTAGTCATGCGTTAATCAGGCGTAGGACTGAAAATCTATATGTACTTAGTAGACCCATTTCAACAACCAGTGAAAATACTTGAAAAACCTTTTTCAAAATGATATGGAAAGTATCACCCCTTTCCTACTATGGATCGTAGTTAACTCGATGATTGCGTCGCCATCCCGACGAAATCGTAAGAAAACTGTAGGCATCCATACCTCTCGAATTATGCCATGAGAACACCATAGTCCGCAGCTACACAAAAGTTGCATTGCTATCGCAGTAAAACTACCAGTAGTCCGTTGGCAATCACTTCCCCTCGAACTATGCTACCAAACAAAACTAAACCACATAGATCGCAGCCTACCCAAAGGTTGCGTCACTATCCCAGTGAAACTCAATGTAGACTGTAGGCAATTATTGCCACCCAACTTACGCTATGGAATCAAACCCCATAGATCGCAATCTACTGATGTTACGTTGCTATCCCAGCGAAATCAAACGTAGATTGTAGGCAATCACTGCCACTTGACTTGCGCTATGAAACAGCAATAGATCGCAGTAATACAAAGGTTACGTTGCCATCACAACAGAGTTCATGTAACTTTAGGCATCAGCACCACTCGACTTATGCTACCCAACAAATGATCACCAGGAACCCATGAGTTTTGTCCAGGCGTCCTCTAGGATCCCAATTCCCATTGAACCACCTTATGGATTCCTAGACAGGACCACCCAGTGTATCTCCTTCTCTAAGTTTTGACTTTCGTGGGGGTGCCTTTCCGTGGTTTTTTTTCCTCAAAACATATCATACTATATACATAGTACCTTTCAAATCATACTTTTTATATGTATCACATATAAACTTTGTCTATACAAAATCGATATCTTCGAAATCGATAATTTTCAAATTTGGTTTACGCAATTCCCAAAATTTGACTATTTTCCAAAACCAAAAGTCTTTAAAATCAATGGGTTCCAAAACTATTTCAGTTTCATTTTCATATGCATATAAGATTATTCTTTCCCATTCGAATAATTTTCGGATCAAAAATTTCTAAGTCCGCTTCATACTTATATAAACTCTATTTAGTATTTCAACATCTTTCAAAGATCATTTTTTCCCCGTTATAAATTCAACAAGGGAGTTTGAATATATAACTAACATATATAATTTCATTAATGCCAAATCAAATTTTCCAAGTTCGCTTTAGAATGTTAATTGTCACGTGCCTTATCTCTTATAAAGTAAATTTCAGTTATAGTAACTATTAAATCTTCATTTTAAAGTCATCATATTTTCTCAAAATGTACTATTTCACTTCAAAATCATTTCTTCCTTAGTATCTCGATTCGGTTTTGATTCAAAATTGCTTCGAATTTCCATTTGGGTTATAACCTCAATTTATTCCAATTTGTATTTAAATCCATGATTTAAATATAATTAATTTCCACTCCGACCGGTTTGAATTTAGAAAATAGCTTGACTAGTTGTAAAATGGTTAAATAGTTAATATAAGATAGCTTGAGTTTTTTTAAAAAGGATGGGTTGTGTAGTACATAGCTTGGAAAAATCAAAATAAATTTGAATACATAAGAAGATAGATTTCAAATAGTTTATATTAGAATAGTTTATTTGAAAATAATTCTAAATTCAAACTAATTCACTTCCTAATCTCTAATTCAAATCAATTTCATTTCTATATTGATTCAGTACCGATTTTAATTCGAATTAACTTCGATCCCCATTCTAATTCAAATCAATTCCCATTTCAATCTCAGATTAATTCAATTTCGATTTCAATTCCAATTAATTCAATGCAATTTCAATTCCAGTCTCAATGTTAACCATTTTGATTTATATAAATTCCAGTTCGATTCTCAAAATATCGATTTAATCACTTAAATAAAATTAACCTTCAATATTTAATTTAAAAATCCAAATATTTTAAAAATAATTCAATTCCAATCCTAATTTCCGAAATATTCATTTAAATTACTTTTACTTGGATTTATTCCAAGGTTCGAGTAAGAGTTCAAATCTTTTTAAAACAAATCAATTTTCGGAATTCAAGTGATTTCCCAATTATAACTTCAAAATTTCAAACCCGATTCTTTAAACAATTCTAATCGTCAAGTTTGTTTTAACATTTCATACTTAAGTTCAAAATGGTTCCATTTCCATAAATTCAATTTTATTCCTTAAAATCGAAATCACTTAATAGTTTCAAACCAAGTTTTTATTTCTTTTTAATTTCAGGAATAGATACATATCATTTCAATCCAAATAAATGTCATTTCAATCCACTTCTTAACTTGTTTGAAATAATCAGATTTGTAGTTATATATACTGTAAATAACATACAGGACGATAGCAGGATAAATCCAAATAAATAAACATCCAAATTATCTATCAATCAATAGCATCCATCACAAATTTCCATATTTAGAAAATCGTTGTGAAATTATTCATACATACATAACTTCTTTTGCACCCCTTATCAAATCTATACCTTTTCTTTTATAATTTACTTTATTTAACTTCCATAAGTTAAATTTTAATTTCAGCTTGAAATTTCAATTTTCAGGTTATAAGTTCAAAACCTATCTAACTTGGTCCGATTAGTTTCCAATCCGTTTAATCCACTTAACCTTCTCAATTTAATTTTTGGCATTCCTAATTTAAATTTCCTATCAATATCGCTTCCTACTTATAAGTTCAAAAACTTGTTTTCCTTTGTGTTATTCTTCTCGTTCCAAGGGGAATTCCAGAATTCAAACACCAGTTATTTACTTCAAATCAACTTTCAAATCATATATATATATATATATATATATATATTCCATCTATATACCAAATCACCCTTTTTAAATTTAACCCATCCTTTGTTTTTATCCAAAAAAAATTCTCGAAATTTCCAAAACAACCCTTGTTTTAAACAAAAATTTCCATATCACAAATATTCTAATAATATTACTTATTATTTTCTTAAACTCTTTGAAACACATTTCAAAATTTTCGGGACTTAGATTCAAAACTTCTCAATTTAAATCCATTTTTAATTTACGGGTCACATTCATAACTTATGCTTATATAATTCCATTTTCTTAAAACATTTCACACTTTTTTATCATTGTTTATTTTATAATAAGCATCCTTTATCAAGACACAACAATCAATTCATGATAACAATCAATATTATCATACCTAGAAGCCAAACATACTTTATATTCCACAATAATTTCCTGAAAGATTATTTCTATATGTAAAATATAATCAGGGTAAACTTATTTCATTTCAAAACATTTTGAAAAACTCTTCTGAAATTCTCGAAATTTAAATTCTGATCTGAGTCCGTTTTAGCTTAACCCATTTGTATAATTCATTCTCATCAATTTCCTATTTGGTTGCATATATTACCACTTAAATCTTATAATCTTATTTGATTATAATAATCACATCTAATCACCTTAATACACTATAATAATTCAAAAAAATTATTTCCTTTTTATAACAAAATATATTCTTATATAAAAATTATTTTAAAATCGTTTTTGAAATCATTTTGTAAGAATATAACAAGTATGCCCTCATATATAATACACTCAACTCATTCTAGGGCACTACCAGCCCTATCTCTAATGAGTAATCCCTACCAGACCAAGGTTCTCGCTTAACCTTCAGCTCTGATATCACGTGTAACGACCGGGCGATTTTTTGACCCTCGAAAATCGACACTAATACGTTCAATGTATAGAGTGCCAAGCAATCGAGTGCCGGAAATACCAGGGTGTTAGGGTTAAACAAGAAAGAGATAAAAGTAGAACAGAAAAACAACAACACAGAATCTCGCATCGCAGCAGAATGAATTATGATATACAATAATAGCATTTTGTATAAAGGAAAGCTGTAACTGTTAATATACATACAAGTTATCAGAGTACGATCATTAATATATAAATCTATATAGTTATAATAACTTGTCCCTAAATGCAGAATATACAGCTTACAATACAAAGCGGAACATAATCAAATACGTGCAATACATCTCTGTCATCCAGCTCGTCTCCTAAGCTCCAAAAATGTCCTAACCTGAAAACTGTAATACTTGGTCTGATCCAAGCATTACAATAAAGTAACACCCGAGTCAGGCTAGAAACCAGTGTGAGTAATCCCACTTAATTTGAAATACTTAAGTTACAAATCTTTTGAAAAACCAGGGTAACTCGTACAATACGATGGGTTTTTATCTTATTATAACCAAAACACTTTTACATAAATCCATCGATATTGCAATAGTGTCCAAGTACAATTACTTATTTAAAATGGTCAAATTTGTTAAATTTATCCAATTAAATTCCATCATATAGGACTCTATAATCAAATCGTAAAGGTTCGTAATGATTATTAAATCGAAGTGGACCAAATAGCATTGACATCTGATCCCGGTCTCTTCGAGACAAATTGATAAGGTGACAACATTCACACTTGGGAATTTATTACACCTGTTTATTTCAATAAAACATGTAATCGTTTTATTCAAATTATTTAAATTCGTTTGGCTACTTAATGGCACAAACGAGGATAATTTGAATAAATATCCAATGAAAATATGACAAAACATAGGTTGTTACTAATTTAACGATTTATAGTTAATATTAAACAATTTACAAATCAGGATTTTATCAACTCAATTACCGAAACCATTTATATTATTAACCCAAAATAGTTATAAATCAAAGAAATTATAAAACCATTTATTTCTAGTTAATTAAAATTAAACAATCCAATTAATAACTAATCTTATTCTATTAACCTAAAGTTTAATTAATTAAGAATTTAATTAATTACTTTAATTATTATGAAATAATTAAATTTTACTTTCCATAAAATAAATTAAGCTTAAAATAATAGGAGGTAGAATTACGATGCAAAAGGATTTTATGTTGATTGGATTTATAGTGCTAACCGAATTAGAGTTTTAATAATTTAAGTTATTATATATATATATATATATATATATATATATATAAGTTCCATTTTCTTTCCTCTTTTTCCTTTTCTTTTTATTCCATTTTCCTTTTTATCTTTTCTTTCATTATCTCTTTCCCTTTTCTTTTTCCTTTTTTTCTTTTTTCCTTCCCTTTTCTTTTTCTTCGACCCATACCCGCGCGGCCCAAACTCCTCCTTCCTTCTCTCGTATTCCCAGTTTCTTTTTCCCTACCCTCTTCATTCGTTTGAACTACAAGAAGCCATGCATGCTTAGATAGGCGCACTTGCACACCAATGCCGACCATCAGGTCACACCACCGACCATCTATCCAATCGCCCTCAACCATCTTAACGCGACCACCCACCCTAAAACATCGCTCATTCCTCCATTCAAAATTCGACTCCTTAATTCGAAGCTTGGCACGAAACCACGACACAAAACCGCCTCAACACTCAACCATCAACCCTAAGATTCTAGCCAAAGCTCCGCCACCTCCTCCTCTACCGTTTCCCCCACGTGCGCACGTCCCTATCTCCCTCATTTCTATGCCATTGACACAAAACCGAAGCTTAACAAACCACCACACTAAGCCCTAACGCCGCCTTGCCTGGCCACCGTAGGCCATAAAAAAATACCGTGACATTTTTCTCGGATGCCACATCTCTTACAAATCCTCTAGACCAAATCTCGGCCCACGAAAATGACTGGGTTGCCGAATTTTGGCCGAAACCCCAAAACCAATCCACTACAAAATTCTCCCTTTATAAAGCACAAAAAATCCCAAACCATTCTTAAAAATCATGTCTTGTCACAACATTCATCACTGTATAATCTATTTATAAAATTATGATGGTTGATTCAATCGTTTAAACCCACTCACGGTCATATGTCGTTCTCCCCTTCACTACTTGATAGAGTTGAATAAAATGAATTTTAACATAATCTAAACTGAGAACTAAACAACTTTGGTTTTGGAATCAAAGTTTAAATCTAAATGAAGGCTGAAATATGGAAATTTAAAGTTAAAAGTTTTAGTTCAAAAACATGAACAGTGAGCTTGTGAAGAAGAAGAACAGTAGTGTGGTGGGATTTACATGTTGAATACACATATGCATGCACATATTCATCGCAATCACATATGCGTCTAACATACATCACAGATTTATCCAAAAACCACAGCTGTATTAGTATATGAAATAACCAGTAAACCATAATTAGGATGTTTACTTACTGTTCTAAACACAGAGGTGAAATGCTGCTTTGCTCTAAGTTTTCTTCCTCCAGCCTTTTTATGTCCTTAATTTTTTTGTATTTTGTATTTGTGAACTAGAATGTTAGAATGTTAAACGTGAAGAAAGCATAGCAGTGACATTATATATAGAGAGGGAAGAAGGTGCACATAGCAAGGTAGAGGCCTGCATATGTACAGGCTTATTCACCTTTAATTTACATATTTTTTCTCAATTTCTTTTTCAGTCTCCTTTTTGCTTTTTTCTAATTTGATCTTTTGTATTTGATTTGATTTTATAAGTGGTTTTGATTTTATATGGCTTGATTTATCATGCCTGAGTAGATATATCTTATGACGATGTTCCCTTAAGCTTATACATACATTTATATGTATGCATTTATATATATATATATATATATGTGTGTGTGTGTGTGTGTGTGTGTGTGTGTGTGTGGGGATTTAACCACCCTCTATTTTAATTTAACATATATACATGCTCACAACTTGTATGTATTTTATCATATTTACATTTATACTTTTTTTTTCATATACATTAGTTCATATGGACATATTTATATATACACACATATATGTATATACTTATTTACATATGCAATATATTTCAAAATATATATACATGTTTACTTATCCACTATCTCACACACACACACACAGAGATATATATGTGTGTGTGTGTACTTATGTATATTTCTATCATCATATATATATATATATATATATATTTACACATTTTCCCCTTTTTACATATACACTACTTTATATAACATATATACATATACATTTACTTGCATATATTTGTCATCATATATGCATATATTTACGTTTATACATATTTTCATATATATTACTTCCTATTGCCATATACATACATATATACTTATATATATATATTACAAAACATCATAAAGCTTATATATATACTTGTATAGATATCCCATCTTAAATTTTTATGGTGGAGTGTGTGTGTGTGTATAATTTTATCATATCCAGAATTTATCTCTTATAATTAACATTGTTTTGATCAATTTATATATTCAGATATTTTAAATATCGAAAAACTCATCTATTCGACTTATAAAAATTAATATTCCAATAATAAAAATCAGTTAATTGCCCAAAAATAGATGACTGAAAATCCAGGTCGTTACACTGTTTCTTATCTCTTCCAACTATTCACGCCCTCGATCTTAACTAGATCTGTTGATAATCCATTCTTTGAAACTACATAGCCAAGAAACTTCACTTCTTTCTTCCAAAAATGACAGTTCGAGAACTTTGCCTTTGGTTGATGCTGCCTCAGCATTTCAAGCACTATTCTAAGATGTACTTCATGCTCTCTTTCATCCTTAGAGTACACCAAAATATCATCTATGAGAACTAATACGAACCTATCCAAGTTCTCATGGAAAATCCAGTTCATTAAATCTACAAAGAAACTGGCACATTAGTCAGTCTGAATGGCATCACTAACCATTCATACGATCCATGTCAGGTTCTAAACGCCATCAAAGGAATACTGTCGCTAAATCACAAAGCTGATGGAAACCTGTCGCTAAATCCAACTATGAAAATATCTTGGCTCCACTCAACTGATCAGACAAACCGTCAATCTTAGGAAATGGATATCTATTCTTTATCTTTTTCTCATTCAACTTACGATAGTCAATACATAACCTTAAATATTCATCTGGCTTCTTAGCAAACGCTATGGCTACTCTCCATGGTGAACTAATAGGTCTGATAAAATTCTTGCCTTCCAAGTCTACCATTTGCACCTTGAGCTCCCTCATTTCGGTAGGTGTCATCCTACTTGGCGGTCTACTGACCAGTTCGCTCCAGGCACCAAATCTATCTGAAATTTAATGTCCCGTTTTGATGGAAATTCTACCACGGGTTCAAAAATATCCGCGAATTCTCTGACCATAAAAATTCGATTTAGCTTGTCTTCTATCTCCATAACACCCAACAAAGCACTTACCTCACAGCTAGGGTTTTCTACGGTATATACAATCCGCTCCCTACAATCTGGGTGTCTAAGCGATACTTGCCCACCATGGCAAAATATCCTAGCATCGTATTTACTTAACCAATCCATACCCAAAATAATTTCGAATCCTACGAAACCAAATACATGCAGACCGCAAATAAAAGTATGACCTAACAAGTCAAACTTTATGTGGTCACATCTCATCCTAAGTGTTTCATACCCTCCTATCGGATTTGCAACCCTTAAGGAAGTAACTAGGTATGAGAGTTCTAAGTTAAGCTTACCTACCAAACAATAAGATATAAAAGAATGTGATGCACCAGTATCAAACCGATCACTAACTGCCATACTATGAATCATAAGCGTACCTCCCAACATAGCTTTTCATTTTTCCCCTGCCATGGGTCTCGAGGTAGCTAGCTACAATGCATATACTTTGCACTTTTCATTCTTAGCAGGCTCCTTGCATTGGCTCTTGTAATGACCCATCTGATCGCAGTTGAAGCATTTGACATTCTTTTTCCCAATCACTCTCTTTGCCTCTCTAGAATGACATTCATTCGCATAATGCCCTTTCTTGTCGCACTTAAAACAGACAATTTCTGACTTTTCCTTCTTCGTGGCTCTACCCTTCTGGCTCCCTTCTTAAGAAAGAACTTCCTTTTCTGACTTTGCCCTACTAATGTGCAAATAAATGTGCATATTTTTACCACCATATTTATTCTATTTAAATTAAATAAATGATCATATTGGATATTTTAAATTGTTTTAACGAAAATTCATATTAATTCCAAATTGCCACATATTCATCTTCATCCAAGGGCAAAACGATCATTTGTGTGCATATATCTCTTTGAGAAAAATTAATTGGAAATTTTTATATATTTTTATAGGAATTTGGTCTCAAGTAGGAGTGGTTTCATGAAGGAATATGCATGCACAAAGAAGGTACAAAAGAATGAAGATGTAAATAATTCAAAGTGAAGAACATGGAGGACCCCACCTACCCACCACCTAATGTACAAATTAAAGGCTAATGCATATGCTTATGGAATTAGTGGCTTCATGTACATTTAAATGAGGATTATGGCATGCTAATGATTACTTGGTGGCCACATTACCTCATGGGCATTTTAGGCATTCCCCAAAAATATGAATTAGGGTTTCATGCATGTATAAATACCCATATGTTTCATGTAATCTCTCCCCCTCTTCCTCTCTTAGTCTCTCTTTAGTTAGTTTTAGGCTCAAAATAAAACCAAGCCCGCTTCTTTCTTTTCATGGCTACTTATCCATTTCTCTTTTATGTAATTTTTTTTATGCAACTTCAATACGTTCTTTTTCTTTTCATGCTTATTTACTTTCATGTTGTAGTTTAGATTTATTTTTCATGCAAGTAGAATAGTTTTTCTTTATCTTGCTTTCGTTTTCTTTTTCTTTTTATCTCATGTTGCAAGTATATTTGTTTTTTTGCTAACGAATATGAGAGGCTAATCCCTTCAATTTAGGGGTAATGAAGCCTCTAATCATGTAGCTTCAACATTTTGATAATTATAGCTCTCCTTTTGTGCTTAATGACAATGCTTGAAGTGGTTTAATTTGTTGTTCTTACTTTGAATTTGATAGCCTATATTGTTGACACCAAATAGGCTATGCTTAAACAATCACTAACACAAATGCCTCTTCATCAAAATATGATTATGGCATAAGAAAGTGATTTGAAATTCAAATATGATGGTCTATATTTTTAATTAATAGTTAATAGGCCATACTCAAAATAGATTTCATTTTCAACTTTGTTGTCATTTTCATAAGAGTTAGTAAGTGGTTTAAAGGTTGTGTTATAGTTTGATGGCTTATGTTGAGCTAATTAGTAGCACAAATGAGCTATACTTATGATAAACACATCATTTAAGCTCACTTGTGACCAAAAAAGAGATCATAATTTCATTAATTGTTGAATTATATGATTTAGAGAGCGGATTTATCTCTAAATTATCATTTAATCTCATATTTTGATCTATTTTCTTTTGCCAGTTTTTGTTAGTTTTTCTCATTTTCTAGCTAATCACACTCTTCAACTTTGGTTTGATTTGATTGAATAGAATTTTTAAAATCATCAATTCTCTATGGATTGACCCGTATTCGCCACGTGCTACATCCGTACACTGTGCGCTTGCGGTTATTTTTAATTTAAATTCGTTCGACGGTTTTCTAAACCGATAGAATTTCCATCGACGAACAAGTTTTTGGCGCCATTGCCGTAGATTTGCTTTGATTTTAATTTTCTATTCTTCGGATTATTTTTGTTTGATTTTTGTGTGTTAGTCTTGCATTTAAAAAAAAAAATTGTGTGTTGTGTGTGATTTTTTTGTGATTGTGTGCATTTCTAATTTTCTAGTTTCATTTTGCATAGCATTTCTATTAAAAAGAATTCACTATTCCATTTTTCAAGAAAAAATAAAAAAAAGAAAGAAAAAAAAAATTCTTTTTATTCAATTGCTTTTTCACATTTTATATTTTACATTGTCATTCACATTTTCATTTGTACATACATCTTCATTTTCTTTTCACTGTTATAAATTTTTTCTCTCTGTTCACAGTTTCTATTTGCATTCTCTGTCATACTTCCACAGCACAACTTACTTGCTTACATTCAAGACCACAATCTACCTTCACTTCCACTCCATACCACTATCCGCCACCACCACTGCACAGTACTTCGTCGACCACGACAACTGCTCCTCTATCTTCAACAACCCACTGTTCTCTGCATTCCCACCTCTGCTTATCTTCATTCCTGCCACTTCACTGTCAACCTCATTCCCCCTTTCACAGCCTACAACTTCTGCCATTTCACTACAAAAACAGTGCAACTGTGCACCTTGCTCACGACATACACCCTTGACCTCAGCAGTTCACTGACATCCCCTTAAACTAGCTTCACGTGCACAAACAACTGTACAAATCCACCACAGTTCATTCTCCTGCCTTCTGACCAAAACTGCACATTCACATCTTCACTGAAATCATCTACCCGACCACAAACCACCATCTCCCTCCACAGGAAACATTCTCACTACCCATACAAACCACACTTCTACTATCCACCTACCTCTTCCTACTGCTGCAACACAGTTCAACAACTTCCATTACTGCTACCTCCCCGACTCTTCTCATCCACAAACTACCCTGCACTGCTACGAACTACTACTGACAACCAGTCAACTTCCATCACAAGCGGCTACGAACCAACATCACCTTTAAACCAAAATTGAGCTCGAACTTGAAGCACAACAACAGCAGCAACATCACAGAACAGAACTTTATATACAATTCAACTACAAATCCAACCTGCCACTATATCTCCTCCACCAAAACTGTGCTTGCTACCTTCACCTATTCCCTCCACCGACCACTTCTCTCTCCTCTGCCATGAACTAACTACAAGCCAAATTCTCTGCAACTTCAACCATTTGCCTTCAAACCATCATCTCCTTCTCTCTGAAACCATCACTACCCTGCTTTGCCGAACTACTCATTGCGCAACAGTTCCAAACCCCCCTACTCTACCCCATCATCAATAGCCACTAACAACCTCTGTTACCATTTCTCTATGCTCTTCCACGACTCCATACAAACTATGCCTCCATACCCTTTCTTCTACTACATTTGATATTCTCCACTTCTCATCACTTCCGCAACCCCCAAAGCAATACCCAATCGCGACCTAACAAAAGTCTGAATTGAGCATCATAATCGCGTCTTCTAAGACCACGATTCCATCGCCTGAAACGAATCGCAACTCCGTCTCCTTGCCACTACAAACGCAACTTAGCTTCAATTTCCGACCGCGACCACTCCATCTAAAATTGAACAAACTCCAACCACCACTTAACACACAGCTGAATTAAACAATTTGTTTTTGATTTGGTTTGAAGTTCACGGTCGAGTTTGGTTTGAAGTCTTTTAATTGAGCGAATACAAAGAAGGTTGCTTTTGTTGTTCCTTATTGGATTCGGGTTAGAGAGAATTTGATTTTTTTTTGTTTAAAGCTCTTTAGCTTGTTCTTCTCTAAAAAAAATCAAATCAAACCAAAAAAACAACTTAGGTTCCTTTTTCTTGAGTTTTGTTTTATTTCTTTTGCTTTGTTTTAATTGGTTGGTTTTTTTAGTCAATCCTTATAACAAAAAAAAGAGTTGCTCAATTTGTTTTTAGTTTAGTTTTGTTTTGTTTTTAATTTGTTTCCACAAAGAAAAAAAACAAAAATTGTGTATATATCTTTTTTTTATTTCAGGTTGCCAAAGAAGATAAAGGAATGAGCCGCTTGCTAAAATAGATTGCTTGCTTTGCTGAACTTGCCGAAAAATAACTGCTTGCTTATTTACAATTTTCTTTTTATTTGCCTTGCATTGTATATAGCTATTGTCTTTATTTGGTTTGCATTGTTGGTATCTTGCATTTTATTAAAAAAGAATTCAAAAACCAAAAACCTAAACAAAAGTTCTTTGTAATTGCATTGTTAATACACGTTTAATTCCTGCTTTGCATTTCATCTTAGAATTTGATTAATAATAACGAGTAGACATTGATAACTCTTAATTTTGTATTGACAAGTTGTCATCCTTGAATAATTTAATTTCTTGGTGTCTAGGCTACGGCAGAGTAATAACCATTTATAAATATTATGGTGATTCGTAAATATTATAGTGGTTGTTCCTCTGAAGGTACTTAAATTTTCGGCTGCATTGCTACGGTGATTCGTGGTGCACCGATAAATCCTGTCCGTTACCTGGCCGAAAACTATCTTTTTTATCTAAGACAACATGTGAATATACAATTTTGGGTTAACTTAGGATAAATCATTTGTAATTAACCCCTGTATTCATTTAGTTGCATTAGTTCATGCATATTTTAAAAAAACAAATTAAAATCCAAAACTATTTTTTTTAAATATTCATTTTCCTTTGAAATTTTTAAATCCTTTTTATTTGAAATTTCAAAAGAAAAATAGAAAAACCAAAATTCAAAAAAAATTATAAAACCTTTTCAAAAACGAAGATTTTTTTTTGAGAAACCAAAAAAACAAAACAAAAATCAATTTCCCTTTTGAAAACTAATTCTGTTTGTAAATATTTTTCCTTTATAAAAAAACCAAAATAAAAAAACTCCTGAAAATGTCCGAGTTTCCTTTTCCTTACCCACTTGAATTTTACAATAGTTGTGAAAACCAATATAATCTATATAATTTCACACCAAATTCTTATGGATATTTTAGCGACAACTATTGTGTAAATAATTCGAATTTCGAACAACAAAATTTTCCAAACAATGACTAACCCTCCACTCTTGAAAATAGCATTTCATCTTTACTTGTAACGACCCGTAAATTTTCGATAATTAAAATAGCTAATTTGATAAGATTTTGTGATTTAAGCTTAGAAAAAAATTGTAATTTATGTATGGTAATAATAACTGGAATGAATTGCAACAATAATTATTGAAGTAATGAAAAATAAAAGCTACTTAGTGAATGCCTTTGCAATCAATAGTCGAATAGGATAATAAATGTTGGATTCATTGGGAATAATAGAGTAATTGATTGATAAGTAAAATCTATTTAAAATCAAATATTGAACAGGTAAACTGTTTAAATTAAATATTTAAAACTTATTGAGAAATTGAATAACTATAAAATGAAAATAGTGTTCTAAATTGTGAATTGGTTTTAAAAGTTGAATCTTATAAGTTCAATTTCAATATTTCAAGAGATAATGAATTATTAGATAAGCGAAATTGTTTAAATTTAATATTTGGAATTTATTGAATAATTAATAATGGGAATTGAATAACCGTATAATGGAAATGGTTGTTCTATAATTTGAATTTGTTAAATTTTATAAGTTCGTTTTGAATATTTCAAAAGATAGCGATTTAAGAATAATCAAATTGGTTTAAATTTAATATCACAATTGTTTGAATAATTAAATTCCAGATTTGATATGATTAATTTGATATTGAAATTTAATATATGAAAATAGAGTGAATAATTGAAAATTTGATTTAATATGATTCTAATTGGTTTCCAAAGTGGATGTAAGTTATATCGGGATTATAATAGAGTTAATAAGATTTTAAAATTGGAATTTATTGGATAATTGAATAACGGGTTTAATATGATTAAAAATGATTTGTAAAATTTTATTTTATCATATTAAAGTTAGAATGAGGTTATAGAACTTTTAAAATCGAATTAAGAGTTTATTTGTGAAAATTGAATATTTTAATATTTAATTGACGAGTTAAAATAGCCATTTTTCAAACAGTCTCGGATTTCGACGAAACTAGTTTCATCGGATCCGTAGCATGATATTATTGTAAGATTTCAAATTTCGTGTCAATCGGATTTACCGTTTGTCCGGAGCGAGCCAAAACGCATAGAAATTCGTTTAATCGGTTTAATTTAAATTTGATCGTTTATTCCCATAACTCTCACATATGATCGAATTAGCTTTCGAAACCTATTCCATTGTGTCCGGAACACGGGATAAACCCTAGAAACGCCGGTCACCGCGTGAAAATCGGAGTTTGGAAAATCCGGAATGAATAGAGTTCGTCGTTTTTCTATAAAGGCACTTCATTAGTTTCTTTTTTTCAAAATAAAAACCCTAGCCTTAGAAAAATGGCCGACCGCCTCCTACAGGTTTAAAGGCCAGAAAACACCGTGCTTTCCCCTTCGATTCCTCTCAATCGCTTCGTTTTCACACTTCGGCTTCTACACGAAAGTTGGAGAGCTCATCGAGCACTACGAGTTCAACGGTGGAGATCGAGTTTGGGTGAGCGATTCAACGGCAATTGGGGCTGGAACCATGGCCGTTCGTCCTCGTATTACGTGTAGTGGAGAGGGCCGAGCTCCACCTGTTCCTGGCCAAAGGTAGAGGAGAGCGAGGCCTTCGATTTGGCGCTTGCTGATCGTCGTCAGGTGGTTTGGATTGGTTGCGTGAATTAGGGTTTCAAGGGCGGCAAATGGGTTTCGTTCGGTCGAACCTGGGTAGGGAGTTTCGTGCGTGGGGATGAAGGGTTGCGCGTCCTTGATCTTGAATTGAAAATGTGCAGCCTGGATATGTTCTGGGTAAAATATAAAAAGAAATTGTAAAAGTTAATTTTATCTAATTCGTGTAATCTTTGTAACGCGATATCTTTTTCATACGAGATCGAAAAAATGCAAAACCAGTTGTGATGGAATCGTATGGACGAGCACTACGCTATGGAGCTGGATTGGAATCGTTTGGAGCTAGAGAAAATTTTGGGTTAAATCGAACGTCGTTCGATTTGATTTAAAATCGTAAAAATCAAGGTGAGTGTTTTATAACGCTCACAACGTACTAAATATCTTTATGCTAGTTAAATTTGATATTATGAAGTGTTATGATTTTATTTGTCATTGTTTGATAGAATATAATTGTCATATAGCTTGTCATTTGAATTAACCGTTGAAAAATTAAATTGACAGTTAAACTGAAATTAAAATTGAATTGCGATTAAATTACCTGACATTGATAACTATGAAACTGCCATGAATTGTATTGTCTATTGGATGATGTATTTTGATGGATGTTATTGGTTGATATTTACATGTTTGGATGTTTATTTGCTTATATACTATTATGCATACATATGACGCTGTGATTGGTTTAAGTAATATATACTCATCCCTGACATTTAATTGAAATAAATAATTACTTGGCCATAGGATAGAAAATTATATATGGACACCGAATTAGCTAAATTAATAATTTTTGAAATCGTCTTTGAAATTTATTTAAATGTTTTGATTTAAAAGTTATAATAGAAACCAATTTATTGAAATCGAGTTTATCGAAAATTGAGTTTGGAATGTTGAAATTAATTTTGGTTAAAAGAAATTGTTAAATAATTTAAGTTGAGACTTTGAAATTTAAAAACTTGGATATGATTGAATTTCGAAAATTAATTTGTTTTAAAGATTGAACCTAAATTCAAGCTTTGAATATTGCTAAGTGAAAGTGATATAAAGATGATATTTTGAAACTGAGCTTGAAATTGAATCATATTTGAAATTTGGATTTAGATTTGAATTTTGACGGATAATTGTGTTAAGTGGTATAAATTGGTATTTTGAACATCAAGCTCCAAAGCGATATAAAATTGAAATTGAATAAATTAAAGGTGAATGAAAAATTGAATTAATTTGAAGTAAAAGTTGACATTGATTGAATCGAAATCGAAATTGAATCGGTAGAATGGAAATTGAAATTGTTTTGAATTGGAAAGTTATAATTGAAATGGTTTGGTTTTGAAGCTGTTTTATTTTGTTTTCCAAATTACTCAGTTATATAAACCATTTTGAATACTTAAACTATTTTAATCCACTTTAAAGCTACTTAACCCAATTTAAATTATTTTAAACTAATTTCTCTATTTCAAATCCATTTTAAGATTTTAAGTATTTTAACTATTTTAATTATTTAAACTACTTTTAAACTACTTAAAACTATTTTCTAAAATTCTAAGCTGGTCAATAAGTTGAAATGTTTATATTTGAATCTTGAATTTAAATACGAATTGGGTTAAATGAAGTTGCAACCTAAATTGAAATTCGAAATGATTTTGGAATCGGAATGAGATATTGAGACGAAAAATGATTTTGAAATGGAATCTTACATTTTTAATAGCTTCGATGATATTTGAAATGGATTTGATTTTGAAGCGAATATGATATTTTGATATCAATTATGAATCGATTTGAAATATAAAAGAGCCAACGGTGTAATAATACATAGTTATTAAAGAGACCGGGATCGGATATGGACATACTCTCTATCGATGCGAAAACCACTTTAATAACTATTATACGCGAAGTGTTGATCCAGAATGAAGTGGATGGTTTGGTGAACGCATTGACTGAAGAAAGATAACGATATTGGATGACCCCTGACATGACTGAAACAGAAGCCGCGCCGGGCCATTGAGGTTCGCCACCTCTAGTGGACACACTTCTTCGATACCATATTTATTACATTTGTGATGCGATTTGGGTGCACCCCATGATATGGGAGTGTTGTTTCACGGTGTTAGGGTAGCTGCTGTGTGACGCCCCACCTCTATACCCACGCTAGCCAAGAACACTACGGTGTAATGCTGTCAACTAGCACGGAGAATAAGGCTGTTGAGGAGTGACCATCCGTGTAATTGCTTTGCGCGAGCACCGATATGTCAGATAGTATAATATGCATTTCTTTATCAAGAGGAAATCCGACATACCGATACAAACACAAAGCTACTACACAGTGGCTATAAAGGACCTCGGAAACAAATATAGAAATAAACATAACATAAATCAGTCACAGACAATTCATATCACAAAGGCGGAAATAGATATGAATATTACACATGAAAGTGTACATCAGAGTAGTGGTCAAACAAGATCTACAATATCCAAAAAGAATAGATACAAGTGCTAGACAAAAGAATAAGTATACACCATAGAGTCTGCATCTCAAATGTATACAACAAAAACTACTAAACTTAAGTAGTTAGCCAAAAGTCAGAAGATGGTTCCAGATAGGAAGCCATGAGGAAGCACCTGTAAAATCTCAGTCTGACCCGAGTATTATTTAAGAAGAAAATAATAAACGGATCAGTCTAGCTATAAATATCAGATGAAGTGATATATAATAAGAGATATGACATAAACATATAATAATCACAATGCCAGGCTGTGATAAATAAGTAATTGAAAATCAACAAGAGATTAATCAATATCATAATAATCTACTCAAGATAAAAAGGAATGTCATACTCCTAATTTCATTCACCAAGCCACAATAAATGACATATATATCAATGCCCATCGTAAAAGTTGGTGAAACATAAATTCCAGAAATCAACACACGAAATCCAGAAATCACAATAAAAGGGAACAACGACGTCGTACAGCGGGACATCCGATGAACCAAATCACAATAAAAAGGATGGCCAATCCCAAAAACTGGACATCGACACACCTAAAAAGACATGCCCCATGAACAGTCGAACATCGACGCACCTAGAAAGATACGCCCCATGCTCTAGCATCGACGCACCTAGAAAGATACGCCCCATGCACAAATAAATAAACATCGATGCACCTAGAAAGATACACCCCGTGCTCTAGCATCGACGCACCTAGAAAGATACGCCCCATGCACAAATAAATAAACATCGATGCACCTAGAAAGATACACCCCATGCTCAAGCATCGACGCACCTAGAAAGATACGCCCCATGCACAAATAAATAAACATCGATGCACCTAGAAAGATACACCCCATGTAGTGTCTAACATCGATGCACCTAGAAAGATACACCCCATGCTAAGTCGAACATCGACGCACCTAGAAAGATACGCCCCATGCATAGACGAACATCAACGCACCTAGAAAGATACGCCCCATGTCCCGACTTATTGAGCCGATTGCTCCACGAAGTAAATAAACATCGATGCACCTAGAAAGGTACACCCCATGCATAAATAAAACATTGACGTACCTAGAAAGGTTCGACCCATGTGAGAAATGAGACGAAGCTCAATAAAATGAGGAACAGTCCTCCACATAAACAAAGAGACATCGCACATTGCTAGTCTAAACCACAAAGATGATCGTCATGATCAAAGAGAGGTGTCAATTACAATAAGCTAGTAAATATATGAGCTTAGCTTCATGTCCCATAACCACTAGCTTAACTTAAATATTTACGAACAAATTGTAGATCTCCACTAGAAAATTGTCACAAGATATTCAATCGAACAAGTCCAAGAATTAACCGACAAAGTAAACGCAAGCGTTTCATACCACTTGTTTTACTAAGTCGTTTAATTAGATTTCTCATACGAGTGAGGTAAAGGTTTGTATATACTAGTAGATTGGAAATCGGTTTGACAAAATGAGCTTTGTTATAAAATAGTGTTGAAATCATTTGAAGAAAGTGTTTTGATATTTACTACTAGTATAGAAAACCTTTGTATTTTAAAGTGACAAATCATAGAAGTGATTGTAGAAACAATCAGGCATAAAAATTCACATTCGAAGACGTGAATAAAATCCAAAGAAATCGATATAAAATCCATCAAAGTGGATATATCTAAAATTCCCAAAGAAAAGGTCATCAAAGTCGATAATAAATGACAACAACAAAAGGGAGACCACACGAATCGATTAAAGTTGAATATTCAAACGGATTAGCGAAATAGGCTAATCTGGCAAAAATCATCAGGTCGGTCGACCGGCTGCAGGGATCGGTCGACCGGACCCTGTTACACAAAAATCCTCGGGAAGCAGGTCGGTCGGCCGAACCCCTGTAGTCGGTCGACCGGACCCTAAAACAGAAAGTGCTTATGCACTTAGAAGCAGGTCGGTCGACCGGACCAGGGGGTCGGTCGGCCGAGCCTGTTTCCAGCCTCATCCATGCCTATTACAAATGAGGTTCAATCTTGACCAAATTGCATTCGCATGAGCAACGGCGCTAAGGGTTTATGTCAATCGACTACCCGGCCCTATAAGCTCCTCGATGCGTCACCAAAAACATGTTCAAACATCAAAGTTAGGTTTTTTTAATGAATTGAACTCAAAACACTAAAAATTGGAATATTCACAAAAGCAATCCAAATCAAAATCAAATGCACATGAATAATTGTTAGGAATTCATACCTAACAATAGAAGATAATCATAAGCATAGATGTGAGATTAAAAATCTCACCTTTGCACTAAAATTTATGAAGATGAAGCTTGAAAGCAATGGGGAATCAACCACTCTTCAAATCCAACTCTAGAAGCTTGAATCTAAGCTTAAAAGAGAAACATTTCCTAAATTAGGTTTAGGAATTTTCTGAAATTGAATGGAGAAAGAGTTGGAGAAGATGAAGAGAAGCTTACCAATGGGTTCTTCTATTAGTTTGGAGCAAGAACTTGAGCTAGCAAGAGGAACTAGGGTTTTGGAGTTTCTAATTCCCTTTCCTCTCCACCATTTTCAGTTGGAGCTTGAGTTTGAGGAGTTAGAATGAAGTAATGAAGAGGAGAGGGGGATTGTGACTGAGTTAGTAAGTGGTTAATTGGCTCAGCCCAAACCAAAGCCCAAAGCAAAAAGTAGCAAAAATCAACTTTCTCCAAACATATCGAAGCTTATACTCAAAAAGGTCGCAAACGTCATTTTGAACTCAATGGGGGTGGTCTCGAGTCCTAATTCGACCGTATGCAAAAAGTAGCTTTTCGGACTAAAATCCGACTAACGATAAAATATTTAAATAAAATATTTAAATATAAAATCGATCAATATGCGGGTTGTTACAGACTCCCCTCCTTAAAGAAATTGCGTCCTCGCAATACTTAAGAAGAAAATAAGAAGTAACAACCATAGAAGCATATCAACACAAAAGAAAATTTGAATCAAGAAGTTCACCATAAAGAGCACGAAGGAGTAAATCCGAAAGTTTTCGTTCGATGAATTCTCAAGATTTCACAAGAGCAATCCTAAGGATTTGAGAACCATTGAACTCTCACAAGAAGAACATCTTTATTCCGAAGGCGCTCAACCTCCGAAGCAATGATGCGAATGGAATGTTGCTCATAAATCAAATCTGGTGAAACTTCAATTTCCACAATATTACCGGGCTCAAGAATGAAAACCGGAATCCCTAAGGCATTTCTGTAGATAAAAGACGTGGGGAACGTCAAGTATAGCAGAAAATTGAGCCGGTGCAACGGCGTAGTACGAAAACGGTACGCCCAATGAATCAAAAAGCGAAGACATTAATGTAGTACAAACGGTACATCCAATGTATCAAAAGCATATCATTGATGTAGTACAACGGTACATCCAATGAATCAAAAAGCGAAGACATTGATGTAGTACAACGGTACATCCAATGAATCAAATAGCAAAGACATTGATGTAGTACAACGGTACATCCAATGAATCAAATAGCAAAGACATTGATGTAGTACAACGGTACATCCAATGAATCAAATAGCAAAGACATTGATGTAGTACAACGGTACATCCAACGAATCAAATAAGAAAGACATTGATGTAGTACAACGGTACATCCAATGAATCAAAAAGCGAAGGCATTGATGTAGTACAACGGTACATCCAATGAATCAAAAGCGAAGACATTGATGTAGTACAAACGGTACATCCAATGTATCAAAAGCGTATCATTGATGTAGTACAACGGTACATCCAATGAATCGAAAGCAAAGACATCGATGTAGTACAACGGTACATCCAATGAATCAAAAGCGTATCATTGATGTAGTACAACGGTACATCCAATGAATCAAAAAGCGAAGGCATTGATGTAGTACAACGGTACATCCAATGAATCAAAAGCGTATCATTGATGTAGTACAACGGTACATCCAATGAATCAAAAAGCGAAGACATTGATGTAGTACAACGGTACATCCAATGAATCAAATAGCAAAGACATTGATGTAGTACAACGGTACATCCAATGAATCAAAAAAGAAAAGACATTGATGTAGTACAACGGTACATCCAATGAATCCAAAAGAAAAGACATTGATGTAGTACAACGGTACATCCAATGAATCGAATAGCAAAGACATTGATGTAGTACAATGGTACATCCAATGAATCAAATAGCAAAGACATTGATATAGTACAACGGTACATCCAATGAATCAAATAACAAAGACATTGATGTAGTACAACGGTACATCCAATGAATCCAAAAAGAAAAGACATTGACGTAGTACAACGGTACATCCAATGAATCAAAAAAGAAAAGACATTGATGTAGTACAACGGTACATCCAATGAATCCAAAAAGAAAAGACATTGATGTAGTACAACGGTACATCCAATGAATCGAATAGCAAAGACATTGATGTAGTACAACGGTACATCCAATGAATCAAATAGGAAAGACATTGATGTAGTACAATGGTACATCCAATGAATCCAAAAAGAAAAGACATTGATGTAGTACAACGGTACATCCAATGAATCAAATGCAAAGACATCGATGTAGTACAAACGGTACATCCGATGATCCGAACACCATAAAAGAACACCGGACACTAATCCATAAAAGGAATGAGATAAAGCTCAATAAAATGAAGGGTACCAAAACGTCCGATGAACTTGATAAAAAGATGATTCCATTCAGACAACATCAAAGAATCAACCACTTGTTGCTTACGACAAAGCGCATTGGCAACACGATTTCCCTTCCAGGAATAAAAAGAATATCAAGATCATAAGATGCTAGGAACTCGAGTTAACATGGAGTTCCATATGAGAAAATAATTATTCCAAAGATTTATGATCGAGATGGAGAACAAATTCCTCCCCTAAAAATGATGATGCAAAACTCTAAAAGTAGAAACAATAACCGCGAGCACTAGATCATGAGTGGCATATCTAGTCTCGATAAGCTATAATGATTTAGAAGCACAAGTGATAGCACGTTCTCCTTTGCAAGAGAATGGCATCCAAACCAATACGACTAGTATCGGTACAAATAGCAAAGTCTTGGTTCCCCTACAGGAATCACAAGAACAAGAGTATCGAAAGAAAGAGTTCTTTTAAATAATCTTCTTTCCTGAAAAGTTAAAACTTTCAAAATCACAATTATCTCCATGCAAAAAATGTTTCTAGAAAAATTTACATTTTACAAGTCAATATATCGTGTTTGATCGTCTCATCAAAGCGTTTAGGAAATTCCTATCGATAACGTTGATCAAGCGCATCGACCAAAACTCTTAAAGCACTCAACGGGCAATACAATCACAAAATCATCTTTTACAGGATAAATAAATCCCTTAAAAAGTTTTTAAGAATATTCTTTGTTCGTTTCGAGAACAAAATCCAGTTTTACTTATAAATAAATCTTATGAAAAAGATTTGCAAAATTTTAAATTACTATTTTCATCCAAAATCAATAAATACAAGAATGGTCTCATCGAAATATTCATAGAATATTTGATTTATAAAATGGATGAAATAAGCTGGACAATTTGAATGACATAATAAGTCATTCATACGAATCATAACGAGTGCGGAATGCTGTAAGTGGAATGCTAACTTCCGCAACTCGTAGCAAATGAAAACCGATGGTAAAGTCAAACTGAAAAGACCTTAACACCACACAAAAGATTTCTTAGGTGATAATCCTAAGACAAACTCAAAAATACCGGAAAATTTCTCTAACTACATGAGAGAAATAACACTTTCCTTATAAGTGGGCTTAAGGAATAAAATGATGCCATCAAGAATTGAGTGAAAAATACCTTGACCAAGAGAAGAGTTGCTAGGGGCTTGCACAATATTTAGCTTTCTCATGTCGTTGTTCAAAAGTTTGGGACACGCAGATAAAAGATGACCCGGTTTCTTGCAATAGCGACAAGAATGGGGTTTTGGGAACATATTCGCATAGTGTTCCATAGAATTACAATTGTAGCATCCTCCACGATTAGGTATTGGAGTCTTTGCTACAAAAGTTGTTTGCTTCACTCTCTTATTGGGATTAAGGCTCTTGAACTTAATATGCCTCTTCTTGGAAGTTCCAATATTACAAACACTTCCTTTACCAACATCTCCATGAAGAAGAGTAACATCCATAAGCTGATTGAAAGAAACTTCAAGTTTCAAAGGTAGAACCATTTCGGGGTTCTTACTCAAAGCATACATAAACTCTTGATTCTTTACAAGATCCAAAAGCTGCTGGGCAGACATAAAAACTCCATCTTGGGGAGTAGCACTAGATTGACCGGCGCTGGGACGGCCAGATCTAACCATTTATCTTCTTTAAGAAAGAAAGAAAGAAGAGGAAAAAGTTATTCTTAAAATAAGTATCAAACAATCTTGATAGATAAAACAAGGAATCATAAAAGAAAGTAGGATAGAACGGTACGAAGACCCGAATAAAATCCTAAAGCACAACTCCTAAGAAAGACTTAGGACATGATCCTTGTTATAATATTACATATTGTTCCGAAGTTTGGCTCTGATACCAAACTGTGACGCCCCACCTCTATACCCACGCTAGCCAAGAACACTACGGTGTAATGCTGTCAACTAGCACGGAGAATAAGGCTGTTGAGGAGCGACCATCCGTGTAATTGCTTTGCGCGAGCACCGATATATCAGATAGTATAATATGCATTTCTTTATCAAGAGGAAATCCGACATACCGATACAAACACAAAGCTACTACACAGTGGCTATAAAGGACCTCGGAAACAAATCTAGAAATAAACATAACATAAATCATTCACAGACAATTCATATCACAAAGGCAGAAATAGATATGAATATTACACATGAAAGTGTACATCAGAGTAGTGGTCAAACAAGATCCACAATATCCAAAAAGAATAGATACAAGTGCTAGACAAAAGAATAAGTATACACCATAGAGTCTGCATCTCAAATGTATACAACAAAAACTACTAAACTTAAGTAGTTAGCCAAAAGTCGGAAGATGGTTCCAGATAGGAAGCCATGAGGAAGCACCTGTAAAATCTCAGTCTGACCCGAGTATTATTTAAGAAGAAAATAATAAACGGATCAGTCTAGATATAAATATCAGATGAAGTGATATATAATAAGAGATATGACATAAACATATAATAATCACAATGCCAAGCTGTGATAAATAAGTAATTGAAAATCAACAAGAGATTAATCAATATCACAATAATCTACTCAAGATAAAAAGGAATGTCATACTCCTAGTTTCATTCACCAAGCCACAATAAATGACATATATATCAATGCCCATCGTAAAAGTTGGTGAAACATAAATTCCAGAAATCAACACACGAAATCCAGAAATCACAATAAAAGGGAACAACGACGTCGTACAGCGGGACATCCGATGAACCAAATCACAATAAAAAGGATGGCCGATCCCAAAAACTGGACATCGACACACCTAAAAAGACATGCCCCATGAACAGTCGAACATCGACGCACCTAGAAAGATACGCCCCATGCTCTAGCATCGACGCACCTAGAAAGATACGCCCCATGCACAAATAAATAAACATCGATGCACCTAGAAAGATACACCCCATGCTCTAGCATTGACGCACCTAGAAAGATACGCCCCATGCACAAATAAATAAACATCGATGCACCTAGAAAGATACACCCCATGCTCTAGCATTGACGCACCTAGAAAGATACGCCCCATGCACAAATAAATGAACATCGATGCACCTAGAAAGATACACCCCATGTAATGTCTAACATCGATGCACCTAGAAAGATACACCCCATGCTAAGTCGAACATCGACGCACCTAGAAAGATACGCCCCATGCATAGACGAACATCGACGCACCTAGAAAGATACGCCCCATGTCCCGACTTATTGAGCCGATTGCTCCACGAAGTAAATAAACATCGATGCACCTAGAAAGGTACACCCCATGCATAAATAAAACATTGACGTACCTAGAAAGGTACGACCCATGTGAGAAATGAGACGAAGCTCAATAAAATGAGGAACAGTCCTCCACATAAACAAAGAGACATCGCACATTGCTAGTCTAAACCACAAATATGATCGTCATGATCAAAGAGAGGTGTCAATTACAATAAGCTAGTAAATATATGGGCTTAGCTTCATGTCCCATAACCACTAGCTTAACTTAAATATTTACGAACAAATTGTAGATCTCCACTAGAAAATTGTCACAAGAGATTCAATCGATCAAGTCCAAGAATTAACCGACAAAGTAAACGCAAGCGTTTCATACCACTTGTTTTACTAAGTCATTTAATTAGATTTCTCATACGAGTGAGGTAAAGGTTTGTATATACTAGTAGATTGGAAATCGGTTTGACAAAACGAGCTTTGTTATAAAATAGTGTTGAAATCATTTGAAGAAAGAGTTTTGATATTTACTACTAGTATAGAAAACCTTTGTATTTTAAAGTGACAAATCATAGAAGTGATTGTAGAAACAATCGGGCATAAAAATTCACATTCGAAGACGTGAATAAAATCCAAAGAAATCGATATAAAATCCATCAAAGTGGATATATCTAAAATTCCCAAAGAAAAGGTCATCAAAGTCGATAATAAATGACAACAACAAAAGGGAGACCACACGAATCGATTAAAGTTGGATATTCAAACGGATTAGCGAAATAGGCTAATCTGGCAAAAATCATCAGGTCGGTCGACCGGCTGCAGGGATCAGTCGACCGGACCCTGTTACACAAAAATCCTCGGGAAGCAGGTCGGTCGGCCGAACCCCTGTAGTCGGTCGACCGGACCCTAAAACAGAAAGTGCTTATGCACGTAGAAGAAGGTCGGTCGACCGGACCAGGGGGTCGGTCGGCCGAGTCTGTTTCCAGCCTCATCCATGCCTATTACAAATGAGGTTCAATCTTGACCAAATTGCATTCGCACGAGCAACGGCGCTAAGGGTTTATGTCAATCGACTACCCGACCCTATAAGCTCCTCGATGCGTCACCAAAAACATGTTCAAACATCAAAGTTAGGATTTTTAATGAATTGAACTCAAAACACTAAAACTTAGAATATTCACAAAAGCAATCCAAATCAAAATCAAATGCACATGAATAAGTGTTAGGAATTCATACCTAACAATAGAAGATAATCATAAGCATAGATGTGAGATTAAAAATCTCACCTTTGCACTAAAATTTATGAAGATGAAGCTTGAAAGCAAAGGGGAATCAACCACTCTTCAAATCCAACTCTAGAAGCTTGAATCTAAGCTTAAAAGAGAAACATTTCCTAAATTAGGTTTAGGAATTTTCTGAAATTGAATGGAGAAAGAGTTGGAGAAGATGAAGAGAAGCTTACCAATGGGTTCTTCTATTAGTTTGGAGCAAGAACTTGAGCTAGCAAGAGGAACTAGGGTTTTGGAGTTTCTAATTCCCTTTCCTCTCCACCATTTTCAGTTGGAGCTTGAGTTTGAGGAGTTAGAATGAAGTAATGAAGAGGAGAGGGGGATTGGGACTGAGTTAGTAAGTGGTTAATTGGCTCAGCCCAAACCAAAGCCCAAAGCAAAAAGTAGCAAAAATCAACTTTCTCCAAACATATCGAAGCTTATACTCAAAAAGGTCGCAAACGTCATTTTGAACTCAATGGGGGTGGTCTCGAGTCCTAATTCGACCGTATGCAAAAAGTAGCTTTTCGGACTAAAATCCGACTAACGATAAAATATTTAAATAAAATATTTAAATATAAAATCGATAAATATGCGGGTTGTTACATGCTGGCTATGCTCAACATCAGTCCGGATCACGCAACTACTAGTATCCTAGTTGGTGTCGCCTCATGTACCTTGTCATACTGATTATCCTATTCGCGACCTCTATCCTATTCGCGACCTCTACGTTTTGTTTTGTGTTATACCTATGGGGTACCCTCTGATAACCACCAGTTTACGGTGGGGCTTACGGTGCTGTATAGACTGACATTATAAAAATGTGCTAAGGGGGATTATGGTAACGCCTTAACGCTATTTTGATACTTTATATTACTGATAGGCATTATTTACATAGCGTACATTACTACATAGTAGATAGTTTAACGGATCCTTAAGAGATGGAAAATCCCGTAACATCTCTTGAGTTATTGCACGCACGTTGACACTGGATATGAGATGTCAAACCCCGTAAACTTCTCTGACGCCGTTACACTCATATTTATTTACGACTGATTTAACTTTCATAAGAATATTTAGTCCTGACTCGAGTGTTTTGTCTTTTCATTACGCTCGGGTCAGCCCTGAGTTTTTTTCAGATTTTTGAAGATCTATTCTGGAGGATGAAGAGAAGATTTGGTATACTATTACTATTATTACCCTTGCATCATGCTATCTGCTGCATTATTTTAATTGTTCTATTGTATATGTATAACTCTGATAAATGTTGTATAAATAATTGTCAAAGTATAGTAAACAGCTTCATGAACTGTTTATTTGACTATTGTATTTTATCGTTCCGCTGCGAGATTCTGTGTTGTTTCATTTCCTTTATTTCTCTTTCTTTTCTTTTCTTAATTACCCCAAATAACCATCTGCCCTTTTGAATGGTTTGGAACCGGCATATGTATTTGATCGTCGGTTTAAACTGACCAAAAAGGCGGGTCGTTACAGTTGGTATCAGAGCCAGGTTTAGCGATAACCTTAGCTTTGAGGGGTTTGACTCTTTGTAAATAGGGTAGTAATACCCTATGATGAGTCGCTGAGTGTATACATATGAGAGAGCGTATTTGTTAGTGATATATAATGTTTTATATTATGTTGGTTGATTTGTTGAGTGGCTTATGGATTCTGGTCAATACGAGTAATTAACGTCATTGATAGGGATCTCTAAACACTTAAACAGAACAATTCGACATAGTATTGTTTTGAAATTGGGTAAATGAAATAATTTTACTCTAATTATATTTTATATATAAAGAAAAATTTTCAGAAATTATGGTGACTTATCTTGCTTACCTGTTTGTTAGGAATGAAAAAATGAACAATGATAAAACAACTTGTGAAATGTTTTAAGAAAGAAAATCCTATAAGAATGTTTTACAAAGGTGACTTATAAATTAAAATAGATTTAAATTGGGAAATATTGAATTTAAGACCCAGAGATTTTGAAAAATGATTCTCAAAGTTTTGAAGAAATATATAGTAATATTAGTTGGAAATTGTTTATGGAAATATTTTGAAAGGATTTTTAAGAAGGAATGAATATAGTACTCCTCTCTTATGTCGCTGAAAAATAATTTCGGTGAAGACTGCGCAGCATCATCGACGTTCATTTTCGAGTCTCAAAGTGGGGGAGACTTCTAAGAAGCTTGCTTTTCTTCGAAATTATTTTGGGTAAATGAGTTTTGGTTTAAACTCCAAAGGTATGATTTGATATATTAAAAAGATATAAGTGTATATATTTATTTCAAACGATTTGAAAAGAACCGGGCATTTAAATTTCTAAGTTATGTTAATTAGTAATTTTCAAATTATTTGAATGAAATGTGAATAACCAGAATTTATAAAATAAGAGGATTAAGATATCTAAGCTATTGTTTGGGAAAACTTTAAAGTTGAAAGGTAAAGAGGATTTAAACAAATTAAATTTGTGAACATTCTAACTAAGTAAAAAGGAAATTTTATAAATTTGTATAATACCAAAATTACATTCTGATAACATATAAGAAGACTTACCAAATGTTAAAAGTTAAAATGATGTTTTGGATATGTAATGAGATATTGTATAGATAAACAGAACCTGAAAATAATTGAAATATACAAGTAAGGAAAACTCAAAAGGAATTAAAATGTATATAAAGGAAAATTTGGTTGTGATAAAAATGTTATATACTTAAATATAGCATGAAATGATGAATGGATAAATGGAACAAGTAAGTGAACTTAAGAAAGAAGACAAATGAATTGTATAATATCCTTTGTAAATTGGTTATAGAAAATAAATATAAATTGCATAGAAAAATAATAATTGAATTTGTAACCTTTAAGATAAGTGTAAAATAAGAAAAGTCATTTATGAGAGGTTAGACTTTTATAGGATGATTAATTAACTAAAGTGCCGGTTAATAAAATGTTCCCTAAATAAATTTGTTATTAACTAAAATTATGAAATTGATGTAATTATAAACAAAGGAATTTCTTATAGCTAAGAATCAATTGGAAAATGAAATTGAATTTAATTAAATTATATAGAATGTTTAAAATGAACTTGAGTAAGAAAATTCTTTGATATGATGTTAAGAAAAGATAATGTTAAAGAATATGCTATGTAAAGAAATGGATATATTAACCGAATAATGGATTGTGAATAATTAATTGTAAATAAAATGAAAGTCAATAAAATAATTTAATATAGATAAATTGTATAGAAATCCATTGGAAGGTAATACGTGAGATTGTACGTATATTATTTATTCGCATAACGATTTGATCCAAATTCGAGCACAAAAGTTCGAGATGATTTATATCGATCCAAGTTAGGATTTTTCACTCGATTCTCGACGGCGAACCCTGGATATGGATTTTTAATTTGATTCTGGAATTCTCTATCATAGTATATGGCTATGCAAGGAGAGTAACAGTTTCCAATCAAGGAACCAAATCTGAGTCCGCACTAGAGAGTCATGCGAACGATACTAGTTTGGAAGTGAAATTGTGCGATCGAATAAGCGATTAGATTGATATTGCTCACGGATGATATATGTACGACTTACAGACTTAATTAAAGTTAATATTGGAAATTTAAGAAGCAAAATAAAAAATGATTCTTTTAAAAATTATATAACAGGATATATATATATATATATATATATATAAAAGAGATAAATATATATATATATATATATATATATATATATATATATATAAAAGAGATAAACCAAATTGAATGTAAAATTAATAATTTGGTTATGTAGGGTATGATTTAGTTATTATATGATTGTTAATTGATTGTATATAATTCATTAAGTGCTATTGGAATTGAAAGCTATAAATCATTAAATCAAATTGGAAGTTAAATGAATTTAAATAGAATTTAATTTGATTCAATTTGGAAGTGAACTAATGTAAATATAGATTAGTGAATGTTAACTAATTGAGTTGTGAATGAATGTTAGTAAAATCCAACGTTAATGAATCAACTGTGATTAAAATTGAAAACCAAGTGAATAAATATTAATGAGAAGTGAATTTATATTGATTGATTATGGATTTGTTGGATGATAATTGATTGATGGTTGCATTTGTTATTTTGTTGCATTTGCTATGTTGGCACATGCAGTTGTTATGTTTCTATATGATGTATATTGATATTATTTTCATAATATGCATGTTTCTCATGGTTTATTGAGTGTTTAGTAGGTGCGGATTGCGCTTGCTTCGCATTTGGAGCTCGCTTTCGCGCTATATTAGCCGTATATGCTCGCTAACAATATATAAGGTACATATCTCGGATTACATACCGTACTTTTACACCTTTTCCCTGCGGGATGCCTCATCACTTGATGAGATGTATATTTGTGATATATATACTGTCATTTTTTTTCCGATCAAGCCGCGCAAAGGAGACTCTGTCGAAATTTTCCGTAAATCCGGGTGTTAGAAAATTTTCAAGTTTTTTATTTTTTTTAATATAACTTGTTTTGATAACTAACTTTTAAAAGTTAGAAAGCCGTTCGGAGTAACTTAGTGGAAGCGTAGTTATGACTTTATAAAGGAAAATTCATTGTTTTATAAGTTGGTAACTTTGAATAAAATATAGCTAATGTTGAATTCTATACTTAGTTCCTTTTTCCTTCTTTTTTCCTTTTCGGGGACAAAAAGTTTTGAGTGGGGGAGAGTGTAACGACTCGTAAATTTTCGATAATTAAAATAGCTAATTTGATAAGATTTCGTGATTTAAGGTTAGAAAAAAATTGAAATTTATGTATGGTAATAATAACTGGAATGAATTGCAACAATAATTATCCAAGTAATGAAAAATAAAAGCTACTTAGTGAATGCTTTTGCAATCAATAGTTGAATAGGATAATAAATGTTGGATTCATTTGGAATAATAGAGTAATTGATTGATAAGTAAAATCTATTTAAAATCAAATATTGAACAGGTAAATTGTTTAAATTAAATATTTAAAACTTATTGAGAAATTGAATAACTGTAAAATGAAAATAGTGTTCTAAATTGTGAATTGGTTTTAAAAGTTGAATCTTATAAGTTCAATTTCAATATTTCAAGAGATAATGAATTATTGGATAAGCAAAATTGTTTAAATTTAATATTTAGAATTTATTGAATAATTAATAATGGGAATTGAATAACCGTATAATGGAAATGGTTGTTCTATAATTTGAATTTGTTAAATTTTATAAGTTCGTTTTGAATATTTCAAAAGATAGCGATTTAAGAATAATCAAATTGGTTTAAATTTAATATCACAAATGTTTGAATAATTAAATTCCGGATTTGATATGATTAATTTGATATTTAAATTTAATATATGAAAATAGAGTGAATAATTGAAAATTTGATTTAATATGATTCTAATTGGTTTCCAAAGTGGATGTAAGTTATATCGGGATTATAATAGAGTTAATAAGATTTTAAAATTGGAATTTATTGGATAATTGAATAACGGGTTTAATATGATTAAAAATGATTTGTAAAATTTTATTTTATCATATTAAAGTTAGAATGAGGTTATAGAAATTTTAAAATCGAATTAAGAGTTTATTAGTGAAAATTGAATATTTTAATATTTAATTGACGAGTTAAAATAGCCATTTTTCAAACAGTCTCGGATTTCGACGAAACCAGTTTCATCGGATCCGTAGCGTGATATTATTGTAAGATTTCAAATTTCGTGTCAATCGGATTTACCGTTTGTCCGGAGCGAGCCAAAACGCATAGAAATTCGTTTAATCGGTTTAATTTAAATTTGATCGTTTATTCACATAACTCTCAAATATGATCGAATTAGCTTTCGAAACCTATTCCATTGTGTCCGAAACGTGGGATAAACCCTAAAAACGCCGGTCACCGCGCGAAAATCGGAGTTCGGAAAATCCGGAATGAATAGAGTTCGTCGTTTTTCTATAAAGGCACTTCATTAGTTTCTTTTTTTCAAAATAAAAACCCTAGCCCTAGAAAAATGGCCAGCCGCCTCCTACAGGTTTAAAGGCCAGAAAACACCGTGCTTTCCCCTTCGATTCCTCTCAATCGCTTCGTTTTCACACTCCGGCTTCTACACGAAAGTTGGAGAGCTCATCGAGCACTACGAGTTCAACGGTGGAGATCGAATTTGGGCGAGCGATTCAACGGCAATTGGGGTTGGAACCATGGCCGTTCGGCCTCGTATTGCGTTCAGTGGGGAGGGCCAAGCTCCACCTGCTCCTGGCCGAAGGTAGAGGAGAGCGAGGCCTTCGATTTGGCGCTTGCTGATCGTCGTCAGGTGGTTTGGATTGATTGCGTGAATTAGGGTTTCAAGGGCGGCAAATGGGTTTCGTTCGGTCGAACCTGGGTAGGGAGTTTCGTGCGTGGGGATGAAGGGTTGAACGGCCTTGATCTTGAATTGAAAATGTGTGGCCTGGATATGTTCTGGGTAAAATATAAAAAGAGATTGTAAAAGTTAATTTTATTTAATTCGTGTAATCTTTGTAATGCGATATCTTTTTCATACGAGATCGAAAAAATGCAAAACCAGTTGCGATGGAATCGTATGGACGAGCACTACGCTATGGAGCTGGATTGGAATCGTTTGGAGCTAGAGAAAATTTTGGGTTAAATCGAACGTCGTTCGATTTGATTTAAAATCGTAAAAATCAAGGTGAGTGTTTTATAACGCTCACAACGTACTAAATATCTTTATGCTAGTTAAATTTGATATTATGAAGTGTTATGATTTTTGTTATCCCGCTTTTCGGGCAAAAGCCGTGATACCAAAAGATTGATCAAAGACAAAAGACAGTTCGCTTCAGAGATTGATCGCACTTCACTCCGCTATGGATATCGATGAATTCTGTCCGAGTCCGGATCGGGCCACAAATGATAGGGCATAACAAGAAAGGCCATAGAAGCCACCAATTCAAGTTTCGAGTCAATCCGAGGTCATATGCTCAAGTTATGACGGATTCAAGTTAAGGAAGATGGACGTCGCTCGGTTCGAAACCATCACTGTCGAACCCAACTAGTTCGAAACCATTTGTTTCGAACCCATAATGTTCGAAACCAACTAGTTCGAACCCAACAAAAGAACGTAAGTTCGAATCCATCAGAGTGCTCCTAACTTCGAATCCATAAGACACGCTACCGCTTCGACTCCATGTATTTCGAATCCATCAGACGTTCTCTACTTCGAATCCATGACCTAGACCTTACTTCGAATCCACCAAAGCAGCTATATCTCGACTCCATCAACTACGCGCTAGTTCGAATCCATCTTCACAAGACTACAAGCCCACCATGCGGCATCACGCTGTCTTCGAATCCAACATGCTAAGACAACTTCGAATCGATCCAAGGTAACACATTTGGATCGATTCGAACAAACACCATCCCCATCGATTCGAAGACTCACCTCGAATCCAACCACACGCAAAAGACAGGATCGACTCGAAGAGAGGCGCCCTGGGATCGGTTCGAAGTACTCGAATCAAACAGGTCGATTCGAACGAGACCACTTCATCGATTCGAACCAACAGAAGGCCGAAGACACCAATTTCGAACCGATCATAACTTCCAATCCACTTATCCAAATCCCATGAAATTTTTACAGTAGTTCACATGCATGTTGAAGAATGTCCACACCAAATTTCGCCTCGATTGGATGCTTCTTTGATCGATTCGAAATTCATTTCGAATCGATCCCAAACTGGGCACGGGCTTCGAGAACGCGGGCTTATGGGCCCCCCTCACGTGCCAGGCAACCTTCCTGAGCTTTAGGCGGGAATTTGGCCTTCCACACCTATAAATAGAGCCCCTGGTCATTCAGAAAAGGGACGGGAGAATTTGGGGAAGAAAAATAAGCCTAAACGCTGCCGGAATCACTCCATACCACCTCCTTTGCTGATGATTTCGAATTCAAGTCCATTTTCTGCTGTGATTTGCTTAAAAACACTTGTAATCTTCAAGTATTAAGGAATAAAGTGATAAAGCTTCATAGTGGACGTAGGCGCATAGCCGAACCACTCTAAATCCTTGTCTTCTGTGCAATTTACTTTTCTGTGATTTGGAGTTTTGTTAGATAGTCCTTATTTTTAATTCAAGTTCTTCATTTACTATCTCTTCAAAAACTTCCGAAGGGTGTTTGCCCAATTTTGGTGCAAACATTTTGGTGCTTTCACTGAGAAAGAAAAGGAACCAGTTCTTTCTCCTGCTCCGTGGATCTATCTTCGATACCGGATTGCATAAATCTAAGAGGGAGATCCAGACCTCAAATTCGGATTCCTTCTATTCTTTTCAGATTTGCTAAAAATCTAGGACAGGAATCCAACCTTCAGGATGGTTAGTACGAGAACCACTTCCAACGTTGGTAACCAAGAAGGCCGGGATGGGCAGAATCCCGCACAGCTACAGTCAGCCAATCAGGATGCCGCTGGGCAAGCGAATCAGTCAGGTCCAGTTACAAGGCAAGAATTCCAAGCATTACTCCAGGAATTAACTCAAAGCCGACAACAGCTAACTGAGCAGCTGCGTGTCAATGCTGAATTGGCTAACCAACTAAATCGTCAAGGGCGAAGGAAATCAAAGAGGGACCATGCTCCGCATTCTTCCACGGAAAGCTCTGCCTCATCCGACTATGGCGGCAGATCTACACGCCCCAGGTTAGACGGAAGTCATGCTTCTGGTCTCCGGCAAACGTTAACTGTTGGACAAATAAGGGTTGGCCCCTCTGCTAGCTTTCATACGGGACCTTCCTCTCGAGGAGGCGCTGTTCCACAGCACACTGCAGATAACCAAGCCACCGCAGGTGACACAGGAGTTGACATCCGAAATCACTCCAGTCCGAACTACCACCCACAGGAACGTGCCCCAGGATCGAATATCCCAGAAGACGTTGAGCCAAGGAGGCGAGATTCGGATCGTCGACAGCGCCCGATCCCACCTCGCACTGTGGAACCCGACCACACTTTGGCTCGACACCCGTCGAATGCGGCAATGCCTGATCTCTCAGCTATGGTCCGCCAAATGGTTCGCGAAAGTCAAGGTTTAACAAATGACGATTGGGGGATCTCTCGAAGTCACACCCCGTTCACAGATGACATATTGTATGCTGAGCCTCCCCGGCGATTCAGAATGCCGACTCTGCCTATGTATGAAGGAAACTCCGACCCTAGCCAACATATTCTAAAGTATGAATGGTCGATGACTGCTGCCAGAGCTGATGATGCAGTGAAGTGCCGTAGTTTTCCTATTTCCTTGGGGGGGATTGCGACAATGTGGTTTACACGACTACCACCACGGTCTATCTCCTCGTTTGACCAATTGGCAACCAAATTTATCGAACAATTCCTTATGCACATCGCCAGGCCTAAAGACGTAAACACTTTATCTAGTGTCACTCAAACCCCTGGGGAGACGCTCAGGCGATACCTGGAAAGATTCAACGCCGCCTGTGCAGAAATTACTAACCCCAATGATAATTCAATCTTGATGGCTCTGACTAAGGGGATTGATCCCGACTCTGATTTTGGAAACTGGCTAGCTGGGAAACCTCCCGCGTCGTTGGATCGTTTCTATTCCAAAGCCGCCCAATTCCTGAGGCGTGAGGATGCGAAACAATCTAGGAAGCAGGACGATGCGAGGCCCAGCAATGAAGGGATTCAAAGCAATGTGGCCGTTAAACAGCCAGGAGAGGGCTCAGGAAGAGTGCAGTTGAATATTCAGAACAAGCAAACCCAGCCAAGGAACGGCGATAATAGAAGTAAGAAGCAGGATCAGAATCGCGGCCCGCGACGTAGGGCGCAAATGTTTGAAAGTTATACACCGCTGAATACGACGTTAGAAAACATATATCTACAAACCTGTAATGCAATGCAATATAAGAAGCCGACTCCGAAGCCATCATCGGAGAAACAGATCCAAACGGGGAAGTTTTGTAGATTTCACGAAAGCTATGGACACAACACCAATGATTGCAGGCATCTGCAAGACCTTATTGAGAAACTGATCAGAGAGAGGAAGCTGGATCAATTTATGCGGGCACCGCAAGCCGGTAGTGCGGGCCCGTCAAACCAAAATCGTGCACAGAACCAAGAAAGACAAGAAGAGCCCGCTCGTACAGGCGGAAGATTGGTCATAAATACAGTCAGTGGTGGCCCTCATCCAGCAGATCGAAGTTGGAGGGAAATGGAATCATACGCCAATTCGATCAGACACGTAAGTTTTGAAAGCTGCAGTACACTTTATGAAGGAACTCCGGCTAAGCAACAGAAGACGATGACGGATGACATCGTATTTAGAAGCCGAGATGCTGACAAAGTCGAAGCCCCAACCATAGACCCACTAGTCATATCCGCCCAGGTTGGTCCTGCTTGGATGAAGAGGATCCTGGTAGACAGTGGAAGCTCAGTAAACATCTTGTTCAAAAGGGCATATGATCAGATGAAAATGGAAGACAAAGATCTAAGGCCTTGTCAATATAGGATCCACGGCTTCGATGGAAGTGCTAACATACCCACCGGAATGGTGGAATTGCCAGTAGAATTGGGAAACGGAGAACGCCGTAGAGTTCGAGTGTTACAGTTTGTTGTCCTGGACATCCATTCACCCTATAATGCCTTTTTGGGCCGACCAGCCCTTGCAGAATTTAGGGCAGCAATTGCCCCGTGGTGTTTGACTCTAAAGTTCCCAACTGACCACGGGATTGGGGTCATTCAAGGGGACCAGGCTGCTGGGAGAGCCTGTTACGTTGCTGAACTACGAGAAGCACAAAAGAGGGAAAAGGGAAAGGGCGTGGGGGAATCTCTCCACGTCCGCTTTGTCGACGATTGACAACTAGCGCCTGGGCCTCGGCCCGGGCACCACGACCAATTCCAGAAGGATCTTGACCCTCGAGACACTGAAGATAATGATGAATCCAAAGAAAGTCAGGCCTCCCCAGCCGAGCTGACAATCGATGTTCCAATTGATAACGATGACGATTCGAAGGTCTTGAAAATTGGGTCTCAGCTAAACCTGCAAGCTCAACAGGAATTGGTCGAATTTCTCCAAGCGAATCTAGACGTATTCGCCTGGACGCACTCCGATATGTGTGGAATTTCGTCGGACATCGCGAGCCACACCTTAAATATTGACCCGCGGTACATCCCGGTCAAACAAAAGAGACGCGGTATGGATCCAGAGAGATCTGCCGCCCTCAAGGAAGAAGTCGATAAATTGAAGACGAATGGGTTTATCCGAGATGCTTTGTACCCGGAGTGGGTATCCAATCCTGTACTTGTCCGCAAACCAAATGGAAAATGGAGAACGTGCATCGACTACTCTGACTTAAATAAGGCTTGTCCAAAGGACAGTTTTCCACTTCCTCGAATCGATCAACTTGTGGATTCGACGGCCGGACATGAATTATTGTCTTTCATGGATGCTTACTCTGGGTACAATCAGATACCCATGCATGTGCCTGATCAAGAACATACGAGCTTCGTAACTGACATAGGACTATATTGCTACATGGTCATGCCTTTTGGTTTAAAGAATGCCGGAGCAACTTATCAACGCTTAGTCAACCGAATGTTTGCCGACCAGATCGGGAAAACCATGGAGGTCTATGTAGATGACATGTTGGTAAAATCACGGTACTCCACTGATCATGTCAAGGACTTGGAATCAATGTTCAAAGTCCTCCGGAGGTATGGGATGAAGCTAAATCCGTTAAAATGTCATTTTGGGGTTGCTTCCGGAAAGTTCCTTGGGTTCATCGTCAACGCCCGGGGAATAGAGGCCAACCCCGAAAAGATATGGGCAATCAGGAGTCTTCAAACCCCGAGGACCATGAAACAGGTTCAGAGCCTCAATGGAAAGATTGCAGCGCTGAGTAGGTTTATCTCAAGGTCAACGGATAAATGCATACCCTTTTTCGACCTAATCCGAAAAGGGAGGCGAAACTTCGAATGGACTACGGAATGTGAAAACGCATTTCAATCGCTAGTCCGGCATCTTTCCACACCACCGATTCTTTCAAAACCTGTTGATCATGAACAATTATACCTTTATCTGGCTGTATCTGAAAACGCTATTAGTGCTGCATTGGTTCGGGAGGAAGACCGAACACAGAAACCAGTTTATTATGTCAGTAAACGATTGGCCGGGGCCGAGAAAAATTATCCAAGGCTAGAAAAGTTGGCATACTGCCTAGTCATCGCCTCGAGAAAGCTCCGTCCATATTTTCAGGCTCACCCTATCATTGTGTACACCGATCAACCACTACGACAGGTCCTCACACGACCCGAGACATCTGGCAGGTTACTAAAGTGGAACATTGAGCTGAGTCAATTCGACATCGCATATGTTCCAAGGAGAGCCATACACGGTCAAGTCTTAGCAGATTTCATTGCCGAATTCACTGTTCCTGAAGACTTACCTAAAACTAGTGACTCACCCGAATATGTATGGAAAATGTACACTGATGGCGCATCCAACGATCGGTGTTCGGGCGCAGGGATTGTGCTTGAGACTCCCGAGGGCCGATCCATCTGCTACGCCTTAAAGTTTGATTTCCGGGCAACCAACAATGAAGCTGAATACGAAGCCTTGCTCGCCGGGTTGAAGTTGGCCCGAGACCTAAGAATTATCGCGGTAGAGATATACTGCGATTCTCAGTTGGTGGTATGCCAAGTTCGGGGCGAATATCAGGCCAAGGATCGAAGACTAGCCGCTTATCTAGCCCGGGTCCGAGAAACACTAGACCAGTTTGATTATTATGCCATTTTCTACATACCCCGAGAGCACAATCAGAAAGCTGATGCGTTGGCAAAGTCGGCAAGTACAGGCGAAACTCAACACTTGGGACTCGTCCCCGTCGAGACATTATCCTATCCAAGCATTGATCGAACGGAGAACGAATTCACATTTGAAGCTACCCCCGAGAAGGAATCATGGATGACTCCCTATCAAGATTACATTGAGCATGGCACACTACCCGAACGGCGAAGTGAAAGAAGACAGATTCTCCGAAAGGTGTCACGATTTGTCATTCAAAACGGAGTTATGTATCGAAGAGGATACTCTGTTCCTCTTCTCCGGTGTATCGCACATGACGAAATCAAGCGAGTGTTGTGCGAGGTGCACGAAGGAGAATGTGGCGATCACACTGGGGGGCAAGCACTTGCCAAGAAAATACTTCGATACGGATATTATTGGCCTACCGTTAACCGCGATGCTATGGATTATGCCAAAAGATGCGATAGATGCCAGAGACACGCTCGGATCCCTAGAGCCCCGCCTTCTGAAATAACCCAAATGGTCAGTCCGTGGCCATTTGCAATGTGGGGGATGGATATAATCGGTGCATTGCCTTTAGCTAAAGGGGGTGCAAAGTACGCCGTAGTGGCGGTTGATTACTTCACCAAATGGGCTGAGGCTGAGCCCCTTGCAACGATAACAACAAAAAAGGTGATCAACTTCGTGGTACGCAACATCATCTGCCGGTTTGGTCTCCCGCATACTATTATCACCGACAATGGAGCCCAATTCGACAGTGCTGAATTCAAGGACTTCTGTCTGCGATTTCACATCCATAAGAGATTCTCAGCAGTAGCGCACCCACAAGCAAATGGTCAGGTCGAGGCCGTCAATAAGGTTATCAAGTCTATATTGAAGAAAAGATTGGAGAAAGCTGGGGGCAAATGGGTTGATGAACTACCAATGGCTCTGTGGGCGTACAGAACGACTCACAAAACTGCGACCGGACACACCCCTTTTTCTCTATCCTATGGCTCTGAAGCAATTATTCCAGTCGAAGTGGAAGTTCGCTCTCACCGTGTGACAAACTACGACCCGAAAACAAACGGTATATTGCTTGCTGAATCCCTAGATCTGCTTGATGAGAAGCGAGAAGAAGCCGATGTGAGAGCAGCTGCATATCGAGGCCGAGTCGCTCGAATATACAACGCCAAGGTCCGCCCACGAACTTTTAAATCCGGCGACCTGGTACTTAAAAGAATTTACCCGGTTCCTTCACACATGAACCCAAATTGGGAAGGGCCGTATATGATTTCACAAAAGCTCAGAGATGGCACATTCAAGTTATCAACAGTTGATGGCCTCACTTTACCAAGAGCCTGGAATAGCAGAAGCCTCCGTCACTACTACATCTGACGGGCTTTATTTATCTATTTCTTATCAATTTCTTCTTCAGCATTTTTGTTTTTGCATTTTGAAATTTGAGTTTGTAATAAGGCAACTGATTTTGTCATGTTTCTTTCGTTTCAGCAATAAAATGCCATCTCTTCGAGCCAAAAGTTGTGATTCACTGAAAATAACACATTATATCACGTTGCACGAAGAGCTAAATTCCATCACACGGTGGGATTTATTCGAACAGGGAGTAACTGTGATACGACCTGTCGCTCATTGAGTGAGACCCGAGCTCGGGGGCAGAATACAATACCAGCATTCACAGGGATCGATACACGATAATCCTTTTACCGACTCCAACTTCCCGGAGTACGAATTGGAGTATAAACATCCAATAAATCGTTCCCAGAGTGCGAACGGACTCCAACTTCCCAGAGTGTGAATTGGAGTATAAACATCCAATAAACCGTTCCCAGAGTGCGAACGGACTCCAACTTCCCAGAGTGTGAATTGGAGTATAAACATCCAATAAATCGTTCCCAGAGTGCGAACGGACTCCAACTTCCCAGAGTGTGAATTGGAGTATAAACATCCAACAAATCGTTCCCAGAGTGCGAACGGACTCCAACTTCCCAGAGTGTGAATTGGAGTATAAACATCCAATAAACCGTTCCCAGAGTGCGAACGGACTCCAACTTCCCAGAGTGTGAATTGGAGTATAAACATCCAATAAATCGTTCCCAGAGTGCGAACGGACTCCAACTTCCCAGAGTGTGAATTGGAGTATAAACATCCAACAAATCGTTCCCAGAGTGCGAACGGACTCCAACTTCCCAGAGTATGAATTGGAGTATAAACATCCAATAAATCGTTCCCAGAGTGCGAACGGACTCCGACTTCCCAGAGTATGAATTGGAGTATAAAACATCCAATAAATCGTTCCCAGAGTGCGAACGGACTCCAACTTCCCAGAGTATGAATTGGAATATAAACATCCAACAAATCGTTCCCGGAGTGCGAACGAACTCCAACTTCCCAGAGTGTGAATTGGGGTATAGGCATCTAATCCAGATTCTCAAGGCACGAACTGTGTTCCAAACATCAATAACACTCAGAATCCTGGAATGCGGAACAGATTATCGATCTCAAATCGTCATGAGACCTCAAAAGGGGGGCGTGTGCCCAAAGGCTTGCAATAAACGCAATCAGCCACCAGAATATGAGTATTATTCCCCGCAACTAAGGGGAAAAAAGCTGGGTGTTAATCACTGGCTTAAGTGATAATATAATCAGAATCCGACTCATTCATTAAGTCACGACACGAAGCTGTAAAAATACTGAGCGGATACAAAACAAACGCTACAAGGCATTTAGGTAAGAAGAAAAGAATAATTTCCCATTTCATCGGCCAACAAAAACAGGTTTGATTACATGGCAAGTAAAGATGCTTCGATTAAGTGGAGGCCGAATCCACACATACACATGGCCCAAAAAAGAACAAGAGAAAAGACAAAAGAATTGTTATCCGTAAACTCTTGACAAAGCAAAGGGCTCACTCTTTCTTCCTCCGATGCTTCTTCCTCGGAGTCGAGCCGGTAGACCCACTGCCTGGCTTCCTGCGAGACTTTTTGCCTTTCTTAGGAACGTCCTCCGGGTCTGGCATAATATCGACATCTTCCTCAGAACTGGAAGGGATGGAGATCCTTTTATGAGGGCGAACCGAAGGCATGGGAGCAGTAACAGATACATGTTCAGCGACACTCGAGACGATTACCGTGCCACCAGGAGAAATCATCATTAGAGAAGATAAGCTTGGGGGAACGGCGTCACCTCCGGGACCAACTGTCACTGTCTTGGCCATCTCGGCACTTATCTCTGCCAAAATCTCCTCCTCTCGAGACAGTTGAGCTGCGCTAGGTACGCCAGTGGTCGTCACAATCGAACTAGAAACTGGAGCAGCTCCGCTCGTCGCAAAAGAGAGGTCAGGCACGGGATCGAGAGGATGACCAAATAGCTCTTCAAACATTTGAACGTCGAATGACATCGATCCTCCCTCTCCTATGTCACCAACCATGGCGGCGGTTGAGATCGCCTCAGTGACAACAACTCCATGCGTGGGATATAAAGCCGAAGGAACAGGGAGCACGGGTGCGACACCCTCGGTCTCTAAACAACAAAAAGTAGAGCTGTCAGACCGAGAAATTCCCTCGAAAACCAATGTCTTAAGACGTAAAGAGAGTAGTCAAAATACCCGCTTTACCTTGCCTTGGAGCCTGAACAAGCTCGGGGGCGAGAGCCGTGCCCGAAGACATTTCCGGTTGGTCCGGATTGTAGGCTGGAATAGCATGCGAATCAACTATAGCAACAGCTCCGGACGAAGTCGAAATGGGGACTTCAGTATTCTCGCTATGACGCACAATGCCCGAACCTTCACAAACCTCCGTTTGATGGACTCCAAGTCTTTCTTTTTCAACGGAAACGATTGCTTCATGAAGAGTCCTCCTCTCATCCTCGCTGAGCAAACGCGACTCAAGCTCAAACTCATCTAATACCGAATCCGGACAAGACATCCTCTTGTTTTCCACCAATTTCTTCCAAGCATTGTAGAGAGGCATCGAGTAATCCCCTAGCCAGGAGAGGTTTCTATACTCCAGTACATTGGCATTATATGTGTCCAAGAGATCGTCGAATTCGGCCTCCATTTTGAACCTCTCCGCTTGGACTCTCTCCTCCACCTCCGATTCAACCTCCTTAACCCTTGCAATGGCCGCATCGCGCTCAGTTCGGAAAGATACAGCCTGCTCACACGCTTTTTGCGCAGCCACGTTCGCGTCGTCCTTTTCCTTATTCATATCAGCAAACTTAGCCTTTAGCACCTCCAGTTCCTTAATTGCCGCATCGCGCTCAGCTCGGAAAGATACAGCCTGCTCACACGCTTCCTGTGCAGCCACATTCGCGTCGTCCTTTTCTTTATTCATGTCGGCAAACTTAGCCTTTAGCTCCTCTAGTTCCCTGACTACCGCATCTCGCTCAGTTTCGACATTCTTGTATCGGTGGCCTAAGTCTTCAACTAATGTACAATGTGCCTGTTGCATTTTCGCCATCTCGACCAATGTTTCATCAACCTTCTGTAACGAATCGACTTCGGCCTTGCGGGAAGATTCCGCCTCAGATTGGAGTATGTCGACAATACGACTCTTTTGAGCCAAGTCGGCCTCTAGCTTCTCGATGACTTGGGCCCGGTCGAAGGCAGCTTTGGAAGCCTTAACGGCCGCTTTGTACCATTCTTTGTACTGAGCGAAAAAGTCCTGGGTGTAGCTGAGCGCCGTAATCGCGGCATCATCGGGAATTCTTTTAAGATTGGGGGGAAAAATACAAGCATCAAAGCAGATTTCTGGAAAATCTTTCCTCAGTTGAGCAAGCCTGATGGCCCCTTCTCCAGAAGACTCAATAAGGGTCTCTTCCGCAGACGTGGAAGTCGCAACCCCGATTCGAGAACGATGTGGCTCAAGCCTCGAAGCCTGCGAAGATGGCTGATGTCGCAGAGGCTCGGATGTTTGGACATGACTTCGGGATTGCGGAGGAGATCGAGATGGGGAGCGATGTCTACGATCTCTGTCTGATCGTTCCTGGCTAGAGTAACCTCGATGATGATCCTTTGCGTGGTAATCCTGGCCATATTGCCTCCGGTCGCGATCGCGATCAGGGCCCCCACGCCGAGATTCATGATAGGTTGGGGGGTGATGAACTCTCCGGAGTTTGTCCAGTGTAGTCTGACGGCCAGCCATATTACCTGAAAAAGAGATGCAGTTCGGTTAAGGGCCAGGCAAATTAGATATGGCAAGTAAAGCGGTCATGTAGTGTCATGAAGGTGTATGCAAATGTGCAAAGCCTCCGACCAACCAGAAGTATCGGCTGCACTAACGGGTAAAAGCTCGCTTATGTTTAACACTTCCCGAAGCTCAACCGACCCGGACTCGTGATAAAGAGAAACGCATTCCGGGATGGGAACGTCATCCAGACCTGCGAAAATGTTTCCTGGTTGACAAATAGCGGAGTCAGAAGAAATAATCCCAGGGATCGAGCGAGACACGATTACAGACTTCCGTCTCTTAAATTTAGGAACAACAGCCTTGCCTTTCTGCTTTTTTCCTGTTTTGGGAAAGCCAGCCGCTAGTCCAGTGTCATTAGGCGTCCTCTCATCATCGCTCATCTCTCTTATCGCTGCACCGGTTTTCTTCTTTGCCCTCGGAGCCGATTTCGCCAACCCCTTAACGACAGTACTTTGGTTCGTCTCAATTAAGCCCAGCATCCTTAAGTTATCATCAGTTAAGACCAAGTCAATGTGCCGCAAGTCACCCGGAGTCTCTTGTAAACTTCGGATGACGCTTCTGTATTGACCGCCGTCCGGCCTCGATATGATAGCTGTAATGAAAACACCTGATGTCAGTTCGAATGTCGACAATAACTATTAAAGAAGGCTTACGTATTTTACGGCACTCACGTCTGGACAGCCATCGCCTAGCGAATCCTGGAGGGCATCGGACAAAAAACCATTCATTCTTAAAGTAACTAAGTCTGGTCCAGGCTCCCGTCACAACCTGGCAGTTTCTAACTGCTTCCAGAAAGGTGAAAGACGGACTATCACCTCTACTCTTGAAATTGAATATGTGTCTAATCTCAGCTGGCTTAGGCGGACGAAAAAGGCAGTCCATGAATAATATGAAAACACTATTCAGCAACGCGTGCCCATTGGGGTGAAGTTGCCCGGGAGCTATTCCAATAAACGACAGCATCTCCCTGATATATTGATTAAACGGAGGAAGGGTTCCGGCCGCACAGGCATGACGATAGAAAGCAGTGTAACCCTCGGGTGGATTGTGAGGTCTATCCTCAACTCCAGGAAGCAAAACGTCATCCAGGGACAAGTTATGTTTCAAACATATCCGGCCTAACGATGCTCCAGAAATATTGGATCGGACGGAGTCTATGGGATCCTCGATAAGTAAGGCCTCCGGCAACTCGTCCGGAGCAGGATCTATCACTTCAGGAAGAATCTCTGGAATTTCTAGCGCTGGATGGAGCAAGCTCTGTAACTCTTGTTGTTCAGAACCCGAAGACGCCATAATTAACTAACTCACGAGAAGGCAGCGTCAAATACAGAGAAAACCCGTATATTCCCCGGTGTGAAGTATATGAATGTGACGTGCAGTGGAAATGCATAACTGAAACAAATTTTACGGGATTGGAACGCGGAGTCCGAACGACAAACCCTCGGAGTCAAAAAACGAAAGCGACCGTCATCGCTGACCGTCACTTTCACGTCACTCCAATACTACTGGCCAACTCAAGTATGAATTCGTTATATGTGTTTGAGTTATGGTACCATCGACGAGCTCTCAAAAGAAGGCAGGTCAAGTCAACTTTAGTCATGCAAGGCCAAAGCTCGTCGGAATCAAGTATGCGAAAGAAATTATTAAGTTCGTTAAAATCCGATTTAAAGTTGGTCATAGTTCAGAGGATGAAACAAATCGAAGGAGTGGAAATTCCAGAAACAAGAACGCTAAAATCGATCGACTCGATTCGACACAAGTCAGATCGATGAACTCCGAGTCGGTGCGCTCCAATGCCACGTAGTTCGACTCGACGCAACCTGGAAACGGAGGAGCAGTTCGAACCCATGAAACCCCACCTGACTTCGAACCGATCGGAGATGAGCTCCTTCGAATCCACCTAGAGCGGTTCGAATCCATGGAGTTTCACCTGATTTCGAACCAATCGGAGTCGAGCCCCTTCGAATCGATGCACGTATCATTGTTTCGAACCCACCAGTAGTGAGCACCTTCGAATCGATCAGAATGTCTCCGTTTCGAATCGATCACCGCAAGTCCTTTTTTCTTGTTCTCCTGCAGTCATCGATTCGAAGTTGCACGCTCAAAGCCAACTCGAATCGCTCACCCCTGGATCGATGCGAAGACAGTGAAAGACAGTACTCTGATCGACACGACTCAAATGTTTGCATTCCTCAGTTCCGTGGAGTCGACCTACGTCGTTCAAATCTCACCACTCTCCAAAATTTCCAGAAGAAGGGATGAAACAATGCCGAAAAAGTTCCAATTCTATCGTTCTCAATTCGAATCGACCCCTTGGTTACCTGGTTTGATTTGGTTACAAGTGGAAGCCTGAAGGAATTTGATCGATTCGTAAAAACCCCTCGTTTGATTTGGCTCTGGAAAGTCGATTCGAAGAAACAGCTAAAGCAATGGTAAAAAGTAAAAAGTGAAAACGGAGTCAGCCTCGTGTATTTATATGGATTCCAAAAAGGGATTGGTGTCACTTCGACTCCCATCGATTCGAACGACCAGTTTCGAATCCATCAGAAGTCTCGACTCCATAAGAAATTTCGAATCCATAGAAATTTCGAATCCATCAGAAGCTGCGACTCCATAAAAGTTTCGAATCCATAAAAGTTTCGAATCCAAAGAAGTTTCGAATCCATAGAAATTACGAATCCATCAGAAGTTGCGACTCCATAGAAGTTTCGAATCCATCAAAAGTTTCGAATCCATCAGAAGTTTCGAATCCATCAGAGACAACGACGATTCGAGAGCCATTAATTCATACAATCATAACTTCGAATCCATCAACAACCACTGATAAACACTCTTTGACTTGAGTCTAAAATCATTCCAGGAGAAAATCGGGACAGAATTCGGCAGCAAGCAAAAACCAACATAACTCGTGAACGCACGACGTTAACAAGGACGAAAGCTAATAAACGTGTACACGTATCGAACTAACATTCGATTTTGAACATTTACAGGGACCAAATATTCACCCGGTTGCAACAACGACAGCCAATGATCAAGCGCAATCACACACAATCAACCATATCAAGGCAAGGTTACGACAATTCTCTAGTGAGTTTCAACGAACAGAAAACAATAATCTTCAGAATAACATGGCGACTATTCAAAGCACGTCATGTGCCCACAAGACGTACTTTGGGGGGCAAAATGTTATCCCGCTTTTCGGGCAAAAGCCGTGATACCAAAAGATTGATCAAAGACAAAAGACAGTTCGCTTCAGAGATTGATCGCACTTCACTCCGCTATGGATATCGATGAATTCTGTCCGAGTCCGGATCGGGCCACAAATGATAGGGCATAACAAGAAAGGCCATAGAAGCCACCAATTCAAGTTTCGAGTCAATCCGAGGTCATATGCTCAAGTTATGACGGATTCAAGTTAAGGAAGATGGACGTCGCTCGGTTCGAAACCATCACTGTCGAACCCAACTAGTTCGAAACCATTTGTTTCGAACCCATAATGTTCGAAACCAACTAGTTCGAACCCAACAAAAGAACGTAAGTTCGAATCCATCAGAGTGCTCCTAACTTCGAATCCATAAGACACGCTACCGCTTCGACTCCATGTATTTCGAATCCATCAGACGTTCTCTACTTCGAATCCATGACCTAGACCTTACTTCGAATCCACCAAAGCAGCTATATCTCGACTCCATCAACTACGCGCTAGTTCGAATCCATCTTCACAAGACTACAAGCCCACCATGCGGCATCACGCTGTCTTCGAATCCAACATGCTAAGACAACTTCGAATCGATCCAAGGTAACACATTTGGATCGATTCGAACAAACACCATCCCCATCGATTCGAAGACTCACCTCGAATCCAACCACACGCAAAAGACAGGATCGACTCGAAGAGAGGCGCCCTGGGATCGGTTCGAAGTACTCGAATCAAACAGGTCGATTCGAACGAGACCACTTCATCGATTCGAACCAACAGAAGGCCGAAGACACCAATTTCGAACCGATCATAACTTCCAATCCACTTATCCAAATCCCATGAAATTTTTACAGTAGTTCACATGCATGTTGAAGAATGTCCACACCAAATTTCGCCTCGATTGGATGCTTCTTTGATCGATTCGAAATTCATTTCGAATCGATCCCAAACTGGGCACGGGCTTCGAGAACGCGGGCTTATGGGCCCCCCTCACGTGCCAGGCAACCTTCCTGAGCTTTAGGCGGGAATTTGGCCTTCCACACCTATAAATAGAGCCCCTGGTCATTCAGAAAAGGGACGGGAGAATTTGGGGAAGAAAAATAAGCCTAAACGCTGCCGGAATCACTCCATACCACCTCCTTTGCTGATGATTTCGAATTCAAGTCCATTTTCTGCTGTAATTTGCTTAAAAACACTTGTAATCTTCAAGTATTAAGGAATAAAGTGATAAAGCTTCATAGTGGACGTAGGCGCATAGCCGAACCACTCTAAATCCTTGTCTTCTGTGCAATTTACTTTTCTGTGATTTGGAGTTTTGTTAGATAGTCCTTATTTTTAATTCAAGTTCTTCATTTACTATCTCTTCAAAAACTTCCGAAGGGTGTTTGCCCAATTTTGGTGCAAACAATTTTATTTGCCATTGTTTGATAGAATTTAATTGTCATATAGCTTTTTATTTGAATTAACTGTTGAAAAATTAAATTGACAGTTAAATTGAAATTAAAATTGAATTGCGATTAAATTACGAGACATTGATAACTTTGAAACTGCCATGAATTGTATTGTCTATTGGATGATGTATTTTGATGGATGTTATTGGTTGATATTTACATGTTTGGATGTTTATTTGCTTATATACTGCTATGCATACATATGACGCTGTGATTGGTTTAAGTAATATATACTCATCCCTGACATTTAATTGAAATAAATAATTACTTGGCCATAGGATAGAAAATTATATACGGACACCGAATTGGTTAAATTAATAATTTTTGAAATCGTCGATTTGAAATTTATTTAAATGTTTTGATTTAAAAGTTATAATAGAAACCAATTTATTGAAATCGAATTTATCGAAAATTGACTTTGGAATGTTGAAATTAATTTTGGTTAAAAGAAATTGTTAAATAATTTAAGTTGAGACTTTGAAATTTAAAAATTTGGATATGATTGAATTTCGAAAATTAATTTGTTTTAAAGATTGAACCTAAATTCGAGCTTTGAATATTACTAAGTGAAAGTGATATAAAGATGATATTTTGAAATTGAGCTTGAAATTGAATCATATTTGAAATTTGGATTTAGATTTGAATTTTGACGGATAATTGTGTTAAGTGGTATAAATTGGTATTTTGAACATCAAGCTCCAAATCGATATAAAACTGAAATTGAATAAATTAAAGGTGAATGAAAAATTGAATTAATTTGAAGTAAAAGTTGACATTGATTGAATCGAAACCGAAATTGAATCGGTAGAATGGAAATTGAAATTGTTTTGAATTGGGAAGTTATAATTGAAATGGTTTGGTTTTGAAGCTGTTTTATTTTGTTTTCCAAATTACTCAGTTATATAAACCATTTTGAATACTTAAACTATTTTAATCCATTTTAAAGCTACTTAACCCAATTTAAATTATTTTAAACTAATTTCTCTATTTCAAATCCATTTTAAGATTTTAAGTATTTTACTATTTTAATTATTTAAACTACTTTTAAACTACTTAAAACTATTTCCTAAAATTCTAAGCTGGTCAATAAGGTGAAATGTTTATATTTGAATCTTGAATTTAAATACGAATTGGGTTAAATGAAGTTGCAACCTAAATTGAAATTCGAAATGATTTTGGAATCGGAATGAGATATTGAGACGAAAAATGATTTTGAAATGGAATCTTACATTTTTAATAGCTTCGATGATATTTGAAATGGATTTGATTTTGAAGCGAATATGATATTTTGATATCAATTATGAATCGATTTGAAATATAAAAGAGCCAACGGTGTAATAATACGTAGTTATTAAAGAGACCGGGATCGGATATGGACATACTCTCTGTCGATGCCGAAAACCACTTTAATAACTATTATACGCGGAGTGTTGATCCAGAATGAAGTGGATGGTTTGGTGAACGCGTTGACTGAAGAAAGAGAACGATATTGGATGACCCCTGACATGACTAAAACAGGAGCCGCGCCGGGCCATTGAGGTTCGCCACCTCTAGCGGACACACTTCTCCGATACCATATCTATTACATTTGTGATGCGATTTGGGTGCACCCTTGATTTGGGAGTGTTGTTTCGCGGTGTTGGGGTAGCTGCTGGCTATGCTCAACATCAGGCCGGATCACGCAACTACTAGTATCCTAGTTGGTGTCGCCTCATGTACCTTGTCATACTGATTATCCTATTCGCGACCACTACGTTTTGTTTTGTGTTATACCTATGGGGTATCCTCTGATAACCACCAGTTTACGGTGTGGCTTACCGTGCTGTATAGACTATGGCATTATGAAAATGTGTTAAGGGGGATTACGGTAACGCCTTAACGCTATTTTGATACTTTATATTACTGATAGGCATTATCTACATAACGTACATTACTACATAGTAGATAGTTTAACGGATCCTTAAGAGATGGAAAATACCATAACATCTCTTGAGTTATTGCACGCACGTTGACACTGGATATGAGATGTCAAACCCCGTAAACGTCTCTGACGCCGTTACACTTATATTTATTTACGATTAATTTAACTTTCATAAGGATATTTAGTCCTGACTCGAGTGTTTTGTCTTTTCATTACGCTCGGGTCAGCCCTGAGTTTTTTTTCCAGATTTTTGAAGATCTATTCTGGAGGATGAAGACGAAGATTTGGTATACTATTACTATTATTACCCTTGCATCATGCTATCTGCTGCATTATTTTAATTGTTCTGTTGCATAAGTATAACTCTGATAAATGTTGTATAAATAATTGTCAAAGTATAGTAAACAACTTCATGAACTGTTTATTTGACTATTATATTTTATCGTTCCGCTGCGAGATTCTGTGTTGTTTCATTTCCTTTATTTCTCATTCTTTTCTTTTCTTAATTACCCCAAATAGCCATCTGCCCTTTTGAATGGTTTGGAACCGGCATATGTATTTGATCGTCGGTTTAAACTGACCAAAAAGGTGGGTCGTTACATTACTTGAAATCTCTATACAAAAAAATCAAATGATAAATGAGTTGTGTAATTCATATTTATGCGATAACTCGAATCAAAGTTTTCAAAATAATCAAAGTTTGAATTCACTTCAAAATTCAAACGATTTCGAGTATAACCCATGCCAATTCAATTTCGTGCTTCAAAATGAATTTCAAAATCAAGACAAAAATGTGAACCAATTTTCAAATAATTTTGGCAATGGGAATAGTTTTAATAACGATTGAAAACTATGGTTATCAACAAATTCAAAATGAAAATGTTCATATTAATAATCATGAATTTGATTGACCAAATGGAAAAAGATAACGGGGATTTATTACTTGAAAAATACAAAACTTTTCGTGAAAATCATAATCAAATCTCAACTTGCGAAGAATCAAATAATAATCTACCGTTTGTCGAAATTGACAATTCTTGTTCTCAATGAGTCCAAATCGAAAATTTTCAAGTTAATAATTACAAATTTGTCTTTGTTGAGCAAATGAATGAAATTTACGACAATCACACAAATTTGTTGTTTGAACATATATGAAACAACGTAAAAACAAAATCAAATTCCAGCGTCTGATGAGCCAAATAATAATCCATCTTTTGCCCAAATCGACGATTTTCAAATAACAACTTTTGAAATTGAAAATAACAATCTTAATGAAGTTGTTGAAAACACGGTAATTGAGTTGGATTTCAATTCTTTTAAGGGTGTGGAACCAAATTTAAAATTCTATCTTCCTTTTTTCAATTTCGAAAATTTGAATACAACAACTTCGAATTTTGAACTTGAGACATGTATAAAGTTGTTGATAATCCAACAATGGAAGATGAATCTAATGAACATGAATTTTTTGGACTTTCGGATGATGAGTTGTTAAATTCCGACGGGAAAGATGAAAATCACCATTTTGATTTTGAAATCAATAACTTTGAAAATATTTTCAATGATAAGCTTGAATTTCAAATTGGTGAAAATAAACTTGAACTTCAATCTGTTGTTTTATCGACCCCAAAAATCATCGAAAACAAAACAACTCGTACAATTTTCAATAAAACAACATTCATTTTTCCAAATCAACGTTCAACTTCGAAATCTTTTATGGTTTGGCTTTCTGCGCTTGAGCTGTGTCTCAGATACTTGGTGAGACAAATGAATCGGTTCTTTGAAGACCGATTCATTTACTCTTTAACGACATACTTTCTGATGTCTTGTAAATAATCATCTTTACATTTTTATTTAAATAAAGGTTATGTTTTTATTTTTTTCTCCTTCAGCTTGGGTTAACTGTGGGGACACAGTCAAAATCAAGTATGGGGGGAGGCTCATCTTCATTTTAGATTTTTCATGATTTATTTTTACTTTTTCTTTGCAAAAAAAAATCTCAAAAAAAAAAACACAATTTTATTTAAGCATTTTTGATTTATTCACTATAGGATAATATATGGTTTTGGTTTATTAAATTGACATTTTTGGAAGTTTATTTATCTTAGCACCTACCCGGACCTCCTTTGCCTTATTCTTCTCCACTGAAGCAATAATTTCCTCATGTCTCAGAACCATCTCTACTATAACATCATAAGGATTCCTTATATGAGATAATAGCCTTGGCCAATTCAAGTTTCAACCTTGTAATGAAATTCTTGTTTCTCTTAATCATAGTATCCACAGTGGCATGACATATCTTGCCAACTCCTCAAACCTTGTCGCATACTCTAACAAAGTCATCTCCTTTTGCTCTAACTCGACAAACTTTCTAAGCTAGGTAGACTTAGCCATCACGGACATGAATCTCTCCTCGAACCTCCTTTTAAACTCAGCCCATGTCATCGTTTCTTCATCCACTCCAACTGTTACACTATTCCATCAGTATAAAGCTGCTCCTCGAAGCTATATCGAAGCGAGCCTTCTTTTCTGCTCGTCACTGAACCCTAAATCTATGAAAATCATCTCACAATGCAATAACCAGTTTCCCACTTCTATGGCTTCTTTAGTCCCAACAAATGGTTTTTCTCCCAACCTAGCATAGTCCCTACTCAAAGCAGCATAACTGTTGACTGCTAGAGCTTCCTGGGCTCCTCCCCTAACTACTCCAGCAGCAACCCCCGCTTGCATCATATTTACGAAAAACTAATACATTGCTCCTATATCAACTTGCAGGGCTTCAGCATCAGTATTTCCAGTTCGTGCTTGACCTGGATTCCTTCTAGTATTAGGTCTTGCATTTCCATATACATCTATGCTTCCTCCTTAAACATTATCTCTTCTAGAATCCATGTCTGCATTCGAACCTTCATGAGATGCCAAAAAATAACCTAATAGAGATATGATACTAGAGATAAAGTGCATACTTATATATGGCAAATACAAGTACGTTACTATAGCGTTATACCATACTCCAATCTTATCTCTAATTTCTTAGGATTATGTTTTCAAAAATTACCTTTTTAGTTAAGATTTTTCATAAAAATATGCTATGATAATAAGTTGTAACATCTCCTATCTAGAGGCCCAAAGCTAAGCACTATAGATGCTGCAGTCATCCATAGTATTAACTTCTGGCGACTAAATACGGCTATGTTAATGGTATTCATAATATCAAAAGAACATGAACATGAAACAAAATCATAGATTTCAAAAAAAAAACATATTTTTAATTACATTTCCAAAACATGTTCCATATTCAAATTACATAATCTCATAATCATTTCCCAGATCAGATAAAATATAGTTATCACATAAATATGCCAGAGCGACATTTGATGATGCCCCCTTGATTAATTAGAGTATTATACATACAATACAGCGGAATCAATCCAAAATATAACAACAACTGCTAATTAGCTATCCGTCAGCCACCTGCTCGTCCCCGAAAGCTTAATTAGCCAACCTACTAAAACCTGTAAATCTCAACCCTCAACCTACTCAAATCAATTTTGAGCACCCGAGAGTTTAAGGAAAATAAATTGCGAGCCATATATAAAACCTGATGTGAATAATACTATACATCTCGGTTATCTGACATTAAGTGAGACCACATCGCTTAGAGGAATGGGTTATCCCTTACAATATCCTTTTTTAAACATATCTTTTGCAAATTATAATCCTGCAACCAAAAATGGTTAAATCTGTAAACCAATATCATGTATAAGCATATTTCAATTATCATATGGAATATTTATCCATACACTGTAGTTTTATTTAGCTAATTACTAACCCTTGGCAGACTCGGGCCTACTAGAAAACATAAAAATCTAACAACTGTTAGATACTCCTCTTTTGGACAGTCTGTCCTTACTTCTCCAAGTCTAACCGATCCTAATGGTTTTGCGGGCTTACCAATAACCTGTCTTTCTTTTTATATTCCTTTCTATGTGTAACATAATTTAGTCTCACTTTAGACAAAGCCTTACGCATTGGAATTTTGGACTAAATTAGCTAGAGGCTAATAGTTATGAGTATAGGGCGCGACCCTACATAAGTACCAACTGGTCTTCTAATCTAATTCATTTTCTTAGGGTTAACTACCCTTTACAATTTTCCTTGGAAACCTTTTCAAAATGATTTAAATCTTTAAATAATACATAATCAAGGAAAATATACTCTTTATTTTACTCTAAACTATTTGCCATGTTATATATACTTTACCTAAAATAATGTTGATGAAATTATTAAGGATTTCCCATCCCTTCAAAATAAGTTAAAATCCTTTTTAACTTAAAAACACTTAAGCTATATTGCCCAAAACAACTCATTTGAAACGTTTGTTTAAAACCTTTAAACAACTCTTTCAAAACCATCAAAAATACCCCTTTCAAAAACTTTGAAACTATCCCTTTCAATACAAGTAAAACATTAGGACAAAGGCCAAAACATACCTTTAGAAACCATTCATCTTTATCCTTTCGAAAGCATTGAAAGACATCTCCTTCGAAAGCTTTAAAACCTTAGACATCCTTTTTAAAACACTTACACATTGCCTTTTGACACCGTTGGAAAACTTTCCTTAAAACTATTCGAATGCATTAAAACAAGCCTTTCAAAAGCATTTGGGTTCAATTTATAACATGTGGAAAAGACCTTTCAAAACCTTTAAAACCATCTCTTTCGAAACCATTTGGGTTGTACTTTTTATAGAGCAAAAGGGTCAATTAAATATTTAAGTCGAAAGCATCTTTTTCTAAAGCATTCCTAAGTAAAGAAGTGATGGTGTCGAAACCATCCCTTCAAAAGCATTGGAGTAGCAATTTGGTTTTAAAAACAAGATAACCCTTTCGAAACCAATTTGGGTCGAAAGATAGAAAGTGATAGTGAGGGGCTTCGACTTAATCGAAAGCAGTTATTTAAAAACAAAGGCGCAACCTCTTAAAATCGTTCTTTTAAAATCATTGACCCAATCAAAAGCAGACCAAGTCGAAAGCTATTTAGTCCAAAGCAAAGTAAGCGCATTTTCACTTAAAAGCAAAGTAGTGCTTCTACCCCTTCGAAACCCCCACTTTCAACCCAATACCTTCCGCCTTTGTCCAATTCACTACGTACCAGACATCTGATACCATATGCATTAGTTTCAATGGAGTATGAGGCAGAGGTAAAGAATCGAAAGCCTTTTCCGAAAGCATTGAAACAGGAAAAAGCAGGTAAATTTGACTTTTTGAACTATTTTTTTGTACCTTACCTGCCATGTTTATCAAATTATGATTTATTGCAACGTTTTCTTTTCTAAAAGTAGTGTTGATTTTCAAAATTAAGAATTTGAATTAGTTACAAAATACTCCTTCTCCTTTTTATAAATGTATAAAACATTTAAGTCCCATACCTTAAATAATTTTATATATTCATTAAAACAATCAGGAAAATTCTACAAAAATTCCAAAAAATCATTTTTAATTTGTTTTCTAACATATATAAATTTCAGACCCTAAACCAATATAATTTGACCGCAATTAATTTTTAACCCAAAATAGCATTTTCTTCACTAGAAAATTCATATAAAATCCACGTTAATTTAGAAAATTATAAAATCTGAAATCAATTTCTAAATTATCATTTCTGATCTAAATCTAGTTCGCAAGGAAATTAAATGCCATTTAATAAGTTTTCTAAATCAATTCTCATCATAAAATCCATATAAAATTGCCTAAATCATCAACAAGTATATACATATCCATTTATCATTCAAAACATGGCAAAACAATTGCAAATTCTTTCAAAATTTGTCTACAATCGAAATCAATCAAAAATATGAGATGTAGTCATTATTCACCTTATCTTTTTGTTTAAGGATGTGAGATTTGTTCTTGATTAAGTGATTTGATTCTTCCCATTGAATTCTTCTTCTTCTTTGCTCTTCCTAATTGTGGCCGGCCTTAGCTTGTATTTTTGAATTGTGAAAAATAAAGTGAACGTGAATGTTGAGGGGTAACGGTTTAGGGTATATGGATATGCCTTGTTCCTATTTTGCCCTTGCATATATCCTAGCCTTTTTATTCTCTTTCTATTCTTTAGTTCACTTATTTAACATGGCACGGCTACCGCTTATTTAATCACAAATCTCAATCCATTAATCATCTTACATTATTTTAATTAATTTAACTAATTAAATATCCTAAATAATGTTATTAAAAATATAGGGCGTTTCATTTTGGATATCTCCTTTTTTGACTCCTACCTCACCTATTTCTTCCTGGCTATTATCCCTCTCCTCCACCATTGATTCAAGCATTAAAAACATGAATTTAAATAAAATCAGGATAACGATGTGTAATGCTTTCAGTTAGATAGTCCTTTTTAGAAGGTTTTTAATTCAGATTCAAGCGGAGTCAAACGATTCGTCGTTCAAGTTGTATTCTCTAGGCTATAGTAAGGTAATACTTTCATTCACAACTAATATATATATATATATATATATATATATATATATATATATATGCACACACATACATTGCAAAAAAATATATCCATAAATATGCTTTCGGTCAAAGATTAAACAAAAAGATTTTTTTCAGAATTAATTAAATTTTAAAAAGGTTTTGAAACACAATTGGTTCTGATATATAAATATAAGTATATAATGTATACATAATTTTTTTAAATAATATATGTATAATAATGTTTCCAAATTTTTTTTATATAAATATTAATTTTAATATCCATGTATACATATGGTTTATCTAAAATTTAATACATTATTTTAATAATATATATTATACAATACATACATACATACATAGATATATATATATATTTAATATGAAAATATATATATATATATATATTTACGTATGTATGTATGTCATGAAATTGATTTTTGAAAAAATAATAATTTTTAACTATTTTCATTTGGAAATATTTAAATAAATAATATATATAAATGAAACCGTAAGGTTTTAAATTAAAAAAAATTTGGTCGAAAATATATTTATACATATATATAATTTTATTTTGTTTTTGATAAAAATGAGCGACTCTCCATAGGGAGAAGAGAACTAGTATAAATATATATGTGCATGTGTGTATATATATATATATATAATTTTATATATCTACATTATATATATATATATATATCTACATTTTAAACTTATAAAGTTATTATACATATTATCATATATCTCGTACTCTTTTAAGATGTAGTTTAACGGGGAGCTAAGGTTCTTGGCCGCCTCCCTTTCTTTTTTTTCGTCTGCTCACTTTTCTACTCCAACTCGTTTCTACTATTCATCCTGTATCCCCTCCTTATTCTTTGTCATTCGTCCCCTCCTCTCACCTTTTCCCTCTCCATTAAACTGCATTTTTGTAGCTTCGATACTAACTTCCTCAACCCAGTCGTTTCGCTCTACCTTCCATTTTCCATAGATCTGCACTCATTCAAATTTTCAAATCTAGATCCCGCCTTCGGTGCCAGTTTTGCTATGCTTAGAAACTCGTCTCCACGCTTGATTTCTAGCATCGCCTGAACCTCTTGAGGATCACTATTTCTTTGATTTGGAAGTGGATTTCTTGATCTTCTCCACTGCCTGAGATGCAGCTTTGGTCAAGATCTTCCTGGTCTAGAATTGGCTATGTGAGTTTTTTGTTATTTGTAGTGTCTACCGGTGCTACTATTTTTCTGGTGGCTATTTCATTTTATGGTTTTGTGTCTGGCTGTTGTGATGTTTTCTAATTTCTTAGTGGATGGTTAGGTATGTCAATGAGGTATACTTATTATCATCTTATTTTGGGTGTATTTTGTTAGTATATAAAGGTTTTTGGTGTTAATATGCTGCTTTGTGGTAGATGTATGCTTCGATGGGCATCTTGATGAAGCCATGCCATCTTTTCACTTCCTTTATAAGCCCACATAGTGATTGTCATGTGCAATTTGTGCGGTTCTTTTTGGAGAAGCTTGTCGTGCATTCTCGGGCACTTTGGTTGTTAAGATGTTTGCACCTTTTCATAGTGTTATTTCCTGTCCCCTTGCCATAGGTTGCTAGCCTCTTGGTCATATATTTGGCTGGTAACTACCCTGTGAAATCTTCACTGTCTAAGCTATAGCATGGTGATCTTGGAATTAGTAATGTATGTTACTGCCTTGTGCAGATTATGCTTGCATGCACTCTGCATGGTGTTTATTTGGTGTTAACAACTGCTTATGCAGCTTAGTTCTATATGTTTTCACCCCGTGTGTTGCTTATGTTAGTTTTTTTTCATAGTTGCTGAGGCATCTCTATCTCACACTTGTAATAATTATTGTAAAGGGGTACGACCACGTAATCTTATTACTTATGCAAAATAATAATATTTTGTTTTTCCTATAAAAAAAACTTATGAAGTTATTTTATACTTTTCTTATAAATATTAATTTTAATATATATATATACATATTCGTAAAAAATAATATTTTCATATATATATATATATATAAATTATTATTATCCCGCCTTTTGACCAAGCAATATTCAGATAGATTGGACGAATCGAACTTGGAAACTACCAAGGCTGGAAGCCCGGAGAGATAGCCCAAGAGTCCATAAACCAAGTACAAAAAGAGTGATGGGATGGAGCCCCAACCATTCAAAGAAGTAAGGATAAAAAATCCACCAAAGTGGTGGATCGGTACCGATCCAACCACTTAGATCGGTACCGATCCATGATTCCTCCTCCAATCTTTCCCACACTCCTTTTATCCACTTTACTTGATGTTTGGAGCCTATTTCGATTGCTATTTCGTAGAATCCATACAATTCTCTATCGCTCTCCATGAGCACTCAATGTCAGCAACTTCATTCTTCTACCAATCCATCATTTGGACTCAAAAACAAGCTAATAGTGATGCAAATAGGTTTGGAATCATGAAGATAACCATGAATCGAGCTCCGACAAGAAGTTCAAAACTTTCCATATGAAGAACACATGGATCAGTACCAATCCAAGCCCACAGATCGGTACCGATTCGTGATTATTGATATAGTGTCCACCTATTTTCTTGGAGAAGTGGTCTATATCGTGGAAAACAAGGTGGAGATCATAAGGGCAAGATTTTAGGCTTCCTATAGCTATAAATAAAGGGGTAGGACTCATTTTTAAGGATCTTTTGGCTCTAGCTTTATCTTACTCTAATTTCTTGTGAACACTCACGGATTTATAGTAATCCGTAAGAACTAGTGCTTGTAAACCTGTGATATAAGCACTAAAAAACCAAGTGGACGTAGGTCAAGATTAATCAAACCACTATAAACATTGTGTGTTCTTTTCTTGCTCATTTTAATTTTCTTTTCTTCACTTGTTATTTTCTACACAATCTCTCGGATGTTTGTGCCATTTTTGGTTCAAACATTTTAGTGCATTCATTGAAAAAGATATTCTAGAGCTACTTGGATCCATCATTTACTGTTGGATTTCATAGATCCGAGAGGTAGATCCAATCTAATCGATGTCCATATGGCCCCACAGAGAGACCGTTCTACAAACTCCAGAGCTTCTAATGATGCTAAGAACTAGAGTACTCAGCAGGTGGATGAAGTTGTCCAGCCAAATCAGCCAGAGATCCAGAATCCAACCGATGTCATGACCAGGGAGGAGATAGATCGTATGACGAAGAAAATGGAGGATAAGTTCCAAGAGAACCGCATTGAGATGAACTAGCAGATGCAAGAGAGCTTAAGGCTGCTGAATGAGCTAACCCAGAACCGCCGTGGGAGGAGCAAAAGGGACTTAATATCTTCTAATTCAAAGTCTGATAGTTCCTCATCATTTGAGCAAAGACAAAGGAATATAAAACAGAAAATGGTTTAAATCACTATTTGCACTTCGTACCAGGAATCGATATCTATGGGAAATGTTTTTGGATCGATACCGATCCAACAGTATGGATCAATACCGATCCAATAAAATGTTTGACCTAAATCTCGTCCTCTAGATAGTGGTGTGAACTTGACCTTCGATCGCATTGTAGATGATCCGAATCTACAATATCAAACAACTGCTAATGATTCGATGCATAAGAATAAAACTAGAGGAACTACTGGACGAACGGATCTCCTAGAATCTGGAGAACCACAGTATCGAGGGTATGCCCGAGAGTGTTCGTTGGGACAAAAACTCGAAATAGATTCCGATTACTACCGTTCAACCAAAGCTGTAGAACTGGATTACTTGGCTGAGATGGTCAGAAAGCTAATAAATGAAAACTAGTTTAGAAATAATGATTAGTGGGGTACTTCTACAAAATCGAAACCTTTTCTGAAAATATTTATTATGCCAAGTATCCAAGAAGATTCGTAATGTTGACGATTTCGTTATACAGTGAAAAAATAGATCCATGGTAGCACTTGATGAAATACGAGTAGCATATGGACTCTGCTAAAGCATCAGATACCATGAGGTGTCGTTGCTTTCAAATCTTCCTAGAGGGAGTAGCAACGATGTGGTTCACCCGGCTTCCGCTTAGATCCATATCGTCTTTTGCTGAATTGACATGAAGATTTCTAGAGCAATTCCGTCTACACACTTCACGGCCAAAGGATATGATGCCGTTTCAAACTTCTTCCAAAACACAGGAGAGTTATTGAAGGATTTCTTGAATAAATTCCATATAGCTATGAACGAAGTTACTAATGTTCAGAATGACGTAGTATTAATAACACCGATCAGGGGGATTCATCCTGAGATTAATTTCGAGAGGTGGTTGGAAATGACATCCCCATCGACGATGGTATTTTTTGCTAGAAGACTAATCAGTTCTTGTGCTTGAAAGGCATGTACTCGTTCATGAAGAGATGATGCTGGGCCTTCAGCTAAAGTAATACAGAGCAATATCACTGTAAAAAATCCAGAGGGAGTTCTAGAAATGTGGATGTAAATGTTGGCAACAAGAATGATGGTAGAAGCGGAGTGATAATTGGGCTAGGAAGCGAAAGCCGGATAATAGGGATCGTCCTAGGATTCCTAAGTATGACGGTTATATAGATTTGAATAACTCAATAGAGAATATTTACCTAGCTACTCAAGGCATCGAGCAATACAAGAATCTAGATCCAAGTGAGTCAACCGAGAAGAAGGAAAAATTGGGAAAGTTTGGTTGGTTCCATATGACAAATGGTCATAACGCCAATGAATGGAGACACTTGCATGATATGATTGAGGAGTTGGTTCTTAAGAAGAATTTGCAGCAGTTTGAGATAGCCCAACGGAGGTAAGCTAGGCCTAGTGGTGAAGTGCCTAGGCGGCCTGAAAAATATTTGGTGATAAATACAATCATCGATGGACCACTTTTGGTTGACCAGAGCTGGAATGAGATAGATTGATACGTTGATCCTTTAAAACATGCACAGAATGAAAGCTACTTTACTATAGAGGATGGAACTCTAACAAAACAATTCAGAACCATGACCGATGGATTGTTTTCCGAAATAGAGTTGCTGATAGGTAGAAGCACCAATGATTGACCCGCTCGTGATTATAGCCATGATTGGCCCTGCGATTTTATAGAAGGTGTTTGTTGTACAGTTAATTCCCCGCTATTACCCCACTATAATCTTGCTATATCTCATAGCGGATTTCTGCTGCTACAAAATTTCTATATTGCCTCAAATATAACATTTCCGCTTTAATCCCCGCTATCTGCTATATCCCGTTATTCCCGCTATATTCCGTTATAACTTCTTTAAAAGAAATGAATTAAAAAAAAATGACATTTGTACGTTATAAAAATTATGAAACTAATTTATTTAAATGAATTTTTAATATATTTTTAGAAATGAAAATACTCTAAAATTCTACTAAATTCAATTATGTTATATAACAGTTTTACTTTTATTTACAGTATACTTGCACATATTTTTATTTAAAATTATTTATGTATTAATATAATTCAATTAAATGTTAAATTTTCATTTAATTACCGTTTATTTATTTGTAAAAACATTAGATATGAGTCTTATATGCTATTTTAAAGTCATCCGCTATATCCCGCTATATCCTCGCTGTATCCACACCATGACTTTTTGTACCTCAGCCGCATTGAATCTACTGAGTGCCTTAACTTCATAGATTGGACATGGGAGTTCATCAACATTTTATTAAAGAAAGCCTACGAGTATATGCTTCTAGAGGGCAAGAACTCAAAATCGTGTAAAACCCAAATCCAGGGATTTAACGGGAGAGCAACAGAGCCAGTTGGATATGTGGAATTACCGGTAATGATTGGGGAGGGAGACCGCAAGCAAGTGCGGGTCATGAATTTTGTGGTGTTGGATATTTACTCTGCTTACGGTGCATGTTTCGGCCGACTAGCCCTATATGAATTCAAAGCAGCCATTGCTCCCTGGTGTTTGGTGAAGAAGTTTCCTACAGAGAATGGTGTGGGAGTAGCACAAGGGGATCATGGGCTTGGCCTTAAGTGTTATGTCGTTGAGCTAATGGAGGCAAGGAGAAGTGAGAAAAGAAAAGAAGTAGAGGTAACTCTTAACATCAAGACTTTAGACGCATAGAAACCACTGCCTAAGCCCTGGCTCGAGCAGCATAGCTGGTTTCATAAGGATATGGATCCATGAAAAAAGCCGCTGGATAGAAAGGCAGCTCCAACCGATTTGATGATCAACATTCCAGTAAGTCATGATGATCCTATGTGGATCCTGAAGATTGGTTCACAACTCGACACGAGGTTGATGAAGAATTTGGTTGGTTTCCTCCAGGAAAACCTCGATGTGTTCACCTGGACACACTCTAACATGTATGGGATCTCATCGAAGATAGCGAGCCATGCATTAAATGTAAATCCTAAAGGCGTTCATATGAACTAGAAGCATCGCAGCCTATGTCCGAAGAGATTTACTGCACTCAAAGAAGAAATGGATAAGTTGAAGGACAATAACTTCATCCACGATGCCTTATACTCGGAATTAGTATCCAATCCGGTCTTAGTGAAGAAAGCTAGCGGGAAGTGGAGGACATGTATTGACTATTTTGACTTGAATAAGGCACGCACGAAGGATAACTTCCTGCTTTCAAGAAATGATCAGTTGATGGACTCAACAGCCGGACATGAACTGCTCTCGTTCATGGATGCATACTCTGGATACAATTAGATTCCAATGCACTTCTCATCTTAGGAACTTACTAGCTTTATAACCGAGCTAGTACTATATTGCTATCTAATCATGCCATTTGGATTAAAGAATGATGGATTGACTTACCAAAGGCAAGATGTTCAAAGATCAGATTAGACATTCAATGGAAGTCTATATGGAAGGCATGCTCATGAAGCCATGGCATTTGGAAAACCACATTGACGAATTGGAAAAGATGTTCGACGTTCTTTGAAAATACGGGATGAAGCTCAACCCTTTGAAATGCTTGTTTGGCATTGCATCAAGGAAATTCTTAGGCTTGATTGTGAATTCCAGTGGGATTGATGCCAATCTATAAAAGATCTAGGCATTGAGAAACATCGAAGCCCCAAAGATGATCAAGGAGGTCCAAAGTTTAAACGCGAAGTTCGCCGTCCTAAGTCGATTCATCTCCAAAGCAACAAACAAATGCATCTCTTTCCTTGGCGTGGCTTAGATACAGGAGTTTAAAGACACATTCCAGGTTTTGGTGGATCACTTAGAGAGAGACCCCATTCTTTAAAAGCCGTTGGATGATGAGGACTTGTTTATATATCTGGTAGTGTCGATCCATGCTTTGAGCGCTGCACTCATATGTAAGGAATCCTACATCTAACGACTGGCCTACTACATTAGTAAGTAATTGATAGGGGAAAAAAGAAATTACCCAAGGCTGGAAAAGCTTGCATACTGCTTCTTGATTACTTCAAGGAAGTTCTGCCCCTATTTTCAGTCTCATCCGGTTAAAGTTATCACCAACCAACCTTTGCGACAAGTCTTGCAATGACTTGAGACTTCTGGAAAACCGATGAAATGGAACGTTGAATTGAGCCAATATGATATAACCTATCACCCTTGGAGAGCTATCCAAGAACAAACTTTGGCCGACTTCATAGTGGAATACACTGCTCGAGACGATACTCCAGAGAGCAGTGGTGAGTAAGGTGCTAGGTGGAAGATGTACATAGTTATTGCGTCAAATAAACGTTGTTCCAGTGTTGGGATTGTACTTATCACTTTCGAGGAACGTTCAATTTGTTATGCCTTGAGACTCGATTTTCTTGCAACAAACAATGAAGTAGAGTATGAAGTATTAATTATAGGAATAAGGAACTAGGAGTTGAAATTTTATACATCTTTTATGATTCCCAACTAGTGGAGTGTTAAGTCAGGAGAGAGTTTCAGGCAAAAGGAGCGAGACCAGCTTCTTACCTAAATTGGATTCTTGAGCTGCTCAGTGACATTGAATAGTTCATAATAATGCATATTCATAAGGAGGAAAATGCGAAGATCGACTCACTGGCTAAGCTGGTCAGTTCTGGAGATGCGTAGCTCATGGTCCTGGCTCCAGTAAAAGTATTATCGGCTCCAAGCATCGATCATATGGACATCGATTAGATCTTGGAGGCCAAGCATAAGAAGGAGTCATGGATGACTCCAATAAAGAACTATTTTCAGAGGGGAATCCTACTAGATAGAAAAAACGAGCGATGGAAACTCTTTCATCAAGTTTCAAGATATATCTTTCAACATGGTGCACTTTACAAGATAGGATTCTCAGTCCAGATGTTATGATGTTTTGCTAACGATGAGGCCAAACAAGTCCTAAGAGAAGTTCATGAAGGGGCTTGTGGCTACTGCACTATAAGGAAAACCCCGGCGAAGAAGATTCTCCGCTATGAGTTCTTCTGGCCAACTGTAACCAAGATGTAGTTGATTAAACCATAAAGTGTGACAATTGCTAGAGATTTGCTAAGATTCCTAGAGCCTTACCAACAAAGATTACTCAAATGGCCAGTCCCTAGCCATTTGTAACTTGGGGAATTGATATTATCGATGAGTTGCCAATATCCAAGGGTGGCGCAAAGTATGCCATTTTCGCACTTGATTACTTTATACCAAATGGGCTGAGGCAGAGCCATTAGCCATAATTACCAAAAATGTAATCAACTTTGTGGTCCGGAATATGATCTTTCATTTTGGATTTCCATAAGTAGTTGTTACCCATAACGGGACCTAATTCTACCGCCGACATCCCATAGAGAAGAAATTTGTTATGGTGGCACACCCCTAAGCGAATGGGCAAGTTAAAGCTATGAATAAGATTATCAAGTCCATTCTTAAGTAGCGATTGGAAAAGGCTATGGGCAAGTGGGTTAATGAACTTCCATTAGCACTTTAGGCATATTGGATGACCCATAAGTTAGCGACTAGCCATTTTCTATTCGCTTTAGCCTACAGATCAGAGGCTATGACTTCAGTTGAAATGGAAGTACCTTCTTATCTGGTAACTCGCTACAATCCATGAATGAATGAGAAGCTCCTGTTGGAGTCCCTCGATATGCTCGATGAGAAGCGCGATGGAGCTAACTTGAGAGCAGCTGCACACCGAAACCGAGTCGCTCGATATTACAAAGCCAAGTTAGGAATCAGACCTTTGAAATTAGTGATCTAATTCTCAAATGAAACTTCCTAGGCCTCATAACTTAGGCTTGAGTTGGGAAGGTCCATACGCAATTGAACAAAAGCTTGGAGATTCTTTCAAGCAAGCAATGATCGACGAGATCTCACTCCCAAAGGGGTGGAATAGCGAACACTACAATTCTATTTCACCTAGAAATAAATTTGTACATAAATCAAAACCTGTTATTTCCCATCTCTTATAAAGTGAAATGGCTTTTTGAATTTATGACTCTATCTTTACATAGCTTAAGAGTAATGAAATATGATCGACTTGAATGAATCTGCATGTGCATAATGCAGGTACATAGTTCCCAAAGGTGCCAACCTTACGTCAATGGTGAATGATTGGACCCTTGAAGCTCAACAACTCTTGGTATCCAGAGATGAATGCTAGCTAACTCTTGTCCTTAATGTGGGGGTAGGAGTACAAACTTAAAATGGATGTGATTTGACCATCTGTCTGTTGACTCTTGCCATTGATGTGGGGGCAGGAGTGCAAAACAAAAATGGACGTGATTTGACCGTCCATCTGCTAACTCTTGTCCCTAATGTGAAGGCAGGAGCATAAACCTAAAATGCACGTGATTTGACTACCCATCCACTGACTCTCATCCTTGAGATGGGCGTAGGAGTATAAACCCAAAATGGACGTGACTCGACCTTCTGTTCATTGATTTTTTCCCAAAGTTTGGAAAAGTGCCAATGTCTTGCCCAGAGGATGTCAGGGCCGAAGACCATTACCCAGCGTTAGGCGAGATCTCTTCTGAACCTAGATCAACACCCAAAGAAGGCGCGATCGCATTTAGAGTTCCTGGAAAAGGGATATTTAAACCACCTTTCTAGGTGATCGATATAGACCGGCTTTCTGAATCCGATACAGTTTCATAAAAATGCCTAGGGATTGGCACTTCAGCGATCCCTTTACGTTTGCAAGAATGGCGAAAGACCAGCAAATCATGGAATGGCCTAATGACTTAGTCCGACAATAATCATGGAAAGAATGAATCACAAGTACATTGAATGGAAAGTGCATTTCTCAAATATTTAAATAAATTCAAACGAAGATTGAACAAAACAAAAGTCTTTGTTATACACATTTGAAATAGAACTTGGAAAGGAAAGTACTAGTTTTACTTACATATAAGTTAAAAACAAAAGTGAGTCTATCTATGATAGACATAAAACAAACCAATGATTACTTCTTATGCTTTTGCCACTTGGACTTTCTCTTCTTTTCTCTAGAGGGAGGCGTAACTTGATCTGGTTTCTTCCTGCTTCTTCTTTAGCCGTTGGATGGAGTGATCTACGATGATTCAGCAAGCATGCTTTGAGTGCTCCAAGGTGGAGGAAGAGTGACTATAATGAAGGCAGTCTAACCAGGAAAAGCTATGGATAAAGGAGGAGGGATGACCTCTATATTCTCTAGCTTGACCTCTTCGGTTAGGAGAAGTTGTGCTCATGCTTACGTATTGTAGGACCGGACAAAGGCTCCTAAAGCTCACTTATCCATTTATCTTGTAAAGAATCTATCATCTGCCCATTAGGTCCAGGAGTCCCGCCAGTTAGAATACTTGGGACCGTTGTAGTAGTTATGGTTACTGATTTTGTTGTAGGCACTTGTTGTCCCGACTGAAAACCTTTGCAGGAAGCAAGACTACCTAGGATTAACCCAAAACTTGAGTGATAAAATAAGAGGTTAGTTATGTCAACCAAATGACATGAGGATTCTGTGAAATATAGGAAAAATTAATGAGATACCTCCTTCAGTTTGAGGTTCTGTATGGGCCAGAATGCCACTGGAATTCCCTCTTTTAGATGGGAGAAAGGACGTTAGAATTATGCATTTGAGGCTTCTTTGGATCGTATTCTAGGACGAAAGTTGAATCAAGAGTAGCTTTGGGAGCATGTATATGGCCAGTGGTGACATCCTGAGGTGATGATCCGGAGTCTTTGCCTATGTCTTTTTATACTGTAGCAACCATCTCTTGATGAAGAGTAAGCTCGTCCTCTCTTAGCTCTCTAGGCTCATCTCTTATTAGGACCTCGTTTTACAACCGAGTCTGGTCTACCTCATTGCCTTTCAGAAATTCTTTCTCTCTCTTAACCAGTTGCTCCCAAGCTAGAGCCAAAGCCCTGGGATAATCATCACCGAGCCACTCTACGTTGCGGAACTTAAGCACATTAGCATTGTATTTAATTATCAGTAGCTCGATTCTCTCCATCATCCACTTCTCAATTGACTCAAATTTTCAGCGAGAGCCTCCATGTCTTGAGCATGTGTAACCGCTTCATCTCTTTCTCGACGAGTGGTAAGCATCTCTTTACAGTACCCTTGAGCCTCATGGAGTGCTTCGTCCTTCGTTTGACTATAGCTCATTCACCTTTGTGGTCAAGCTATCTCTCTCCAGCGCAACCGCTTCATCTCTTTCTCGACGAGTGGTAAGCAGCACTTTACAGTACCCTTGAGCCTCATGGAGAGCTTCGTCCTTCATTTGACTATAGCTCATTCATCTTTGTGGTCAAGCCATCTCTCTCCAGCGGTAGGTCATGATTTCAATGCTGCACAGTCTCTATCTCATCATGATGCTTAGTTCTCTCACTCTCGAGTGCTTTGGTAGCATCCCCAACCCTTATCTTGGCCTCATCTTGTGATGTTTTCAAGTCAGTGATCTCGGCGTCAAGATAAGCGATGATCCTTTTTTCTTGTGCTTCCATCAGTTTCTGATTGTCGATCTTGAGTTTCCTTTACTTCGAAACCCTGGAGATCTTCTCGACTATTCGCTTCCATTTATTATATTGAACATAAGCATTAGTTACATAAGTGACGGTAGTGTCCTTGACCTCCCGTGGAATGTTCGTACGATTGGGCACAAACATGAGTCCATCAAAACAAACATCTAAAAACTTTTACTTCAGTCCATCCATTTGGGAATCAGCGACAAGTTGTTGCTCCATAGGGATTATTGAAGCTTCAATCGGTTTCTTGCTAGCCTTATGATACGGGGCCTCGGAACTTCCCCTACAGTGTCTATAGTCAGAAGGTCAACTAATTTGAGTTGATGTTGAGTATTGAATGGGAATGGAAATCAAAGGTGGTGCATGAGAAGCATCACCGGGTTGAAGGACACCACGACGATTAGAATGCTTGTCCGAGCCTCTTGGTGGTGGCAACCTAGACCTAAAACAGTATTTGAAAGTAGAATCATGAGATGGACAGTCTCTGTCGCGACTTCCTCTATCATAAGCTGATGGCTGGATTCTGAGTCTCGACCACCATCATGATAATACATGTCTGAGTGACGCCTTTATTGAGACACATTTTCCTCTAATTACTGAAACATATACTTTTTCCTCTTCACGAATCCTACAAACAAAACAGGGACAAGATAGCTCCAATAAGTAAAGGCACGAGTCAAGTGCAATGTGGTGCAATGCATGTGTATACCAATGTCCTAGTGTCCCCTCAATGGATCGTGCGCTCGAGCTTTGCTAATGTGAGTGATTTCTCCGATGCTAGTAGGAGTGATTTCGTCATCAAAGCAAAGTGGAGAGGCAATTCCCTTAAGGCTCATATTATTAGTGCTGAAAGAGTCAAACTCGATAGAAGCCGGCCTAAAACCAGTGAATTTATCTTTAAAAGGGAGTGAAGGAGTTTTCTCCCCAGTTGTCACTGGCGGGGGTTATGCAGAGGATTGTCCTTGAGGAAGTTTCATGATGAGCTTCTTTTTCAAAACAAACTGTTGGTCGTCCTTGTACTATTCAATCGAAGGCTCGTGGCCTACATCATCATCATCATCATAGCCATCTTCGCCACCTTCACCTACGATTTCGCCTTCCTCAACGTATTCTTGCACTGCTTCAACATTCTTTTTAGCTCTAGCTCCTGGGCTTGGGACCGGGGATATGTCGGGATTAACATTGCCACCTCCATAGTGAGTTATCGTTGTCATCGATGACCACTTGGACTTGACCTGTGCTACGGCCTAGTTCCAGTAAGTTACGGGCCAAAAGATTCTCATCAGAAAAGGGAACTCCAATATCTCCATCCTCTTTCGAAAGTGCATTAAGAACTCTATCGGCATCTGTAAGTGCCTTATTACCGGGCCTCATCGAAATATCTGAATGACAAAAAGAATATGAGTTAAACTTGTGGAATCATAAAGCAAGTTCTTATTAAACATATGAAATAGATCTTATGTCCAGATAACCATCTTTGTGCCAATCCAAGTGGACAATGGACATGGAACCATTCTGCTCTTGAAATAGCTCAACTTATTTCATGTACTAGTAATAACTCTGCAATTCTTAGTCGGTTTCGAAGTTGGATCGAGTTTTGGGGACTAAAGGCAAGGATCAGTGGAAGTGAATTTAGGAAAGTTTTGGGTGGCGGCGCTGGTGTTTTGGAAGTCAGAGACGATGGTCGTTGGCGATCAAAGGCAAGGGGATGTTCAATTTTCAGGTTGAAGAATGTTAATGGCAGAGCTCAAAGCTTTGGTTCGGTGCAATAGCAAATGAGAGGAGAGAAGTGATGACTCGAGTTATAGCCCAAAGCCTAATTTTTCAGGCTAAAGAATAGGATTTCTCTAAGTCTTGGATGGTTACCGATTCAAGATTTTTTTTTCTAAATGGAATAGTGATGATGGTCCATGCATGTGCATGTCAAAGATTATCCATGAATGTGCATGTGAATATGTGTGCATGCACATATCCAACCCCAAACAACTAGAGTCAAAGGAAATAAGATTCACTGGAAAATCCATAAAAGGAACCAAATTAGAATTACCGAGCTTGGAATGATAGATCATGAAAGAGAACTCCCATTTTATAATGCTAGATGCTGGTAAAGTGTCGTTGTGGAATAGCTATAGACATAACTCTTCACTGAAACAATCCACATGAAGGACAACGACCATTCAAAGCATAGAGTGGAGTCCTTCAAGCAATCCTAACTTGTCTCGATTCAAAACACATCACGTTTGAAACAAGATATACTTAGGGGAAAGTGTTATCCCGCCTTTTGACCAGACAATATTTGGATAGGCTAGATGAATCAAACTTGGAAAATATAAAAGCAGGAAGCCTAGAGAGATAGCCCAAGAGTCCATAAACTAAGTACAAACAAATATATAGAATGACGACCCAACCATTCAAAGAAATAAGGATAAAAAATCTAACTACTTGGATCGGTACCGATCCACGATTCTTTCCCCCACTCCTTCTATCCACTACTTGATGTCAATAGCCTATTTCAAGTGCTATTTCATTTATTCCATGCAATTCTCTATTGATCTCCACGATCATTCAAAGTCAGCAACTACATTCTTCCACCAATCCATCATTTGGACTGAGAAATAAGCTAATAATGATGCAAACAGGTTTGGAATCACGAAGCTAACCAAGGATCGAACCGGGACAAGAATATGAAAATCATCCATATGAAGAACATATGGATCGGTACCGGTCCAAGCCCATGAATCGGTACTGATCCATGATTATTGATGAGATGTCCACCTATTTTCTTGGAGAAATGGTCTACGGAGTGGAAAACGAGGTGGAGATTATAGGGACAAGATTTTAGGCTTCCTATAGCTATAATAGAAGGGCATGGCTCACTTTTAAGGATCTTTTGGCTCTAGCTCTATCTTACTATAATTTCTTGTAATCACCCATGGATTTATACGTATCTATAATAACTAGTGCTTGTAAACTAGTGATATAAGCAATAAAATCACCAAATAGATGTAGGCCAAGATTAGCCGAACCACAATGAACGCTATGTTCTTGCTCATTTTAATTTACTTTTCTTCACTTTTTATTCTCTAGACTATCTCTTGGATGTTTGTGGCATTTTGAGTTCAAATAATTATTAAAACATAATACGTCGAATTTAAATCTAAAATTAGAAGATATTTTAATATACAGATCTGTATTTGAAATTTAAATTTGAAATTTGAATTCGAGTTTAAATTTCTAACTATTTATATTTGTATCTACAAATGTTACTATTATATATATAGAACTATTTATGCTGGTATGAATATGTTTTATATATCATATTAAACTGCACTAACACACACATAAACACACACACATATAAATCTCTGTGTGTGTATTAGACAACACATATGTATATGGAGAGATTAACATGCCTTTTATAGTGTAAATCCCAACACTTAAATATGGGTATGTCAAACCACGTATACTATAATGTTGTACATGCACCTACACATAAACGTGTATATGATACGCATGTTCATATTATATAACATAAATATAACATCCAAATAAAACTTTATTAACCAAGTAAATAAAATAATGATTTTATTTAAAATTAATTTTGATCAGATTTAAATAAGTTTAGACTTCGCAGGACCACAAGATCCAAAATGGCGAAAAAATTATAACTTTCCCATTTAACTGACAACTTGCTTGCTCAGTTTCAATAATGGTATCGGAGCTAAATAACAAATGCAGTCAAAATTAGCAATACTAAGGCTAACTTATTAAAGCCTACCCATATAGTAGGGTGTCTAGAAAAGTAGAGTCTAAGGTTGGATTTGGGTAATCAAGTACTCTGCCGTACCTGGCTAGTGGCCTGACCCAAAAGAATGAAGTAAGCCCAAAGATTATCTCTAATATAAATGCCCAAATTGATTTGGGCATTGGGATAATTTTCAAAACCAATTTTGAAATTAAAATAAAATTTTAAATTTAAAAGGTTAATTAAAAATAAACAAAAATAATATTTTAAATTTTAAAGGATAACTTTGAAATAAGTAATGATTTTATAAAACTTATGAAATAATGTTCAGAACAATTTTTTGATTGAAAATAAAATAATTATCTTCAAAAATTATTAACAATTAATTAGACTAATTAAATGAGTAATTAATTAAATAAAATTATATATATATATATATCGATATAAACTATATATATTAGAATATGGAGTAATAAATTCATATATATATATATAATTTTTGAAATTAATTATAACTAGTTAAAATTATTTTAATTAGATAAATTAATTAAATGTTAATTAATAAATAATATAATACATATGTATAAATATATGTGTGTAACTATAAATGTTATAATGCACATATTCAATTGAAAATGAATAAAATAAAAATTAGTTAAAATGTTGATTGATTAACTAATTAAATTAATTAAATAAGATTTAACATATGTATAAATATATGTGTGTAACTATAAATGTTATAATGCACATATTCAATTTAAAATGAATAAAATCAAAATTAGTTAAAATGTTGATTGATTAACTAATTAAATTAATTAGATAAGATTTAACTATTAAAATTAATATAAAATTATTACATTAGTAATTAAATTATGAAATGTTATACGATAATTAAACTTACAAATGTATGAATGCATAATAAGAAACCCTAGTCAGATTTAAGGAATAAATACATACATATACCTTGATTTGAAATGTGTTCTGCACTTAAATTCCAAGTGTATTTCATAAGGAATACAACATTCCATAAGTCGATATTACTCAATTTATATATATATATATATATATATATATATATATAAATTAAAGATTACGAATCTTTAATATAAATGTTGTCCTCTACCTTTTATATATTAATAGATTACTTGCACACTCCTTGTTATTTAGCTTTCCTATAGCTAGGGATGTTATGTATAGTACTATTAATATATAGAATAGACGAGGTAAGATAACAACATATATTTGTTGAGCTTTCCTCAAGGTATGTGCATTATAGTTAGGTCATCACAAAATGTTAGGTAAGAGTGAGTAATCTTTATTTATTTATTGAGCATTCCTCAAGGTAAAGATAAGATCAGGTGAACGACCATAAGGTTAAGATTTTTATATAAAACAATCGATATATCTATAATATGGGGGCCTATGATTTGTTGAGGTTTCCTCCAAAATCCTAAAGTATATGAGTCCTAACACCCACTAGAGAAGTCAAAAAACTTCAATGTCTCACCTTAGGATTTTGAGAAACATAAAAGTCTAGTGGGAGCCTTATTGAAAAAGCAAAGCAATAAATTTAATCTTTCTACTATTATAAGAACATCTACCATGTATAAGATAGAATGATCTACACCGATAAATTTATGCAATCAATTTAATTGATAAAATGTTTATTAACTATAATATACATATGAACTGAATTAAGATTGACAATGGAAATATAAAGTATACCTACAAATTAATAAATTTTGCATGTTGTCAATTCAAGGCCCATGTAAGTGATAATACTACAACTGAATACATTCATAACTCGGTCACTTATATGTTTACTTGCCTAAGACTGCGTATTGTCTTCAATGAGTTTCGAACTGAAAAACCAATACTAGAATATAAATATTTGACCTATTTCCAATAAACATATAAATGTTATATGGTGAACGACCATAACTTGTAATGCATGAAACCTCAATGAATTAGTTTTGTCGAACTAAGCAAGTAAAATATAGTGTGAGATCATGTATTCCATACGATTAATGCAATGACCTGTCTTTTCTATACTCAAAAGTTGACAATTAATACATCCACGGTACTCATGTATCGAACATTCAAGCGCTATAATGATAGATTGTTAGGGTGAAAGAAAAGAAAAGATAGACATAATTTCACATCATGACAAGTAACATATAATATACACTTGATCTTTATAAAAGAAAGCTGTAATATACATACATCAATCAGAGTAAATTAACCGTTGATCGGCCTGGACAGTTAAAACCACCAGTTCTCACAAATGTTGATAAATACAAAATAACAATTGCAGCGGAAATAAAATATACACGAATACATCATGGAGGCATCCAACTCATCTTCTGAAGCTCTAACACATTCATAACTAAATCTGGAATTATGCTCGGTCTAATTCGAGAATTATAGGAAAATAACGCCTGGATCAGTTTGGTAAACCAGTGTGAGAAACACAAATCAAATGGATTTTTAATGTTATAAAACCTTTCCAAAATAAAGGTATTTCATAAGACTACGCCGCACATAAACGCAGACGAGTTTTTATCTTACGATAACTGAACCATTTCATAGGAAATTATATGGTATTATAGTAATGTCTAAGGATTATAATAAATATATAACATAGTTGAAATGCTTGCATCTCATGTTCCAGCATATTTGGACACAACTAAGTTCGTAAGGCACTTATTGGAGAATGGATTCCATATAGTGATAAGGTTACTAGGGTACAGTCTGTCACAATACATCTCTAGAGAAATGTACCAAAGGCATTACATGGACCCCCTGCAAATCAATACTGGCCTACCCCTTATCGGATAGTACCGAATACGTCATCACCTTGACTGCTGGCCAACAACCGTACCGAGTCACTAGCATACATAAATGAATCAATATCGATCTAGATCAAGTGATGATTGTAACATCCCCTATTTTGAGGCCCGAAGCTAAGCGCTATAAATGCTGTAGTCAAATATAGTATTAACTTTCGGTGACAAAATACGGTAATGTTAATGGTACCCATAATACCAAAAGCACTTGAATATAAAATAAAGCGGCACAGATTAAAACAACATTTTGATTACATTTCAAAGCAATATTTCATATTCAAATTACATAATCCCATAATCGATTCCCATGTTTTGGCCAAATATAGTTATTACAAACTACACCAAATGCGGCATATGAAGATACCCCCTTGGATGATCAGAGTACTAAATAGACATATTAGTCTTAATACGTAATAGTGGAAGTAAAACTAAATAGCTTCTATACATAGCTAGCATTGGCTCCTGCACGTCTTCGGAAGCTTTATTCGTCCAACCTACTAAACCTGTAAAGCCTCAACTGTCAATCTACTCAAATCATATTTTGAGCACCCGAGAGTTTAAGATAAAAACATAAACTTCGAGTTGGACATAAAGCCTGATGTGAATAATACTATACATCTCGGTTATTTGATACTAGTGAGGCCACGTCGCTTAGTGTAACGGGTTTCCCCTCACTAATATCTCTTTTAAAACATATCTTTTACAAACCAAAATCCTACAATCAAACTAATTAAAGAAATCACAGCAATATCATATATGCATATAAATTAGGTAATAAATGGATGATCTGTCCGAACAATATAGTTTTGTTCTGCTAACTACTAACCTTTAGCTGATTCGGGCCTACCAGATATAACAAATAATCTAACTTATGTTAGGCACACTTCTAGACAATCTGTCCCTAACTTACTTCTCCTAATGTCTATTGAGCCTAATGGTTTTGTGAGCTCACCAATAACCTATCTTTCTCAGTATATTCCTTTCTGTGTATAACATCACTTTAGCCTTACCTATGACAAATCCATAAGCACTGGAATTATGGACTTATATTATTTAGGGTCTACTAGCTAAAGTATAGGGTGCGACCCTATACCAGTCCCATCTGGCATTCTAATATCCGAGTCATTTACTTAGGGCCAACTATCCCATCAAAATTTTCCTTGAAAACATTTCTTGCAAATTGATTTATTCTTTTAAATCATACTTAAACAAGTAAAATAACTCTTTGCTTTATTTAACTCTCTTTCTCCATGTTATATATACTTTACTTAAAATAATGTTGATGAAATATACTGAGAGTTATCTATCCCTCCAAAGTAAGTTAAAATCCTTTTCTTAACTTAAAAGATCTTAGGCCATAAAGCTATGGTAAACCATTTGAAACCTCTGTTTAAAAACTTTAAACAACCCTTTCAAAACCATTGAAAGTACCCTTTTCAAAATATATTAATTACTATACTTTGAAACACTAGGCCGAAAGGCCGAAACATACCTTTCGAAACCTTTATAATAAATTTTTGAAATCATTGAAGGTATCTTTTTGAGAACTTTATAAACCTTAGACATCCCCTTTTCAAAACTCTTAAAACTTGCCTTTCGAAAGCATTGGAAACTTTCCATTTAAAATACTATAAGTATCTTCCGAAACCATTGGAGAACCTCCCCTTCGAAACCTTAGTTTAAACCTTTCGAAAGCATTAAAGTCCTTTACTATAAACAAACTTTTCGAAAGCATTGAGTTCATGTAAAAGCTTATACAACATAGTTTTGAAACCATTTAAAACCACTCCATTCAAAACCTATGGGTTTATCTTTTAATAGTTCAAAGAGCCTTAAAAATAACTAGGTCAAAAGCAACACTTTTGAAAGCAATGTCCTATAAGTGGTTTCGACACCAACCCTTTCGAAAGTATGGAGAAGCGGCTTCTTGTTTAAAAGCAAAAGTACCTATTTGAAATCAATGCTTAAAGTCAAAGCGACCAAAACTGGGATGAAAGGTAGAATGCGGCAACTAGTGTTTTTACCTTGCCGAAAGCTTGTTTAAAACATAAGGTGGCAACCTCTGTCAAAAGCCATATTAAAACCCCTTCGAAACTAATCTTTCGAAAGCAAGAAAGCGACTTTTCTTTTGAAAGTAAAACATGGTCTCGACCCCTTCAAAAGCATGTTCCAACCTTACACCTTTCGTCTAACTCCAATCCACTATGTACCAAGGCATTGATTCCATGTGTATTGGTTTTGACTGTGATGGAAGGGGTACTATGAAGTCGAAAGGTAGCTGCCGATAGTGGCGAAACAGCAACCCTTGACAAAAACTGCTTTTTTTCTTTTTAAAGTAACATCTTTCGAACTAACTTGCTTATTTGTCATCATATAATTGGTTGCCAATTTCTTTTCCAAAAACCTTTTCTAAAAGTGCCGCCGAGTTCAACATTTTATAATTTAAAATATTTAACAAATTTCCCCTTCTCCTATTTTAAACATATAAAACATTTAAGTCTCATAGTTTAAATATTATTATATACTTAATAAACCACATAGGAAAATTCTCAAAAAATTCCCATAAATCACTTTTAATATATTTTCTAACATATTTATATTTCTAACCCAAAGCTTACATGTAATAGTTTTAATAAATTTTATACCCATTCTAACCATTTTCTTCACTAGAAAATTCATAATAAATCCACAGTAATTCAAAAAATTAATAAAGTTGAAACCCATCTCTAAATAATATTTCTTACCTCATCTCAAAAAGGAAAGTAATTTGGATGTCATTTAATAGGTTTTCCAAATCAATCCTTTTCATAAAATCTATATGAAATAGCCTATATCATCAAATATCCATTTAAACAATCAAAACATGACAAATCATTTGCAAAATAAACTCGAAACTCAACTAGAAACCAAAAATCATAAAAATGAGATGTGGTATGTTATTCATCTTTAGCTTGTGTTAAAGAGGTTGAGATTTTCTTCTGATTAAATTTGCTTAAACTCCCCTCTTGAAATATTGCATATCTTCTTGTTGATTTCTTCTAATGGTGGTTGGCCAAGCTTGGTATTAAGTTTTAGTTCGTGAATGTTGCAAATGAGAGTGGGTTAAAGGTTTAGGGTATAAGAATATAACATATTCCTATTTTCCGCTTCTCTTATTATCTTTAATTTTCATTTGCGTATTCATTGAGGCACGACTACCGTAGTACTTTACAAATCTCAATCTCTTAACCACTTAATCTTTACATTATTCTATTTAGTTTATCTAATTAAATCTCCTAAATAATGTTATTTAGAATTAGGGGTGTCACAGACGCCCCTCCTTAAATAATTTCATCCTCGAAATTACAATAAGGTACTCATAAAACAATCATAAAGGTAAAACATGCCATTAAATAAATCAGGATAAGCGTCTCTAGTCCTTCTTTCAATTTCCCAAGTACAGTCTCTCTCATCGTCACTCAATTGGACTTTAACTCATCTGACTGTCTTATTCCTTAATCTCTTCTCATTTCTCATGACTATACGGACTAGCTTTCTAACTATAGTCAAATTTAGCTCCGCTACTACATCAAGCACAGTCGATGCTATAATAGTCTTTGGACTCGGATACACTTCCTTAGATGAGAAATATGAAAAATATTGCAGACTCCTGCCAAATTGTTCGGTAACTCTACTCTATATGCAAGTTTGCCGATCCTTTCTACTAGGAAACGGTCCAACAAATCTTGAGCCAATTTTCTTGATTTTCCAAATCTGATTACCCCTTTCTTTGGTGATACCTTGACGAAAACATGATCTCCAACTTAGAACTCTAAATCTTTTCATCTCTTACAGCATAACTCTTCTTTCTAAACTGTGCTTCCTTTATTCTAGCTCAAATTAACTCAATCTTTTCTACAGCTTCCCTAATCGAATCTGGGCCAAGAACTATCCTATTCCCGGTCTCTAACTAACAAATGAGAGATATGCATGACCTTTCATACAAAGCTTCAAATGGTTCCATCCCTATGCTAGCCTGATAACCATTGTTATACGAAAACTCGACTAAATGTAGGTGTTCTACCCATGATCCTTCGAAATCTAATATGCAAGCTCATAAAAATTCTTCTAATATTTTGTCAATTCTTTCTGTTTGGCCATTTTTCTACGGATGGTAAGCAGTACTCAACTTAAGCTTGGTACCCAAGGTATCTTGTAGACTCTTCTAGAACTCGTTAGTGAATAGGGAATCTCTATCGCTTACTATACTACTAGGAATTCCATGAAGTCTAATTATATTCTTCATGAATATCTTATACAAAATAGGCGCATTTTGGTTGACTTAACTGGAATGAAAATGCCACTCTTGGTCAACCTGTCCACTGTGATCCATATACTTTCATTTCCTCGATTTGACCTTGGCAACCTGTCTACAAAATCCATTGAGATAGAATCCCATTTCCATGCTAGAGTATCTAAAGGCTGAAGTAATCCACTTGGTTTCTAATGTTTGGCTTTTATCTGTTGGAAATTCAAACACTGTTTCACCCATAAGCCTACATCCCTCTTCATACCTACCCAGAGGAAACTCCTTTTCATATCCTGATACATCTTAGTTCCTCCTGGATGATCAGTGGAGTTCGAATGATGGCATTCTTCTAGAACTTCCTTCCTAATGTTTCCCGCATTTGGAACACATACCCTTCATTACTTTCTTAACTACCCATTCTGGTCAAGACTGAAATCTTTCAAGTCATCATTCTCTGCTCCGTTTCTTAACTTTCGAATCCGCTCAACTAAGAATGGATCCTTTCCTTGCTTAAAATTAATCTTTTCGATCATTACCGGTTGAACTTCTAAACATGACAACATAACAGTTTCTATACTATAACTACTCTTAGATCTCCACTGTACTCCGCATGCAGTCAATGCTTCTAAATCTTTCCACTCAGCTATCATTTCCAACGCTGCATTTTGATGTTTTTTCCTAAGTGTATCGACAATCTGATTGCCTTTTCCTGGTGTGTATTCAATACCAAAATCATAAGCAGCTAAAAACTCTAACCACATTCGTTGTCCCATATTCAACTCTTTTTGGGAGAATAAATACCTCAGTGACTTATGATCTGTATACAACTCGAATCTTTCCCCCAACAGGTTATGTCTCCACACCTTCAATGCAAAAATTACTACGACAAATATCAAATCATGAGTTGGAAACCCAACCTCATATGGTCTGAGATGTCGAGAAGCACAAGCAATCACTTTACCTCTTTGCATTAACACAGCTCCTAATCCTGTTCCACATGCATCCGTGTACACTACTAAGTCCTAATTCCCTACTGGAACAATTAACACAGGTGCATTTCTCAATAAGTGTTTTAGCTTCTGGAATTCCTCCTCACACTTATCAGTCCAAAAAAACCTCATGTATGTTCGCATTAGGTTAGTCATCAGTGCCACTATCCGCTTAAAATGCTTAAAGAATCTCCGATAATACCCAGCTAATCCAAATTTTTTTTGTCTCAGTCACTGTCTTGGGTCTCTTCCAATTATTCACTGCCTCAATCTTAGCTAGATCTACAGACAACCCTTTCTTTGAAACTACACGACCAAGAAACTTCACTTCCTCCATCCAAAAATGACACTTCGAAAATTTCGCTTTAAACCGATGTTGCCTAAATGTCTCAAGCACTACTTTAAGATGAACCTTATGTTCTTTTTCGTCTTTTGAGTATATCAAAATATCATCTATGAAAACAAATATGAACCTATCCAAGTGCTCTCGAAAAATTCAGTTCATCAAATCTACGAAGAATACCGGCGGATTAGTTAGTTCGAACGACATTACTAACCATTTGTACAATCCATATCTGGTTCTTAAAGCCATCATAGGAATACTATCTTCAGCCATCTAAGCTGATGGAATCTTGTTACCAAATCCAACTGGGAAAATACTTTGGCTCCACTCAACTAATCAAAAAAATCGTCAATTCTAGGTAGCAGATATTGATTCTTTATCGTCTTCTCATTCAACTTACGGTAATCGATACATAACCTTAATGATCCGTCTGATTTCTTCACAAGCATCACGGCTGCTCCCCAAGGCGAACTACTTGGTCTGATAAAATTCTTGCCTTCCAAATCCATAAACTACACCTTTAACTCCCTCATCTAAGTAGGTGTCATTCTACTTGGAGTCTACTCATCAGTTCTGCTCCTAGTACAAAATCTATCAAAAACTCAATGACTCATTTCAGTGGTAGTCCTACTATTGGTTCAAAAACATCTATGAATTCCTTAACAATGAAAAATAGGTTCAACTCGTCTTTTGCCTCCACGACACCCAATAAAGCATCATCCTTACAACTAGGGTTTTCTATGGAGTATACTATCTGATCACTGCTGTTGGGGTGTCTACTTGATATTTTTCTATAATGCAAAATATCCTAGCATCATATTTATTTAACCAGTCCATACCCAAAATAATTCCAAACACTACGGAATCAAATACATGCAAACTACAAGCAAACACATGACCTAGCAATTCAAACTCTAAGGGGTCACAACTCATTGCAAGAGTCGCATAACCTCCCATCAGATTTGCAATCCTTAAGGAAGTAACTAGGTATGAGGGTTCTAGGTTAAGCTTATCTACCAAACAACGAGATATAAAAGATCGCGATGCACCAGTATCAAATAGAACTCTAAATGTGATGCCATGAATCAAAAGCGTACCTCCTAACACAACTTTTCCTTCCTCTTCTGTTGTTGGTCTCGAGGCAGCTGGTTCCAATGCAAACACTTTGCCTTTTCCCTTTTTGGTTGGCTCCTTGCACTAGTCTTATAGTGTCCAATTTGATCGCAAGTGAAGCATTTGATATTCTTCTTCCCGATCACCTTCTTTCCATCTCCTGAACGACATTCGTTTGCGAAATGCCCTTTCTTGTCACATTTATAGCAGATAACCTACGCCTTTCTCTTCTTGGCAGCTCCACTCTTTTAAGCTTCCATCTTGTGGAAAAACTTCCTCTTCTGGGTTTGTCCTCCCCGAGCTCCACCTATCTTGTTACCTTCAAGAAAATCTAGCATCTTTTCCTTCCTCAGAGTCATTTCAACAACTACATTAGACGGATCCCTAATGTGCAACAATATGGCCTTAGCAAGTTTAGGCGTTAACCCATGAATGAACTTCTCATTCCTCTTAGTAACAATATCGACCATAGAATACCCTTATTTTGATAGCTCTTCAAAATAGTTGCATACTCAAGCACCGTCATAACTCCCTGCTCCAAATTCTGCATACTTCCTGAGCAGCGTAAACTAAGCAATCTCCGACATAAATTTTTCTTCAAACCTCCTCCTAAACTTAACCGATGTCATAGTCTCCTCGTTGACTTCGACCTTACCACTGTTCCACCAGTACAGTGTCGCTTCTTATAACTGCCTAGAAGTAAGCCTCCTCTTCTGCTTGTTATTTAGCCCCAAATCAACAAAAATTCTCTCGCAATAAAGCAACCAATTCTCCACTTTAATTGCATCTTTTGTCCCGATAAACGGTTTCCTCCTAATCTGGAATAATCCCTACTCAGCACAACATAATTGTTGAAAACGGAAGATTTTTTATTTCCTCCAACTAATCCTACAGCAGCTCTTGCTTGCATCATGTTAATGAAGAACTGGTACATAGTCCCCATATCAACTTGCGGCATTTACAACTTGTGCTTGACCCAGATTCCTTCTGGTGGCCTGGCATTTCTTTTTTTTGTGGTGCTTCCTCCACCAAGGTAAACTCTTCTAGCGTCCATATCTTACGTCCGCAAAATCTATATTCGAGTCTTGGTAAGATACGGAAGAATAGCCTAAGAGAGATGGGAGAATAGAAATGAAGCATATACTTATATATATATATATATATATATATAGCAAATACAAGTACGTTACTTGTGTTATTCTATAACCCAATATTTTCTCTAATTCCATAGGATTATGTTTTCAAAATCATTTTTAGTTCAAAATTTCTTTTAAGTTTTTCATAAACCTATGATTTGATACCAAGTTGTAACATTGCCTATCTTGAGGCCCGAAGCTAAGCGCTACAGATGCTACAATCATCTATAGTATTAACTTCCGGTGATAAAATACAGTAATGTTAATGGTATCCATAATATTAGAAGCACTTGAATACAAAATAAAAGCAACAAAGATTAAAACAACTTTTCTGATTACATTTCGAAGCAATATTTCATATTGAAATTACATAATCCCATAATCAAATTCCATGTTTTGGTCAAATATAGTTATTACAAACTACGCCATGAAAGACATAAGAAGATGCCCCCTTGGATGATCAGAGTACTAAAAAGACAAATTAGTCTTAATACATAACAGTGGAAATAAAACTAAATAGCTTCTATATATAACTAGCATTGCCTCCTACATGTCTTCGAAAGCTTTATTCATCCAACCTACTAAACCTGCAAAACCTCAACCCTTAATCTACTGAAACCATATTTTGAGCACCTGAGAGTTTAAAGGGAAAACATAAAATTCGTGTCAGACATAAATCTCGGTGTGAATAATACTATACATCTTGGTTATTTGATATTAAGTGAGACCACACCGCTTAGCGGAACGGGTTTCCCCTCACTAATATCTCTTTTCATAATATATCTTTTGCAAACCAAAATCCTACAATCAAACTGATTAAAGCAGTCATGGGAATATCATATACGTATTAGGTAATAAATGGACGATCTGTTTGAAAATTATAATTTTGTTTTGCTAACTACTAACCTTTGGCTGACTCAGGCCTACCATACATAACAAATAATCTAACTTCTCATAGACACACTTTTGGACGATCTATCCTTAACTTAGTTCTCCCAGGGTCAACTGATCCTAGTGCTTCTGCAGGCTCGCCAATAACCTATCTTTCTATGTATGTTCCTTTCTGTGTGTAACATCATTTTAGTCTTACCTATGACAAAGCCCTACACACTGGAATCTTAGACTTATATTAGCTAGGGGCTACTAGCTAAAGCATAGGGTGCAACCCCTATACCAGTCCCATCTAGTATTCTAATATCTGAGATATTTACATAGGTCAACTATCCCATCAAAATTTTCCTTGAAAACATTCCTTGTAAATTGATTTTACCCTTTAAATCATACTTAAACAAGAAAAATATACTCTTTGCATTACTCAACTCTCTTTGCCATGTTATATATACTTCACCCAAGACAATGTTGATGAAATATACCGAGGGTTATCTACCCCTCCAAAGTAAGATAAAAAATCTTTTCTTAACTTAAAAGATCTTAGGCCATAAAGTCAAGGTAAGCCATTCAAAACCTCTGTTTAAAATCTTTAAACAACCCTTTCGAAACAATCGAAAGTACCCCTTTCAAAATATATTAACTACTATGCCTTGAAACGCTTGGTCGAAAGGCCTGAACATACCTTTCGAAACCTTCATAATAACCCTTCCAAATCAATTAAGGTATCCCTTCGAAACCTTTGTATACCTTAGACATCCCCTTTTCAAAACTCTTTAAACTTTTCTTTCAAAAGCAATGAAAACCTTACATTTAAAATACTATAAATATCTTTCGAAACCATTGGGGAACCTCCCCTTTGAAACTTTAGTTTAAACCTTTCAAAAGCGTTAAAGTCTTTTACTATAAACAAACCTTTCGAAAACATTGGGTTTAAGTAAAAGCTTGTTAACATTGTTTCGAAACCCTTTAAAACCATTCCATTCAAAACCTATGGGTTTACCATTCAATTGAACGCTGGGTCAAAAAAATAACTAGGACGAAAGCAACACTTTCGAAAGCAAATTCGTAAGTAAAATAAAGTAGGTGGTTTCGAAACCAAACCCTTTCGAAATTATGGAGAAGCGGCTCCTTGTTTAAAAGCGAAAGTACCCTTTCGAAACCAATGTTTAAAGGCAAAGCGGCTTCAACTGGGTCGAAAGGTAGAATGCAGCAACATGTGTTTCGACCTTGTCATAAGCTTGTTTAAAACAAAAGGCGGCAACCTCTGATGAAAGCCATGTTAAAACCCTTTCGAAACAAATTTTGGAAAGTAAAGCAAGCGAATTTTCCTTGAATGCACGTTTCGACCTTATACCTTTCACCTAAATCCAATCCACTATGTGCCAAGGCATTGATATCATGTGTATTTGTTTAGACTATGATGGAGGCAGTAGTACGAAGTCAAAAGGTAGCTGCCGATAGTGACGGAACAACAAACAATGACACAACTGTTTTCCTTGTTTTTAAAGTAATTTTTTTCCAACTAACTTGCTTATTTGTCATCATATAATTGGTTGCTAATTTCTTTTTCAAAAGTCTTTAGTAAAAAGTGCTGCCGAGTTCAGCATTTTATAATTTAAAACATTTAGCAGATTGCCTCTTCTCCTATTTTAAACAGATAAAATGTTTAAATCCCATACTGTAAATAATTTTATATACTTAATAAACATTTACGAAATTCTCCAAAAATTCACATAAATCACTTTTAATATGTTTTCTAACTTATGTAAATTTCTGATCCAAAGCTAATATATAATGTTGTAATAAACCTTCAAGATGTCTCCAATCGCCTATGTCGGTTCATAGCTGTTTTTAGATAATATATCTGATCTTGGTACCTCCAAACCAATAATGATAGTTTCAAAACCGACCAAGATTTGATTATTGGTTATTTAACTATCCAATAAACAAACAATTCAACCAGAAATTCATCCAAGCATGGTTAAGCACAAAGCAATCACTAAGCCTCTTTAAGTAATCCTTTTATTAATTAAAATCACTTTCAAAATATTTGTATTAAAATACCTTTTACAAAAGACATATTCACAAATCCTTTCACTCCTTTTAATACTTGAAAAATATTAATATGCTTATCCCAACAATATAAGTATATTCACAAAACATTTCATTTTCAATACATAGAAAACTTTTCCATATATTTATATCAATAATATAAGTATATTCAGAAATCTTAAGATATATTTCATTTCCAAAACCATACATAATTGGATTAAAACAAATGTCATTTGAAACATTGGTAAAAATAAACCCAAAATACTTACGGTGTAAGTAAATGGATCATAAAGAAAGTAGACGAAGTGTACTTAACATCACTTTTTAATTTTAAACAGTACTATCCTTGATTAACTATGAAATCTGACAAGTTAGAGAACTATCCTTGCCCCGGCACGCATTCTTGATTCTCAAGATAGAAATGAGTTCCATACCTTAGAATTTGGTGTTAAGTATGAAAAGAATAACTTCGATACCACCGTAAGTGTAACGAATGTGACTTTTCATCCACGAAGGTCGACATCAATACGTCCACTGTATCAACTGCCGAGCAATCGAAGGCCGAAAAACCGTACCGTTAGGGTTAAAGAAGAGGTAGAAGATAGAAGAAGAAAGAAAAAGATAGAACAGAACAGAAAGAAACAACAGAATAATATCAGAATCTCACAATCGCAGCGGAACAACATATAATAGATAAATGAATAATCTTTAAACAAAAAACTATATCAGTTATTACATTACATCATATTACATTACATTACATCATCAGAGTGTACAACAAAAAAAACAACAAATAGCGGAAAAGAAATACTATATACTAGTGAATACGCCATGCCATTAGCTTGCCTCCAGCAACTCCTGAATTCCAGAATATTCTGATAACCTGACTCTAGACTGCCCATGTAGAAATTGGTGGGCACCAAGAGTTTAAGAAGGAAAATAATAAAATCCAGGTCATTCATGGGACTGGTGTGAGAATTTAAAACAGTTTATCTTTAAAAACAAACAACAAAATAATTTTTGAAGTCAATTCGCAATGCTTTTTGGAAAATGAGACTACCATAAGGCCTCCCGCACACACACACACAATGCAAACGTAGAATCAGAGGAGATTTCTCCTTATGATAGTCAAAGATGCTTGATACGCATTAAAAAGAAACATTTGATATTATAACTAGTGCATAGTGTAGAAAACATTTCGAAAGTAAAGATATAAATCTTAGCCAGCATAGGCATTTCGCACTTATGCCTACTATAGCTACCATCTAAACAGTGGTGACCACCATAAGTGAATGACAGGTTCTACAGCTAAAACCGTACAAGATCGTATTGTTTCTTTGGATTTCCAACAAATGGTCAGGCCAAGGAACTTCCCATTGCAACATGGGTACGCCTCTGGAAAGACGACCCGAGAACCTAACGTTACGGTTAGATCTCTGCCAACACAAGGCCGGGTTACCCTTCAAACTGGGTAACTTCTGACACGAATATGTCATTCCCCGATCGTAACCGATCTATATCCGAGGATCCTCGATTCCAACAACCACAAAGTAATAAATTTGCAGCAACAACACAGGTTAAGTATCTGGGCTCCATACCATGATACCACCTCTATCCAGAAGGAATGACATACACTAAAGGGGCGCTACCCCCTAATAACCTTGCCGCATCCTTCCTGTTTTGACCATTTTCGGGGTGTGAGGTCCAACGAAGTCTCGTCCACAAAGCCACACTTTATACAAAAGCTGTGCTTTGATCATCAAATGCTCAACAGCACTTCATATGCCACATTACCAATTTGGGAATGTATCACTAGTAACCATCAACTACATAACCTCTAAGGGTGTTAACCTAAGAGAATAAATTCTCCGCCACCAACGGAAATAAATTTGATAGAAACCAACTTTACATCTCAAAGTGTAACATCAGACACACATCCATATAAGTCCGTTCCGGGATTGAACGGAACCGAAGGCACTTCCAAAGAAGTCCTTGCAATCTGGATATTCACTAATCGCGACTGGACTTCCCATCACAAAGGGTAATAAATTTCTATATCGGAGATCAGCCGATGTAGAAACATTCGACAGTAATCCTTCCATTTTCACAAATATCCCGTCTTCAACACCGGTCATCAAATGCAATCCATTACGACGTATCACATATTCGGAATGGGTTATATGACCCCAAGGTCCTTTCCCGGCTAACCTGAATAGTGAGCGCTTATTTTGGAAATAAGCGTGGCATTCAAATTCAAGCAAATCACAACAAATACGCATTCAAAGGTAAATATTGATAGTCGGTTATTTAGCTATCAATAGGTATGCTCAACATCACCAGATTCCAAATAATTTTCCAAATTATTTATTTTCCAAAAATATCTTTACAAGATATATATTTTCCACACTTCAACCATTTAAAAACAAATTTCAAATCTCTTTTCACCTTTACAACTTTTGAAAACAAATTTCAAATCGTTTCCCTACACGGGATATATTCACAAATCTTTATTCATTTTCATTTCAAAATGGTCCATTTAAACCAATTAAATAAATCCTTAACGATTTACTTTATATTTACATTCCAAATCCGTAAATTTATTTCCATACTTCGAAAATAAATCAACGTTTAGTTTTAAACAAATTTCCCTTTCTTTTATAAATTCCATAGTGAATTTCAATTCCAAAATATCTATGAATATACGATTTCCAAATCGATTTCTAATATTCATTTTCAATTTATCTTTAAAAAGATAAAATCTCAAAACATTTCACGTGATATTGGAAAATATTTCCATACTTATTTAATAATAAGTAATTCACAAATCCATTTATTTTCAACACTTGGAAAATATTCAATATACTTAAATCGAAATTAAGTATATATTTCATTCTTTAAAGAAAACATTCTCTCAAACACATTTATTTGGGTCTAAACGAATGTTGTGTAAAACATCGTTACGACAACCCAAAATCACTAGTATAGGGATTCGAAATTTAGATGGATATATAAATCCCAATACTATACAAAAACATTTCCTTTCGAAAATCATTTACTATAACAACAGTGTTATAGTCCATCTTTTCCTTGTTTCTCGAAAACGTCTAATTCAACAATGAATGTTGAAATCTATGGTTTCGACACTTAATACATTTTCAAACAATTTCAAATCATTTTAATTCTGTTTAAAATATCACTCTCCCGAAATATTTCTTAAACATATTATTCACCGTCCAAAATCATGAATATATTTCCTTTAATAAGCTAAAAAAAAAATTCACTTATCAAATTCAATCAATCTTGAATTTATAAATCAATGTTTATAAATTCACATTTATATATTATAAAAACTTCAATTTATAAAAATCCCTTATTAACCAATTCCATTTAAATCTCATTTAAATGCCAAAAATCCAATTTTAAAGTTAATTATTTATAATTTTCTATTTTACAAAATCTATTCATTTTAAAATTTCACAATTTATAAATCTATAAATTTCATTCACTTATGAAATCCATTTTTATTTCATTTTAACACTTATGAAAAAAATTGTTTTATAATTCCAATATTTTTATTTATAAATATCAATTTTATAAATCTTTTATATAAATCGTTTATAATAATTCAAAAATCCCAATTTAAGCAAATCAATCTTTTTAATAATTTACAAATCGTTATTAAAGCTTATATATAACTCCAAAATCATACTTAAGTATTATTTTCCAAAAATATAATTTTTATGATAATAAAAATTATAACGTTTATTTATTTTAACAATTCAAAATTTAAGAAATGTATATCTTCAAAAATCACTTTAAAACCCTTTTAAATTTAAAATTGTTACTTTAATATTTTTTTATAATTCCAAAATTGGCCCAATGATGCAACACACCAAATAGTCAATCACGGCAACAAAGATATCATATGTCAGTATATGATAATCAACAAATATCACAATATCTGTAATCGAATAAATACTGGTGAGGAATCCAGTTGGATCCCTCCAACATGTTTCCCTGCATCCAAAGATGTTAGCACAATACCAATTCCATTCCAATACGGAATATCACGATATATGTTTTTAGTAAATAACATCCGCTTAATATACGGCGTATAGGGTCTATTACTATACAACAGATAATAATTTATTATTCAATCATACAATCAAGCAATTTTAAATCTAACTATTTAAAATTTAAATCGAAACAATTCGATTGAGTGAGAAGTTCTCACCTTGCTTTCAATAATGGTTGCAGTGTTTTATTTCGAATAAAATTAAACGTGCATTTAATTTTACCCAAAATTTTCACTAGCTCCAAACGATTCCAATCCAGCTCCATTGTGTAGTGTTCGACGAAACGAAGTCAACGCAATTCGTTTCGTCGAAATCCGACCTTGTACCAAAAAGTTACAAGGTTTTAAACATCACACGAATTATTTTTATAAATAAATTTTCAAATTTTTTTTATATTTCAACCTAAACCAATCTGGGCCACATATTCTTCTGCAGCAAATCACTGCCGTGCAACTTCTTTCTCCTTCCCAGGTCCCGTTCGAACGCATTGAAACCCATCGCCGCCGCTTTCATCGAATTATCGCACCACGTACGATGCGTCTAGAGACGATCGACCAACTTCATCGCGAAGCTCGCCACGAACACCACCCACGGCCAGAACCCAGTCACGCGTGGCTTCCCCCTGCTCTCGAACGACATGAACGAACGCGCGCCTTTGAACGAGAATTCCCACCGATCCGATCAATTAAAATTGATCATAGCCGCTGGATTTGAAGCTCTCGTCGTGATCTTCAATTTTGTAGTTGATGATTTTTGCTAAATGTTTACGGATTGGAAGGAAATTGGAGGAGAAGGATATGATTTTCTGGCCGTTTGAAAATGTTGGTGGCGGCTACTGATTAGGGTTAGGGTTTGCAATTGTGAATGATGAACGGTTCCTTTTATAGAATTTTAACGAAAAACACTATTCACTCCAAATTTCCGAGCTCCAAATCTCGCTCGGTGACCAGCGTTTCTAGGGTTTACTCCGCGTTCTGAACACAATGGAATAGGTTTCAAAAGCTAATTCGATCATATGTGCGAGTTACGACAATAAACGATCGATTTTAAATTAAATCGGTTAACCAAATTTCTGTGCTTTTTAGCTTTCTCGGACAAACGGTAAATCCGATTGACCCGAAATTTGAAACCTTACAATAATATCACATTATGGATCCGATGAAACTCGTTTCGTCGAAATCCGAGACTGTCTGTAAAATGGCTATTTTTACTAGTTAATTTAATATTAAAATATTCAATTTTCACAATTAAACTTTAAATTCAATTTTAAAAGTTCTATAACATTATTATAACTCCAATATGATAAATTAAAATTTTACAAATCATTTTTAATCATATTAAACCCAATTTACAATTATTTCTTTAATTTGAAATATTAAATTATCGATTTAATTATCCAATTAAATCCAGATATTCGAAATAAAATTTATTCGACTCATAAATTTCACTTACTAATATTTAAAATCAATTAAATATACGAATTTTAATTAACAGAAATTCTGGGTTGTTACAATAAGTTATGAAGATCATTTATGAAAATCAAATCTCATTCCTTTTTATGAATCTCTTCTATATTTACCAAACTCCTTTTATAAATCTCCAAACATAATTATAAAAATCTGTTTATAAATCTCCAAATATAATTATAAAACTCCTTTTATAGATCTCAAAAAATGATCATTCTATATATCACTATAAATTCACAAATGTGATTTATTATTCCAATTTATCAAAATGATATCATTTACCTTTTTGTAAAATATTATTTATAAATCTATTCCTTTATTTATAAAATACCATTCATAAAACTGTTATTTTATTTATAAAATACCATTTATAAATCTATACTTTTTATGCAACATTTTATATAAAATATTTCGCAAAATTCATTCCAAATATTTCTATCTTCTCTTAGAATTAAATATTATAAAAGATAATTCCCCTTTGTTTCCTTTAAAATAAACATTCATTATTATAATAACGTTTCTGTAAAAAAAAACTTCCCGAAATACTTTCAAAACGTTTCCAAAATTATTTTGAGTAAAATAGAAAAGTTCATAAACTATTTTTAAATAAAATATTATAGGAAATTCCAAGAATCATATTTAAAATCCTTCTCCAAATCTAATTTTTTTTCAAATCAAACAGAAATTTATAATATTTCAGAATACTATAATGAGGCTAACAGCTACCATAGCACTTTACCAATGCTGCTATTACTACCTTTACCACTAAAAAGGTTCGACTTTTGATATATATCAATGTCACATCCAATATGGCCAAACTGCCAAACTTGACATTCAAAATGTATACAATACATACACACATACATACATACATATGTATGTATATATAAAATTAAAATGAACAGTGGCTAGAATATCCAGATTCCCTTAAAAATTCTCCGTATTTTGTTTTATATGTCATTCGCTTTTCAAAGCGGAAATTCAACCAAATCAAACCAATAAATCAATACAAAAAATAATTTTTATCAACCATATATCATACATTGTTCAATCAGTTGTGAGTTCAGTTGGCGCTTACGCGTTTCGATTTGATCTAAAGTCGAACGACAATTGGTTTTTAACTCAAAATTCTACTTATGTCAAACGTGATAAAGCCGATTCAATTATGTAGATATCATTCATATGAGCTCAACGCAAAAGAAAGCGTCTCGATTGGACCTCATATGAAGAAGCTATTAATTACCATTAATTAACTTATCTATCTTCTCCCTCTAAAATCCAAAACTGTGCACGCACAAACAAAACTCAATACCACACTGTGCACGTCCATCATAGGTACGTAGCTTCGGCCAACAGATTCAAATGCGGTCTGCCCAACGATCCTCTTTTTGCCTATGCTTCACGATGTTCGCCTCAATGTTCAACTCGATCCAACCTTCCAACTCATGACCTGTTACCTCCCCTCATGCTATAGTGAATGACATGACCAGCAAACTGCCACCGCACTCAACCAAATCATAGCCACCGATGTTTCATCCCTCCATAAACCCATCGCCACCCTCACTTTGTGCTAATTCTACCTAAATCTACTAAAATCTCAAAACCTAGTTCTCCTCCCCCACATCGAACTCTTCCAACATCAAACGCACACCCATCGGCTCACATAGATTCCATCCTTGCACTCACACGAACTTAACAGATATAATTTCATGATTTTTTAGTTAAATGTAGCATTTGATTTTGACTTTTGGTAATGGAAGTTTGCTTTCTTTTATTTATAAGAAGATGAAAATGGATTAGAGAGACGGAAAAAGAAAAATCAAGAGTGAGGAATAGTCTAAGGGTATAGTGATGTTTATTCAAATAATTCCAACACCTCGCTGCACCGAATTTTGTTTGCGTACATACCACGAACAACAAAAACAAAAATATGTCCACCCATAACACTGTAATACTATCCCAAAACAACAATAAAATATGCTGGTTATCATATTCTATGAAATTTTAAAAATACCATCGTTTGTCGAAAAATACGTCAAATGATAATTTAAATATTTTTCAAATTAAAAATTATGGAAAAATCTTCTAAATTGAACTAAAAATACATCAATAAAAATCAAGTCATTTTTAATAAAAATTGATCTTCTTATTATTTATTAAATTTGAATTAAATCTAAATATTTAAATAAATTAAATATTCCTATCTAAAACGTAAAAAATCCCAAATCGTTACATTCTTCTCCCCTTAAAAGAATTTCATCTCCGAAATTCCCAAAGGAAGAAAAGTGTCTTCAAACCTCTAACTTTTAAAATCAATTAACTTTAAACATCCCATATGGTATGAAAAATTTCGACAGCACCTCCTTTGCGTGGCTAGGTCCGAAAAAATCAGAACAATAAGCATATATCTAGGACTCATTATATCTGGGGATATCACAACAACAATACATACTTATAATATACCATATAGAGTGTGTATGCCACATAGCAAACACACCTATTTAACAATAAACACGTACCATTTATCGAGCAATCAAACTCTACTCATGATGCAAAAAGTAGTAAGCTAGCCTTTGCTTCTATATACCTGAATTTCACTTACATATTCCAAAAGAGAGTTAAACTCGACAAATGAAACAATACCATATTTTGTTACACCAATAGTATTTCATCTAATACTAAAATTATTTATGAACCACTTCATAACACATTACTTAAGTCTATTAACATTTTATAACTCAAGTTTATATTCATATCACACTCTTCTACTACCTAGGAATATATACTCAATATCATTTTTTTTACTGAACCAGGATGTTCAACAAATTTAAACTTGTTTTAACTTACTATCTTCTCAAATTTATAAGTTACTAAAACTTATGCCTTATAATTTCACAAAAAACAACATCAATTTCTCAACTAACTTGGAAGTTTTCGACTGTCCAAAATCGCAGAAATTTCCTTTCAATTTAACAAATGAATATAACAAATAAAACATCATAATGAGATGCATAAACCAAACTATTCTAATACATAGGATACATGTGTCCATACAAAATTTAACCGAAAACTTCAGAATTAAGCATTTGGGTTTTATTTCAAAACATTTTGAAATAATATACATATGTCCTTTTGTATAACAAAATGTACTTTTAGGATTTTTAAATCAAGAACTTTTTTAAGCAAACAACTCTATTGCAAATTGTTATAGTAGCAATCCCTCACTTAGAAACTCATAAATAAACGGCGATGATACTGCCAACATCATCATAACTATTTTTCAACAACAGAAGTGAGTTTAGTGCTTTCTTTCTCCTTTCAAATCACTTTTTAAATATTTCTATTCAGAAATATTTTCAAATAATAATATTATTATTTTTTCCAAAATCTTGAAAGATAAATTTCAAAACCACCAAGATTTGAGTTCTCAAATTCCAAATTTAAATCCCTTTTATTTATTAAGTAAACTTATATAACTTCGCTTTCTTATATAAAAATATCTCAAAAATGTATATCTTTGTTTAAATTATAATAAACAACTTTTATTAAAATTAAATTTTAACCCAACATTATTACCGAATACCCTATAGTCAAACTGTTAAACTTAATTAACTAGAGATTTGTAACATTTGTTCCCACAATTACTATTTACCCAACCCATGCAATGAAAAGGGAAAACTGCTTATAAACTAGTTGAGCAAAACTAATCAAACAATACGTGATAATAATCAATATTATCTTTTTATAACAAATAAACACATCATAAATTACTATATCTTTTTTCAAAAATTATTATTTTATATAAAAATATAATATCTAGGTAAAATTATTTCATTTTTCAAATTTCAAAAACAATACTGTGTCGGTTGGCTCCAAGTGTTTAGAAATCCCTAACAATACCGTGGCGTCCCATGTACGGACTAGGCGTCCCATGTACGGACTAGAATTCATAAACCACTCGGTAGACCAATCAACGCAATATAAACAGTTTTATATCATTAACAAATACTCGCTCTTGTATACATAATACTCTTAACTAATTCTAGGCTGCCACTAACTCTATCTCTAATAAGTTTACCCCACCGGGGCCTAGATTCTCGCTCAACCTAACCTTCGATAACATGCTGTAGCGATCCTCCTTTTCGACCATCAAAAGTCGACACTAATACATCTACGGTATTCACATGCTGAGCATCTAAGTTCTGGAAAGATAGATTGTTGGGGTGAAGAAAAGAAAAGATAAAACAAAATATCACATCGTGACGAGTAACATATAATACACACTTGATCTTTTTGAAAGAAAACAATAATACACACACATCAATCAGAGTAAACTAACCGTTCATCTACCTGGACAGTTATAATTACCTGTCCTTACAAATGCTGATAAATACAAAACAACAATTGCAGTGGGAATAAAATATACGTGAATACATCTTAGAGGCATCCATCTTGTCTACCGAAGCTCCAAAGCATCCATTACTAAATCTGGAAATATGTTGAGGTTGACCCTAGAATTATAAGAAAATAGCACCCAAATCAGTTTGGTAAACCAGCGTAACAACCCATACCTCAATAAGACTAAATTTCGACAAAAAAACCAAAGCTCAAGTCCATCATAGCACATATGATTGGATTTGGTATCTGTAAATAAGTATGAGAATTATCAAAGATTGATAAAAATATAAACTAATAGTGAATATAATAATAGGATAAGTTATGCTAATTATGACTACTACCTTGGAATTAGTGGTGTTCCTTAGATAGAAGATTGCCAATCAGCATCGAGCATGAGAGAAAAGAAGACTCTCTAACAGCAAAGCATATCCAGCTCAAGTGATCCGTTCCCCTAAATCTATCCTATGGTTTGAATGAGGAAAGAGTCAGAACAACATTCTGCTGATTGAAAAATCTATAACTGTCCATAACATAAATTTATTTTGATTGGTTTCTAATTAATACTTATGTCCATTAAGGTTAGAAATTCTAATCTAACCTTGCATTGCACACATGATTATTTACCTACTCCTTCCCACGGTACAAAATATTGATGAAGCCTTACCAACCACCAAATATTTCTAAACCCATTGGCCACTTAATACTTCTAAATATGAAGTGTGTTTCTATAATAATCATAAAATACTTTTAAAAGAGAAATAGACAGACTCTTCCATTTAAGACCTCAATCATGGTAGACCCCATAATTTAAGACATATTCCCATGGTGGTTTTCCAACAATGTTGCCAATGGTCTGCGGGTCCTAACTACAAAGACCTCTAACCACTATTTAAGGCTTCCAACATTTGATGTCCAACTATTACCGCATCTACCACCGATAAAATCGTAGCTATGTTAATAAACAGTACCCAAGCCACTTAATACCTTTAAAAGGACTAGGCGAACTTCTAACCATTTAATACCTATATTCTAGGCAGGTCCTTATCAGTCAATACCAACCCCAAACGGACTCCTTACTAGTATTATTGTTATTACGGTCTTAGCAATGTCAGAGACTGTACCCAAACCACTTAATACCTCATTAATAAAGATTAGACAGACCCTGTTATTTAATACCTAGCCGAAGGCAGACTCCTCACTGGTACTATCTAGTTGACATTCCTCGAAAATCTCATTGGGCTAATTAATACTTCTTTTATCGGAAAGAGGAGAACCCTACAGTCACTTAATACTCCAAACCTGAAGCGAACCCTTCCCGAGATTTCCATTATCACTCTTAATTGTAAATATGAAATCTCATTAGGTTACTTATTTCGGTAGGGAGGTGGGCCTTATAGCCACTTAATACTCAACACCAAAGTAAACCCTTTTAGAGATATATTTATTTATTTAGAATCTCACTAGGTTATTTAATACTTCCTTAGAAGAGAGGCGGACCCTACAGCCACTTGATACCTCAAACCAGAAGCAAACCCCTACGAAGATAACCCTCACCGCTCTTTCCAAATTTGGACCATTTAATGCGTTAAATTAATAAAGTAGGCCTAATCTCTCACGTCGTCATGGGTTCTACGATTAGTGATATCTCACTTCAGTAGTAAGTGCACTCGACTGCTGGTAGACTCAAAGTGAACGGCAGTCTTCCATCGAGTGATTCTACTTACCTCGCATCATTAACCTACTAGGTCCAATTAACTATCCAAAGTCTTTACTTATATTGTTTAGGTGGAAATTGGACTTAGCTTATTAATTCCCTTTGTATTTAAGGCAATAATATTTACCTTAAATGCTTATCTACCCATAAATCCTCTTTTAACGCTTATAAATGTCAATTTGTCCATAAAATCATAACGAACATTTCCTAAGACATTTATGTATTATTAGTAATTTCAAATTAGCAACCTTTTAACCATTCCATAGTTATTAATTCAACCTTTTCATTTATTAGTACCATTACTCCACTTACCATATCAAGCTATTGCTACTCATATTTATTACCATTTATTTTCCATTTATTGGAGTTAAAACCTCTTAATTTCCTTTCCCATTAATTAATTATCCTAAACGTGAATATTACGTATATTCATTGTTATTAGCTTTTTATTAATCATTAAGCACAAAAATTTACGTATAAATATATACTTTTATAGAATATTCTTTTCCATGTTCAATTGTTGGAATCATATCTAAAAATATTATCTGCTATATTTTCTATAAATTAGTCCAAAACAAATTATCCAACTTTAAAATATAAAAGATTACATTGTTTGAAATTATAAGGAATAATCATTTCTTTTTATTACTGAAATATACATTGTAACTGCAATGAATTTATACTCTACACACATCTCTTTCTCTCTTAGTTTGCATCTATTCCAAACATAGTATTTTTCCAACAAGGGAAAGAAATCAAAATAATTTAAAAACATTAAATGGATCTAAAATCCAACAATTTCAAACATAGAAGCATTTACATTCCAACAGGATTAGGGTAGACGTTATCATACAATCTATTTTAGAACTGTAATAAATTTCATTCAAATCAGTATTCTAAGTTCATACTTTTGGGATTAATTTCCACGTTAGGTTGTAAACAATTCTAAATCAATTCATAAACAAGAATATGTAGGCTATATTTATTATATTCAATTTATTGCCTACGACTCATATACAATTATCTAGCTAGGCTTAATAATCAAACAAACACCAACAAAATAATTTTCATATTATAACAATCTTTAAAATTTCCCACTCACCTTTTAAAAGCGATCCATATCTCCAGATTTGAACTAGAATCTTTGATTCATCTCCAAATCCTTTATAATCCAAGAAATATGCACAAAAAGGGTATATACATATATTAGAATTACAGATCTAAGGAGAGATTTGGTATTGGGAGAGAAAATAGATAAAAATATACAAATATAAATAAATTACCGCAAATACACATATCGTTGATTCTCTTCTCTTCTCATTTTCATATGATTTTTGTTCTTCTCCAATTTGTATGGATAGAAGCACAAATATCTTATTTTTATAATGTAGAAAGAAAGCGGAGAAGAAGAAATGACAGAGCTTCGCTGCTTCCAAAAAAATATGGAATAAAAGGGAGGGCTGGGTTCAAAGTTTTAGGCGCTAGAATCAACTAGAATCGTTAGATTGAAATATATTAAGTCCAGGTCGTTGAGCCTCAAATAACCCTAGCCGCCTGAAGGCGATCGGTCGACCGCCAATAGAGCATCGGTCGATCACTAAGGGTCTACCGATCCTAACAATAGGTCGGCTATGGTTTCGGGCGATTCATTATAAAGGTTAATTTTATTATTTATTTATTTTCATTCTGAATACATTTTTCGTCTATAACTTCTTCATTTCGACTTTGATCGCAAAACTCTAAATTTGGAAGTTGCTCAAAATTTCGCCACGAACGCAATGGTACAAGTTTCATGGTCAAATTCCATTATTTGCACAAATTCCATTTTGAAGCCTAAATAATTAACCAACCAACGAAATAACTAATGCCAAATTATGGGGTGTTGCACTCTCCACCCTTTAAAAAGAATTTCATCTTCGAAATTTCACCAATTACCGAGTCATGGTTTTGTCCCTAGTTATGCTAAATTACAAAACTAATATATGTACAACAAATTTTGCAACAAAACATGCACAAGTACATAGTGAATTACTATATCATTACATCGAAAATATATATGCAGAATGATTCTAAATCGGACCCTCCTATATGCATGCATTTATTTTGAAAATATTTTTGGAAATATGATGCAAAAAACCTGCATATATACTAGCAGTTCTATATGTATGCAACTTTTTGAAAAATCTTTTCAACCAAGATCCTCATAAACCTATAAATAGAAGTATGAAGCCACTAATTTTACATCCACTTTCTTCCATCCAAAAATCAAATGCAACTAAAAATCGCTTCCTAAACTTTACTCCTATGCCCATAAAAAGAATTTAGGTGGAGAATTTAACATTCTTACAACTTTGTAATCTTCCTATATCCATAGTACAATGGAAATTTCCTCACTGCCTTGGATTTACTCCAAATTTTTCATATACAAAATGCATAAGGAGACTTATTTTCAAGGTCTAAAATGGAATTACGTCAAAAAATAGACTCGCACGCATCGTCGACTAAGTAGAGAAATACAAATTTCAAGTTAAAATAGCTTTTCCCTTTTTACCGCTTGCATTTATTGCATCGTTGATCCTAATACATGGCTAAATCCATAAATTCTAACTCTATTTACCTTCCTTATGCCTAACATGTAGCCTTCAAAATCTAATATTTCACAAAAATCTTTCTTGCTTTTCAAATTTGTATGTCACTGGGAAAATAAATCCTAAAGTATTTAAACGCATATGTTTCCCTGAAATAAAATTATGAACAGAAACTCTAAGAATAATTTAAGCATCGAAATAACTAAAACTTATTTTTTTAAAAGTGAACTTATTAAATTAAGGAGAAACTTTTCAAAATATTACCTCATCAATAAATTTTGATAAATCAAGCCGCAATTTCTGCGTAGTCGAAAGTTGGTTTTGTGCTAAACACATAAACCAAATTCAAAATTTTCAACTAACCTTTACCCAGAAACTTGACAGGTTATTTAAAAATGTCATCACATATGTTATTTAGAAATTTCCACTCCGAGGAACATATGCAATGATCCGTGATATTAAACAACTTTATCATGTCCTTCGCTAATATTTCCTAACTATTCTAAACTTTCTATTATATATTGCATTTGTTGTTAGTCAAGTGTCTTTATGAGATTCCCATATTTATAATGCTTCTTTACTGTGCACATATAGATGCAAGTTGCATATCCAGTAATAATAATACAGTCAATAGGTAGAAACTCATAATATCGTGCATGCCTTTTACAAGAGACAACTAATAGTTACAACCTAAACAACCTAAAAGAAAAGAAAAAATGTTGGAAGGAAAAAGAAAACAGCACCATAAATCCTATAACAATGCCTACAGACTATGAGATGCCTTGCTTCATGGCTGAGCTCGATCCATTACTGCTACGCTTAAATGGTTGTATCATGGCGGCTGTGCACCCAATCTCGTGCCGCTGGTGCTGTTAACGGCTTCATAATTGCCATCCTCCTAAGGAAGGATTTAATAATGGAAAAGGAACCTTCTACTAAACTGCCTCTCCGTGGTGGTTCACCCGTAATACTTGAAAATGGAGTGGATAGGTGAGTAGAAAGTAATTATGTGGAGTGCTAATTCTTGATCAACAAAACGAATCAAAAGGGCGTGGGTCCAATTGATAATGATGCCGCCAATCCTAGCATAGGTGGTCTTCCATACCATGGGATCAATTCGGTCGTAGCATCCCATCTTAGGGATGACGTTGTGATGAATGATGCACATAATCAGATGGACAATCGAACATAGATTATCCATCTTCCAAACGACATCATGAAAAAAGATCTACTGTAAAATCTTTGAGTCGGTCACTTCAAAATCATCCAAGTCCGCGTCCTTCATGAAGGCCTCTAAAATCTCAACGAGATCATCATTAACTATCTCAATCAAGACACCTTCACCTCCAAATGAATCTAACTGTTGCCCCCATCGAAATTCTACACCAGCAGGACATCGAAAAGCTAGATGGGGCATGGGTAATAAGCCCGCTCAATGGTCTTGAAGTAGAGGATCTATGCAAATCCTACCATGATGAATATCTCTTTTAGCTCGAAAGCAGTGAAACCTTCTACTCATTCTAGTCTAGCCAAATGGCATCTTGAGGGTTGAGACCATAATAGTGTGAGTAAAAACCGACAGTACGAAAAGGTGTCTTAGGCTAAGAAGTGGTCGGAGGAAGGAAATAGGGTTTAGATCTGGAGTGACGGTGGGGCGGGTTTTAACATGCAAAACTAGCACGAGGGGGAGGTAAGGCTGCTGCTCTTAGGGAAAATGGTGTGGCTTAGGGATGGAACGAAAGAGAGAGGCTGATACTTGAAGGAGGAGGATGGAGATTAGGCTCGACTTGTTGAGGAAGGAGGAATGAAAGAAGGCAACTATGGAAATTCGAATGCGACTTTTGTAGTCCTGTTCCAAGTTCAAGTTATGCCAAAACTCGTTAACTGGTAGATCACTATAGGTTAAGATGGTCAATCGCTGGACAGGCTTTGAGCGTTAATTGAACCTAGCCCCAATTAGGGTCGGATTAAATAATAATAATAATAATCGTTTCATTCCATCTCCTTTGATTTGACTTGATTCTGAAAATTCCTGTCCTCACTACAGTGGTGTCAAAGCCTACCGCTTAATCCTGAACTATGCTCCAGCAATTCACAGCAATCCCAACAAAATTGCTACAAGCAACAACAATATAGAAACCCGAAAATATTCCAGCTACTATTTTTTGCCTATTGCACATGAAAATATTTCCTCTAATATTTGGTGGGTGCAATATCGCTTCAAACTACATACCCGGATAAAATTGAATGTCATTTCTATTTTGTCTGTAACTTAAAGAGAGAAAATCTAAAAACCTCGATTTTATAAACCGAAAAATCACTAAGCCAAATATATGCTACTTTATACTTGTTTTTGAATAATAGAAGAATTCTCTTAAAATCAAACATATATATATATATATATATATTAGGGTTTCCAAAAACCTTTTTAAAACACAAATTTCTCAAATTGGAAAACTATTTCCTTGCCAAAAAACAAAATCAAGCCTTTACTTATATATATATATATGAATATTTAAGGATTCAAAAATTAATCCTTTATAAGCTAAAAACTTCTTAGCATGACCAACTTGGCTGTATGTATGTTTCTTTGAAAATTGAAATTTCAAAACTTTCCCAAAACAAAATTCTGAAATAAATCTTTGGGAAAAGAAATCCTTTGAAAACCCTTTTCCAAAATCTAAGGCATTTCCTAAAGAAAACTTTTAAAAATTCTCTCACAAGTCTTAGACTAAAGAATTGACATTAATTATCCAAATAAAAATCTGGTTTGCCATCATAAAGGTGATAAATGAATGCATCATAGCAAAAACTTGTTTCCAAACAATTGTGACATACGTACTTTAATTTCCCTTACATTTGGAATAATTGTGTGCCTTTGACTAGAACTCATCATCAAAATCGAAAATTACAAGGTAGCTAAATTTCAACCATCAAGTCGAACACCTCTAGTCTCTAGAATTTAGCGATATGTCGCGTCATGCTCTTCATCAATTGTACTTTATGTATCACCAGCATTTTGTGGAGTGCTTCAGAGTCAGCGTGAAAATCTTAGCTCAAAGATGTTTCCAGCCTATTGTTGCTTTGCCCATTTCCTTAGAGTGGAACTACAACTACTACTATAGTCGAAACCCTTAGAATCTAACTTAAAAGTAGAATAGTACTAGATTGGGAATTGTGAATACATTCTCTCAATTTATCCTAATTCCTCGGATCTATTAACCCAGGCTTCGATACCAAATGTAATAACCTGTACATCAATGGGCCTAAATTTCGATAAAAAATTAAAACCCAAGTCCATCAGAGCACAGATCGTTGGATTTGGGACCTGTAAATAAGTATGAGCATTATCGCACATTGATAGAAATTTAAACCCATAGCGAAAATGATAATAGAATAAGATTACTGACTACGACTACTGCCTTGGAATTAATGGTGTTCTTTGGATAGCAAAATGTCACATGGGCATCGAGCATGAGAGATAAAAAGACTTTCTGACAATAAAGCACATCTAGCTCCAATGACCTATTCCTTTAAGTCTACCCTTTGGATTGTAATGAGGAGGGGGCCAGAGCAATGTTCTGTTGACTGCAAAATCTATAAGCTGTCCATAAGATAAATTTATACCTAGTGATTTCCATTTAATAGTTATGTCGATTAAGGTTAGCATTCTAATCAAACCTTGCATTACACACACGATTACTTACCTACCCCTTCCCATGGTACACAATATTAATGAAGCCTTATCAACTACCCAATGCTTCCAAACCCATTTGCCACTTAATACTTCTAAATATGAAGCAGGCTTTTATAATCGTTGTAAAATATTTTAAAAGAGAAATAGGCAGACTCTGCTATTTAAGATTTCAATTAAGGTAGACCCCGTAATTTAAGACCTATTCAGAAGGTGGTTTTCCAACAATGTTACCAGTGGTTGGTGGGTCCTAGCTACAATGATCTCTAACCATTATTTAAGGCTTTTGACATTTAATGTCCAACTATTACCGCATCTATCATCGATATAATCATAGGCATGTTAATAGAATGGTTGGATTTTTCAGTGAATTTAACTGCTTCGAAAATTTGGGTCATCACAGGTGGTATCAGAGCTTAGGTTAGGTACCAAAGTAAAATTTTTGTCTAGGTTAGTAAATAAACCTAGGAATCTTAAAATGAAACTACCTTAATTTGATAAATAAAATGGATAGGATAAGGCACCTCCGACCGGGGTTATGGGTGATATTTACTTTTAAATGTACGTAATTATTTGGTTTTGTTATATTTTTACATCCTTGGAATTTCAGGGATGAATTCTTTTAAGGAGGGAAGTATGTAACGGCCAGTAATTTTACCACTTTGAAAGTGGAATATTTAATTTATTTTAAATATATAGATATAGAATTTTAAAAATTAAATAATCATATCTTTTATAAAAAATAAGGATGATAAACTTATTTTAGAATTTGATTACAGAATCAAGAAGTTTGGATTTTCGTTGAAAAGTGACAAAAGTTGGTTTTCAATAAATTTTAATATACATTCGAATAGTTGTTGTAAATGATAAACAAATTTTTTAATGGTTATATAACGATATGATAATTATATAAATTTTATTTATAATGAATTTATAAACATATAAACTTGTTTTATAATAAGCGACAAATTTTGTCATACGTTGACAAATCAACATCGTATTTTTATAATTGGATTTTAATATTATTAAATATGGCTTATAACTTAAATAAACTTTTTTAATTATTTAAAAATGATAATAAACTTATTTTCAAGTTTACATAAATAAATAGTTTAACAAAAACGTACGTTTCAAATATGATCGTAAAATATTTTATCGAAAATTAATGTTTTGTTCAATAAAATTTGTCGCAATGTTTTGCATCTTTATTTACATATACATGTACATATATTTAAATAGGATAAGTATTAAATATGTCACTAAACAAGATTGCTTTTCCTAAACAAATTTAATTTTTTTAGAATTCATTACCAAAAAGTAAGCACTAAAAGACAAACACGTCATCAAATCTAAACAAAAATCTTATTTTATTTTACTTAATATCTGAGTGATTAAGACTAAAGTAGTGAAATGAAAGTTGATGTTAAGTGTTGAAAAAATGTAGTTTACTTAAAGTTGAAGTAAGGTTATTTTGGTCGTTTCACATAATAATATTTTATTCCAAACTTTTTTTAATAAATACCCACCACTTCTTTCACAAATTCCACACACTTTCCATTCTTCTTCCTTTTCCTTTTCTAAGCTTCTCCTTCTTATTAGAGCTTTAATGGCTTTCATGCCTCTCTAAAAAAATTCCAAAAATGCAACAAAGTTATCACAGAAATAATCAACAAAAAAGTATACCACTTAAGTCAAGTTCAAGCTAGTAAGTTCCATCCATCCATCAAAGGCAATGCCCACCTAGAAGCGATCTCCACCTCTTTTCATCTCAAATTCTAGGATAATGGAGATATAGCCAGGTTTCAAGAAGTTTCGAGAAATAGTAGCAAAGCTATAGTTAAATTGTAGTGACAACGTTAACCAAATTGGTAGGAAGTATGGTTTACATTTAGAGTTCCTTTCCTTAAAGTTTGACGGAGTGGAATCTAAAGTGAGTTATTTATTCCTTTAAGTTCATTAGAATCATTGCTAAGCTGAAGGAACTTTATTGTTAAGTGTTGTTTGAAAACCCTTATTGAATGCTTGTTTACTTTGTTTGCTAAAATAATTATTTCATTTCCTTGTTTGACTATTTGGATGGTAAATTAAGTAAACTTAAAAGTTAAATCCTTAATGGGATATGCGGAAATGCCTAGTACTCGTGTTTTCTCTATGAGATTCAAGGAGACTTGGGCGAGGGATGAAACATGTCGAAGGGAATGCCCGGATGCTCCAAAATATATATCAAGCCATTCCAACCTAAGATAAAATAAAAAGTGTTATAAATATTTAATAGAATAAAGCACTGATTATCCTTTATTATTGTGTTTATTTCATTGTTTGATTGTTTGAATTAGGCTTGGCCTGTTTGTGAGCACTGGTTATTATTTATTGATTGTTTATTTTGCTCGAATAGTTTATAAGCAATTATTTATCAATATGTATGGGATGGGTAGAAAATAATTATAGGCTAACAACTTGTGATTATTTTACGATTTGACTATAAGGTGTTTAGCCGTAATATTTGGTTCACTTCAATTTAATGAATTGTTTTGAAAATTGTTTTTCAAGTGGAATGTTATGAGATTTTTTCCTTTAAAGTAGAAAAAAAGAGATATTTGATAGTAAATATTTTGAAGTCATTTTATATAGAAAATGATTTTGTAAAAGTGTTATATAAAATGGAAAGAATTTCAAGGACTAAACTCAATGATTCTAAGATGATTTTTGAAAGGAGTTGGAAATGAAAATTATTATAGTTAAAAGTATTGTAATTATTTGTTAGAACTGGTTTTTCCACTTCGGGATATAATGTGATTTATTATATTACTAAAGATTCGGGTAAACTATAATCCGTGAAACGCATGGGAAACGGAGGTGCAGATGTACAGTAGCCTCAGTGCAGTCCATTCTTGGAATAGAGGGATGCACCAATATATTATTTTATTCGAAATGCTAAACCTAGGGGCCTGGTTATGGCAAGAAACCTCGTGAGATTTGGTAGCATATAGCTTTGTATGCTTGTATATAGGTATCGCTTCAAAAGATGATTTGTTTTCATCTCTTGAAATAAAAGACTAGTTTGAATATAAAGGATATATATATATCTATATATATATAAATCAAAAGTTTTGAAATAACAATTCGGGAATAAAGTCCAAAGAGATAATTTCAGTAAAGGTAATTAAATTTGAAAATCTAAATGTAAAGATTAAGCCTAAAAGGATAGTTTTGGGAATTGCATATTGTTTGTGCATCATAGGCTTCATGAGTCCTACTTGCGGTTGGAGAACTATGCTGGCTTAATCCTGTTATGTAATTGGGTATCCTATTAGACAGGGGTACGTCGGAATTCACAAGTGGTAGTGATGCAGCCCCACTAATGATATAACCATTTCCTGTTTATTTGTATTTGGTATGTATTAAAGCATACATAGTAGATTAAATTGATTACTTCAATAACTTGTATAATTAAAATTGTATCCTATACATTAAATAATGTTTATCAAATATTGTATGTTAAAATGGTAATTTTCATTCGAAGTTTTAGAACAGATGGATATTTCGGTGATTTTGACTAGTTCAAAAATCCAGGTCATTACATCCTTATTTATTTAGAATCTTACTAGGTTGCTTAATACTTCCTTTTAGGAGAAAGACGGACCCTACAGCCACCTAATGCCCAAAACAGAATCCCTCATCGCTCCCAAATCCAAAATTGGACCATTTAATACTCTCCAATTAAGTAAACAGATCCAATCTCTCACGTCGTCAAGGGTCCTATGATTATTTATATCTCACATCAGTAGTAAGTGCACTCGATTGCTGGTAGCCTTAAAGTGAAGGGCACTCTTCCGTCGACTGACTCTACTAACCTTGCATCATTGACCTACTAAGTCCAATTAACCATACTAAGTCTTTACTTATATTATATTAGGTAGATATTGGACTTAACTTACTAATTCCCTTTTTATTTAAGGCAATAAGATTTACCTTAAATACTTATCAACCCATAAATCCGCTTTTAATGCTCAATGTCAATTTGTCCATAAAATCCTTGCAGACATTTCCTAAGATATTTATTATTATTACTAATTTCAAATTAGTAACCTTTTTAACTATTCCATAGTTATTAATTCAACTTCTTTATTTATCAGTCCCCATTAATCCACTTACCCTATTAAGTTATTTCAACTCCCATTTATTTTCCATTTATTGGAGTTACAACCTCTTAATTTCCTTTCCCATTAATAAATTTTCCTGAACGCGAATATGACATGTAAGTGCTGTTATTTGCTTTTTATTTAATTATTACACGCGCATCAATTACGTGCAAATGTCTTATCGAATATATTCTAGTTATATATTCACTAGAATATTCGTTTCCATGTTCAATTGTTGGAATTGTATCTAAAAAGATTATCTAAAAAGATTATCCTCTATAATTTTCATAAATTAGTCTAAAACAAAAGATTTAATTTTAAAGTATATAAGATTACATCGTTTGATTATAAGGAATAATTGTTTTTTGACTACTGTAATAGACTGTGTAAACTTCAATGAATTCGAACTCCATACATCTCTTTCTCTCTTAGCTTGCATCTATTCCTTGTTAGATCAAATGTTATATTTTTCCAAAAAGGGTAAGAAATCAAACTAATTTACAAATATCAAACGGATCTAAATTCCAACAATTCCAAACATAGAAAAATTTACATTCCAACAAGATTAGGGTAATAATCGAATTCATGACATTATTATACAACCTATTTCAATCTAGAATAAACTTCATTCAAATAAATATTCTAAATTCCAATTTTTGGGACTGATTTCTAGATCAGGTTGTAAACAATCCTAGATCAGTTCATAAAGATAGATTGTAGGAGATATTTATTATATTCAGATTATATTCAATTTATTGCCTACGGTTCATATACAATTATCTAGTTTGGCTTAATTATCAAACAAGAACCAATGGGACAATTTTTATATTATAACAATCTATAAAATTTCTCACTCATCTTTTAAAGTGATCAAAATCTCTAGATCTGAAGTAGAACCTTTGATTTATTCCTAAATCGTTCATAATCCAAGAAATATATATAAAGGGTATATACATATGTTAGAATAAAAGATTTGGGGTTGGGAGAGAAAATAAATACAAATAAACAAATATGTTCAAATTACCTCAAATACACGTATAGTTGATTATCTTCTCATTTTCATTTAATTTATATTCTTCTCCAATCAGTCTGCATATAAATACATAAATCTTATTTTTATAATCTAGAAAGAAAGCGGAGAAGGAGAAATAACAGAGCTTCACTATTGCCTCTAGAAAAATATGAGAAGAGAAGGGAGGGCTTGGCTTGAATTTATACGCGATAGAATCAACCAGAACGGTTAGATCAAAATATATTAAATCCAGGCAATGCCTAGGCTAACCCTAGCCACTTGAAGGCGACCAATCGACCGCCCACGAAACATCGGTCGACTATTAGGGTCGATCGGTCCCAATGACAGGTTGGTTTGTAGGCCCAACGATTAATTAATAAAGGTTAATTTTTCGTATTTATTTATTTTCGTTCCAATTTTTTTTCATCCGTAACTTCTTTGTTTGGACTCCAATCGCAAAACTCCAAATATTGAAGTTGCTCAGAATTTCACCACAAATATAATGGTGCAAGTTTCGTTGTTAAATTCTATTATTTGCCCTATTTTAGTCATTACTAGGTGTAAGGCTTGAGGTTATTTTTTACCTTCTTAGCAAATCCCACTAGGAATGTTAACATTGCCCTCTCTGTAACAGTACAATGCCAACATTTGTCCATACAAGTTATTATAGGACTGAAAAACCTGAAGGTAGTACTTCACTACATCCATCTTGGAATCATCCTCGGAATTAGTAGTTAGTCGCCCTTACACTTCAAAGAACTCCGTCTTCGTTTCCATCATCGTTAAGGTGTCTCCAATTCGAACACTTATGCCGGTTCGAAGTTTACATCCATTTTGGAATCATCCTCGGAATTGGTAGTCAGTCGCCCTTACACTTCAAAGAACTCCGTCTTCGTTTCCATCATCTTCAAGGTGTCTCCAATTCGAACACTTATGCCGGTTCGAAGTGGTTTTCGAATAATATAACCGATCTTGATCTCTCCAAACCTATAATGATAATTTTCAAACTGACCAAGATTTGATAATCATCAAACAAACAAACAATTCAACCAAACATTTAACCAAGCATGGGTAAGCACAATGCAACCAATATGCCCCTTTAATTAATCATTTGATCAATTAAAACCACTTTTCAAATATTTTTATTAATATACCTTTTACAAAAGGAATGTTCACAAACCCTCTTTACTCCTTTCAATATTTAATAAATATTAATATACTTATCTAAACGGTATATGTATATTCACAAAAAATTTCACTTTCAATACTTATAAAATTTTATTGCATTAAAATACCTTTTACAAAAGGAATGTTCACAGACTCTCTCTACTCCTTTCAATACTTAATAAATATTAATATACTTATCTCAATGGTATAAGTATATTCACAAAACATTTCACTTTTAATACTTAGAAAACTTTTCCATATACTTACATCAATAGTATAAGTATATCCACAAATCTTAAGAAAGATTTCATTTCCCAAACCATACTTAATTAGGTTAAAACAAATGTCATTTAAAACATTGGTAACAATAAACCAGAAGCACTTTTGGTGTAAGTAAATGAATCATATAGAAATTAGAACAAATATACTTACCACCACTTTCGATTTCAAACAGCACTATTCCTTAATTATCAATAAAGTCGAACTAGTTAGAAAATTATCTTTGCCTCGACGGACATTTAATTCTCAGGATAGAGACAAGTTTTCATACCTCAGAATTTCATGTTAAGTATGAAAAGAATAACTTCCATACCTTCACAAGTTATAAAGATCATTTATAAAAATCAAATTTCAATCCTTTTTATAAAACTCCTTTTTATAAATCTTTTCAACCTATGCAGAACTCCTTTTAGTAGTTTCCAAATATAATTATAAAACTCCTTTTATAAATCTTCAAATATAATTATAAAACTACTTTTATAAGTCTCACAAAAAGATCATTCCGTATATCACTAAAAATTCACAAATGTGATTTATTATTCCAATTTATCAAAATGAATTCTTTTTCCTTTTTATAAAATATTATTTATAAATCTATTCCTTTATTTATGAAACTTTTCTTTTATTTACAAAACACCATTTATAAATCTGTCCTTTTTATACAAAATTTTATATTAAACATGTAACACCCCTAATTTTTGATAACATTATTCAGGATATTTAATTAGATAAATTAAATACAGTAATGTAGATATTAAAATGATAAGGGGACTGAAATTTGAATAAACGATAAGAAAGCCAAGCTTAATAAATTAAAGTGGCTTAAGAATGGCGTATGGGCTAATTAGTTTACATAAGGGCATATTGGAAAATAGACGCACCTTATTGCCTAACCCTTATACATCCATGGTTTTATCATCCATTTGAGTTTCATTTTCCCATTCACGTACGCTTCAATTTCTTAAAATCAAACGGACGAAAACGTATGGGAAGCCGGCCATTATAAGGAAGAAAACGGGAAAAATTAAATCAGGCTAAGGAATTAAAGCAATGGGATTACTCTTAAATCAAATCTCAAAGTTCTTATCATAAAAGGTGAATAATTATCTCAATTATCTCTATTTTGTTATATAATCATTTGCTTTCAGATTTAAGATTAAATCAATTTTTATGATGATTGGATGATGATATGCTTGGATTTAAAATACATTTGATTTAAATCAAATTATTTAACTATGGATTTATACGGTTTTAAGGTAAAAAATCGATTGTAAATGATTTTTGAATTCCATAAAAAAGTATATATCATGTAAAATATGATTTTGGAGATGGGTTTCAATTTTTTTTAAAATTTTCCAAGCTATGGAAAATTTAATTTAAATTTTCAAAAGGAAATAAGACAAAATTGGGTTTAAAAATTAAGTTCGGTTATTCCATACAGAAATTAGGTCCGGAATTTTTACATGTTAAACAATATGTTGAAAGAGAATTTCTGTATTTTTAGGGATTTTTCCTAATTGATTTATTTTGGAAACTAAATTGTTTTAGAAGGAAGGACTTATTTACATTACCGGTTTTTAATAACAGAAGGGCTTAATTGTTAAATTTTCTTTGATATAGATCTGAAAATAAGCGGCAGTTATTTCGTAAGAATTTGAAAAGTTTTAAGGAAACTAATCAAAGGATTACAAATAGGCAGTTTAGTTATAAAGTAATTGCTAAACATAGCATTAATTCAACCTTACCTAGAAAAGTTGGCTCCGCTTCCTTCAGAAGCGCCTTTCGACTCCAATGCTTCCGCTTCGACTTAGTCGAAACCAACCTAGCTAAGACCCATGAAGCCGATACCAATACACAAGGTACCACTTAGATGGTATGAAGTGGATTGGAGGAAGACGGAAGGAATAGTGTCGAAAGCATTGCTTTTGAAAGGGTCGAAATCTTTGCTTTGCTATCAAATGTTAAGCGCCTGCTTTGTTTTACTGAAGGCTTTTGGTGTAGTCGAAACTTTGTGCTTTGTTAAGTGCTATGGAAATGGGAGAAGTGTTAGGTCAGGTTTGAGTAGTAAGAGATTTTTCAGACGTCTTTGAGCCGGTGGGACTACCACTGAAACGAGCTGTTGAGTTTTGGACAGATCTTGTGCCAGGAGCCGAACCTATAAGTAGACCACCTAGCAGGATGACACCGGTTGAGATGAAGGAATTGAAGGTGCAGTTAGTGGATCTAGAAGGAAGGAATTTTATTAGACCAAGAAGTTCGCCTGGGGTAGCAGCCACGGTGTTCATGAAGAAACTAGATGGGTCGTTGAGGATGTGTACCGACTATCATAAGTTGAATGAAAGGACAATTAATAATAATTATCATTTGCTGAGAATAGATGATCTATTTGATCAGTTGCGTGGAGCCAGAGTGTTTTCCCAATTGGATTCGGAGATAGGTTTTCGTCAGTTAAGGGTGGTAGAAGACAATATTCCTTTGACAGCATTTCAGACCAAGTGTGGTTCATACGAGTGGTTAGTGATGCCATTTGGGTTAACGGATGCACCTGCTTTCTTTATGGATTTGATGAATCGAGTTTTACGAGAGTACTTGGATGGGTACATGTTGGTGTTTATAGATGACATTTTAGTGTTCTCTAAAGATGAAAGGGAGCATGAGGAACATCTTAGAGTAGTGCTTGAGATGCTGAGGCAGCATCAACTTAAGGCGAAGTTTTCCTAGTGTAATTTTTGGAAGAAAGAGGTTAAGTTTCTTGGTCACATGGTTTTAGAGAAAGGGTCACTACTCGATCCAGATAAGATCAAAGCTGTTAATAATTAGAAGAGACCAGAGATAGTGACTAAGATTAGAAGTTTTCTTAGACTCACTGCCAATTACTGGAGATTCATCAAGGATTTCTCGTAGATAGCAGCTCCTTTGACGAAGTTAACCCGAAACGAGATGAAGTTCATCTTGTTCGACAAATGTGAGGAAGCATTCCTTAAGTTAAAGCATTTGTTGACCAATGCACTAGTTTTAGTAGTTCCAGATGAAAATCAAGGGTTGGTAGTGTATACTGATGTGTGGGACTGGATTAGGAGCTGTGTTGATGCATAAATGGTAAAGTGATTTCCTATGCTTCACGATAGCTTAGACTACACGAAGTGAGATATTGTACTCATGATTTGGAGTTGGCAATGGTGATCTTCGCAATGAAGATTTGGAGACATTATCTCTTAGGGGAGAATTTGAGTTATACACCGATCATAAGTCCTTAAGGTAATTATTCTCTGAGAATAAGCTGACAGCAGAGGCGGCCAAAGTTTTTGGCTGCTTATGATTTTGGTATAGAGTATACTACTAGGATGGGAAAAAAGGTAGCATACGTTCTTAGCAGAAGACATCAAAATATGGTGTTAGCTATGTTGGCAGAGTGGAAGGATGTAGAAGCTTTAGCTATTTGCAGTATGCAGTTAAGATCAACTTCTAGTTCTAGTAAAAGCACCGCCATGATGTCCTATTTAAAAGTTCAACCAATATTGATCGAAAGGATTGCTTCTAAGCAGATAGAGGTTCCAGAATTAGCCGAAAAGATTAGAATGCTTGAGGTTGGAACTGATATCGATGGTCTAAAGGATTTTAGTCTTGACCAAAGAGGATGTTAAAAAAAAGGACGGTTGTGTGTTTCGAATGTTGAGGACTTAAGGAAGGAAGTTCTTGGAGAATTTCATCGGTCTAAGTTTACGATTCATCCTAGAGGGACCAAGATGTATCTAGATATAAAGAGGAGATTCTATTAGGAAGGTATGAAAAGGGATGTTGGCTTGTGGGTTAGGCAGTGTGCATACTGTCAACAAGTGAAGGCTGAATATCAGAAGTCGAGCGGGTTGCTTCAGCCTTTAGAGATTTCAGTTTGGAAATGAGATTCAATACCATGGATTCTATATATGGGTTGCCAAGGTTAAATAGAGGGAATGAAAGCATATGGGTCATAGTGGATAGGTTAATCAAGAGTGCCCATTTCATTCCAGTTAAGTTAACCAGGATGACACCAGTTTTAGCCAAGTTGTTCATGAAGAACATAGTTAGACTACATGTGATTCCTAGTATAGTCAATGACAGAGATGATTTGTTCACTAGTGAATTCTGGAAGAGTCTGCAAGATGAATTAGGCACCAAGGTTAAGATGAGTAACGCATATCACTCTTGGACTGATGGGCATACAGAGAGAGTTAATAAAGTAATAGAGGATATATTAAGAGCTTGTGTACTGGACTTTGGTGGATCTTGGGAAGATCACCTACATTTGGTTGAGTTTTCTTATAATAATAGTTATCAAATTAGTATAGGAATGGCACCTTTTGAAGTTTTGTATGGAAGACTATGCAAATCACCAGCATGTTGGTTGGAGATTGGGGATGGATTAGTCTAGGTCCAGATTTGGTTAGGGAGGCGTCAGAGAAGATTGATTTAATCTGAGAAAGGATGAAGGAAGCTCAGTCCAGGCAGAAGAGTTACGCAGATAAGAGACGTATATAGAATTATCGGTTAGAGATATGGTTTTCATTAAGGTATCACTGATGAAGATGTGGTGCGATTTGGAAAGTGAAGGAAACTAGCACCAAGATATGTCGGTCCATTCCAGTTATAGAGAGGATCGGGAAGCACGCCTACAGAGTAGAGTTGCCAAGAAGTATGGAAGGTTCCCATAACGTATTCCATGTATCTCATCTTCGTAAGTATGTACGTGATCTAGAGGCTACTATTCCTCCGAGCGGGTTGGAAGTTTTGACAGTAGAGCCTAATTTTACTTTTATTTGACAACCAGTTCAGGTTGTAGCGAGAGATGAAAAAAGATTAAGGAACAAGATAGTCAAGTTGGTGATAGTTCAATGGAGAGATAATGAGAAGGACTGTACTTGGGAGACAGACGACATGATTAGAGATATTTATCCTGATTTTCTTTGAGGTTATGTCTATATTAGATTTATGTAGATAGTTGCTAGTTAGGTATCTAGTATGGTCATTAAGAGTCGTTGTAGATGATTGCTATGTTTTGTATTTAGTCCTTACTGAATTTCGAGGACGAAATTCTTTTAAGGAGGGGAGCCTGTAACAACACTAATTTTTGATAACATTATTCAAGAGATTTAATTAGATAAATTAAATAGAATAATATAAATATTAAAGTTATATGGGATTGAGATTTGAATAAACAATAAGAAGGCTGAGCTTAATAATTTAAATGGGCTTAAGAATGGTTTATGGGCTAACTAGTTTACACAATAGCATATTAGGAAATAGACACACCCTATTACCATAACCCTCATATTTCCATGGCTTTACCGTCTATTTACGTTTCATTTTCCCATTGTACATTTTCATTTCTCAAAAATCAAACGAACGAAAACCTAAGGGAAGCCGGTCATTACAAGGAAGAACAAGGGAAAAATTAAATCAAGCTAAGGGATTAGAGCAAGGGAACTACTCTCAAATCAAATCTCAAAGCTCTTATCATAATCAATGTGAATTATAATCTCAATCATCTCTATTTTGTTATATAATCATTTGTTTTCGAATTTAAGATTAAATCCATTTTTATGATGATTGGATGATGATATGCGTGGACTTAAAATACGTTTGATTTAAATCAAATTGTTTAAATCAAATTGTTTAAATATGGATTTATACAGGTTTAGGATAAAACCTGATTATAAATGATTTTTGAATGCCATGGAAAAATTATATATTATGTAAAATATGATTTTGGAGATGTGTTTTAATTTTTGTAATTTTCCAAGCTGAAAATTTAGTATGAATTTTCGAAAGGAATTATGATGAAATTGGGTTTAAAAAATAATTTCAGTTACTCCATAAAGAAATTGGGTCTGGAATTTTTGTATTGTATAAAATATGTTGATATTGAATTTTTGTAATTTTCGAGGATTTTTCCTAATTTATTTACTTTGGAAATTAAATTGTTTTAGAAGGAAGGATTTATTTGCATTATCGGTTTGCTTAATGGAAGGGCTTAATTGTTAAATTTTCTTTGATTTAGATATGAAAATAAGAGGTAATTATTTTTTAAGAATTCGAGAAGTTTTAAGGAAACCAATCAAAGGGTTACAAGTAGGCTGGTTAGTTATAAAGTAATTACTAAACATAACATTAATTCAGCCTTGCCTAAAAAAGTTGGCTCTGCCTCCTTCAAAAGCGCCTTTCGACTCCAATGCTTCCGCTTCGACTCAATCGAAACCAATCTAACTGAAACCCACGAAGATGAAATCAATACACAAGGCATCACTTTGATGGTACGAAGTGGATTGAAGAAAGACAGAAGGAATAGTATCGAAAGCATTGCTTCCGAAGGGGTCGAAACCTTTGCTTTTCTTTCAAATGTTAAGCGCTTGCTTTGTTTTACTGAAAGCTTTTGATGTACTCGAAATGCATGCTTTCGAGAAGAGTTTTCTAAATAGCTTTTGAAGAGGGTTGCCATCTTATGTTTTAAAAGTAAAGGCTTTTGAATGAGTCCCTTTATTTGTAAAATAATGATTTCGATAGTAGTGTTTCCGATTTGGTCGAAACCTTGCTGCCGTTCTTTTGCCTTTTGAGTGCATTGAAGTCAGTAATGCTTTCGAAGGGGGGCCTTTGTTTTATACTTGTACTAAGCCACTTCCTAAATGCTTTCAAAAGGGATCAAGGGTTTCGATGCTAAACTTTAATGTTTTACTTAAATGTTTTGAAGCTTTCGAAAGGATGGTGCCGATGCCATCAAAATTTCCCCAAACAATTTTATATGAATATTAAAGGTTTGGAAAGGGATACTTTCGTATATATTCACTTTGACCCAAAAGATGTTTTTAAAGCAAAATCCAATGGCTTCGAAAGAGTTACTTTCTTTGTTTTCAAAGCTATGTTTCTAAGGATTATATAGTAATGCTTTGTGTTTTCGAAAGATACATTTTGGTTTCGAAAGAGATAGTTTGTAGAGCTTCGAATGTTATATATTTAGTGTTTTGAAATCAAATATTCAATCATTTTGGAGGAAGGTATCCTGAAGTTTCGAAAGTAAAGTTTTAAGGCTTCGAAAGCCTTAGTTTTCAAAACATATAACCCAATCTCGTTTTAAAGGAAAACCGTGATATAATAAAAGAGTTTTGAAATGATTTAAGTATGGAGTTTTTGAAGAAGTTTTCCTTGATTAATGGGTCAAATGGATTAACCAAATTTTATATAAAATACTTTCAGGGATATTAAACCACAAGTGTTGGTCTTATTATGTTTACTTCTTCATATACACGCATACACATTATAAGGAACCCATAACTGCATTTTAGGGAGAAAAGGGTAGAATAACCAACTAGGTTGACCCAGTAGTGAATATAAATTGAATTAACTCCTGAACGAGTAGAATTTCATCCAGAAGATTAGATAGACCAAAATGTAGGATGCCAAAATATTGAAGTTGTCAGATAGACAGGTTCATAGTAAATTCATGAAAACTATGTTTAGGAAAAGTTGTTGGCAGATGCCAATAGGTTCATAGTAAACCTATGTAAACTATGATTAGATTGAGTTATTGGTAGGGGTCAATAGGTTTGTAGTGAACTCATGAAAACAATATCCAGATTAAGTTGTTGACAGATTTTAATGTTCCTAATCAACCCATGAAAACTAGGATAAGAGGAAAGTTATTGGAGTTACCAATAGGTTCAGGGAGAGCCCATGAAACAGTAAAGTTATTAGCAGCGGCCAATTGGTTCTTAGTGATTCCATGAAAACTATGAAACTGGATAGGGAGTCCATAAGTGTTAAGCATGTTAATAGTAAGCCCACGAAACTATTAGGTTAATAGGCGATCCTAGGAACTATAAAATGAGCCAACTAATTAGAATGAATGGGGATGGGTAATCCAGAATTGATTTACTTGTATGCATATCATCATATCATTTTAAAATGTTATAAGATAACCATTGTGGACGTTGGTGCACACTATATGGTTTTACAAAGTTTTAGGATACTAGTGTGGGGGAACCCGTTCTACTAAGTGGCATGGTCACACTAGATATTTAAATGGTTTGAGAAGGTAGGTTATTATCCATACCAGGCTTTATATCTGATTCCAAGTTTATGTTTTTCCCTTAAACTCTCGAGTACTCAATTGATTTTGAGTAGTTCGAGAGTTGAGGTTTTCAGGTACCTCTTTTAGACGAATAAGCTTCCAAAGATGTGCAGGAGGCGTGATACTATTTAGAGTTCTTTTATTTTTTGTTTCCACTATGTTTTGTTGTAAATGCAAAGTTGTTTAATTGCCTAGTTATATTCTCTGATCAACGAAGGGAACATATTCAAATGTCGCTTTTGGCGTATGTTGTAATAATTATATTTTTCTAAACATTGTTAACATATTTGGGATTATGTAATGAATTTGAAATGTGATTTTAAATGGAATGAGATTTTGCTTTAAATTTTTTTTTCCATATTCATGTGTTTCTATTATATCAATGTATCTAGCATTACCTTATTTTGTCACCAAAAGTTAATACTATGGATGACTGCAACATCTGTACCACTTAGCTTTTGGCCTCAAGATAGGGGATGTCACAAAACATTTCACAAATATTTATTCCAAATATTTCCATCTTCGTTTAAAAACAAAATAACTTTATTGTAAAAGATTTCCCTTTTCTTTTTCATTAAAATAAACATTCATTATTACAATAACTTTTCTATAAAATAAACACTTCCCGAAATACATTCAAAACATTTCCAAATTTTTTTAAGTAAAATAGAAAAGTTCAACCATTTCTAAATAAATATCATAGGAAATTCCAGAAATCATATTTAAAATACTTTTCCAAATTAGAACAATTTAAAATCAAATAAAAATTAATAGTTCTAAATATTATAATGAGGCTAATGACTACCATAGCACTTAACCAATACTACTACAACATTTACCACTAAAAGATTCAACTTTTAACATATAGCAATCTCATATCTAATATGGCCAGAATACTAAGCTTGACATTCATAATTCATAAAATAAGTATATAAATAAAATTAAAATCAACAATGGCGAGGGATCATGACTGCTCTACAAAATTCTCTGTATTTCATTTTAGGTATTTGCTTTTCAAAGACGAAATTCGACCAAACCAAACCAATAAATCAAACAGATAAACAATAATTTTTATCAACCATATACTCCGATTTGATGTAGAATTAAACGATGTTCGATTTTAGCTCAAAATCCCACTTGCTCCAAACTTGACGAACCTAATTCCAGTGCGTGCATATCAATTCTATGAGTGTAACGCAAAAGATCGCATTTCATTTGGACCTTTATAAAGAATTTATTGATTTTATAAGAATTTAGAATTAAATTATTTAATTAATTAAACTAACTGTCGTTAATTAACGAATCCATCTTCCTTCCCCAATCCATTACCGTGCACGCACAACCAAAACCTAATACCACAACGTGCATGTCCATCAGAGATATAGAGCTTCGGTCGCTGGATTCGAACGCCCTTTGAGCCAATGATCCTCTTTTTGCCTATGCTTTACGATGCACCCAATGGTGTCCAACTCGATCCAACGCTCCAACTCGCGACCTGCTACCTCCCTTCATGCTATAGTGAATTATGTGACCTCCAAACCACCACGTATTTTAAAATATCACGGCCACCATAGTTTCTTCCCTCTACAAATCCAATGCCGCCCTCCCTTCGAGCTAATTCCGCCTGAATCTCCAAAAATCTCAAACCCTAGCTCTCCTCTCCCATGTCAAACTCTACCAGTGTTGACTACACAACCATCAACCCACATAGATTCATTCCTTACACCCATGAGCTCAACAGATAAAATTTCATGATTTTTAGTTGAGTATGGTATTTGATTTTTGAAGATGGAAGTTTACATTCTTTTATTTACAAGATGATGAAAATAGCTTAGAGAGAGGAAAGAGAAAAATCAAGAGTGAGGGATATTCTAAGTTTAGAGTAGTGTTTATTCAAATATTTAGTGCACTTTGCTACAAAGAATTTTGTTTTCTTACGGACCGCAAATGCCAAAAACAAAAATATAATCACGCACAACAATGTGACACAATATCAAAATAATAATAAAATACACCGGTCATCTTATTCCGTGAAATTTTAAAAATATCATCACTTACCAAAAACATCGAAAATAACAAGGAAGTGAATATACAAAAGTAGATGTAGTTAAATCGCAGTTGGGATGAAGATAGTGAACTATCACTTTTACTTCATAAAGAAACATCAACAACGAGAATTGTAAAATTATAATAGATACTTAAAACTGCAATAAAAAATATGATTTCTATTTCAAAATGTATTTTCAAGTAGAAAAATTATGTTTTATGAGATTTATTTCTCTGAGTTCAAGATATTTGATATGAAACTCTAAACTGTAAATTAATTACAATAGATGAAATAAATAGCCTATATTAAGAGGTAAATGGAGCGCCGTATTTCATAGGCTATTATAGTAATGGTGGAAATAGTGAGAGCATGTCATATAACACTTATTAGACACTTCAGATTACAAAAATTATTTTGTAAACCATACTGAACATTATTTTTGTGTTGAAGAAAAATAAACATAGTTTTATTTCAGTATGAATGTTGTGAACATTCATTATAAAATAAAACTATATTAGTGATATTTGTTTTCATGACAAAAGTGATGCATTGGAGAACACATAAGTATTTGAAATAATTTGCAGTTATTTTGGAAATATAGACTACGCCACAATTTTGGGAAATAATTTTTTGATTATATGATTATGAATTATATGGTAATAAGGAACGATAACTCAAACAATTAACGGCTAAGCACACATTTAGTAGGAGTTTTATATGAGTTGTTGCATTTTCTAAATTGATATATATATAAATTTATGCAATCATAAGTCTATAAATATTAACGTGATTCCATGTATTTTGTTGTATTCACTGATGAGTTATCACAAACATGAATATGTATATTTGATGTACATGTAGCTATGATAAGCACAAAGAGTGTAAGACAAAAGAAAATACAATAATGTGCAATAGAAAATAAATACGATTCGATTTGATCGAATATGTGAGTATAATGGAAAGAGTTCTGGACGTGCCTAAAATGAGTAAAGATTTAATCTCAAAAGCTACTCCTCCTTATGATGCAGAATGATGTATTCATAAGGAGTAATCGAACTTTATTGAATAAAGTACATTTAATGAAGAGTGAAGTTTAGTTAACTTCTTTATATAAGGTCGTATACTTAAGAGTAGTATACAAGTTTAAAATTAGTTTCATCTAATAATAGTTTGCAAAATCATATAAGATAAGGGTTTATAAGAAACCCCAACATACTCTCGACCAAAGAGCCAGTAGGTTGTGCGAATTGAAAGATTAGAAGTAATAATTATACGTGAGGGATCTTGTGTGGATCACCCCAAAAGAAGTTTGGGGACGATTGTCATTGGACGACTAACTTATGTTTTGACCACAAAAAAGGTAAACCAAAAACAAAATCAATTATATATGTAAGGCAATTCATAAAGTGCTATGAATACCTATTCTGTTGCATTGAGAAACAATTGTTTCATGGAATTAATTGTTGTTTCATAAAATACAACCTTCGTAGCGAAAGAATTTCTTACAGGGCTTTGTGGTAGTAAAATAGATTTGGATTGCATCAAAAGATGAAACTGATTACATAGGATAAAATGAAGTTAACCAAACCTAAACGACCATGACGCATTAGAGTGTTTAATAAGTATATTCACATACTAAAGAGAAATTATGAGGTTCTTATCGATATCGAGAATAGATAATCCTCAATTGTCAATTAAACCATTAAGAGTATTGACTCTGCCATACGGTATGATGCATAAATCCAAAAGGATTCCAAGTATAGTATAAAAATATGATTTTGATGGGGTACCTGAAGGAATATGATTCATCGGCTACAATATGTCTTAAAAATAAAGAGCAGTGCAGTTCGAATATAGTGAGCAACTTTAATAAGAAAAAAATCATGAATTTCAATTATTGAAATTAGTGCAACAAATTCGCCGTTCAATGTGCACGATATGATTCGAATTTTACTCACAAAATAATTGCCTAGTGTTACTTTCTATTTTTGGTACATATATGTTCAAACTAAAAATTTTAATAATAATTTAGAATTGACTGTTTGCATATAGCAATCAAAGTGTCTCGGAGTCAGTGGAAGAGGTATTGAGTTTGTGGGGTTTTAAGATATGATCCGAAAATACATACGAAAGTCTCATTCGATAAGCATTAGAGTTGGATAGGTATTTTTTCTAAATATTAAAGTATTTAATTTTCGGTCAAAATGCAATGGAAGCGTGTCTGTAAGAAGGAAATATGAAGGTGAGAAAATATTTATACAAGGCAAACCATAAACTTATGATTACTAATAATTTCTTGAGTTAAATCATTATAATTTGCTTATTAAATATTCGACATTAGATTTTTAAACTATATCTTTTATAATCAGTATAAAAGGATGTTGGGAATGTTCAAACGATGTACAAATACACCATATTAAAATGTTTAATATAGATCATGTAAGATGGGCTCCTTATGCTTTGACAATAGGAATTATCATACATGATGTATTATATACAATATAATTTTTAGATAATGCACTTGATACATTAAGCAAATTTCAAACTGAAATTAAAATAACTAAATGATAGTTTAGAGTGTTCTTAAACATTTACGAAATACAAAAGAACTGTTTATTGAAACAATAAGCTCCTTATGAAGGAGTATTCAAACTTAGACATCATAGGTGATATTGAGTACAATGTCAACATTAGATTCATGTTTAAAGCTTAGTAAGTAGCTTTACATTGGAAATGTTCCATACAAAAATTTGTGGTTGATCTAATGAAAATACTAAATACATCACCTTAAGTAGCATTGTTGACACCCAAAAGTGGATCAACATGCAGGCACCCGTACAAATATTGAAATATAGTAGAAAGTATACGAAAAATAGTAAGTAAAACAAGATTTTAAAGTGGTTCTACAATCGTTGGCCTATGTTCCACTGTAATTTATTGAATATTTGATTGAGAATCGCTAGTACAAGGGATTGACAAGTAATTAAATCCTAGAATAACCAAAAATGTCTGCTTTAGTGACTATGGTGAGGAGAGATAAAAGATAAAGAAGTGAAAAGAGCGAAAAGTCATTTTCCAATTGCTATAGGGTTTGTATTTATAGGAAAATCAGCATGTAGAACCAAAGACTCATAAAATACCAAGTCTAGATCCAGATCCAAGAGTGTAAGAGAGGAAGGTAGGGACCATAGGTCAATAATTCTACTCATTACCGACCATAATTGGTCGACACCGACATGAATTCTAAAGGGGGCCTCATCTTCTTCCCTCCCTTGGTCTTCTATTCCCAATGCATTGCATCTCAAGCACTTTTTCTTCGAGATAGATTTGTTTCTGTGAGGTCCTTATACTGATTGTACTTGTTGATTTTCACTTAGAAATTCCTTGATGTTTTTTGTCCTTTCCTTGAGAAAAGCAATCCGTGATGATCATACAAGTCATTACTCTACGTATAAGGACTCTAGGGGCCTATAGAAGATATAAAAAGTGCTCGGTATCGAGTAAAAAGCACTTGATACGAGTTGTTTCTTCTCCTCTGATTGTTCCCCAAATTCTTGAATATGCTCCTCCTGCCCCTCTAAGTATATTCCCAAGCTCATGAATCATTTTGTCTTCCTCCCAATAATCAAATTCCAGCAAAAATCTTCTTAATCAAAAGACTAAATAAGACCTGCCCCCTAGGGTATGCTTTTGTTGAGAACAAAGTATGCTTTGGAACAAGACAAGTATCCATTACCATCTTTATATTCCAGTTGGTCATTTACGAGTTTCTTCAATGTGTTATCCCCATTCAGTGGATATCCATTCAACCGTTTTAAGTAGTAGAAATTCCATTCCTCATGCTAATGACAAGATCCGCACTCTAGATATCGTTCTATGCCATAGTTAGGCTGTCTCTTCTTTTCTCCTTCTTTTTCCTCGATTTTTCCCTAAATTTAAACTCGGTACCATGTGTTTCCTTTCGGTACTGAGTCCTTTTGCTTGGCTTCGAGTACTATAAGTACTCAAGACTTAGGAAAATTTTCCCATTTTCATTTTCTATCGCTATTCATCCTTGAATCTTCTAAGCTTCAGCCAAGTGCCAACTTCTTGCAACCACCTTCCCGCCATTTTAGACCGCTCACCAACGATCATCCTAAGTCACCTCCTTCCTCTTGTAACTGCTGCTACCAACGGGACACCACCACCGATTTTGAGACTTTGCCACTGACGGTTATTGTCCTCGAACAAGAATTCATCTTGTTTAAGTCTCAATCCGAGATTCCTAAGTGAGTGGTGATCGATAGTTAGGCCATCGTTGTATTATTTTGATAGGTAGTTCTTGAATTAAGGGTCGCTAAAATTAGGGGTTAAGTTTTCCTAGTGAATTACTCGGGTTCGATATTAATGGAGCTCAAGTTGTTCTTAGGATTGCATTTGCACTAAGTTCTTGCATTCCAAGGCTCTTTGGCTAAACCCTATCAAGACTTTGCCAAGTATTTATTGTTAGTTAGAACGGTCCTCTTCCTTGGAAATGGTCGTATCGAGCAATTCCATTGCATATCATTTTCAATTATTTCAGTTCCCATATTCCCACAAAAGCAAAACTTCCATGATGCTCCAAAAAATGGTTTCATTAGCGAGTATCCGAAGATAATGTGTAAGACCCAATGAATAGTTCCTTTGTGCAACGTGGCTCGTTTTTCTAGCACGAGCGAGCTATCTACAAAGGATGGTCCTTTCGTTGTACATAGGACATAGGACTAACACTGCATAGATTAACACTTCCACTTGCCTCGATTGATGTTAAGAATCGGATTGGTCAACATCCATTGGATCTTGGGTGACGGTCACATGGGTTTAAATTTGAAATATGATCCCAAAGTAGAACATACCTGAACGTGTTGAACATCATGTTTTCCTATCTAGAATGACACGTCAATCGCCTTGCTTCCAAATCGATGCCGGGACATCTACTCCTCCCAAAGCTGGGTCTACCACAGCTCAAAATTCAACTTCCGTACCTTCTATATGTTGACGTTCAATCACCACCAAATTACAAGGGATGAAGATTCCAACGGTCCTATTCAAACTTCACCGCCTCCTTGAATGAGTTTATCGATTTAAATGTCTTGGATGATTCATCTGAATAGGTCCAACAATACTTATATCCAAAATGCTCCAAAACATATGTCGATAACATGGAATTCATGAAGATGATGTGCTTCTCCCAATGCAAATCAATTGGTGCATAATCCTCGATTGGGCTATATGGCATGCAACCAATATACGTGCTTAGGAGATGTCATGCTTCCCTTTAATCCATTGCTTTGTATGACTTTGTAATAACTTAGGCTAGCTCCATCCAAGTTTACCCCGATAGATATGTTCTCCTGTTCTTTGTACGTATTGTTCATAAAACGATTCCAATGACTTCTGATTTGTAACGAGCTAACTTATCTCCCGAGCTTTAAGCATCGGCAAGACTCGCCATCTTATATGACAATCGAGGCCTAGTTTTAATGCAAAGTCATAGAAAATCTTCATAATAAATGCTTATACTTGAAAAGTGATACTTCTTCATTCGATGCCTGTACGGTTTCAACGGGTGCTGGCTTTCTGGCAGTAAGCTTCTTTTTTCCTTCACTCTTTCCACATTCAGATTCCTTCTATCCAAGTGATTAACTTCATATCCGATTCTTTTACAGATATTCTTGCTCAAGATATACATGATGGCCATGCCTCAACCTTAGAAACTTTAAAAGGATTCCACTTCCTTTACCGCATAACCGCGCACCTACTAACTAATGAAAACCATCTCTGGTGCAATCTAGTACTTCCCGATCATTCCTATCCTGCAACTTCTCCATCTACTAGTTCTAGAATGCCAACCGAATCTTCAACCACTGCTCACATCTCCAGAAATAATCTTCAAGGGAAAGTTGAAGGTCCATTAGGTATGGCAAAATTTGGAAAGCCTATTAAAAGAGGAGCAGAATAGCCTGCTGTTGGTGAAATTCTAAAAGAAGGAAAAAAAGGAGTTGGAATGCAAATAATCCTTAAAGAAAATGAAGATGTAGTAAGGAGAGAAGGGAAAGAGGAGACGGGGATAGAGGAAGAAGAAGAAAGAGAAGGAGAAGAAGATGGTGCCGAGGGAGGCAATAGTGACTATGATGCTAGTCCGAAGGAAGACAAGTCGTGTGGCAAGATGTCTCTTGAAGCCACTAAAATTCCTATGTGCCCCTATCCAAAATGAATAATCATTAGATCTCCTTAGAAATTTGTAGAATTGAGCATGTTTCCACCAGTCGAGGCGATCCCTCTAGTAATTTATTTTGACGATATCTTCACTTTATTGAGTGACTTCAACATTCTGATCATTCACCTTATCAAGAATGGATTATCGAGTTTCACTTACCTTCTAAAGATGACATAAGTGAAGGAGGTAAGACTACATCTTTACTTCTATGCGAATACGGTACAGGAATACATAGGGGAACATTTACACTCTATGCACTTCACTTGGATCACGAACACATATCGTTGCATTCATTAGAATCCTATAATTCCAAAATTTATACGACCTTTCTTCTTGTCCTAGGTATCATGGCAAGAGGTAGATGTAGAAAGCACTAGTATAGGTTAGAGAATCAAGACGATGGATTCCTGATCAATTTCCATTATTGAGGCTTTTAAGAGAATGAAAAAGGGAGATTTCAAATAAGGAGAAGGAACAAGAGGCGGAAGATTACTATACAGCTGAAAGAGAGAGGAAGCGAAGACAGGTCAAAGACGGTTTCCTCATGACCAAGGAAGATGGCACAAGGAGTCTCATGATTGCCAAGGCTCCTCTTCTAGCACTCCTCTCCCCCACACTGAATTCATGTTTCCTTCTAACCAACATGTTCCTACTTCGTGATCCTTGACCACTACCGTGCCTCTACATTCCAAAGAAATATTCACTCTCGTAACTCCTACTCTTGCCGCACCACCCCGCCTATAGGCTTCTTTTCTTGACCTCTTCTTATACGGTGCCATGTTTATCGTCGCATTAAAAACTTTCCAAAGGATGAAGCAGACCAGGATATCCAGCGGAATCAGATGCATGTTAACCAGGGCTATGAGTGGAAGAGACTTTCTACACCCACTCTAAGGAAATTGTATTAACTATATGAACATCCAGTCCTTTGAGTATAAGAAAAGGACTTATGATAGCCTCATTACGAGGTACAAGGAGAACTCGAAGAAGATAAAGGCGAATAAAGATGCCACCCTAAAATGCAAGGCTAGTGCTGACAGCCTGATGGTGGAAACGGGGATGCCACATACTAATGTAAAGCGCGTGCTAAAAGGCCTACTAAAAATTGCACATGAAGACAATGCCCTTTTGAAGACACAGATTGCTAAGAAGAACCCGACCCTTGCTGCAATAGATGAAACTGTCCGAGCCAAGGACAAAACCATTAAGGAGCAGCCAACTGAGATTCAAAAGCTTTGCGCAAAAAAAGACGAGCTCAAGGAGAGCTTGCTATGGGTAAAGACCGAAAAACTAGATATGGAAGTTGATTATTCCTTCACCACATAATAATTAAAAGATCTCAATGCGTGGAAGGAAAAAAGAAGAAGGAAGAATTGCCAACATGATTCAATTCAAGAATTTGAAATAGCTGGGGAGTATGTACGCCGTAACCCTTGCTGATGCTTGGGAAGAGGAGTGTATTGCTCGAAAGCTGTCGGTAAAAGCCTCTCTAAAAAAGAATTAATGGCGAAGTACCTCGACGTGGATGATATAGCTGAACCCGAGTAGGGAATGGCCATTCTGGGTAAAGAAGATGTAGCCGCTGCTGCAGCTGAGGCTTCCATTGGCCCCCAACGCATAGGGACAGCCTAACCCTTTGATTCAAAAATCTCAGGAGCCTTTTACAAATATTTCTATGACCATGGAGGCTAGCTCTAAAGCTACCAGGATTATTTTGGCATCTACATCGAACACTTTTATCGAACCATATATCCCTTCTTCGACAATCGACCAATCTTGCACTCACCCTAAGAAGGTGAGATTTCTAAATCTCCTGCTTCATAAATTGAGTTCGGGCAAAGGTAGTTCTCTTTTTCAATGGCTTTTAAGTAACTAAAATTCTCTTACAAATCTATCTCTAAACATTACCATTATGTTTGCCAACTTATAGGTCGTTCGCATCTTCTTCCTCCGCCCCGGCCACCCAAGTCCTGGGTTCCACGGTGATCTTCATCGTGTCGACCTCCGTCCTCGTGGGACTTATCATTTTTGTAGCTCCTCCTAATTTTGATCCTGGGCTTAATTCCAAAAAAATAGCAACTCTAGAGAACCTGGAGGATGTATCCTTGTCCCTTAAGGTACATGTTGTTATGAGAAGTGACACAAACCCGACTGATCAGATTACCATGTCGGAGAGATCGAAGATTGGCCATTTCAAGCTCAAAATTGAAATTAAGCTTGGTACCGAAAAGTCCATCAGTTATGTGCCAACAAGCCCTTCTACCATCCTTCCTTCGATAAAGGCAAAGCCCCTCAAGATTATATACTCTGATGCCCCTGGTAGGAAAATGGATGAACCCCACACTACAACCGAGGGAGAAACTACCCAATTCAAGGGCGACTCTCCCGATTAAGATAAATCCAATGGTGGACGAAAACATAAGAGGCGAGTCGAAAGCTCCGGTCATAAGGACAGTAAGAGAGCGAAGAAGAAATATAAGATTCAGAGGACTTGCGGGCAAGGTATCCCTTTTGTTGCCTTTTTCTCTTCTTTTTTTATGTATACAAACCAAGTTTGTGCGGGAACAACCCCCGCTACCTTTGTTTATGAAAGCCGGAAGTAACGAAAGATTCCTTTCATTATGTAACCTTTGTTCTGCTTACCTTTATATATTATACCTACTTATATACAATGGCTTGCACATATAATATAACTGTCTGTATTGCAATTTACCTACATCATACATGTTTATTTCCATTCAATGCTTTTATTTACAACAACTCTATACATGTAGTAAAATTCCTCCGATTTCTTTATTTACGTTCCATTAGTTATTATACTTTAATGTTTCAAAAGCATTTCGTTTGGCGAAATAGAGCAGTTATAACAAAATTCATGGTTATTTGGTTTTTGTTAGGTCGAGTTTCCTTCAAGCGATTATTAATTGTAAATAATCCAAGCTCCATGTTATTACTCATTGCCGGGAGCAGCGATTGGAGTATCTATTACCTTTTTATATATTTTCATTGCAAACTAAATCCTGTTCGCGGGACTTGCTATCCCAAATGCCTAAATTCGAACATTATTAGGAGACAAACATTACAGGGCAACTTATCGAACTACCTCAAGTCCGATTACGCTTTTCCATTCCTGATCCTAGACTGGAAGAGTCCAATAATTCCAACCTTAGATTATTTTTAAGGACTATCGGTGCTCATCCTCAGCCAAGCATGTCCTGCTAGGCCATTAGCATAATTGTGGAGTCCCGGTTCATGCATTGGTTCTTGTCTTAGAGAACTGAAGGTCAAGATGCCTATCTCTAGGCATCAGCCCTCAATTATGCCAACTATCTATGTCAGCTAGGAGTGTTGGTCGACAATCCTTTCATATCCTCGTCCTAGGATATCCTATCGAGTTGAGAGCATGGTACTTAGAATTTTAACCACACATTTGTCCTTGTATCTAGAATCTGATGTTTTAATTCTCTGATTCTAAGCATTCCTTCTTGACATTGCCAAACTCTTGGAAATAGACAAATCCTACAGGCCGAGGTTGAATTATTCGATCAACCTTTGTGCGGTCAGTCCTTCTTGATGTTATTGAACTTTAGGCAATGGAAAATACCTAAAGTCTAGGATTGAATTATTTGATCGACCCTTGGGTGGTCATTCCTTCTTGACGTTGCCAAACTCCCAGCAATGGCAAATTCCTAAAGGTCGAGGTTTAATTATTCGATCGATCCCTTTGTTTACTCTCCCAGGTCCTAATCCTAGAATAAAGGAACTAGTACTATAGGGATAAATTACCCGATTGACCCCTAAAATTGTACAACCCGATCCTGATCCTAGGCCAGAGAAGTCATAATTATTTTCGGGTTTCGTAATGGTCGGACCGAATTATCCGATCGACCCTAATAATCATCCTCCTCGATCTTGTCCTAAACCAAAGGATTTTATACCTGTTCATTCCACTAAATGTGCAACACAAAATTTCATGCTTATATACACACGATTCCATTGGTTCAAGAAGCTAATGGTATTTATAAATGAATAACATGGCAAGTCCTATCTGATTACATTACCCTCAGAATCCTTGAATTGCTTATTTGCAAAAGTAAACTGAATTAAACTAAATGTAATAGTGCTATATCAAGTTGCTATTCCGTGCCAGTGAAATCGGTATTCCATCAGTTGTAGCCAGCTTGAACGTGCTATCTCCAAGCTTTCAGTCGATTACATAAGAACCTTCCAAATTTGGACCAAATAACCTGTACCCAGGACAAATCGTTTCAGAATGAGGACCCCTACATCGAAAGTACGGTTCCGGGCTCTGGTGTTAAAGTACCGCGCTACTCTTTTCCCATGAGCAGCTACCCTCAATTTCACCTCCTTCATTTTCTCATCAGCCAAATCAAGGGATTCAAGTAAGAGTTAATTATTTACCTTTGGATTATAAAACCTTTCACAATGAGAAGGGACATCCATTTCTATTGGGACTAACGCCTCTGATCCATAAGCCAAAGCAAACCGCATATGTCCAGTCATAACTTGTGAGTTGTTCTATAAGCCAACGATGCCAATGGAAGCACATCGACCCAGTTGGCCTTGGCCTTTGTTAACTACTTATTCAAGGTGGACTTGATGATTTTATTCACAGCCTCTACTTGTCTGTTCGCCTGCAGGTGTGCTATCGATGAAAATCTCTTCTCGATTATGTACCGACTGTAGAAATCCTTAAATTCGGTACTTTCAAAATGAGTTCCTTTATTCATTATGATCTTCCAAGGTACTCTGAACCAATAGAAGAAGTTCTTCGTCATGAAATTGATCACCTTTCTTGTTGTAATTATGGCAAGCAGATCCGCTTTGCCCCACTTCATGAAATAATCCACATCAACCATCATATGTTTGACTCCTTATTTTGCCATCGGTAGCACTCCTATAATATCAATCCCCAAATCACAAAGGACCATAGGCTAACAATTTGTATAAGCTCTACAGACGAGTCTCATGGAAGCTTCGCAAATATCTAGGAATGGTCCCACTTCTTGGTGTAATCGGCTGCATCTCGATTTATCGTTGACAAAAAATGTGACAACTCACACCTTCAGACATGCCAATCCAAAGCCTAGTGTGACTTTGGGATCGCACCATGCTAAGAAATAAAAGTCATCGGGGTTTATGACATTTTACATCACATAGATTAATACAATCATATATAATCTAAGATATACTGCACTTTTAGAACTCACAGTGGAAGGAGAAAAATATATAACATAGAAAAATGCACATCTCCGAAAATATCCAAATCACAATCTCAGAAAATCAGTACATGGTCCAATACAAAGTATATAGAAAATATCACTCCAATTCTGATAAAAGAAGTCTCTAAAGATAAGCTAGACTCTCCAACTATCAAGAATGGGCCGATCACCTATTGCCTTGTCCACCTGTGGTGGGGAAAAAGAAAGAGAACGTCTTAGAAGAAAGTATGATAAATGAGTACGAGTTTAACATGCAACGGTCATGTGCAGTTACTTTAATACAATTCTAGCTGATATAGGGTGTGATACAAGTGTCTGTGAATTCCTAAGGTCTGTCACTTAAGTGCCCTTGTCTAACACATTCCTACACTACAATTTGTGTAGGCTATTATGATGGATCTAAAAAAGGCTCGAATATCATATACAACGATCGGCAACTACTCCTAGAGCTAATAAATATGTAAGACACCACTCTCTTAGCTACGGACTGTGGAAACGCTGCCACTAGGCTACTAGGAAACTACTCCCATCAATATCACCACCTCCAAGCTACCGGGGGACTGATTTTCCCCTTAATTGCTACTACACATAACTCCACAATGCATTGAGGAGAAGCCTATAATGCCAACTCACCGAAGTGTCGCATTCATATCCACCTCCGATGGTAATGTTGGCCTCTTATTGCATGTTTTAGACTCCTCCATCCAAATTGTATTATGTTATGTCAATATTCAAGCGTACCAGGACTCCCATTATGCCAGATCACTTCCATCATGTATCTCAATCAATTCCACGCCATCATGGAACCTGTTAGTACCATTTGTGAAAATACATCGCCTTTAGTCAATTACTCGCTTTCAAAATGGGTAAGTAGCATTTAGCCAACACCACAACGGCCCAACGTTGGCTCTTAGAGAACTAGCTTACCTACAAGTCCTAACATACATGCAAATATCCTTAAATAAGCCCCAAAATAGTTAACATTTATATATATTTTTATTAGTAAACTTTGGCTTTCGGCCGAGGTTCAAGCTGTGCATTTTAGACATCTACCGACCAACCACTAATCCTAACCGGTCAACTGGCAGGGGATAGGGTCGACCAATCGCATATTAAAAATTAGGGTTTCTAAATTTCTTAACTATCTATTGTTCATTATTTCTTAATCCGGTCCTAATTACTAGATAACTAGTCCATGTTTCAACTTGCAATTCAATATGGGGTTTACTGATTTAGGGTTTGCAAATTTAATAATAAGGAGCTGTATAAATCAATACAAGTTTAACAGTTTATAGCAGTTCAATTCTAGTCTAGTTTGCATATTCCGATTTAAAGTTTTACATATTTTAAATTAGATTTCTAACACCTTAAACCAATTAAAACAGATTAAAAATTTTGAAATAATCATCTTACTAAAATTGTTCCCACTTACCTCAAGTCTAAGCTCTTCCTATCTGTTTGCATGAGAATCGCCTTACCGAACACTAGCTTCGCTTGCTCTATTTATCTCCAATTGCTTATTTTCTTCTAGGCTGATTTTATTTTGGTTTTTAAGTATTTTAGGGTTTAGAGAAGCGAGGAAAATTTGTCATATTTTCATTACCGTGTTCTATTAATCGACTTTTAGGGCTAGATTAGGCTAGAATTTATAGGGTTTGAAAATATTTTAAATTGTTAGATCTAGTTTGGTTAATCTCTATTCTAATCACGTAGGCATATTTATGTCTCTGAAGCCAGATATCGATCGTAGTCGTTCAAACATGTCACCTCTTTTCAGTAATCACCAGATCTTCCATAGGTACGGTTGACTGCTAACGGTCAACCTTCGACCACTCTAGGTCGACCAATCATCGTGTTGATCCACAAATTGTTTTTTTACTATTCCAATGCCCATAAATCTCGATATTAACTCCTGATTTCAAATTGTTATATATGAAAATTATCCATAAAATCACTAAGAATGTAACGGTGTAAGTTTCGTAGCTAAATTCAAAAGTCTGTGAAATATTTTTTTAAGTTCCTTATTTTACTTTAATTTAATCTTCTTATTAAATTTCTATTTAAATATTTGAGGTGTTACATTCTCCCCCTTAAAGAATTCCATCTTCGAAATCTCAAAGGACGAAAAAAATCTAACCTATACACATAGTAACCAATAGCTACAACCATCTATTTATCCATCATTCATGGGCAATCATTGTCCATAGAAATTTTCCCATGCAATATGTATAAATTGGTGCAACTTGAAAAGCACATGAATCTATAATGATGTAAGAGAGTAGGCGGTCTCCTGAACCAATCGACCTTCGATCAAACGAATGCTCATGCCATGCATCCAAATGTATGTAACATCTAAAGTAAATATACTTGCAACTCTATATGTATGCGCAACTATATAACTCATATGCAACATCCATACGCATAACATCCATTAGCATCTCATTTGTCAAAGGATAACGTGCTAAAAAAGTGAATGTGTGTAAACTAACTAGAGTATATACTGTCTTGGCGTGTATAGCAAGCAATTCAAAAATACATCTAAATACATCCACTAGCATCCGTCATCCATAACATGTCCTACAGACGCATTCGTAACCATTCGAACGTTCCAATGATCTCTACCTAACGGGCAATGATCTCTACCTAAAAGGCATACCAAGAAAAGTCTTATATATAAGTTATTTGAACTTATAAGAATTAAATTGGAAACATAGCAGCAATGAGTTATTGGTAGGTAGCACTGATCTTTTCCTCGAGCTCCCATGTACTTTCCGTTGGGTCGTCTCCTGTTGGACATTAACAAGTCTAATTCCTTGTTACAGAGTCGCTTCGTGCCATGCTCTAGAATAGGAGTGGATGCACGGTGAACATGTGACTCTCACTCTATCTCAATCTCCTTTAACTGACTTGACTCGACCACAGTAGTTTTGTCGTGTAAGCACTTCCGTAAGTGTGACATATGGAAAACATCATGTACCCATGCTAACTTCTTTGGAATCTCTACTCTATATGCCAGCTTCCCAACTCTAGTCACTATCAAGATAGGTCATACAAATCTCAGTGGTAGCTTCCCTGATCTACCAAATCTCATAACATGTCTAAGGGGTAAAACCTTCACGAACACCATGTCACCTATTGTGAACTCTAACTCCATATGTCTCCTATCAACACAAGATTTCTTTCTATCTTGAGTGGTCTCCATTATCCTATGGATCAAGTCCATCTTCTTCGATGTCTCCCTTGCAATATCCAACCCAAAAATAATCCTTTCTGTAGTGTCCCACTGATACAACGGTGATCTACAGGGTCTACTGTACAATTCCTCGAATGGTGCTATTCCCATGCTTGTCTCATAATTATTGTAATAGGTAAACTCATCTAATAGTAATTATCCTCCCAAGAACCTCCATAGTCCAAGGTGCATATTCATACTATATCCTCTAATACCCGATTCACCTTCTCCATCCACTTATCCATCTGTGGATGATATGTGGTGCTCAAGCTTAATTAGGTCCCTATGGCCTCCTATAGATTGCTCCAGAACATGCTGGCAAAAGGGATCACGTTCTCTAACTATGCTAATGGGAACTCCATATAACCCAATGACCTCTCTCTTAAATAGAACCCCTAACCATGCAGCCATCCTCATAGTCCTTGCTGCTATGAAATGAGTGCACTTGGTCAAACGATTGACTATGACCTAAATGCTTTCATTACCTCTCCTACTTTTGGGTAATCCATCTATGAAATCCATTAGAAATACTCTCACATTTCCACTGAGGAATACTAAATGGCAGTAGCAATTCCTGGCTTATTTTGTTCTACCTTTACCCTTTGGCAAGTCATACATCTAGCTACAAACTCTACTACTTTCTTCTTCATACCGGGTCAATAGAAGACTCTCTTCATGTCGTGATACATCTTGTAATCCCTGAAATGAATGGTCATTCCAGAATGGTGAGACTCAACTAGTACTTCATATACCAAGTCCATACCACGAGGAACACAAAGCCTATTGTCCTTACGCGACCATCCTATGGAGTCAATGGAATAACATCTCAATGACTCTCCTCTACCAACCCTTTTAATAATGTCCACTAGCTCCTTATCTTCTTTCTGCTAAACCCAATACGCTTCATCAATGTAGGATGCACATCTAAAGCTGTTAGCGATCCTAGAGTAACAACTAATGTCGGTCAGAAATAAAAGATAGAAACTATAATGGCCCTAATTTTAGTTAAAATTATTTAGACATTTAATTAGATAAATTAAATAATGTAGATGGTTAAAAGGTTGAGAATTGATATTTAGACTTGAGCCGTGCCTTGTGAATAAACTAAAATAAGTGGTTAAAATTTAAGATAAGGAGAGGAAAATTAGAAGGGAAAAATAGGAAAAGCTTTATTTTATATTCCAAGACCCTCTCTTTCACTTCATTCATTCATTTGCATCTATGGACATAAATGAAACCTAAGGTGTGTGGCCGGCTATTACAGAGATGTTAAACTAGAGATTAAAGCTAGGAGATTCAAGATCAAAAGCTTAGGAAATTAACCTAGATCCAAATCTCAACATTATTAATCAAACCAAGGTGGATAATTAGTTTATATCCCACTTTTGATAATTATTTTGGTTTCAAGTAGCTCCAAAACATGTTTGCAAACAACATTTCATTAAAATGGATATTTATGTTTGTTGGTGATTTATATGGTTTAATGTAGATTTTATGATATGTTTGGACTAGAAAACCTATCAAATGACGTCAAAATGAGTTGCGTATTTGATGTATGGAAAAAAATGTTATTTTAGAAGTGGGTTTCAAGTTTCATAATTTTCTAACTGATTATGCATTTATTATGAATTTTCTATGAGAGAAAATGGTTCATTTTGGAATTAAATTATTTAAGGCAATTTTCGGGTCTGAAATTTACGTATGTTAGAAAACACATCTATAACAGATTATTGTGATTTTTAGGGATTTTTCCTAAGTGTCTTACTATAGGTTTTAAATTATTTAAGTTAAAGGACTAAAGTGTTTTAAATGTTTTATTAAGGAGAATGGCTTATTTGCTTAAAATGTTAAATTGTTAAATGTTGAATTCTTCAGCCTTTTTTTGAAAAGAATTTTAATAAAGTATTTGCAACCAATCATATTTTGGCAAATTATACAAGTTAGGTGAAAAGAAAGTACTTTAAAAAGCATAAAATCAGTTTTGTTTCGAAGTACAACTTCGCCTCTTCCATTGCTTGCTTCTATCACCATACCCAGTAAGCCTTTTGCAGCCATTCGAAACCAATGCATATAGTATTAAGTAATTGGTACGTAGTGTACTTGAGAAAGGTAGAAGGAAAGGATAGTGTCAAAATAATGCTTTCGAAAGGGTTGAAGCCACTTTTACTAGCTTTTGAATCCATAAACTTGCCTTTGTATTAAAAAGAAGCTTTCAAAAGGGTTGCCGCTTTTGAACCCCTTCGAAACCCTAGCTGCGGCATTTATACCCTTCGCATTTGTTAGTGGCCGTTTTTCTTTGTAACCTTAAAACAATGTATTTGATAGGAAGGCTTTCGTATTCTTAATATTGAAGCCGCCTTCCTAATGCTTTCGAAAGGCGCGTCTTTGCCGCTTTTACTAATAATTTCGGAGGCAATGGTTTCGAAAGGGTAGTTTCGAAGTGCTCTCTTCCCCAGTTCTTTTACTTAAGATCAATGCTTTCGAAAGTGATTCTTTCGCCTATGTTTTCTTTGACCCTATAGTTAATATTAAATGTTGAACCCAATGATTTCGAAAGAAATACTCTATAGGATTTTGAAGCTATGTTCCCACAAATTCTTACTTAAAACCAATGCTTTCGAAAGGTATGTTTTAAGTGTTTCTAAAAGGAATGTTTCCAATTCTTTCAAGAGGTATGTTCTAAGTGTTTTGAAACATGTTTTGAGTGTTTCGAAAGGTATGTTTTAAGTGTTTCGAAAGGTATATTTTAAGTGTTTCTAGAGGAATGTTTCCAATGCTTTTGAAAGGTATGTTCAATTATTTTGAAAGATGATGTCTTAAGCGATGATTTCAAAAGGGATGCTTTTAATAATTTCGAAAGGGATCGTTTAAGGTTTTAAACAATGGTTTCAAAGTTATGGTTTTGGCTTTATATCCTAATGTTTGCTAAGTTAAAAAGGAATATAGCTTATTTCAAAAGGATAGATAACTCTATTAATTTTAGGTTTTCATCAACATTGTTTTGTAAAGTATATATCATGGCATAAGTATTTTAAGTAAAGAAAAGCGTATGATTTCCTTTTTCTGTAAAGATTTGATTTCAAGGGTATATCATTTCTAAATACGGTTTTCAAGGAATTGAAATTTGAATTGGATGGTTAGCCTATGTATATGACTCAAATTTTGGAAGACAAGTTAGGGCTGGTATGGGGTCGTGCCCTATACTTTAGCTAGTAGCCTCTAGCTAATATAAGTCCAAAATTCCTAGGTGTATGGCTTTGTCACAAGTAAAACTAAAATGATGTTACACATTGAAAGGAATATACAGAGTAGAGGTAGGTTATTGCTGAGCCCAAGAAACCATTAGGATCGGTTGACTTTAGGAGAAGTAAGTTTAGGACAGATCATCCAGTATTGTATCTGATAGAAGTTACAATGTTTATTATGTCTGGTAGGCCAGAGTCAGCCAGTGGTTAATAATCAGCCTGATAAAAATATATTGTTCGAACAGATATTTCATTGATTGCCCAATTTAAATGCATATGTGTTATTGTTGTTATAATCAGTTTGATTGCAGGATTTTGATTTGCAAAAGATATGATTTTAAAAGGACATTAGTGAGGGAAAACCCATTATGCTAAGTGGCTTACTCTCACTTAATATCAGTAAACTGAGATATAATAGAATTATTTACATCAGGCTTTATGTCTAACTTGAAGTTTTTATTTTCCCTTTAGACTCTCGGGTGCTCAAAATTAAATTTGAGTACATTAAGAGTTAAGGACTTTTCAGATTTAATAGGTTAGAGAATAAGATTCCGAAGATGTGCAGAAGGCAAGCTAACTATGTAGGAGTTATTTACTAGTATTTTCGCTGTGATGTATATATCACTGATATGTCTATCTATCCAGTACTTTGATCATCCAAGTGGAATCTTCATATGCCGCACTTGGCATATCTTGTAATAATTATATCTGATCAAAACCTGAGAATCATTTTGGGATTATGTAATTGAATATGAAATATTGATTTGAAATGTAATAAAAAAGCCATTTTTGAAATCTGTGTTGATTTTATTTCTTATTCATATGCTTTTGATATTATGGATACCATTAAGATTACCGTATTTTGTTATCAAAAGTTAATACTATAGATGATAGCAGCATCTGCAGCGCTTAACTTTGGACATCAAAGTAAGGATGTTATAACTTGGAATCAGATCGTAGGTTTATGAAAACTAAAAAGAAATTTTAAACTTAAAATGATTTTTGAAAATGTAATCCGAAGGAATTAGAGAAATAGTTGGGGTATGGGATAACATTATAGTAACGTACTTGTATTTTGATATATATAAGTATATGCCTTGCCTCTATTCTCCCATCTCTCTTAGCCTATTCTTCTGTATCGTACAAAGACTCAAATGTAGGTTTAAAGGAAGTAAGACATGGATGCTAGGAATGGAAGAGTTAACCTTGGTGGAGGAAGCAACACAACCAATGAAAATTCCAAACTAAAAACTAAAAGGGTCCAGGTTAGGCACAAGCTGCTAGTGTTGGTGCTGGAGTGCCGCAAGTTGATATGGGAGCTATGTATCAATTCTTCATCAACATAATGCAAGCTAGATCTATTGCAGGATTACTTGGAGGAAATGTTGGAGAAGGAAATTTGGGAGCTCCGGTGGTCAATAACTATGCAGTACTAAGTAGAGCCTATGCTAAGCATGAAGGAAGCCGTTTATCGACACTAAGGATGCAATTGAAGTGGAGAATTGGTTGCTTCATTTTTGCTGATTTAGGACTTAACGATAAGCAGAAAAGAGAATGGCATCCTGATATTTGCAAGGAGTAGCACTGTACCGGTGGAACAGTGTTACTGTAGGAGTAGCTGAAGAGGCTATAACTTAGGTAGAATTCAAAAGGAAGTTTGATGTTAGATTCATATCATAGATCGCCAAGTCAACTATTCTCAGGAAGTTTTCTATGTTGGTGCAGGGAGACATGACTTTGCTTGAATATTACCATATTTGAGGAATTATCGAGATACGGATATGCTATGGTTGGTATGGTTATCAAAAGGAATTGGAAGTTCATCGACGGATTAAGACCCGAGCTTCCTAAAGCAACATGACCGCATATTAGGGATACATGCGATGTAGTTATTGAGATGGCTTTAAGGATTAAGGAGATGCTTGCTTTCTTTAATGTTAATGAAGTAGTGGAAACTCAAGGTGGATAGAACCAGAAGAGAAAGTATTACCATTAGAAAGGTGCTAAAAAAGGAGAAGCAACCAAAAAAGGGAAGGCCGATGTAGTTTGCCACAAGTGCGATAAGAAGGGACATTTTTCTCATAAGTGTCGGACAGGCAAAGCAAAGAAGGCTGCTGATAAGAAAGGAGTGAAATGCTTCAACTATGATCAGATTGGATATTATAAGAAGCATTGCAAGGAACCATCCAAGGATGGAAAGGGCAAATTATTTGCATTGGAACCAGCTACCTCAAGACCAACAACAGAGGAGAAGGAAAAATATGTGTTGGAAGGTACTCTTTTGGTTCATGACATGTCAGTTAAGGTTCTATTTGATACCAGTGCATCATATTCTTTTATATCTCGTAGTTTAGTAGATAAGCTTAACCTAGAACCCTTACACCTAGTTACGTCCTTAAGGGTTGCAAATCTAACAAGAGGGTATGCGACTCTTGGAATGAGATGTGACCACTTATAGTTTGAGTTGTTAGGTCATATATTTGCTTGTAGTTTGCATATGTTTTATTTCGTAAGTTTTGGGATTATTATGGGTATGGATTGGTTAAGCAAGTACGATGCTAGAATATTTTTCCATGATAGGAAAATATTACTTGGACGCCCTAGTAGTAATGATTTGATTATATACTCCACAGAAAACCGTAGTTTTGAGATTAATGCTTTGTTGGGTGTTATGGATGAAGAAGACTAGTTGAATCGAGTTTTCATTGTTAGAGAATTCACAAATATCTTTGATACCATGACAGGACTATCGTCGAAAAGAGCCATTGAATTTCAGATGGATTTAGTACGAGGTGCTGAACCTATGAATAGACAGCCAAGTTGAATGACACGTACGGAGTTGAAGGAGCTATAGGTAAAGCTGGTGGATCTAAAAGGTAAGAATTTTATCAGACCAAGCCACTTGCCTTGGGGAGCGGCCATAGCATTTGTTAAGAAACCGGATGGATCTTTGAGATTGCGTATCAATTATCATAAGTTGAATGAGAAAGCGATAACGAATCGATATCCGTTACCTATGATTAATGATTTGTTCGACCAGTTAAGTGGAGCCAAAGTGTTTTCTAAATTAGACTTGGTAACAGGGTTCCATCAACTTAGAGTAGCATAGGATCATATTCTTTAACAGAGTTTAGGACCAGACATGAATCATACGAATGGTCAGTGATGCCGTTTGGACTAATTAATGTACCAACATTCTTTATGGACTTGTTGAACGGAATCTTGCAAGTGCATCTGGAAAGATTTGTATTGGTATCCATAGTGACATATTTTTATATTCTAAGGATGGAAGAGATCATGAAATTCATCTTACGATAGTGCTTGAGACACTGAGACAACATCGGTTGAAGGCAAAATTCTTGTAGTCTCTCTTTTGGAAGAAAGAAGTGAAGTTTCTTGATCATGTAGTCTCAGAGAAAGGGCTTTTAGCAGATCCGGCTAAGATTGAGGTAGTGAGTAACTGGAAGAGAAATGAGATAGCGACCGAGATAAAGAGTTTTCTTCGGTTAGCTAGCTACTACCATAGATTCATTAAGGATTTCTATCGGATAGCCACACCAATGACTAAGCTAACTCAGAAAGACATGAATTTTGTTTAGACTTATAAGTGTGGGGAGGCATTCCAAAAGCTGAAACATTTATTGACTAAAGCACCTGTGTAGTAGTTTCAGAGGGGAATCAGGACTTAGTGATATGCATAGACGCATGTGGAATTGGATAAGGAGCTATATTAATGTAGAGAGGTAAAGTGATTGTCTATACTTCTCGACAGCTTAGACCGCATGAAGTTAGATATCTAACCCATAATTTGGAATTAGCTGTGATAATTTTCGCGTTGAAGCCGTGGAGACATTACCTTTTGGAAAGATTCGAGTTGTATATGGATCATTTGTCATTAAGATATTTATTATCTCAAAAGGAGTTGAATATGATATATTTGAGATGGTTAGAGTTCATAGTTGCGTACGGATTTGATATTGAGTACACACTAGGAGAAGGAAATAAGGCTGCAAATGCAGTTAGCAGAAAACATCATAATGCAGTATTGGTAATGACAGCTGAGTGGAAAGATTTAGAAGCATTGACTACATGCAAAGTACAATGGAGATCGGAGGCTAGTTCCAGTCGAGAAACCACCATGTTATCATGTTTATAAATTTGAATAATGATAATCGAAATGATTGCATTTAAGTAGAAACTGAACCAGTGTTGGATGAGAAGATTAGAAGGCTAGAGGATGGAATAGAGATTGATGATCTGAAATAATTTTAATCTTGACCAGAGAGGGTGGATGAGAAAGAAGGGACGACTGTATGTCCTAAATGTAGAAAACCTAAGGAAGGAGGTCCTTAGAGAATGCATGATTCATCCTGGAGGGACCAAGATGTATTAGGATATGAAGAGGAGTTTCTACTGTGAAGGTATAAAGAAAGATGTAGGCTTATGGATGAGGCAGTGTTTGAAATATCAACAGGTAAAAGTTGAACATCAGAAATCGAGCGGATTACTTTAACCTTCGAATGTTCTAGTCTGGAAATGGGATTCTATCTCAATGGATTTCATAGATGGGTTTCCAAGGTTGAATAAAGGAAATGAGAGTATCTGGGTTATGGCGGACATGGTGATTAAGTGTGCACACTTTATACCCGTTAAGTCGACCAGGACAACACCAGATTTAGCTGAGTTATTCATGAAGAATATAGTTAGATCGAATGGAATTCCTAGTGGTATAATATAGTGAGTTCTAGAAGAGTCTATAGGAGATTATAGGTACCAAGCTAAAGATGAGTACCGCTTACCATCCGTTGATAGATGGGAAAACGGAGAGAGTTAACAAAGTCTTAGAGGATTTGTTAATAGCTTGTGTGCTAAATTTTGGAGGATCATACGAAGACCATCTACACTTTTTCGAGTTTCCTATAACAACAATTATAAGACTAGTATAGGGATGGCTCCATTTGAAGCTTTGTATGGAAGGCTATGTAAATCTCCCATTTGCTGGTTAGAGAAAATATTAATTCTTGGTCTAGATTTTGTTAAAAAAGCTTGAGAAAAGATTGAGTTAATTTAGGCTAGAATAAAGGAAGCTCAGTCTAGGCAGAAGAGTTATGGTGATAAGAGACGGAAAGACTTAGAGTTCTCAGCTGGAGATCACGTTTTCATCAAATTGTCACCGATGAAAGGAGTGATTAGATTTGAAAAATCAAGAAAATTAGCACTAAAATTCATTGGACCATTTTCTATTATGGAAAGGATCGAGAAACTTGCATATAGAGTAGAGTTATCGAATGGTTTGGTAGGAGTCCACAATGTTTGCCGTATTTCTCAACTAAGGAAGTGTATTCAAGATACAGAGACCACTATTACACCAACTGTGTTACAGGATCAAGTAGTGGAACCAGATATGACTATAGTTAGAAAACCAGTTCAAATAGTTGCGAGAGATGAGAAGATACTAAGGAGCAAGATAGTTAGATTAGTCAAAGTCCAGTGGAGTGACGATAAGAGAGACTATACTTGGAAAACCTAGAGCAGGATTGGAGACACTGTTTGATGGTAAGTTTTACCTTTATGTTTGATTGTTGTGGATACCTTATCATAATTTCAAGGACTAAATTCTTTAGTAGGAAAGTCTGTAATGACCATAATTTTAGTTAACATTATTTAGAAATTTAATTAGATAAATTAAATTAAATAATATAGAGGGTTAAGAGGCTGAGATTTGATAAGCAAACTTAAGCTGGGCCTTGTGAATGAACTAAAATAAGTAATTAAAATTTAAGATAAGAAGGAGGAAAATTAGAAGGCAAAATAGGAAGTGCTTTATTTTATATCCTAAAACCCTCTCTTTCTCCACTTCATTCATTCATTTTCATCTGCAAACTAAATTAAAACCTAAGGGGTGTGGCCGGCTATTAACGATAAGGGAAACCAAAGACTTAAGCAAGGAGATTCAAGACTAAAAGCTTAGGAAATTAACCTTGATCAAAATCTCAACATTCTTAATCAAACCAAGGTAAATAATTAGTTTATATATCATTTTTGATAATGATTTCGGTTTCATGTAGATTTGAACTATGTTTGCAAATAAAATGCCATGTTATGTTTGTTAAAATGGATATATAGATTGCAGATGATTTATATGGTTTAATATAGATTTTATGATATGTTTGGATTAGAAAACCTATCAAATGATATCCAAATGAGTTGTGTTTTTGATATATGTTCAAAAACATTATTTTAGATGTAGGTTTCAAGTTACATAATTTTCTAAGCGATTGTGGATTTATTATGGATTTTCTATGAAAGAAATTAGCTAATTTTGGGTTTAAATATTTAAGGTAATTAAATAAAGTTTTCGGGTCTGAAATTTATATATGTTAAAAAACATATTTAAAACGAATTATTATAATTTTTGGGGATCATTCCTAAGTGTTTTACTATGATATTAAATTATTGAAATTAGAGGACTTAAATGTTTTATTAAGAAGAAAGGCTTACTTGCATAAATGTTCAATTGTTAAATGTTGAATTCGGTAGCCTTTTTTTGAAAAGAATTTTGGTAAATAATTGGCAACTAATCATATTTTTCAAATTATGCAAGTTAGGTGAATAGAAATCACTTTAAAAAGCATAAAATTAGTTTCGTTTCGAATTACAACTTCGCCACTTCCATTGCTTACTTCCATCACCATACCTAGTAACCCTTTTGCACCCAATTGAAACAAATGCACATGGAATCAAGCAATTGGTACGTAGTGTATTAGTGAAAGGCGGAAGGAAAGGACGGTACCAGAAGTATGCCTGTGAAAGGGTTGAAGCCACTTCTATTAGCTTTCGAGTCCATTAACTTGCCTTTTCTTTTAGAAGAAGCTTTCGAAAGGGTTGCTGCTTCCAAACCCCTTCGATACCCTAGCAGTGGCACTTATACCTTTTGTGTTAGTTAGAGGCTGCTTTTCTTTACAACCTTAAAAAATATTCGAAAGGGAGGCTTTCATCTTCTTAATATTGAAGCCGCCTTCCAATGCTTTCGAAAGGGGTGTCTTAGCCGCTTTTACTAATAATTTCGGAGGCAATGGTTTCGAAAGGGTAGTTTGGTAGTACTATCTTCCCCAATTCTTTTACTTGAGATCAATGTTTTCGAAAGTGATGATTTCGCTTCTGTTTTCTTTGACCCTATAGTTATATTAAATGTTGAACCCAATGATTTCGAAAGAAATACTTTTAAAAGGTTTCCAAGCTATATTCGCATAAATTCTTACTTGAACCTAATACTTTCGAAAGGTATGTTTTAAGTGTTTCTAAAGGAATTTTCCAATGCTTTCGAAAGGTATGTTTTAAGTGTTTTGAAAGGTATGTTTTAAATGTTTCGAAAGGTATGTTTTAAGTGTTTCTAAAGGAATGTTTCCAATGCTTTTGAAAGGTACTTTTAATTGTTTCGAATGAGGATGTCTAAGGTTTTAAACGAAGATTTTGAAAGGGATGTTTTCTATGATTTTGAAAGGAATTTTTTAAGGTTTTAAACAATGGTTTCGAAGTAATTGTTTTGGCTTTATAGCTTCATGTTTTCTAAATTAAAAAGGGTTTTAACTTATTTCAAAGGGAAATATAATCCTATTAATTTTAGGCTTTCATCAACATTGTTTTGTAAAGCATGTATTATGACATAATTATTTTGAGTAAAGCAAAGAGTATGATTTCCTTGTTTTTATAAAGATATGATTTCAAGGGTAAATCATTTATAAAGATTGTTTTCAAGGAAATGAATTTGAATAGGGTAGTTAACCCTAAGTATATGACTCAAATTTTGAAAGACCAGATGGGACCGGTGTGGGGTCGATCCCTATACTTTAGCTAACATAAGTCCAAAATTCCAATGTGTAGGGCTTTGTCACTGGTAAGACTAAAATAATGTTACGCATAAAAAGGAATACATAGAGTATAGGTAGGTTATTGGTGAGCCCACAAAATCATTAGGATCAGTTAACCCTAGGTAAAGTGTGTTAAGTAAAGATCGTCTATTATTGTATCTAATAGAAGTTAGAATATTTATTATGTTTAGTAGGCCCAAGTCAGCTAGTGGTTAATAGTCAGCGTGATAAAAATATAGTGCTAGGATGGATAGTCCATAGATTACTTGATTTATATGCATATATGTTATTGCTATTGTTGTTATAATCATTTGATTGCAAAATTTTGATTTGTAAAAGATATGATTTTAAAATGATATTGGTAAATGGAAACCAGTTCCGCTAAGCGGCGTGGTCTCACTTTATATCCGTAAACCGAGATGTAATAGAATTATTCACACTGGGCTTTATGCCTAATTTGAAGTTCATGTTTTCCCCTTAAACTATCGGGCGCTCAAAATTAAATTTGAGTAGATTGAGAATTAAGGACTTTTCAGGTTTTCTAGGTTGGACAAATAACTTTCAAAGACATGTAGGAGAAAAAGCTAACTATGTAAGAGTTATTTAGTAGTATTTCCGTTGTGATGTATTTATGATTGATATGTCTATCTATCTAGTATTTTGATCATCCAAATGGACATATCTCACTCTTTGTGTATTTTGTATTGATTATATTTGATCAAAACCTAGAATAGTTTTGGAATTATGCCATTAAATATGAAATGTCGATTTGAAATGCAATCAGAAAAGCTGTTTTTGAAACTTGTATTGATTTTATTTAATATTCATGCACACCTAATATTATGAATATCATTAACATAACTTTACTTGTCACCGGAAGTTAATACAGTAGTTGACTGCAACATCTGTAGCGCTTAGCTTTGGGCCTCAAAATAGAGGATGTTATAGAAATATACTTCAAATGTCCCCACTCCAAAATAAGGGACTCGACACTGGACATTGTCTACTCAAAGCATCTGCCACTACATTACCCATGATCGGGGTATATAAGTTATGAAAGTCATAGGAAGCCAAGAACTCCATCCACCTTTTTCGCCTCGGTTTCAAGTCCTTTTGAGAGAATAAGTACTTCAAGGACTTTTAATTCATATATAGCTCAAACCACTCTCCTAAAAGGTAATGCCTCCATGACTTGAGATAATAGTTGCCAACTTAAGACCATTGGTTAGGGTAGTTTCTCTCATGGGTCTTAAACTGCCTACTCACATAAACTTCCACCTTTTCCTTCTTCCATCAAAATCACGCCTAACCCCCTACCATAGGAGTTCGTATAAACTGTAAATGGGCAATACCAAAACTGGTGCACTAGTCAATGCCTCCTTCAACTTGATAAAGGCATCTTCACATTTAGCATCCCAAGAGAAAACTATTTTCTTCTTAGTAAGATGGGTCAGAGAGGTAGAGATCTTCATGAAGTCTTTAATGAACTTCTGATAGTAGCCCACCAAACCAAGAAAACCTCTCACCTCCATGGTATTCTTTGGTAGTGCCAATCCTAAACTGCTGCCACCTTACTGGGATCAACTGCTAATCCCCTTTTGGAACTATGTGTCCTAAAAAGCATACCTTTACTCTCCAAAAGTGGCATTTCGAAAGCTTCGCCTTCAGCTTATGTGCATAGAGTGTACTGAGCACTTCTCCTAAATGTAACACATGCTCCACCCTACTCTTTGGATATACTAGAATATCAACCAAAAATATTACGACAAGTTTGTTAAGCAATCCTCTAAATACTTGGCTCGTCAAATCAACAAAGTAAGCGGGCACATTGGTCAGTACAAAGGGTATGATTAACCACTCATACAATTTGTCGGTATATGGAATGCCGTCTTCAGGGTATTAGCCTTGGCTACATGAAACTAATGAAGTCCAATAGGAAAGTCAAGCCAGCTCCAACTAACTAATCAAAGACATCGTCTATGCAGGGAAGTGGATAATGATTCTTCTTTGTCAGTTTACTTAGCTCTCTATAATCAACATAGAGTCTGAGAGAACCATCCACCTTGGTGGTGAAGACAACTGGTGCTTGATACTCAGAAATGCTCACCTGATAAAACCCTTCTACAACGAATAACTAACCTACTTGTTCAACTCGCATCTTTCCTTTGGAGCCATATGTCTTAGTGGTAAAGTAGCGATTTTAACGTTCTCAACAAAATAGATTCTAAACTCGATCTCTCTAGGACAGTAAACCGATAATCTCATCAAGAACATCTGGGAAATCTTTACCTAGGTACCATATCTAGCTCATCATGGGATAAGTCCAAAGAATATAATTAGCTCAACATAATTGATCCTTAGGGATCTCAATAAGACTCGAAGCAACATCCACTAAACGTGCTCAATCTGATGATCTTCCTATCACAATCTAAAATAGCCTCCTATATCATTATCTAATCCTTGCCTAATATCAACCCAAACCAATATAATCACAACCAAAATCGACCCCTAAGATTAACAACTTCAAACCCCTACATAACATGGAAAAATAGGTCGATCCTTCTATAGGGTTTGACACAACTATAGGGTCCATGACTATACTAGTGTGTAATTGTAAGTCATCTATAATTCTACAAGAAATGAAAGAATGTGAAGCCCCCTTTATCAAATAAGTGCGAATACATAAACTGAAAAGATTCAACACATCTTCAATCACCACTTTCTTACCTTTGCCTACCTCTGGCTGTGCACTTAAGCTAGGGACTACTCCTAGTGCAAATTCAGAACCACTTGAGTAAAAGTCTGATCAGTAGCTCCCGGTGGTGCTGGTCAAGCTTGCTTCAAATGTCCATAGCGATCACAATTGCACTTAACCTTTGAAAGATCTGTCTTGCACTCCTTCATGAAAAGCCCTTTCCAACCACACTTCCTATTGTGCATATCCTTGTTATGTACCTTTTCTTTGGTTCCACTTCCACCGTTACGTTGGTTTTGCTATGCTTCCCTAATAGCATTCTTCGGTTACACTTCCTAGGCTTTTCCTTTGGAAATGGTATTTAGCAAGGCCATCTCCACTAGACCTTCATATGTAGCACCCATAGGAATATGACTCAGAGCTAACTCTTGAAGAGGTTGATTGAACCATTTAATAAATTTGAGACCCTTCTTGTGAAGAGGTTAATTCGGCCATAGGAATACCAAACCTAGCTAATTCATTGAATTAGTTGACATGTTCCTTAACAGACAAATTTCCTTGCTTCAAGTGAAAGAAATTCTCCAACCGTACACCTTCCTCTGCCCTAGAAAGAAACTTTACCTCAAATCGCCTATGGAACTCTTCCCAAGTGATCTCCTCTCCTTCAGTCTCAGCCTAAAGGCTCTCAACTACTTCCCACCATCTCAATGCCTCACCCTGTAACTACCATGTAGCAAACTGCATCCTTGCCTCGTAAGTCAAACCCATCAAACCAAAGATCCTCTCAAAAATTAGGATCTATGACCTCCAATCCATATAAGACTTTGTCCTTGTCTATGGATTTATTTGAGGATTAGAGAAATTTTTGCATAACTTAGCAAAGTTTTAGCAATAGGTGGGCGGGCAGAAGCTGCACCTATCGCTCCCTCCATGGGCTCTATAGTGGGATTTAGCTTGGCCTATCCCCTCGTCTATAGGTATCGGTAGAACCATACCGAATGTTCACGACCGAGACAACGACTATATCACCAGAACTGGAACCTACGGGATCACTTATCTTCTATCTGTGAATTTTTGATAATTTTATTTGTAAATTTCCACTGATGGCGTAAATATGATTAGGTGATAAGGGATATCATAGGCACGAATGAGACTTAGCAATGACACGTACAAGAGAAAATTTTGAGATATGGAATTTTTTGAAATATTTTATCTATACTTATATATATACACACACTTTTTTAAGAAATGTCCACTTTGATAACTTTTGGAGACTATTTTGAAAATCCTTTCCAAAAACCATTATCTTTTCAAAAACGTTTCAAATACGTTCTCTCAACACGGTCCTAATCCCTCAGGAATTTTGAACCTAACCTCTGATACCAACTATGACTACTCGCACCTTCCGACACACTAATCTAAAGCTTAGTGTTACTATCAGACTCGCACCATGCTGAGAAATATGGATCGTCGAGGTTCATAACATTTTATATTATAGGGACTAATACAAGCGAATATAATTTAAGATATACTATATTTTCAAGGAAACAAAATATATAACATAAAAAAATATCCATCCTTGAAAAAATATCCAAATCACAGTCTTAGAAAATCGGTCCATGATCCAATACAAAATTCATAAAAAATATCATTCCAAGTCGGATAAAAGAGATAAACTATACTAATAAGATAAATAAACACATTAAGAAAAAATGTGGTAAAAAAACAATCTCCAAAGGTAACCTTGACCCTCCAAGCATCAAGAATGGGCCGATCACCCACTTCCTTGTCCACCTTTGGTGGGGGAAAAAAGGAACAAGAATGAGTCATATGAATGTCGGTGAATGAGTACATGTTTAATACATGATGAATATGTGCAGTTACTTCAATATTACTCCACCTGATATAGAGTGTGATACAAGTGTCCATGAATTCCTAAGGTTTGTTACCTAAGGGTTCTTGCCTAATACATTCATATACTATAATTTATGTAATCTACTACGATGGGTTGAACTAAGGACCAAATATCATATCTAATGATTGGGCATCACTCCTAGATCTACTCAGTATGTAAGACATCGCCCTCTTAGCTACTAACTATGGAAACACCGCCACGAGGCTACCAGGGAATTACTCCCATCAATATCACTGCCTCTAAGCTACCGGAGGACCGATTTTTCCTTTAACTACTACTACACGTAACTCCACTACACATCGAGGAGCCGATAATGCCGACTCATCAAAGTATCGCATTCTATGCATCCGTATCAACCTCTCGACCATAGTGTCAGTCTCTTATCATACGCGTTGGGATCCTCCGTCCAAACTATACATGTTCCATAAGTATTCATGCATACTAGGACTCCCATTGCGCCGGAGCACTCCTATCAGGCATCTTCATCAATGTTGCACCACCATGGAACCTCTTGTGAATAACATTTGCGAAAATACATTGCCTCCAGTCCATTACTCGCTTTCGAGTTGGGTAACAAAATTTACTCAACACCATAATGACCTTGCGTCCACTCTTAGCGAACTAGTTTTCATACAAGTCCAAACATACATCCAAATGCCCTTAAATAGGAGCCCAAAAAGTTAATGTTTATATATATTTTTATTATTAAACTTGGACCTTAAGCCGAGGTTCAAACTATGCATTTCACACGTCCACCGGTTGAACGCTAAACCTAACCAATCGACTGCTACCGATCGATGACCAGAGGTTTTGGTCGACCAGACGCATACTGAAAATTAGGGTTTCTGCATTTCTTAACTTTCGGTCGTTCATTATTGTTTAATCCATGTTGTTAACAGTTATTGGTGAATCCTTTTTACTTGATGACTAATCCGTATTTCAACGGGCATTCATTTTAAGGTTAATTAATTTAGGGTTTTCAAATTTAATAATAAAAGAGGTGTATAAATCAATAAAGAGGTGTATAAATCAATAAAAGAGGTGTATATTCCTACTTAGATTTTCACATACTTCAAATTTGGTTTCTATCACACTAAACTAATTAAAATAGCCGTAACAATCTTCCTACTAAAATTGTACAATCCTTCTCAAGCCTAAGCTCTTTATATCTGTTTGCATGAGATCGCCCCTCCGAATGCTAGCTTCGCTTGCTCTGTTTATCTTCAATTGCTTGTTTTCTTCTAGATTGATTTTATTTTGATTTTTAAGTACTTTAGGATTTAAAAAAGCGGGAAAAATTTGACAAAGTTTCGTTACTACATTAAGCGAGTTTTAGGGTCAGACTAGGCTGCAATTTATAGGGTTCGCAAAGTAGTTTAGGCCATTAGATCTAGTTTGGAGAATCTCCAGTCTAATTACTCATGCATATTTATGTCTTCGAAGCTAAGTATCGACCGTAGCCATTCAAACACACCACCGCTTTTCAGTAATCACCCGATCTTACACAGGCGCGGTCAGCCGCCTAGTAGCCTAGGTCGACCGCTGTAGGTCGACCTTCAACCCCTATGGGTTGACCAGTTACCATGTTGATTTGTAATTTTTTGAACTTTTAAATCTTCCAACATTCGGAACTTCTCCACATTAACTCTGATTTTGAATAGTTATGTATGAAGATCATCCAAAAAGTCGCTACGAATGCAATGATGCAAGTTTCGTAGCCAAATTCAGATGTTTGTGAAAAATTCCTTTTTAGTTATTGTTTTACTTTAATTTAATTTTCTAGTTAAATATTCGATTTATTACAAGAAATATCCATAGCAATGTTTCTTTGCCAATGTTTGTCGTTTAGTGTGATCACCACATCTACCTCATAGATTTCCATAAGAATTTTCCTAGTCTTATCCTTGGTTACACAACGAAGCAAGGAGTAGAGAATCCTCTTCTTTACAACACTCCTTCTTGCATCATGAATCGATATACTTTTTGAAGGAGCTTCTTCCATCCTTTCCTCTCTCTTGGGAGAGTTCCCTTAAATGAATAATCTTTAATTGGAGGGAGTCACCCACGACTCTTCTCCATTCGTGGTCTCCAAAACACATTCTATGTCCAGTTGATCGATACTCAGAGCCTTCAAAACCTCCACTGGAACCAAACCCGTTATCCATGCTACCCTAAAAATAGCTAATTTAGTCAATGAATCAGCCTTTGCATTCTCCTCTCTGGGGAAGTGCGTAATTGCATAGTACTCTGTATCACCCAACAGCTCTAGTGCTTTCTTCAAGTAAGAAGTGAGTCACACCCTTATCCTGGTATTCATTCCACACTTGATAAACCACCAACTAGGAATCATTGAATATATCATCGTCCTTATCCCTAGTTCCTTCGCTATTCTTAGTCCTACTATTAATGGTTCATACTATACCTCATTGTTAGTTGCAGGAAATTCCAACTTTAGTGCACAACAAATAGATCGGCCTTCTGAAGTTATAAGCACTAATCCTGCACCTAAACTATACTGGTTCAAAGATCCATCCATAAATAGTTTCTAACTGGAAAGTGCAAGCATACCGTCTTCCTCTTCACCATCCCACATGGTAAGCTCAGTGATGAAATCCACCAACCCCAGCCCATTTATTGCTTTCCTCAAGTAATTGGTAATGTCGTATTGACTAAAAACTATGTTCAACTTCAATAATCTCCTTGAACTTTTGAGTCGGTATAGTACACGCTTTAAGGGCTAATTTGTCAGCACCTTGATTGGATGAGCATGAAAATATAGCTCCAATTTTCTTGATGCAATCAACAAACAATATGCAAATTTCTCCAACTTTGGGTAGTTCTTCATAGCTCTAGTAAATTGCTTGCTAATATAATAAACCAGCCATTGAATCTTTGCCTCCCTATGTACTAATGTTGCGCTAAGTGCATGAGCAAGCAATGCAAAATAAACAAATAAATCTTCTCTATCCATCGGTTTGGATAGGACTGTTGGTGTCTCCATGTGCCTCAATTACTCCTTGAAGGCACTCTAACAATCTTTATTCCATTCAAAGTTATTCTTTCCCTTATTAAACACATCTACTCTTATCCATCGCCCTTGAGATGAACCAACTCAAGGCAACAATCTATCCATTTAAGCTTTGCAATTTTTTTTTCATGATTGAGGCCCTTATATTCCTTAAGGTGCCAATCTGCTCTGGATTGGCTTCAATGCCTCTTGTGTTTACGATATATCCCATAAATTTTCATGATGCAACTCCGAAAGAACATTTTCAGGAATTCATCTTCATTTCGTACTTTTGCAAAACTTCAAACATCTTCAAAAGATCATTTAAGTGGTTTCAAGATAATCGGGACATCACCAGCATATCAACCACATATACTTTCATCATTCGCCCGATTTGATTCTTGAACATAGAATTTACAAATCTTTGATACGTAGCTCCAATGGTCTTCAGATCGAAAGATATTACTCAATAATAGCATAATCCTAAATCCATTATAAAATGGGTATGCTCCTGATCTGGGATATGCATCAGTATCTGGTTATATCATGAGTAAGCATCCATAAATAAGAGAAATTCTACTCCTACGGTCCCATCTACAAGCTGGTCAATCTTATGCGCAGGAAAGCTATCCTTCAAGCATGCTATATTCAAATCAAAATAGTAAATTCACATCCCCCACTTTCCATTTGATTCCTTGAGAAACATGGGGTTTGATAAGTATTTTGGATATAGAGCATCGTGGGTAAAGCCGTTTTCCATTAGCTTATCCACCTCTTCCTTCAACGCAACAGATCGCTTTAGACCCAAAATACATCTTTTTAGCTTTATCGGTGGAAACCTTGCACTATCAATGCATGACATGCTACCTTCGGCTATATCCAGACATATTCGAATGCATACAAGAAAATACGTCCAAAGTCTCTCAAAGAAAATCAATTAATTCCTCCCTTAGTCCAACATCGAGCTAAGATCCAATCTTGAGAGTCTAGGAATGATCATCCATATCACTTGAACGTCAACCATTTGCTTGGCCGGTGCTGCCCGCACTTCCTTTAACTTCTTCCAAGGACCCATAGACTTATTGAACCTCTATGATTTCCGAGCTGGGGCTTGGGATTTAATTTCTATGCTTGCAGATTTCAAAAGTAGAGAGTATTCTCTACATTCTATCCTTTCTCTCGTCGCTTCACTTCCCTTAGCTCTATGACATAACATTCTCCTCCTGCACTCTGGTCTTTCCTTGCTGATCTAACCCCATTCTCCATGGGGAACTTCATTATTAACAACCAAGGAGCCAGTGCTACTTTGAAATCATCTAGGAGTGGTCGACCCAAAAAGGCATTATAGGCCGAATATTCGTCCATGGTCACAAATTTCTGAATATGTACTATCCTGCGATCTCCTTCATCCAACTCCATGGGAAAGTCAATGTCATGATCAGCTATTTCACTTCACCCATAAATCCTTGAATTTTGGTCTTGTAAGCCATAACCTCCTTTATATTAATTTTCATTTGATCAAACATTCTCCCAAACATAATGTTTATAGAACTTCCTCTATCCATCAGGACCTGTTGTACTATTGTCGGTTCAATATCAGCAGTTATTACCATAGGGTCAAAAGTTAGTGCTTTGACCCTATCAACATATGTATTTCTAAATACTACATCATCATTTATCATCCTCTGTTGCTTAGCCGGAGCTCCATCTTCTATGGTAAAGCAACTCTCCTGCAGTGGGTGCTTTAATGAGTTCGCATACCATTCCATTTCCTGCCAGCTTTTCTCCACTGGATGAGGTTCCCCTGTTATCATGTTGATTACCTACCTTCTATCACCCCAGCTAGATCGCTCTCCGCTTGGTCCAGGCTAATTTCCTTGAGTAGATGATCCTTCAGATCTTTCATTATGATTGCCATCCTGCTGCTCTCTCACATATTACTAAAGCTTTTTCTTTCTTATTAATTCTTAAATAAAGTTCCTCAAATGTTGGCACTTGTTCGAGTTATGTCCATGAGTTCTATGGAAATGATAGTACTTTCCTAAGTGCCTTTGCTCTTCAATCGCCTCCTTCCTAGGTGGTCTTTTATATCATTCTATTCCTTATGTAGCAAATAAGTGGAATAAGGTATATATTATCTAGTATATCATTTAGGGATGTATATTCATCGGGCCTCATATTCCTCAGGAAATTTTTGACTTCGTTCTACCTACCACCGAATCGATTCCTTTTCTTTTGATTATTAGAATTCCTAAAATTAACCGGCACATTACTGAAGCTTTCTTTGGTTTACTTAATCGCCACATTTCTCTGGATTACTTCCTTTGACTATCCACCATTAGTCTGTCCAACTAGTTGACTTGCTTCCTCTAAATGTAAGAATTAATTGGCCTTTCGGTAAAATTCCTCAAATTATTGTTGGTTGTTCCATCTTCAACCGTTTTCCAAAATCCGTGTTTGAATGTATGCCCTAACCAATGCCCTAAATAACATATCTTCATTTGGATGGCTTATCTCCATAGCCGCAATGTTAAAATGATTAAAAACCCATCAACAACTTCTTAGGTCCTTTAGAAAGACTAGATAAGGACATCATATCCTTAGGTCGAGCAGCGTGGAGTTCGAATTGCATGCTCCAAAAGCTTCCGACTTAACTCATTGAAATTTGATATGGATCTCAGTACAAGTAGAGTGAACCACATTGATGCAACTCCGTCCAAGAAAATAGAAAAACACCTACATCGAATAGCACCCGTCAGTGTAGCACCATCCATATGCCATATATATTTAAATAAACTCTACCGGGGATCAGTAGTCCCATTGTACTATGGCATCGTTGGCATCGTAAACTTCTGGGATACTCCTCTCTTAGAATATGCTCTATGAATAGAATTTTGCTTGGTGTAGAGCCCTAGTCTTCATTCTTTCTCCGTTGTTTTCCTTAGCTAACAATTTAAACATATCTGCTATATACTCCTCCCTAGCATGGTACTCCAAAGGTCACTATCAGGGGATAGGTCAAATGTTTGGCTTTGCAAACAGTCTCATTTTGGTTGCTAACATTAAGATTCTCCATTGTTTGGAAGAACTACTCCTTTGGTCTTCCGTCGACGTCCGATTGGTTCTATTACGGTTGTTTGAACTCCTGCACCGTTACTCCAGCATCGAGCTTGTAATCATAACCGTGATGATGCAAATCGCCCTTTGATTTAGATAAGCCCATAGGCTCAGCTCCCTACCCTCTCAGTCCACTAAGATTCTTCTTGGTACCAACCTGATTTTGGTTGGTATCGAGTTGATTCCTTTTGAAGAGAGCACTTTGACTTTCTTCAGCAAACGCTTTCTGCTACTATAACAACTCTTTCCTTTTGTTATTGTTTTTCATTTCGCCTATACCAACCGAAACAAATAAATTCTCTTCTTCAGATCTAGTAGAAGAAACTTCCCTCCTACCCCTCTTGGTCATTTGCAGCTGCTGGGTCAACAGTGCAATGCCAGCATCCATTTTTACCTTTAAAGCCATCTGATTATGGACAACCTTCTAATTCAGCTCCTGCATCATCTTGTATACTCCACATGGTGACCAACTCCTATGAAGCAGATGATCTTGGCGCTACCCATTGATTGCCGAACTCCATTTGATGAGCACTACCTTCATCTCCACCAGCTACTGTTTCTGATGACCTTCCTGATCTCCTAGGGGCTATTGTTTCTTTTATGCTAATTCCTTCAAGTTCCTTAAAGAAAATATAATGGATCTAACCTGTGGACATTCCAATCCAAAATAGAAAGCTATATCTACGCTTGAGAATCTCCGTTCTCGGTAATAGCACCAAAATGTTGACACCCAAAAGTCAATCACACCTAAAGACCTGTAGAAATATTGAGATCTAGTAGAAAGTATATGAAAAATAGTAAGAACAACAAGATTCTTAAAGTGGTTCGACAATCTCTGGCCTGCATCCATTGTAATTTATTGATTATTTGATTGAGAGTAACTAGTACAAGGGTTTGATAATTTCTTAAAGCCTATAAGAACCAATAATGTCTGCCTTATGGCTATGGTTATGAGGATAGAAGATGAAGAAGTGAAAGGAGTCAAAAGTCCTTTTTCGGTTGTTATAGGATCTGTATTTATAGGGAAAGCAGCAAGCATAACCGAAGGCTTAGGAAATTCCAACTCCAAATCCAGATCCAAGTGCATAGGAGGGGAAGAGGGGGCCCCATGGGACATAAATTCTACTCGGTACCAACCATAGGAGGTATAAAAAATGGTCGTTAAAAAGTAGAAAGTACTCGGTACCGAGTTGTTTCCTCTCCTTTGATTACTCCCTAAATTCTTAAGTATGCTCCTCCTACACCTCTAAGCATATTCCCAAGTTCGCAAATTGTTTTGTCTTCATCCCGACGTTCAGACTCTAGTGAAAATCTGCTTAGTCAAAATGTTATATAATAAGCATCATAATAAAAGCAATGCATAAATATAAATGTACAAATTTATAATTAAACCAGCAGTGATTCCAGGTATTAAGAATACTACATCATTGTTATACGATGACAATGTAATGATAAGAGCTCACTAGGAGTTGAGAAATATACTCTGCATGGTTCCACATAATGTAGTTTATTAACATTTAATAGAGTTAATTGATAGAGTAAGAAATTATAACAACATAGAAGATCCATTCATGAAGGGACTAGTTTAGTTGGTTCTCATTAAACTGACTGAAGAGATAGGATTGAGATTCCATATTGGTCCCAAGTGAAAGTGGAAGATTGATAGAATTAGGTGTATACCCAGCCCTAGGAGAAATTCTATAATTTAATGTAAATTATTAACTCTAAAATAAAACCTCGTTCAAACTAAAAGGTGTTTATCTTTCAATTATATATTGTTATAATGTGTTATTAATTATTTAATAAAGTTTATTTAATAGAAAATCCATAAATGCTGTGTATTGTGATAGTAATTACAAAGTATTGTAATTATAATCAATTTATCATAATAATAAACACATCATTTTAAACATTCCTAGTCAAGATGTATCGAGACTGGATAGCCATAGAATGACTCACTTGATAGTTTTCATTTGGTTATTTGGGGTAAGTATCACAGTCAACTGATGTCAACCTAAAGCCAAAGTATCTAGCTATAGTAGTTCAGTTAATAATAATTGTTATTTTGAACCAAGGACTTTATTTTTGGACTATAAGTTGAATGTGGGTGATATTGGAATTTTGACCATTACCAAATTTCATAAATCTTAATGTGGTGTAGTTTTTACGAAGAGAATAGTGTAAATATATTACTTCGTACCGCTTGAAATACGTAAAATTGTATTTTTCCAAAGCTATTTAAGCAATAAATTTGGCTCTCATACCAAGTAGCTAAGGTGATATGTGAATGTTAATATTGGAATTGTTTGATACTAATCGCTAGCCGAATTTGCATCTAAAAGTCACAAAGCCAGAATGTTGAACACTCCGACTACCAATTGATTTAATTAAATCATAATTGTTATACATTAATTAAGTTAATTAAAATTTATGAAATATTAGTTATAAATTTTTATTTGATTTATGTTGATAAGTATAAAAATAGTGAGCATGTAGAAGTTGTATTCACACATATCAGTATGCGATATTGATGTACGTTTAAATAAGATTTAAATGTATTTTATCAATTTTGGCTTAAAGCAACATAAAGGCCCCTAAAGGCACTAATAATAGCTTCCATAGGTGTTAGAAAAGGGGTTGAATTTTGATTCAAAAGGGTTCAAAATGGTAAGAGAAAATAATGGATCTGGATCCTAACACCTCTCTCAATCTTCTATCTAAACACCCTTAAAATCTCTTTTGGATCTCTCCATTTTTTGACTCCTACCTCACCTATTTCTGGCCAGTTATTATCACTCTCCTCCTCCATTTGATTCAATCATTAACAACACAAATTTGAATAAAATCAAGATAATATTGCGCAGTGCTTTTTGTTAGGTAGCTCTTTTTGGAAGGTTTTGAATCGGATTCAAGCAGAGTCAAACGATTTAGTATTCAAAGTGTATTCTATGAATCTCTAGGCTATAGTAAGGTAATAATTTTATTTAGAATTCACACACATATATATATGCACATACACATACATAATTATTCATCATATGATTCATGTGTAGTTAGATAGATTATCACGAATCCCTATGTGTGCTATTAACATAAAATGTGAATATATATATATATATGTATGTATGTATGTATACACACATCATAAAATGAAAAATATATATTTACACACACACGCACAAACAGACAGATACATGATTTTGGTTGTTTTTTAAAACTAAAAAATGATTCGAGCAAAGGTTAAAAACTAAAGTTTTTTGAATTAAATAATATTTTAAAAGTGTTTCAAAACAAAATTGGTTTTCATGTATAAATATAAGTATATAATGTGTACATATATTTTAGTTAAATTATATATCTATATATAATATCATTTTTGAAATTTTTATATAAATATTAATTTTCATATATATATACACACACACACATATTTTACTTAAAATATAACATGTGTTTTTTAATACACACACATATACATATATTCACATGGTAGTGACACCTACCTAGGAAGGAAGATTAACTTTGTATTCTTAGTAGCTAGAGCAATTTAGCTATAATCTTGCACTAAATTGTTGACTGACTAATAAAAGTGGACGGGCCATTATGAAATCTGGCTCGCTTTGCTATATATATATATGTATGTATGTATGTATGTATGTATGTGTATGTATGTATGTATGTGTGTGTGTGTGTATATGTATATATGTATATATGTATATATATTAAAATACATGCATACATATATATTTTTATTTATTTAACATGCGTAAAATATATATATATATATATACACACATTATGAAATTGATTTTTTTTAAAAGATTAATTTTAAACCATTTTTCTACAGAAATATTTAAATAGAAAAACAAAATTAAACTGTATGGTTTATTTGATTACAAGAGCAATACTATGATGTATCAAAGGCTTGAACCCGTAATCTCTAGAACCTCTGTCTAAAGTGTCACACCTCTAACCACCTGAGCTAGAGGTCCTTGGCTAAAAAAATTATTTTGTGGCTTAAAACATACAAACGTACATATATAAATTTGTATATTTACATTTTAAAATATAAAGTTATTTTATATTTTACTTATAAATATTAATTTTAACATATATATGTATATGTATATTTGTAAAAAATTATATCCATAATAATACAAACATATGTATATATTATTAAAATATAATATATTAAATTTAAATTTGAAATTAGAAGATATTTTAATATACAAATCCAGATTTGAATTTGAAATTTGAATTTGAAATTTGAATTTAAAACATTTATATTAGTATTTACAAATATTACTATTATATGTATGTACATATATGTATATATATATATAGTTGTTTAGACTGTTATAAATATATTTTATATATCATATTAATATATATATATATATATATATATGTGTGTGTATGTGTGTATGTATGTATGTATGTATTAGACAATATATATATTTGACAACACATATGTATACAAAAGGGGCTAACATGTTTGTGGTGGTGTAAATTCCAACACTTATATAAAAGCATGTTAAACCACATACTCTGTAAATGTTGCACATGCACGCGCATACATATCAGTATATGATACGCATGTTCATATAACATAAATATAATATCAAAATAAAACCTTTTTTTATAAATAAAATAATGAAATTATTTTAAATTTAACTTAGATCAGATATAAATAAACTTAGACTTCTTATGCCTTACAAGATATAATAAAATGGATTTTTTTTATACATGCCTATTTAACCCACTACGTGCTGGCCTAGTTCCAACATATATCACTACCAGTAACTTAACCTAAAATTCCAACTATCTTTATTAATAATGGAAGACGAGACAATACACCTCCTGCTATTAGCATTGCCAATTATTGAAGACGAGACAATACACAGTACAGTGTAGTAATCCTGGCCTAATGCAACAACCCACCTTTTCGACCCCAAGTCTGACGCCCGAATCGACATCAACACCCAATAATTGAAAAGATGATTAGTTGGTAGAATGATACAATATAAGCAACTAAGACACATATAGATGGATATTAGATACTAAATATAAACTATAACTAACACTAACTACTTTCAAAGTCTTACAGCGGAATGAGTAAAACATAATACATTCTTAATAGTCACATTACCACAAATGTCTGAAAATGTCAAATAAACACGTCGGATAAATATAGACACAACACAATCCACTAGATACAAAATCAACTCCAAATATAGTACTAAACAACTCTATATATACAACACATAAATAAATCTCCATCTCTGATTCCGCATCATCGCTGAACTCCATCAACCTGGATACATGCATAAAAAATTAAAGTGGGTTAGGCATAAGTCTCGTAAGTGAACTATACTCCACTCTACGTACAATGCCAAATTAATACTAAAACATGATATGCGTCTATCGTCCGGGCACCATACGTTCTGTCTGTTGGAAATAGGTTACACAACCGGATAAATGTGTAAATTTCAAAAAAATTCCAATATTGGATCTCTATTAAGGCAATCGAGACTAAATTTATTTAGAACTTTTCTAAATTTTCTATTAAATAAAATCAATATTTTACTTAAATTTATAAGTATATAATACATACATACATACATACATATATATATATATCATATGCACATATGCATGTATGTGTACACTTCCAACATGATAATGTGCAAATGGTCTGACATGTCCATGTATAGATGCTGGGATTTACACCACAACGGGCATGTCGGCCTCCATGTATACAAATGGATTGTCTAAATGCATATATAGGTGTGCGTATTAAAAGTGTAAATATATATATATATATATAAATACAATTGCACAATTATTATAAAATAATGGTCGTAAATTATTTACATAAAACATTGATTAAAATACATGTAAACATATGTACACATATATAAATAATTAAAATATAAAATAATTTAAAATATTAATAATTTGAAATTCGAACTAAAATTATATATATATATATATAATTTTATTTATAAATATAGTATAAATAAATAGATAACTATATATATATATATATTATAAATAAATATATATTGTGCTGCTGCTTTTGACTAGAAAAAATTAATATTTTTAAATTTTAATTCGGTTTTAAATAATATATTAATTAAATACATATAATAAACTAAAATCCATATGGAAATAATTAATTTAAAAAAAAAATCATTTCTGAAACAAAAATGTATATTTCATATTATTTAAATTTTTTACAGAAATTTATATTTTATATAAATGTGCATACGCTTAATTTATTTATTAAACCTGTTATTAATCAAGTAAAAAAATTAAACTATAATATATACATATATATAGATTTTTTATTTTAAAGCCAAAAGCTTTTCTGGTACAAACAATTTTTATGTAATTAATATATATTATGTGATTTAATCTTTTACGTTTAATTTAATTCATTAAAATCAACTAATGATATTATTTTAATCAAAAAAGTATTATTTTTTAAGCATGAGCGGCTACAAACATACTTAATTTTTTTATTAATACACACACACAAAAAACCAATAGTATACGACAATCCATTGATATACCGATTCATGATACAAATATCATAAAACTGAGAATTTTGAGGTTATAATAAGGGAAGGGTGGCTTGATATGAGTAGTAAAGGAAGAGTGCAAAAGGTATTTACAAAATGAAGGTCAGAGGGATTATATAAAAAATAGACTAGGGAGTGAATGAAGACCAAGATCCACTTATTTCTTTTACCATTTCCCAGTCTTTTGAATTCAAAATTCCTTCCCTCTCTCCCATCATATAGTCGATCCTATTGCTTATTTCCCTAGCCGCATATACCATGCCCTTTATGGGCCTAAGGCCAATCTGTGTCCAAACAATAATCATTGCATTTACTAGCTTAAACACGTACTGATATTGTATATCGATCAGTATATATATAACTATTGTAAGCACGCTATTTATTATAGTGCAATACATCAAATTAAGTTGTCCGCGAGCATAGCTCAGTTGGTCAGGGCTGCTTAGCGACTATGGAACAAAGTTCCATGAGGTCGCGGGTTCAAGTCCTGGAAGATTGAGTGTGTTTCCCATTTCAAGGCACAAAGGGTGGGCCCTTGTTATAAACTATCAAAAAATGTTGGGGGCAACAAATCTCTGTGCTGGGCTGGCTGAAAACCCTCATGTTTGTGGTCAGACCAAGCTAGGAGGGAGCTTATCCCATCCCTTCGATTTCATTAGGGCTCTAGGTTGAGTTTAAAAAAATACACCAAATAAAGTTTTACAATTAATATTATAAATATTAATTTAATTAATTTGTAACAGTTACGAATTAACTAAATCAGTGGTAAAAGGAGTATTCAATAACTTGATTATGTGACTCCTAAGCGTAAGTTCGACCGACGATTAATATCAAACAATTTGAATATTAACATTCATACGTCTCTTAGTAGATGATGTGACATTATGACCAAATTTATTGCTTATTTGGATTCTACAACATACAATTTTACTTTATTAATTGTTGCTTGGGTGTGAAAATTTTGCACCCATCCTCTTTGTCCAAACTATATCACTTTGGACTTATGGAATTTACAAAATACCAATATTGTCCATTTTAACTCTACAGCCTAAACACAAAGTCCTTGGTTGAAAAATATTAACAATTATTATTAACCAAACTGCTATAGAAAGAGATTTTGACTTTGAGTTGACATCTGCTTACCGTGAAACTAATCACATGTAATCAAGGAGATAAATTCTCTCTGGAACAGTGTCTCACTTACAGTTCTTCTACTCGACCCAACTATTGTTGTTCGATGGATGTTATGCCACGATTTCACTATAATCGAACCGCAGCTTCCATACTGAAGCTCGGTAATATTCTCCATTGAGGGAATTGTGTAATACTATTAGATCAGTATTTGCTGTTTTACCATAGTTATATTGACCAATAGAAACTATCGAGTGAGTCATTCCATGGTTATCATATAACTATCAGTACGTAATCATTTTGTGCTTCCACCAGACATGAGTAGTATACTACCTAACATTTGGAGAGCATTACATACTTAGTCTCAATGGATGTATTGATATCCAGTCTTGATATATTTTGACCAGGAATATTTAAAATGATATGTTTATTTCATTATGATAAATCGCTCATGATTACAACACATTGAAACTACTGTCACAAATATATCATTTACGGATTTTCTATTAAATATATTTTTAAGTAAATTAATTAATTACTGTTATCCCTCCTTTTGACTAGGCAGTATACGGACAAACCCGACAAGTCAGACTTTAAAGTTATCGAGGAAACAAGCCCATAGAGATGACTACAAAGCGCAAAACTCAAGTACAATCAAGAACGCAAAATGGAGGCACAGCATCCTAAAAATTCCAAAGTCAAAAAATCACTAATTGTGGGATGCGTACCGATCCTCACCAAGAGGGGACTAGATGCGTAGAATATTAATTAAAAGGACTGTTATAGCAAGCTATCAGCAGGGGGCAGCCTGGAAGCGTCCTCAGGAGCTAATCCTCGGTCAATCTACTTAACCAGGGATGAGATAGACAATATGGTAAACGGGATGCAAGCTAGGACAATTTCCCGTTAGAGTAGTTGATGGAAAAAATTTCAAAAGAATGGGCCAAGTAGGAACAGTTGGAATAGCTGTAAATCAGAATCAAGGACAAGAAGCAGGAGCATATGTAGCTATAACTCTAGAATAGAGGCAAGGAACATGAGCAAATGCCCCAAGAGATGGAGTGGAGCAACCGGGGCCAAACCCTGAGCTAACTCTAGGGGTCTATATTAACCTCCAACGATTATGTATCGATTCCTCACGGCCTGGAGGTATGGCTTAGGTCACCCCTAGTGAATATGTCATGCATCCAAGGAATGATGCAGGGCATACCAATGCAAAATAGAATATAGAGGCACAACTGGAGGAGTACATGCCAGAATCCTCTCATGGAATCGATAGGCAGGCTGTGAATGCAAACTGGAGATTACCTTTAGATGACAATGATAGAATTTCTAAGATGATTAGGCAAGCTATAAGAGGCGGATTGTCAAATCGAAGCTTGGGAGATGTAGGTAAGAGTCCATTTACTCCGAACACTCGGTATGTTAGGAATCCACAGAATTTAAACTACAAGTACTAGAGACATACAATGGGAAGTCGGACCCTGCAGTTTATTTGACGAGATACATCCGACACGTGGAAGTGGTGGGGCATCTGAGGAAGTTATAGGACGACATTTCTCTCTACATTTGATCGATTTGGATGTGCAATGGTTTAGGCAGTTGGAGAATACTTCCACAAACACATGGAATGAATTAGCTGACAGCTTTATAAGACAGTTTCACTCTACATTTCATGACCCAAGAATGTTATAACTTTGTCCACTATGAAACAGAGGGCCGAGGAATCCCTCAGGAATTTTCTAAAAAGATTTAACGAGCGGTTGCCTTGGTGGATAGGTCGGATCCATCAGTGGTTTTGATAACGACTATTTCTAAAATTATAGGTAAGGTAGATTTTAAAGTTGCATTGGAACGTGATCCACCAATGGACCTCGTAGAGTGTTACCATGAAGTTGAAAGGTTTCTATTGCAGGAGGGCACTGAAGCCGATAAGGAAGAGATGGATGACGTAAACAACGAAGGACCACTTAGAGAGGGATCTAACAAGGACAAAGGATAGTGGAGGAAGGATGATGGATACAATGGCTTGAAGTGGCAGAGGAGAGAACTGAAATTCTCTTCTTACACTAATCTGAAGGAGACCCTGGAATGGATTTACTTGGATACTAAGGGGAAACTCCCTTACCGAAAATTAGCAAGGTGAAACCCCATAGAGCACGAAAGGACATCTGGAAAGTACTACCTATTCCATGAACTGGGTGGGCATAACACAAACGATTATAGGCACCTATGGGATCTAATTGAGGAACATGCTAGAGATAACCATTTACTGCAATTTAATTCCATTGAATTCCATACCAAGTCCATAGACATAGATCACATATGCATCTTGTTTCCTAAACAAGAACCAAACCAAGGTTTTCAACAATGTGAATAACGATTTGACAACTTAAACAGAATCAAAGCACAACATATATATGTTATAACTTCCATTTAAAGAGGTGTGTTAACTCCCATTTAGCCCCACAACACCAAGACCTAAGCACCCAAGTCTAAACCCAGTCTTGCAACCTCATTTCCTTCCCTTTTTTCTTTGCTTCCACTGGTTTTTTCCTGCTCCAAACCTCTTTTAGCTCATGGAAAAAGCTTCCATGGGGAGTTTGCATTCACTTCTTCAACTTCTAAATAAGTGGAAGGTGTTATAATATTCCCCCAAGGCTTTACTCTAAATTTGAGATGATTTGGACAAGATTTACTAAAATTTCCTATAGAACAGAAGAGACAAAGAAGAATGAGCCATTAAAGAAGCTTTCCTTTGCTTTGTGAATTTGTGATTTATTCCTAAGGGTATGCTCCTTCTTATATAGGCTCAATTTGGTGTTGCCTAAGCTTGCCTTCACCCTCCTACCATATCAAGGAAGCGTTACCTATTACTTCACATTTACAACGCTTCTCCTTCATCTCAGTTCCTTAAGCAAATTACCTAAAACCTTTTACTAAATATCTCTTATCCTAAAGGAATCTTCTAGAATGTTCCATGATTTATGAAGAGAAATGTATGTGATTTAGTCACTAATGTATTCATATGATCGTTAGACAAGTACATATGAGTTCGAGCAAATTATATCGATTGAAAAGTCGTTTATCGATAAACCAATTTTCGGTCACATCATAAAAAATTTCCTTCGAAGAACATATTTTTGTAGACAATTATCAAAAGTTATTTTCTTATCATTATTCTTTAATTAAGTGATGTTCAACAAGATTATAAAATCATATTTATAATACCTAATTATATATCAAAACTTTTTGATATTCGTAGACGAAGTGTTCGAATTTCAGGATCGCTATATTTTTTCCTACTTAAAACATTTGATCCTCGAAATTCAAATAAGAACGATAATCAAAGGAGTTGAAAGAACAATATATATATATATATATAATATATATATATAGCATACTGTTAAAACTATATACAAACTAAACTACAAACCAAAATTCATACTAAACGACTCCGCCTCAAGTGGTAAGTACACCATAAAAATGTACAATACAAAGATAAGAAGGAAGCCCTAGTCTATAAGAAACCCTGGATAAAATTCCTTCAAACCAACCTTCATCTTCTAGGTACCACCCTAAGTATCCTCGCTCTATGGTACTTCTAACCTTAATGAAGGAATAGGCACACAAATACTCAAATAGTATTCATAATCACTAGCAACCAATGTTCATGGTTCGCTCTAGTTCAAAACTCTTCCATTGTCCAAGGATGATAAACAATCTACAAAGCATAACTTACGTTCAACAGCCTCAACTTATTATTAGACAATTATTCATGTTACCTCTCAGTAAATTAAAGAGTCGGTCCCTATATTCTTCATAAGCCAACAGACATAGTATACAAACATACTAATGCCTATACGATGCACACGAACAATCTATACTCAATATCTGATCTAATCACTTGTTCAATCACAAATCTCACTTTCAAACTAGTATAGATCCTCGACCTTCCTAGTGTGGACTCTAATTTTGTTCCTTGATTAGAAACCTCCATTCTCCTTACATAGCCATATACCATAATAGAAAACATCGAGATCGTATCAGGATTCTGGGCTAAGTGTTCGCCGTCAAGAATCGAGTGAAAAATCCATGTTCGGACCATTGTAAACCACCTCGAAAACATGTACTCGAATACTGAATCAAGAACAGTCATGCAAATGAAATAATCTACGTAAAATTTACGTATTTGCCCTATTGGTTTCTTAACTACACTAATTCCTTTTTAATCTCATTCGTTTATCCAAACAATATGTCTTTCAATACTAAAACCATTTACGAATCACATCTTAACTTTAAGTTTATAATCATTTTATAACTTAAGTTCGTACTCATATAATACTCCGTTATATCCTAAGAGTATATACAAACATTATTTTGTTTTACATAACAAGTATGTTTAACCATTTAATACTTGGTTTAACTTACTACCTTTTCAAAATCAAGTGTTATATAAACTTAACTTTATATTTTCAAAAAAACTTAGTTTCGGTTTTACAATAATCCAAAAGTTCTCAGCCATCCAAAAAAATGGAATATTCTGCTTTATTTTATCAAATGAAAACGAGCAAACAACATATCATATCATGATGCACATACCATACTTTCAGAATGCATAGGCTATATGTGTCAATGAAATAACTTAACTAGAGAACTTTAGAAATAAACGCAGGTTTTCATTTCAAATCATTTTGAAACAATATACACATATAATTTTTTTATATCGAATCATACTTTCAATATTTAATTCGAAATCCATTTTACCAACACAATTTTGTAGCATCTCACAATTAGAAACCCGAAAATGAACATCGATGATGCTGCAGTCAACATTAAATTATTTTCAAGCAATAGAAGTGAACTCAGTACATCCAAACCATACTCTTGGTACTTAACCAAAATTATTTCAAAGCGGTATCAAATACTTCGTATATTAATACTAAGTATCATGATCTTAATTTCCTAAACCAACTTCCCATTTTCGTTCAAATAATACTATTATTATTTTCGCTAAAATCCTGAAAAGCATCTTCAACGACACTGGAATAAGTTCTCAATTTTTTTTTAATTCTTTTCATTCTTAAACCATATTTTATAAACCACACTTATATAAATTTATTTTCTTATGTAAACCTTTTCACAAATATTTATTTCCAAAATTTTCCTTCCTTCCTTTTGATTATATTAAACATCTTTTACTAAATTTTAGCTTCTGTCCAAACATTATCACCGAACAACCTATAGTCAAATTGTGAAACTTAATTCACAAGGTGTTCGTTCAAAGTATCCACAACTACTGTCTACCCAACCCATGATGTAGAATGGTAAAGCTGCTCAAAAACTTGTTGAGTACAAATCAATAACAAACAAAACTCAATGTTCCTAACATGCCGAGCATGACTAAACAATCAAGGTTATGGGATATTAAAATATGAGAAGCACTAATATCAAACCAAACACGAATAGGTAAATAATAAACAAATAGCATACCCTCAAGAATCTGCTTTTCCTTCACAACTACAAAAGTGTAGAAGCTTATGCGAGTGCAAAAACCCTAGGTTGTTGCCCTATCTGGAGCATCGGACAATCCCTGACTAAATGACCTAGTCGATGGTAGTTGTAGCAAGTCCTCGATGTAAACTACGCCTTTACCACCCATGACCCAATCTTTGGAAACTTTGCGATTGGTGCCTTTACTAACGGTGCATTTGCCACTTGCCCTTCCTTACCCGACCTACAACTCGCAACAAAGTGTCCCTTCTTCCTACACTTATAACAAGCAAAACCAAAATACGTCTCGAGGGTTAAAACTTTTGCTTGTTGCCTTTTGTCGACGTAGATATAGACGGCCTTGTAGCCAAATCCTCAAACCGAAAAGTTGTACTTGTAATGTCCTTAGATGCTCCTTGAATCTGATCCATCACATCCTTACATACCATGTTGCATAGGCAAATCCAAGCCTAGACCTCGATGATAGTCTCAGTATCATTGAACCTCTTTCTGCCCAACACCTCAAATATATGTCATATCGAAGCAAAGTCTTTTCATGGTTGAACCTACATCACCAATTCTCCTATATTTCACTCAGCATTAGAAGATCTAGTATCCATAGTTCTTACAACCTAATCAAAGCAGAATATCTTTAGGAAACTAAAGGATAGAGTTTTCAAGGAAAAGATACCAAGAAAGAATTACTTAGAAGGAGATATTCCTAAGGAATAATTTTAAAAGTCTAGTTTTCAGAATACAAATATGTTGCCTTATGTACAATACACTAGGCTTACTCTAGGGTGTCTCTTACCCTATCTCTAATGAGCCATACCAAACCAAAGCCAAGCCGTTCGTTCAACTTTAAGCTCTGATACTAAATGTAAAGACCCGACTTTTCGACCTTCGAATGTTGATACTAAATACATCTGTGGTATTCGTGTGCCAAGCATCCAAATGCCAAAAAGATAGAAAGTTAGGGTAAAATAAAAATAGATTAGAATAAGAAAAGAAGAACACAATATTAGAATCTCACAATGAAACGGTAATATACAATATCAAAGATTACTTAAAGGGTTACTCTGAATAAAGAAATCTCAGAGTTACTAAAACCTAAGTACTACCATCGACTTGGACAGTTATAATTGTCTGTCCTCACAATGCTAATATATAAAATTTAGAAAGTAAATATTAGGCTCATGTCCTTAAAATCAAACTTAATATACGAAAACTTCTCCCCAAAAAACGATTGTAAATTAGGTCCCTAAAATTAAGTTACTGAAAAATTGCTTACATTTATGCAATTATTCGGTGAATAATTGCAGATATTTATGCAATTACAAGTGGAAAGCCCATGCGGTACACGGGTGCATAACTTAATAATGCATGAACCAATAAGTGCTTAACTAAATAAATATCAAACGTGTTGGCTATTAGACAACAAAATAAAACATAAAAATGAGGACATAATAGATATTGATTTTTGGATCATTCTGGAGGTCGAATTCAAAGGAAAATCAAATGATTGACATCTGTTGTGTCAACCTTTGTGCCATATGTTTGTATTCAAATAGATTCTCTTATAAAAAATTTAAGAGATATAATCTATTGAGATAAAAATTCAAAATAAATGGATAAATAAATGAAAACTCAAAAATAATCACTTACAGATCCTCATCTCCACTCCACTCACAGCTCAAAAGCATTAAAAGCCTCTTAATCGTGTTGTTTTAAAACTTAAATTTCACATTTGAAGGTGAACCGGTTAATGATATGTGTGTATCAGTGTTACTTAAGATAGGTTTAATAAAAAAGGTCGATATAGCTAACTCTAAAACCTATTTATTAGCAAACTGTCAACTTAGATATTATATAATGTAAAATGATATTTTGGTATATTAATTTTGTCAAATATAAATATCAAACTCCGTAAGCTATTTATTTTTGGAGACTTGCCATATATATTCATCATTCTTAATGTATGCTTAAGAAATATCCATATAACTTCTTACAACCCAAAAGAACAATAAGTGAGAACATACATAGTGTACAACATAAACTTTCAACAGTTTGGAACACTAGTTAACTATAAATGTATTATAAACTGAAAGGTTATCATGAAAAGTACTACTTCATCAACACTAAGTTTAGGGAAAGAAATGATTTAGAGTCGAGATAAGTAGTTGTTTGTTGGATCCAAAATTTATGAGCAATGCAGATGAAGTTCATAGGGTTTAGTTGATCCTTGTGAAATTTATAGCAATTATATAACTAAAGAGTTTACAGTGTGATGATTCATGTGTCATACAATATATGCTTAAGGTGCAATTTTTTCCAAACCAAAAGGAGTATGCAAAAAAAGCATTTTGCATTGGGCAAGAATGGGGAAAATTCGATGAAAGAGAGATGTGTTTTTGTGCTCTGAAAGGAAGAGCGAAAGAAGAGAAGAAAGGGGTGGCGAACGGAGCAACTTAAAGAAGTAAAAAAGGAAAAATGAACTATTTTAGCATGATGCGTACATGTGTCAAAGCTTAAACAAACCAATTTTCTTGTGCTCTTATAACATATTGAATGGTGCTTTGCCCCGCGTAGAGTGTCCGACACATCTAACGCGTAATGAACTATCCAGTTAAAATTTGTGAATGCTAATCTTATGTTGTCCACATATAATAAGATGTACCACCATATAAATTAACTATCAGCATAATAAAGATTGCAAAAAAATAATAAAACCGACATGATATAAAAACACCATGATACAGTTATGAAACAACTGATCAATAAACATATTTGATTTATTGCAAAAAAACTTCTTCATAAGTATAGGTTTATATTTGAGTTTAATTCATTTATCTCAATATAACATGTATTCCATGTCATTGCAGTATAATAAATGTTTGTTATATTTACCTTTATGTCCAAAAGCAAATGATAACTATTGAGATTCTTTATTTTGAAATTTGTTTTCCCTTTGCGATAATATGTACATTAAATGCACTTTTAATAGTCTATGACTAATCACTTCTTACTGTACTTACTTAAATAGCATTTAAAATGACACTTTAATCGTTAAAAGACCTAAAACATAAGTGGTACTTGAACCAAAGATTTTTTATGGTAAATGCATGTGTATGAAACCTTGAAATAAATTTGTGTATTTAAATAACCAAACCATTTTCCGCACAGTCTTTAGAATAATTTTTGTTTTTGAACCAATATACAGAGTATTACCAACAAAAACCCATTGTACAAAAAGATAAGGACTATCATCAAAACCAATCTTCCTCCTTTTTCTAAATGATGATATAACCGTGATTCTTAATCATGATATCATATAAGCCAACTTTGAATTAATTATACAAATCCTAAAAGGCTAATAATGTGCTGAACTATTATCATAAAGTTAGTAAATAAATCAAAATAAACAAAAATGTCAGAAAGCGAAGACGATATTAGTTACAATGATATGGTTAAGGCAATTGTATTGTTAGAGAAGGAAAATATTGAATTTATGGAAAGCTAACAATGTCCTGATAAACAGTGATTCATCCTTGTTTCTCTACTGATCTCAAATACATCATGGTCTAGAAGACTATATTTGATATAAATGCAAGTAGTCATATTTACATATAATGCAACTTGCACATAATCGCAAATTATACGATAAAAAATAAGCAACGATTTCCCTTTTAATTAAACATGATAATTAAACCTCTTTAATATATTTTAGAATTGTAAGTAAATCAAAAAAAAATCAATACTCAAAATATTTTAATGACCAACACAACCATTTTAGGCATTTCAAAATCTGTTTTTCCACTTCAGGTGTTTTCAATTAATCGTACTTGGAATATGCTCAAAAGTTCTAGGACAATATTGGCCTGAGCAACTAAGAAAAATTGGTTGGACGTTTAATTATGTAAATAGTCAACCATATATAACAATGAAGTGTAAAAGAAAAATTATAATTTGCCGAGGTAACAATGAAAAAAGTGGCACAACTCTTTCTTTTTGGTAAGCAATTCGGATATAAATTCTCAGCGGTTTAAAAAAATGATCAAACCATGGTTTCTAATGAAACTAATATAATTAAAGTACAAAAATTGCTATAATACAACAATAGCAGGCCCTATGTTTTAACTACAACTTATACATTACAATTTGTATTTGATAATAAGAAATGGGAATTTATTCATATTTTTTTTGAAATGGTAATTTATATGCAACAAATCATTGGAACAACATATCCCATGTCAATAAATGTTCGAAAGCAAGTTTCGTACTTGTGACCTCTTGCACCAAAGCCGAATCAATTAACCACTTGGACAATGGTGCTTGTCGTTTATTCATATTATTAAGGATGACATGATCCTTTTCTAAAGAACGAATTGCATGATGATATAATAATTATCATGGCTAGCACATAGATTGTCTACTTTGCATTTCTAAATCTGCAAAGCCTTGGATGGTACGCTGGGAGTACATACATATATAAATGATCCTCCTAATACTACAGCCTATTAACAATTGGATTCAGGTAGACTCCATCCACTGCATCCCACTTAAGGATTGTACTATATTTCTTTTTCTTCCTTCCCTTGATCTCCACTTAGTAAAATTGTTGTTAAGGTCTGCGTAGACATTAGGATAGACATAAAAGGTATATTAAGTCACTTCTCTTCAGCCTTAGTAAGAAGTATACCAAGTTACTTATAATCTACATATGCTAGTTTGGTTTATTGATAGTCAAAAAATTTATACATCTTGCTTCAAAATAGCTAATATATACCAACTGCTAAAGAATAATAATGAAAATAACTATATGTAATTTCCACAAACATATAAAATGCATCAATAAAAATAAATAAATAATGGTACTTGGCATAAAAATAAGTCCACCTATAGATCGAAGACATGGTCACATGTTCTTCAAAATTGATCATCCATGCAATTGAAAGAAGTCATAATGATCAAATATAAATAACTGCATAAATCAAGTTCTAGAAAAACTATTCAATATAAATTTGGATTTATACTTCACAACATAGTCATGCTAAAAAATAAAAGATAAAAAAACCATTCGCATCTAAGTTTTGAAGGAGTCCTTGATAATAACGTTTTGCTTCCATTTTGAGACTTGGATATTCAAATTTAGAAGAAACAGATGGATGCAGATTCAACTTTCAGGAACTTGGGATTTTGTGCGCATCATGTTAGATATAATAGTATTTCATCGCAGTTTGATTCCATTAGTAATTTTTTTGTTCGTGGGTAACAATGATCTTTATAATTTAACTCAACGAAGCATAAATAAAGCAATGCAACTTTAATAAGTTTGCACCAGTCTGTTTGTAAGTGAGTTTTACAGAAATAATGAGTGAGTGGAAAAAATGGGTGAGTGGAGAAAGTGCAGAGTGAAGTTTGTATCGGAGAAGTTAGCGGAGTTAAAACGTTATTTATTTTGATTGTATGGACAAATTTCATCCGTCTGATGTCTTTATTAGAAATAAATCATGTCCACTCTTTGTCTTTGCGGTTAAATCCCACCTATTTCGTTAAACAGAACATGAAGCCCATGCTGATGGCACGGTTATAGATTTTATTTTATATATCTTTTGGCCCTTTAAGTTGCATTGCATGTATTGGTTAAGTGGTATATAAATTTTTATTGCATATACTAATTTTATATGAATTATCCTTTTTTTGTTTAACTTTATGATTTTTTGTTAACTTTTACCGTTAATAGTTTGTTCCTTCTAATGTTGAGGTCATATATAGATTATAATGGTCTTTTATCTTAATAGAATATTAAGGTGATAGTCTGCTATTAAACTAAGCACATTTAATATTGTGACCTACGTTTCTGTCTTCAACTTAAGCAAAATTATACTAATTTCATTTTCATCCATTTAGTCATAAAAAATTATCTTGCTATTAGTAGAACCATTTTAGACAATATTTTCAGGTATTATTTTTGTTTGGTGTGACACTTAACTTGAGTGAAATAAGCAACTTTAATGCCTTGCCATCCTTGCCTAGACTCCTCTTGAACCAGTTTGTTAGTCAATTCATTTAGACTCCACTTTTCCGTAATAGTATTGTAATGAATTTTGAATGGTTCATACTGAGGAGGTAAGCTAGTGAGAATGAATTGGACGAGAAAAGCATCGTCCATAACCAATCCCAAGTTCTTAAGTTTGGCAGCAAGGTCAATCATTTCAATGACACGAGCGCTCATTGAGCGAGAACCATCAAGCTTCATGGTTACAAGATCTGCCATAAGTTTCCCGGCAAGGGATTTTTCTGCAGTTTTGAACCAATTTTCAATGGATTGCAAATATTCTTTTACACTTTCAGTTTTTGGGTAGGGAAGTTTTGATGTTGGTATCAATCACCATTCCATAAACATCATGCTAAGCCTATTGATCTTTCCCAATCATTAAAAAGTTTGTTTTCCTCAGGCGTACTTGTGTCAGTAAGTGGGGCTGGCTTTTCCTTAAGGAGAGCCATGGCCAGTTCAAGTACGTCCAAAGAAAACTCAACTTTCTCTTTCCATTCTGAATAGTTGGTTCTATTGAGTCTGACGATAAACATAGTGTACGAATTAAGGTTTGAGGGCATTACAACTGCAGATATAAAAGAAATGTAGGCTTCTTTATTAGAATAAAACACATGTCATAATAAAAGGTTAGGTTTAGCGCCTCCTGTAGGTAGGCAGTAGAACCATACTCATGGAAGAATGATAAACATTAATGTTTCATGCGTTATTGTGCAAGCAGCAGCCATCTATGGATGGGACTGCATGCATTAGATCAGAGGCAACACGGAAATTAAGCGTGGAAGTGAAAACTAAAACAAGAGAGAAAAGAGGAAAACCGGATTGAACCAGGTGGTCGCCTCCTTTTTTTGCATAAACATTTGCCATTCTTTCAAGTTATCCAAGTAAATTTCATACATGCATTTAACATATAAACAACTATTTTGCAAATCATATATAAACAATTATCTTGCAAGTTGCAGATCAAGAATTTAATGTCAAACTAGGAAACAATTGTTTTCAATATGTATACTTTCTGAAAAGTATTCACATACAATAAGTTGTTCCATATTATACAGTAGGTCAAACATTAAAGTAGAAAAAATTAACTTTTGCGGAAATATAAACTTACCAGATCCAGATCTAGGCATACAGTAAATAGAACAATATTGATAATCATGATTACTATAGCAACTTAAATAATATGAATATTAAACTTGAATCATATTAACACTAATAATCATTATCATCATCATAGTAAAATTACAAACATCACATCATAGATCTACACTAGTTTCATTTTATATATTGATGGATAATCATGAATTCTAAAACCATGTCTGATACCACGTGTAGTCTATATCTTATGAATAACATAAACCCTAAGATCTAGAATTACATGATTATCACATATGTAATGAATCAATAAAACATACCTCCAGACATCTCGTCTATGAATCAGCAATGGTTGTTGTCGAAAGCTTTTTCAATGGATAAAGGAAATGGTTTCTCTCTCTTTTCCTATATCTTTCTTTATGTTTTTTTTCTATATGCTTTGTGATGGGCAAAGGTTAATATTTATAGGTAGAGAGAAGACAAAATTTCCAGATTTGTAGACTTAGTTTTGATCGTCCATCAAGATCAAGATGAGAGAAATTAACACTCTAGATTATAACCGTTTTATTGATTAGCATATATATTAATATGAAAACCTTTAGATTTTATTGACCACAAAATAAGGAAGGAAACGGTTAAATTTCCTTACAAAATAAGGAAGGAAAATCCATTAATATTTTCGTATTAATTTCCTTACAAAACGATCAAATTTCCCTATACTTAATTGTTAAGAGACCTTGTGTATGTTGCATTCAAATAATGAAAAAGAAGATAAAAACTCCAATGATTTAAATGAGGATGTATTGGTTAGTTAAGCATTTGAATTTTTTACCTTCAATTTTAAGAACAAATAGAATATTGAATTTGTAAGATTTTCTTAATGATTTTATGGGCTATAAAAAGGTTGATGATGTGAAGATCGATGATGTAGAGATCGAACCATTTGATGTAAGTATATTTTTTATTTTTTGATCCATTTGTTTAAAACTCGACTGAGATTGGGGACCGTCATCATCGCGACGTTGGGAGCTTTGTCTGGCAAGTCTACTCGATTTAATCATTTTAGATGCATTGGAGATGCTCAAAATGAATCGACGATTGGAGAAGTTAGGGCATTGTGTCTGTGAAGTGGAATGAAGGAGCAGGAAGAAATTAGGTCTTAAATGCTTGTTTTTTTAATGGTATTGGGTAGTATATGTGTTAAATAATTGTGGTATTCTCTAGCAATGGTACCAGGAAGCACTTTCTTATATAATTTTAGCAACACGCTTTTCATAATTTATGCCTGAATCTCAACTGAAATCTTATTGGAAAGATCCAGAGGCTTAAAGCTATCTTACCCATTTATCCTTATGCTTTGTCATTTTATTCATCCTTCTTTTGTATTTCATTTGCTTATTCTTTCCAAACCTCTCAAATTAGGTTGGAGAGATGACAATTGTGATAAATTTTGTACGAATGTTCCAGTTCAATAGAAACTGCGTACTTTCTCTTATTATCAATCATGTAAAAGTTTAATCATAATGTATAATTATATATAACATAAGAAAAAAAGGGTACGAAATGAATTCTTATATTTGTTCAAGCTGATATCAGCTTTTTCCAAAATAAGTAGAGACTAATTGCAGATAAAGCGAACATAATTTTATTCTTATTACTTGTCATCGATATCCAAATTCTAAACAGGACATATACAGTGGAAATAATTAATAACCGTTATTTATTAAATCTATATCAAGATTTAGTCGTGTGTTATGGAGAAGAAAAGAGGATGTAGACTAAACGTTAGCCTTTTCTACATTCATCTTCAACATTTGTTCAGCAAACCATTATGAAATCATCATCGCTCAATAGAAATGATGATAAGATCTCAACCAGAACCAAAAAAACGTAAAAATCTGAAAAACATTAAACTTACCCTAGGAAAATTAACCATAATAAACTGAAACAATATATCGCAGTCAGATATCCTTTTTGGTAAGTTAACTATTATAGATATGCATTGACAAATGACAACATGATTAATAATTCTCAATAATTAACAGTCTCAACTCTAACTAACCAATCCTAAAGAAAGTAAATGTAGTACATATAAAGAGATTAATAATGTCAATTTTTCATACTTCTTGAGATACTTGTGTTTTCATATTAATTATTACAATAACATTTATATTATAATTTTTCATATGACATAGTCTTGCGGTAATGAACATGAAGCTTAGTCATTCAATAAAATTGACGTATATGCAAAATAGGCTAGCTCGAATATAAACTGCATCATTTCATGGTCAACTCATATGTATAGCTAACGACTTGTTTTCCCCTTACCCGACGAAGGGAGCACCTTCAAGATAATTGGACACTTCACCAGTAGTTGCTTTAGCATTTGAAAATTTGGTTGTAGCAACAAAGGTAAGAAGCCCACTGATTCTTTGCTTGCATATAAGTTAAGGTTTTTCTCATCATGGATTTCATCCTAAATCCAAATTGATCTTACTTTATTGTGTTGAAGTTTAGCTTGAACACACTTATGTAGAAAATAAATCAAAAAATGAAGGGTTCCATATAAGGCATCATCTTCGAGTCTTTAAACAAATGTTTGTGTATAAAGAACCATCTTCAAGAATGACCATTCCATTATTCAATAAAAGAAGAAGACGCTGGTAGGTGCAAATATAGTAACACATAGACATAATATTGCCTTAAAGGTAACAGTGAAAGCTAAATTAACATTTGCCTATTTAATATAACAGTAAGATATTATTGAATAGATATTTTAATAATATACTATTGAATAGATGGTAGATGAAACTGACCAATATATAAATCGAACGAAGTTGATAAAAGTTGTAAGAATGTTGAGCTTTCCCCTATTTTTGTCTTCCAATTGAGCCATCAACTAAGAAATAGTATAGCCGTTAATTTCTTTTGATCAGGAAGATAACAATAGATGATTGATGTAACCAAATAAATATTCTTAATAACTATGAATTCAGTATCAACTTGCATGAAAACTGAAATAGAAAACTTGATAAATAAAACAAAAAGCAAATAAGTAACAAATAAGAATGCAAAAATCCCATAATCATTATTTTAAAATTATGATTCAATATTTGCATCATCCCAAATTTAAGGAAGTTAAAAGCACTACATTTATTGAATAACATGTGTGCTTTTGCCAAAAAAGTTCATAAATAAATCAATTAAATGGAACATTGCAAAGCAATCGTGTTTCTATCCACAATCAATCATATTTTTTAAAGCTATGGTATTTTTCTGATAAGACGAAACACTGTATCCAAAGCATAGGTGAGAATTATTTACAGTTTAAGAAGTACGAAAGTTTTCAGCTTCCCACAAAATAGAAAACGTAATCGCATAACTATGTTAAATGCATATCCTAATCTGAATGAAAAGCAAGACACTAAAGAATGTTGTTATTGACACTCCAAAATTTGTTAAGGAGGGCACAACCAAAAACATGAAATTTGACGTTACTTCGCCAAACCAAGCCGAACCAACATTTTACACTATGTTTGGTGGAGGATGACCGAATTTCAAGCTTAAATTCAGATGGGATTTGCCAAATTTAAGGCCTAAACTCGGCAGACCCCTGACAAAGTCTCTCCTTAATAAATTTTGGAGTGTTAATAACAATGACTACACTAAATATGAGTATGAGTTAAAACAATTTGTCAAAACATAACTCTTTTTGTCTGCAAATTTGCCAGACAACCAACAACGTTTTGTTCTTAGAAATATTTACGTGACAAATAAATAGGTGTGGGAATTGTTGTGTATTCCATATCTCAATCAAGAGGTAAGCTTAGGGAAACAATCACCGAAAATTTATCTTCAACAAACAGTAACACGGACCTCATAATGGACATAATTGTTGGATACAGTTATGTAAGATTCATCTTGACCAAAAAGTAATGTCACACACCAACAACATGATTTCATTTTCACTATTAATGAGATCAAACTTTGAAAGTGAAAGATGTGTGTGTGTGTGTATAATATGCAGATAATAAGAGTATGAAGCATTCCCACTCCTTTTTCAATTACTTAATACAATATATATTGTAAAATAAAAGGAATATGTTAATCTATTTATAGAAGCAACTTATACTACATTGTTCTCTTTTTGGTCATCATATCCTATAAAAGCCATAACAAATTAATTTGCATTCTACATAAATATATAAATACTATCGGCCACTATAAAAAATTTAGGATAGTATTTTATATATTAAAAACTTAAAACACTCATAATTGTAGAATATGATTTCATAGATGGTTCAAATTTAAAGATTTCTCTACCACGAGAATAAGATATGGGAATATTCTAAAGATATACATGTTGACATCCAAATTACATATAAATATGTATGAATGATTTTTTCAAGAGATAGAAAATTATTGTCATATTTTTCAGTTTCGGTGGTTGCTGATTTTTTTTTCTTAAAGTTAAAATTGTTAACATATATCAACTCTTTATCACTCTAACTACTTGGGCAGAGATGTAGTCAAAATCTTATACCGCTTAATATGCTAAATATAAATTTTCAAAATACATTAGAAAGTCCTTTTCAAATAAACAATCAATGCAAAGGGAAAATTATATGATAATATCTTTTCAAAACAAAGTAACGTGAATTAAGAAATTATGTATAAATAATACATGTTCATTGTAGTTTTTATTTGAATTTAGTGTCTGCAGAAATAATACTACAGTGTTAATTGATGACTAAAATATACAATTTAGAATTGGTATCCCAAATAATAGAACCTTAATATATTCCACATATGGTTATATATTTCGTGATCAAATAAGGAGCTGGGATAAATGCATGGTTTTATGGTATTGTTTTCACATTAATTTATTTTCATTTAATGTCAGCTAGCAAAAAATTAGCAAATTTTATTGTGGAAGCCAGTATTTGTAAGAAAACTTTAAAATTTTACTTGTTGAACAACAATGATAGATTAAAAAATAATACTTTCAACATGCCTTATTTAGCTTTTGCCTTTGCTTCCATGATCTTTTAAAATCAACATTCACTATATAACAGTAGTAGCTCGTATTAACATATTTCAGATCTAAAGAAGCAACAATCTGTAATAAAATGTTGAATGATTTGTGAACAATATTTACACTTAATGTTATATTCCATAGTTATTCTACAAATTTAATGGATAAAAAATACATACCTTTTTGAGGAAAATCTAAACATAAGTATTAAAATATTATAAATTATTGACGATAGTATAATTGGTTTTTGATTAAAGCAGCAATTTTCAGAGCATAAACACATCACTCGTTCTAATTCTTAAGATTTTCAAAGAAAAACTATCATTTTACTTGTGTTATCAAATTTCAGCATATCAATCATGTTATATTCTGAAGCATTAACAAAGCAAACATTGAACTAATGCCAAATCAAAATAATAACATTGAAATTAAGGGGAATGAATGAAAATAATAATTAGTAGAAGGAACATTTTAACAATTACCTTATTAGTGTTCACAATTAAAAAAAGCCCTGTTTTAAAGCCACTTTCTTCATTGGAATTCACGAAATTATGAGCTTTGATGTTGAGATGGAGAAGATCAGTAAACCTGCAAAAAAAAGAAATCCAGAAATTCAATTTATTCTTTCTTTTGGCATATGTTGGGACAACATATGTCATTAAAAAGGTTAATTCTAAGGCATACATGAGTATAAAGGAGAGCTTATTTTGATGAACAGAAACTAAATCATATGTTTTGAATGCTAAGTTCTCAATTATTAATAGGGTTGATACTAATCAATTTAAACAAAACACTAGTAAAATTAAACAGTTTAACAAAACTTATCAAAACGAACTACTTTCACACCCTGATTGAGAAAATCCTATTTTCCAGTAGATATACTGGCAATTGCATCATCCGATCTGCCTTCAAAAACCTAATCTAATTATGACATTAGGTCATAATTAGGAAAACATCAAATTATTTCAAATAAATGAAGGAAAACCAAAGACAGTTAATGGAAAATCAACATTCGATTTGAAAAAACTAATAAAATGAAATTATTTCTGCCATAAAAAATAACCTTGAGACAGATTTCTTTATATAATCAGCCATCCAAAAACCAATTTAAGAAGCATCATAATTGAGGGATTTGAGGGAAGAAAGGAACATAAATGGTTGTGGTTGAAGAACAAAACATGGGGAAGTAAACGTGAGGAAATAACTTTCCACGATTTGGAATAGTTTGGGATCTGTTAAAGTTTAAACGAAGTTAGTAATTTGACCGTTTGGGATGACGCGTCAATTAGTATGCCATCTTATATATATTTTGTACGTAAACCCTACCATCCTTTGTCTTTCTGTTAAGTTAGGGTTAAATCTGAGGCTTTATGTTATATATATATATATATATATATATATATATATATCCAAAATTTGCTTAAATGTCTACAATTATTAAGTGAATAATTGTGAAATTTTCTGTAATTTTTTTGGGTGAATAATTGCATAAGTATATGCAATTATTTAGTAACTTAATTCTAAGTCCTAATTTACATACCATTTTTTGGCAAGGATGGTTGATGTGTTTTGAAACTTAATAGGGACTTTAGCCAAACTATCCCATTCAAAAATGCGGAAAAATAAGAATACTATGATAGATAATCATCTTTCTCTTCTCCATAAGCTCCATAGCGTCCAAGGCTAAATCTGGAAGTATACACGATGCTATCTCGAGCATTATAAGAAAATAAAATCCGAATCAGCCAGGTAAACTTGTGTGAGAAACTCAAGAAATATGATATAAGTAACAGTAACCATTGAAACTATATGGATTCTCATAACCATTTTCCCCTCAAAGAAACCAACCATTCATTAGTTTTAACATATATCGACATGATAGATAAAATCTAGAATGTAGCACATAACTCATATCAAATAGCTAATGTGTGGATGCCATAACAATAATAGATATACAATTGATACCGCTATGGTGTACTCACATAATGGATTTTCCATGAAGATCTCCTCAGATCTAGCTGAATCCAAACTTCTGCATAAGGATCAGACATACCCTTTGGAATAACATACATCTCTAGGGAATGTACTATGGGAAATACATAACTGGCTCACACCCAAAACCCTTAAGGTTTCGAAAGCATTGCTCCCGCATGCAAGTCCGTAAGTAATACTAGAAGGAGTCGCCTGCACTCTTAGGATTCCTAAAATGCTACGTTCCCTTTAGCTATGCATATCTCTGCTTGTAGTCATTTTCGACGTTGAGACTATATTTGGTATCTCTCACTCAAGTCTTCATCACTTGAATAGAATATGAATCCCTAAATGGATTCCCACATCTCAAACAGATCACGAATCACTACATGGATTCGGGTTTCTCGAACAGATCTCCAACCTCCATATAGGTTCCCTACATAAGTCCTCCCACGAATGCTAACATGTCCTCTCTCTTGGAATTTTCCTCAAGATAGACAGTCCCATACAATAGTATCGTTTTCTATGTTAAGGCCGACCTCTCCCTTAGACTAACCTTAGGATTGACAGTTTAACTCTTTAACATTTCACTTAACAACACCTTCCAAAACATAGAACTAGTATACTAGTTTTGAAGTGAGTTCGATAAGTAAAACACTTACCGATCCCGGTCTCTTCAAAAATAATTCAATGAATTTCCAGTAAGCTTAACTCTGGTTCCTTCAGATGTAAGCGAAAGCTAGAGACGTTTCATACAATGCTTCTTCCCGGGGGTTCTCATTAATATAAAATTGCATAGCCTTTTTATAACTTCTTAAGTCATATTAGGTGAAGTTTGATAATCGACTAATTGATTATCAAGCCAAAATAATTGCTTATACAAATTAATATTCGTATGCTTAACTCATTTCCAATATTCCAACTTAACCATTCCTTATCCAATAGTGAAGCTAGATAAGTTAGAGCACTGGTTGCATCAAAGCCTTGCCTAGACACTTTATTCTTGAATCTCACAAATAGATAAGTCTATCTCGTCAGCTTTTAATGTTAAGCATAGTATTAATGATTTCTATAAATAAGTAAGAAATCAACACAGTTAATGTGTTTCTAACATTTTTTGACTTACTATTGCTCAGTCGATAGGGAAGCTAGTAGGTTTGAGCTCTATTGGTCCATCCCTACTCAAACATCAATCTTAACTCATAAATTGATAAGCTTTACTTTGTCGGCTTATAGTGTTAAGCATAGTTAATTACTTTTCAAACCACTAATTAAATAATTAACCATTTGGCCATTAAGCGATCTAACCCCACTCTAAACCTTTTTTATACTTTTAAAACCCTTTTCAAATGATATATAAGTATAGTAATTAATTTACCAAAACTTGATATTTAAATAAATAAGTCAAAAGATATTTTATATTACATAAGATATGAAATAGTCAACATATTTTCTAAAAATTATATATATTTTAAATGCTTTTAAAATATTTAAAAATACTTATAATAGATTTTAAAACATCTCAAAATATTACTTGAGAATAACAACTTCATAATTTCCTTAAAAACTTGGGAAAAAACAAGTTTTTATTATAAAATCCTCTTCTTTGAAATTCACAACTAATTCTTAAAATTTTATAAATATCTCAAACTACTTTTGAAATACTCTAATATGAGTTAGTAAACACTTGTAAAGGTAAAGAAACAAAATGCTTAAATTTAGGTATCTTTTCAAAACTTTAAAGTCAAAAAATCAAGGCTAAACAAGAAAGTTTTGCACAAGTGAAGTTTTGACCACCTTTCGAGATGTGACTTAACCTTTATTATCCAAGCTTTTAGTAGAAACAAATATATAATAAATAATTGAATGAAAGGGTCGCTTTGATCATTAGGGGTAGGTAACTCATTCCCTATCTTTCGTTTCTATTGCATTCTATCTCATCTTATCACATTCTATTTTAAGATATTTGAGAATCACCGTCAATACCTCAGCGTAGATCCAAGATAATCCCTTGTAGATAGCCTCATGTCTATTTATAACTAGCCAATTAAGAATTCTCAGATGATGTACTAGCAGTGCATCAATGATGCAGTCGTCGATTTTCCCGGTATGCCACAATTAACACGAGCAAACATATTAATGATGAGAAACACATAATAAATAATTACAAATATGGCGAGAAAACCAAAGGATCTCTCTACATAATTCCACAAAAATCACCGAAAACAAGGAATTCGAAACTACATCTATATCGGCTATCTCTATAAGTGCACTTTCGAATCGGAGTCCGATCTGAAAAAAAGTTCATCTATAACTTGTGTGCTTTGTTCCAAGGTCTTGTCAAACATCATACAAGTCCATTCCAAGTCCATAGACATGGATGCATCTTATTTTCATAACAAGAATCAAACCAATGTTTTCAACAATGTCAATTGCAATTCAACAACTTAAACATAGTCAAAACACAATATATATATATATATATATATATATATATGTTATACTTTCCAATAAAAGAGGTGCATTAACTCATGTTTAACCCTATAACAACCATGATCTAAGCACCTAAGTCGAAACCCAACCTTGCTACCTCCTTTCCTTTCCACTTTCCTTCGCTTCCACTTGCTTTTGCCTCCCTCAAACCTCCTTTTAGCTCATGATCAAAGCTTCCACGAAAAGTTTGGCTTCACTTCTTCAACTTCTAACTTAGTGGAAGGTGTTATAATATTCCCTCAAGGTTTCAATCCAAATTTGAGAAGATTTGGACAAGATTTGCATAATTTTCCTTTAGAACATAAGAGAGGAGGAAGAAAAAGCCATTTAAGAAGCTTGTATTTGCTTTATGAATTTATGATTTATTCCTAAAGGTATGCCCCTCCTTATATAGGCTCCATTTTGTGTTTCCTAAACATGCCATCACCCACTACCATACCATGGAAGCCTTACCTTCCATAACTTCTCATTTACCTCACTTCTCTTTTATCACACTTCGTTAAGTGAATACCATTATACCCTTACTTTACCCAATATCTCTAATCCTAAGGGAAGCTCTAGAATTTTCCATGATTTACAAAAAGGAATATGTGTTAATTAGTTGCTAATGTGTTCATATAATCATCAGACTAGTGCACAAGAGTTCATACAACTTGTATCGAACTGAAAGCTATTTACTGATAAACTAATTTTCGGTCATATTTTCTATTTTTCTTTAAAGTATATTTTTTTGTAAAAAAATTTCAAAAAAAGTTTCTTATCATTATTCATTAATTAACTGACGTCTAACAAGGTTATAAAACCATTTTTATAATGCTTAATTATATTTCAAAACTTTTCAACATTTAAAGACGAAGTGTTCGAATTTTCAGGTTGCTACAATTATGGTAGAAAATGTTTCTTAATAGGTTGATACTAAACATTGATGGTAGTCGATAATTATACTAATTGGTTTCTGAAATGTTTTTTGATTTTTCGTTTAATGCATTGGTTCAAGTATGTATGTGCATGTATATCATATGACGTACAACAAAATAAATATTCACTCTTGTTTATTCGCACAAAAACAATGGATATGCCTACGTAGTATTGGTAATGTTTATAAGTTAACCAATTTCAAATAAGAAGGATCATTTCAAAAAATACGACCATGCAATTTATGAAAGGAACTAGTTCTTATTAGCTCTTTTTTATTTGAACTTTAAAAAAATTAGAAAACTAGTTGAAATTAGTTATCTTTAATTAAATTAAACTTATTGATATATCAAATATATATTGATCCTCTTTAATATTTAATCGATCTTTTCCTTCCATGTAATTTTTTTATTAGAAATATTCCAAAGGAATTTTATGTTTTAACTCCATAACAAAATACGTAATGTGTATGATTCCATGACCTTAATAAATGCCTCCGTAACAACCTGGAATTTCAAACACTTCGTATTTAAATATCTGAGTTCTTTAAATAATTGAATCTTGGTCTTAGTGTGGCTAAATGGATTTTTATAACCTTGTTAACCTCCATTTTATTGATAATTAATGATGCTAAACTTATTTTTAAAAAATGTTTACAAAAATAATACTTTAAAGAAATATTGGTAATGTGATATAAAATCATTTTACCGATAAACGAATTTTTTACTCAATAAAATTTGTTGAAACTCGTTGTTCTTACCTAATATATTAATGTGTAATTAATTAGAAACTAAAAATATTTTGTGTTATGGTAAACGATATATGAATAGTGAAAGATTAACAAGCGATTAAGGAGAAGATATTTCGATGAATATGAAAAGATATTTGATTTTAGGAAGTGAGGTGTAAATTTTTGCACATAGGAAGGAGCAAGTGTTTTGACCAGCCAAGGAGGTTGGAGGACATGTTTACCACTTGTTAACATGTATATGTACACAACTTAGCTCATAAAGTCATTTACTAAAGTATGAACACAAGACTAGCCTTCATCCCTTTCTATCCTCCTAAATCAATCTCGTAAACTCAAGGCAAATCAAGTCCAAATCCTCCAAAACGTTTGCAAAGGCCTTAAGGAATCCTAACAACTTGGAAAAGAAACTCAAATTCAAAGTAAGTTGAAAAAAGTGGAGCACTGCACATAGCCGTGAGCACTTAAAGTAGAGGGGAGAGGCCGAGAGCTATTTTGGAGCTAAAGGTTGGATCTTTGGTTGTTTGGTGATGGTATGAGTGTTACTATGTTCCAGTGCTTGTGCTTAGTTGTTATAAAGGTTATGGAGTGAGTTCACTCTTTTGGACCCCTTGCTTTGGAAACAGGGTAACAACTTTGTATGTAGTATCTTCACTTCTATTACCCTCTAAAATGTGTATCTGGTCTAAACTTTATGTTTGCATGTTTGATGAGATTGTGTGTGTAGTTGAAGTGTGTGAACTTGTTTGAAGCGAAATAGCTAGTGCAAGTGCTCTTTGAAATAACCTCGTGTTTAAACTCCTTAAAATGGTAATACATGAATAAATTGCAAAAGTTAAAGCAAAATGGTCACCATATGAGCACTTTAAATATGCCTTATGTTCGACGATTTTTAATATGATTTTAAAAGACATCCTTAGGGGTTTCTTTGCTGTTTTAATAAGTACTATATGTGTACTTCTTACTATAAGAGAAATAAGAGTTTAAATAATTGTATAACTAGTTGAACAAAGTGGCAAAATATATAGTGAAAAGATCGCGATATGATCACTTGCAAAAGGCCTTGTTTTGGAAACTTTTAGTAAAATTTTGGAAGATATTCTTAAGGATTTCTTTGCATCGTTTTTAACTACTATAAATATAGTACATACTATAAACATTTCATATCTTAAAACTTTTGTTTGTGAGTAGAAAACTGGATAAAACATTCATTCTTTTTCTAAAATGCTCTCTATCCAACAGTATTTATGGCGCTTAATAATACTATCTTTTTGCTACAACAACACTTCTAGCCTTCTATTTGTGGAGTGTCCTTTTAGGCTATTTTTTAGATTTTAAATATGCATAAAGTGATATCTAAATTTATTATTTTATGAGATATTTTTTGGGGAAGTTTAATAGCAGGTTTTAAAGCATTTTAAAAATGGTTTCCAGTTTAAATATTTTTTATTAATTATTTATGAATTTTTAAAGTAAAGGGTTTTAAATCTAAAACATGCTTTTTTACGATTGTTGTTATATTCTAAATTTATTATTTCCAAGTAATATTTTTTATAGATATTTAAAACCTATTTATAAGTATTTTTAAAGTATTTATATGTAAGTCTGGAAAAGTAAGTTAAGTATTTTATAAAAGGATAAGTGGTTTTGATTATAACACTTAGTTATAATGAATGGTTTTGAGAAGTTGATTAAAAGTATATTATCTTGTTAATAATTATATTTAGATCTTTAGAAAGAATATTTAAAGATAATGTTAAGTATAAAGTGGTTTTGGGTTTCTAGTGATAATGTTTAAGTAACATTTGTCTTTAAACCTATAATATACTTTTGAATACAATTAGATCCTTAAAATGAATATTTTAAAGACAATGGAAAGAATAAAGTGATTAGTTTTATTGGAAACAATTATTTAGTAAAATTTGTTTTTAACCCTTTAATTTGTACTTTTAAAGTGGAAAATCTTGCTAAATGATTTGTGAATATTCTTATACCATTGAGATAAGTGTAAATGAATAATCTTATGGAGGACCAAGATTTGCACAGTATGTAAAGTGTTTGGCCACAAGTCTAACCAGTGTGATGATGTTGGGAAGTCAGAAGAAAACTTAAAAAGGTGACAAACGAAGATACTGTTACCAGTAAGGTGAAGGAAAATATCTCTGGCAAGCAAAGTTGGCTTAAAGTTCAAGAAAGAAGACATAATATAGCGGTTATAAAAAGCAAGAATGGTAAAAAAAGATATATGAAGCATGTGGCTAATGATAAAATCTTAAATGGACAAAACAAAAGCATGTGGTTTACATACATGAAAGTTTTGATGAGGTGAAGGCAAGTACACTACTAGAAAAACAGTATATTCCAACGCCCCTATTCCAACGGCCGCCAACGGCAATTCCAACGGCTTCCAACGGCCCATTAATTTTTTACGTAGCCGTTGGAAGCCGTTCGAAGCCGTCTGAAAATTAGCCGTTTGCGGCCGTTGGAAGCCGTTGGAAAATTTCCTGCATATTTTCCAGAGACCGATCTCAACTCATTATTCTTCTTCCCCACCAAATCTTACCCCCAATTCCACCATTCCACCATCTCCAATCTTCAACTGCCGGCCCAAACGCCAACCCAACAACCTCCGACGCCATCTGGAAGCTGCTCCGGCCCATCTCCACCCTTCTAGCTGTCCAAATCGGTAATTTTCCTAAAGCTAATATTTATGTTTTTTTTATTTAGGGTTTAATTCGAATGTTGATTGATTCCTACTTGTTAGCGTATGCATATAACATTATATTTTCCCCTAATTTTAGTTATTATCCCATAACAAACAAGTTATTACCGATTGAAAATTTTGTAGTTTAGGATATTTTAATAGTTTATATATGTTGATTTGGTTAGTATTGAACGTATATGTGTGTGATAGAGTTTATTGCATTTGGAATCCGTTAGAACGGATATTGAATTTGTGCGAATACGACTTTCGTATTTGTAGGAACACGTGAATTTGTAAAAAATGAATTTTGTGTACCAATTTAGTGTATAAAATGAATTTAGTACTTATGTAATAAAATGGTAAAATATAAACCAATATAATTAAAAGAATTATATATTCATATTTAATATAAACAAATATTTAAATCCTTAGATATTATTCGTCCCCGTCTTACAAGTGTTGTATATGATCGTTTTAGGGATATTCGTTTTTTCCACAAAACGGAAAACTCTATTCATCTGATACATCATTTGTCGGATTTGTCCCAGTATTGGACAAGTTACAAACACTATAAAGTAATTATATTCCGTCAATCATATCACTTTAAACGGTTCACAAAATTTCGACGGCATTTCCTTTACGTTCCTTGTGTACACGCATTCGTGTACGATACAAGGAACACGGGGGAAATGCTGCCGAAATTTTGTGAATCGTTTAAAATGATATGACTTACGGAATATAATTACTATCGTGTTTGTAATGGGAAGTAGGATGACTGGCCATCAAAGAAAGACACATAAGTGGCAATGAAACAATAGTTGCTTATTTAAAATAAAGTTTGTGAAATTAGCAGTTTGCGGCCGTTGGCAGCCGTTGGAAAATTTCCTGCAAAATATAAAATGAATGATTTATAACATTTTTACTCTATCATAGGTTTTCTAGTAGGGAAACATGGTCAATTACTTTAATGATCGGAGCTGGATGTATCAAAGAAGGGAAACTAGTGGCGCAATAAGCGAACATTTTCTAAAAGGGGTACAACTGTTCATCGAATTTGCTATAAGTAATATTGCAAACGATGAAGAAATTCGTTGTCCGTGTAGTAGATACAAATTGTTGAACTATTTAGAACCGAATATGGCTAAGGTTCATTTGCGCTAATTCGGTTTCGTACCCAATTATTTGCTGTGGGATCGTCATGGAGAAATTGTAGCCCCTAATAATCAAGAACAGTCGGTGGAGGTCATCAACGAAGAAGGTAGTACGAATCTCATAGAACATATGGTCGAAGATGCAGCACGATCAATGTTTCCTACTGTTGTAATTGATAACGACGATGTTAACATCGAAGAGGAACCAAATGTTGGAGCTAAAAAAATATATGATTTATTGGATCATGCTAAAAAACCCCTTTGGAATGGATGTTTAAGCGGCTCTCAATTATCGGTAACTGCAGAATACATTGCAATGAAATCAAAATACAACTTTACAGAAGCTGGATTTACGGCTGTTGTGCAAGCTGCTAAACATCATATGCCATCCGATAATTTAATGTGCGAAAATTATTATGAAGTGAAAAAACTTATGTCATCTTTCGGTTTGCCATATCAAAAAATAGATACATGTTTAAAGGGTTGCATGTTGTATTGGAAATAAGACATCAGTCTTAGAAATTGTAAAATATGTAATCAGGAAAGATACAAATCGAGGAAAAAGAAGGGAAAAGAAGTTCCGTACAAGCGTATGCATTATTTGCCCCTTACCCCTAGACTTCAACGATTATATGCATCATCTGTAACAGCGCATCATATGAGATGGCATAGTGTGAGAACACCTCAAGAAGGTACGTTGACACACCCAGCCGATGGAGAAGCATGGAAACATTTTGACAAGAAATATCCCGATTTCGCAGCGGAGAGCCGAAATGTTAGACTAGGTTTATGTACAGACGGCTTCTCACCGTTTTCTCAGTTTGGTTCTAAATATTCATCTTGGCTTATAATAATCACACCTTACAATCTACCTCCGTGGATGTGTATGAAAACGCCATATATGTTTCTCACGATTGTCGTCCCTGGTCCTGATGATCCGACACAGGGCATTGATGTTTACTTACAACCGTTAATCGAAGAGTTGAAAATATTATGGTATGAAGGAGTTGAAACATACGACATATCAAAAAAGAAAAATTTTCGGATGTTCGCTTCTTTGTTATGGACTATTAGCGATTTTCCTACATATGCAATGCTTTCGGGTTGGAGTACGTCCGGTCGTTTTGCTTGTCCTTATTGCATGGAAGAAACACGAGCATTTTCTTTGCCAAATGGAAAGAAAATTTCATGGTTTGATTGTCATCGATGTTTTCTTCATATTAATCACCTTTTAGAAGAGACAAAAAAACTTCATAGCTAATAGACATAAGACTCTACGACCACCAGTGGTTTGGTCAAGCGAGGATATATATGAACTTGTAAAAGATTATCCAAAGACACACGAGACCGGACAACAAGAAAAAATTCAAGGTAAATCGACGTTTCATAATTGGTGCAAACAAAGTATATTCTGGGAATTGCCTTATTGGAAAAATCTATTAATCCGTCATAACATTGACGTGATGCATAACGAAAAAAAACATATTTGATAATGTATTTTATACAGTTTTGAATGTGAAGGGCAAGACTAAGGACGATTTGAAATCTAGACGTGATATAGAGCAAATATGCAATCGTCCTGAGCTTCATATGATTTCCGACAATAAAAAACCCAAAGCATGCTATGAACTAGACAACAACCAAGTTAAAGTACTGTTACAATGGGTGGAAGGATTACGATTTCCCGATGGAATTTCCTCTAATCTTCGTAGATGTGTCGACTATAAAAATGGGAGACTGAGTGGAATGAAAAGCCATGATTGTCATGTAATGATGGAAAATTTGTTACCCATCGCTTTCAAAGAATTGTTATCGGTAAAAGTTTGGACGGTAATAACAGAACTTAGTTTATTTTACAAGGAGCTTTGTTCAACTACGTTAAAAGTTGACCGTCTACTTAAACTTGAAGAAGAAATTCTTATACTGCTCTGCAAACTGGAGAAAATATTTCCTCCGGGTTTCTTTAATGTAATGGAGCATTTACCTGTTCATCTTCCATATGAAGCACGTCTTCGAGGTCCTGTGCAATATGGATGGATGTATCCATTCGAAAGGTATGTTACTATATTGAGTATGTAAATGTTGATTTAAGTATAAATATAGTAGTTAATACTTAACCCAAATATTTTTTTTATTAGGTACTTAAATCATTTGAAGAAAAAAGTGAGACAAAAAGCTCGAGTTGAAGGTTCTATTTGCAAATCATATATCGAAGAAGAAGCTTCTTTCTTTTTCTCTCATTATTTTAAAGACCATGTGAACGTATCATTTGTAAGTGTTCCGCGTAATGACGATCAGGCCGTTGAACAAGATTCTTCTTCTGAATCAGTATTATCTATTTTTAAACAACATGGCCGACATGCTGGAAAATGTGAGGAAGTATGGCTAGATGATAAAGAATACCATGTGGCACACACATATATTCTTCTTAATTGTCCTGAAGTTGCACCATTTGTTAGGTAATTAGCACATTCCAAGTTTTGTTAAATTTAATACTACACGTGTGAATAAATAATAATGTAATATATCATGTTTGTGTTTGCAGTATTTATGAATCACAAAATCCAGGCGGCGATTTAAGCAAAGATTTCAGTACTTGGTTTTCAAAATACGTTTCTGATCCCACAAATAATGTGCTCGATAAAGGACTGAAACATTTGGCGTTTGGACCGAAAAGAAAAGTTAACACGTATCCAATATATTTTGTTAATGGATATAAATTCAACACCAAAGAATACGGTGCTGAAAAATTAACAAACAATACTGGTGTATTTGTTAAAGGCAGTGATGACCCTAATAATCATATAAATGATTTTTATGGCGTGTTAACTCAGATATTGCAGTTGACATATTTTACAAGACCCGTGGAGGATGTTTATTTGTTTAGATGCAACTGGTTCAACTTATTACGCCCCTTATCCATCTCTAAAAAGGGATAAAGCAGATTGGTCTGCGGTTTTTAAAACCAAAGCAAGATTTACGTTCGATGGACAAAATATTCCAGACAAACAAGCCTATCAAGCAGATTTGGAGGAAAATGCTGAAATAGAAATTACAGACGATCAAACTGATTTTGGGCCTTTAAATGATGAGACAAATGTATTAGTCGAAGCATTTGAGAGTGTAGAGGAAAACGACATAGAGCACGAAATCGAGTCTGAATCAGAAAACGATGAGGACGACTGAGTAATATCCGGTAATTTTTAAAAGTATTCACATTACATTGATCTCTGATTAATAATGCATTTATCCAATTTATACAATTTTAATGACAATAAGTGTATACTCACACACTCAACACATACACAACATGACACATTTGTAACATATTGTATTACATTTTTTAATGGTTCATCATATCATGATTATTATAATGTGTAGATGTATGTATATATGGCAGGTATATATATTATGTCCGGTTCCGGTTCTGGGTCTCGGCGACGTGGCTCTTCACGTCATATTGGAGAGAGTAGTGGTGAGCCACCAGCTCGGCCACTTGTTTACTTGCAGCCTAAGGCTGATGAGACGTAAGTATCATAATTAGCGAGCATAGCATTTTAATTTTTTAATTGTACATGATATATCTACAATTTTCTAAAGTTCAATTTTATATTTAACGCAGTGGATTTGAGTTGGAGCCATCCAAAGTGGTTCTAAGCATTTCGAAGCAGGCGTACATGGCTAGGATGACCGATTGCTGGCCCAAGTGGGGCAAGATCCCCGACGACGTGAGAGAGACGATTTGGCAAGATTTTCTGGTAAGTTTATACCGCTTTACAAGATGATTAATTAAATACAAATAAATAATTAGTAATATTTTCTCATTGTACAGGGCGCCGTAGATTTGCAAGAGCCTGACGTCAATTTAGTTCAGCGACACTGGAACTCCAGGATCGCGAAGAACTATAGGGAGACTATGTTGGAGATTAAAAAAGTAGGAAAGAAGCCCAAGTGGATGAGCGCGACTGTATGGGAGAAATGGGTTGATTGGTGGAACTCTGAGGAGTTCAAGGTAAATCTACAATAAATCTCAGCAATTTTTTACCGTTTAATAAATAATTAATCATTGTAAATTTGCAGGAGGAGTCAGCTAGGAACTCGGCAAACAGGAGCAGGAATCCTGTATCACACCGTGGAGGCTCCAAATCTTTCCAGCATCACCGCGAAGATTTGGTAAATTTATCTATTATCACATTTGTATATTGATCAGTTCAGTAATTAGTTATGTAAAGTTAAATTATCCAAATTATCAATTGCAGGAACGAGCTCGTGGAGGCTCTGTTGGCTTAGTGGACGTGTTTTCTCACACCCACGCGTCTAGGCAAGTAGATGAGGCTGGCAATATCATATATCAGTGGGGTGATCAAGATAGGGCGACCGAGGCATATGTATGCATTTTTTAATTTCTAATACTTACACCGATAAGTTTATTAATTTCTAGCTATGCAAAATAATTACATGCTATTATTTTTCAACTGAAATTGTTTTTTTTCATTATAGTCGAGGTTGCAGGAGGCACAGGCTTATGCGCTTGAGCAGTCTGGTCGTGATGCGCTGACACAGGAGGAGCAGGATAACATTTTTACCGCTGTTATGGATCCGGCGCAACGGAGTAGACGTTTTGGCTTCGGGAACCTAACAATAATTAATCCTTTTACATATGTACAAAAAATCAGCGTTTAGATATATAATGTTATAATATTTTATATGCTGAGACAACCCTTTTGCTATTAATTTTATTTGCAGGCTCGACAGGCTCGACAAGCTCAAAAAGATCGAGACAAAGAAGAAATCAAGGTGCTTAGAGCTATGGTTGAGCAGCTACGGGAGGAGAATCGTCTACGAGCCATCCAGGTGGAGCAGTTGGATCAAAAAGCTCTAGGTTATTTGCAATTGAGCCTTTTGTGCTTTGTTAAGATTTCTAACTAAACATCATACATAAGTTTTAGCTATTCATGACAATTTGGAGGCATCATTACACTATGTGTATTTGTTTACTATTTTCTCATAAATAATAAAAGTACAAGGATAATGGTAAAGTAAAAAAGAGAAATAATGACCAACAGAGCACGTAAGCTCTTTATGGTTGGTGTTTTTATTATGACAAAAATACTTTGTTAAATGAGTTGCCTTTTGTCATTTTTATTAGCTAACAGACATATTGTGTTATTGAGTTATACATAAGCAGCAAGCTAAACATTAGTCAACGAGGCTGTAATGTGCGACTTTCATGTAATTAGTTTTAGCATTATAATTTTCTTTACTATGCCTAGAAGTTGTAACATATACTACCACATACTTTTCAATAACAGTAGAAACATTGCAGCTTTTCTAGACTACTGAGTAAGCATAAGGGGAAGAGCGAGCAATCATTGGTTCATTTATTCAGCTGTAAAACTATAAGTCTACTAGCCGCCCATAATTTTATAATTTTTTCAATATTTTCTCCTTTTTTGCTTGAGATCTAAGCATCGCCATTATTGGTTCTACGCATGGATCCTAAAATTTTCATGCTTATATGTGGTCAAATTTCTCAGGCATGCACAATGTGGACATTTTTGGTCACTTAGTTTTAGTTTTGGATGGTTATAAAATAGAAAATGTAAACAATAACTGTTACTTAATTGGTATTAGTATTGGTTTATAAAAGTTTTATTCTTATCTAATGGTGATGTGCCTGAGCTCATCACATATATGTTTGAAAATTAATTTGTCAGCCTGTAATGACTATACATTGCATTGAAGTGGTACATACAGCATACAAAATCTACACATAATGTCATGTCTGTGTGAATGTCAATTCAAATTGCACATACTGACCAATAAAGTACCTTATAGTATGTATGATTAATGTTTAGACTTATGGTTAGTGCCATTTACTTTTGGAAGAAGCGGTAATAAGTAGAACTAGTTCTGTTTTAGATTTTTTTAGCGGTTCCATAGGATGTAGATAGAGTGTTTTTTTCCTCACTCTAAAGCCTTAAATCCTGCAACTAATTTGATAATGATGACACAAGTATGCATATATATCCACTTGTGCCTCTCCGATTACATAGCTAAGTACTGCAAATTTTTTCAAACATTTGAGGAGACACAGAATTAATAGGAGACCAAACATTGGACTATTCATGATTTCCTACATCTAGATTGACCTAAGTGCACCGAATACTTCATTCTAGCATGTGTATATTATAAATACTAGTATTACCGTACAACGGTGAGGAAATCGACCGTTGTTTTATTTAATATCAAAGAAAAATAAATTGGTATATTTGTATTATACTAATTCTTTCAAAATACATTTAAAATATGTTACGTGACTGCTGCTTTACTATGACTACGGTAGCTATATTATGTAGTTGTACCATTCCGTTATTTACGTCATCCATTTTGTCAAGTGGGTGTATGATTTCCAGTTAACACTTACTTTTGGATAACGCCAGCTTATTAGCTATGGATAAATGGTTATTGTCTTTCCAGTAGCATACATTATTTAGTTATTATGATTCAAGAACATATAGATGAATCACTGCTTTGACTACTCTATTATATAATTGGTATATGTGTCCCTTTGCATTCACTTAAATCTGCTTACATATGCAATTGGTACTGGTGTTTTTCACCCATCCATATAGACAAAAGAAGAAAGAGAGGAAGATTATATAGATAAAAGCAAGAAGAAAAACGAAAGGAAAAGAGAAAGAGAGCGTGAAACGAGAAAGCGATAATCAAATAAAGATGAGTTTGTTGACAAAAGCTTTATGCTTATGTGTTAATACTTTATGTATTTGGTTGTTATGAAACTAGTTGTCATGTGTATATTAGAACCATGTCGATGTAAACTTATCTAACTTTTTGGAATGTGTTGGAATTTTATGACTCTAGCTTTTACTCTTTTCGTATGTGATTTTGGTTGTTTTATGATAATATTTATTACTCGTTAAATTATTCATTATTGGTATGGATGTACTGCATGGATGCTGTTGTAAATTTTTTTAAATTTGCATTTATTTTGCAACCGTCAGACACCGTTGCAATATCATGCATTACAATGGGCTATGCCAGTTGTATTATAGTTTATTACAACGAGCTTTAATAGTTGTCATAGAGCCTATTGCAAGGGCCGATGACTGTTGTAAAAAGGTGTATTACAACGTTCATTGCCTGTTGTAAAATATGGTCGACCTATTACAACGAGGCCTAATACAATGGACGCATATGTCCGTTGCGAAATCCATATTACAACGGGCATTGCCTGTTGTAAAGTGGCTGTTTTGTTGTAATGTTAAGGGATGTTTCTCCTCTTAACAATGCTATTGAGGACTCTTCCCTTATAGAGATAGAATGTTCAGGAGCTCCCTATTCATGGAATGATTGTAGCAAACTGGTGCCAGAATGTTTAGAAAAATTGAATATGCCTTTTGTAACCTTAAAACTCTTAACTCTTGGCCAAAAATCCACTACCATCACCACTCTCCTCTCCTATCTGATCACTCTCTATAAATTCTTCTATTTGGGGATCCTGCCATTAAATTAAAAATCTTTTAAATTTTTTAATTCCTAGATCCATGATGCTGAGTTTCATAATAATATTATGCGTGTTTTGTCTAAATCTTATTATGGTAATGCTATGCTGATTTTGCAGAAAAAGTTAAAGGCATGCAAGGAGTAATTAAAGTGTTGGTCTAGGGCTAAGTATGTCAGCTGTAGTTCTATTTCTACCCCCATTAAAATCAAGTTGGAGGAGGTCCAAAAAACTCATGTTTAACAACCCTAATGATTCCAACATTTCTGCCATTGAATTTGATCTATGCAAGGAGTACAAGGAAGCTCATCAAATGGAAGCCAACATGATAAAGGAAAAAAATAAGGTTTAAATTGCATGTGGAAGGTGATAGAAACACCACTTATTACCATGCTTTACTGAAGGGTGAACACTTTAGAGAAAATAATAATTCTATTATTCATTATAATGGAGTGCTTAGATCTACACCAAAAGGAGTTGAAGAGGGTTTTATTTCTTATTTCAATAAGTTGCTTGGCAATTCTGACAACTTGCTTTCCTGCTTAACATACTTGAGACCATTAACCTAACCTCCCTTTCCTCTGCAAACAAGAGCTTTTTATCCCTTGATATAGAAAACATTGAGATAAAACAAGCTATATTTGGGATAAATAAGAATTCTTGTGGTGGCCCTGATGGGTTTAATTCCACATTTCTCACTGCTTGTTGGGATATAGTTCAGACTGATGTATATAAAGCTATCCATAGCTTCTTTAATAAATGCAAGATGCTTAGCTCTATGAATGCAACCAATATTGCCTCGATCCCCAAAGTCAAGAATGTTGAAATTGTCATTGTACAGACCATCTCCTTTTGTTGCATCATATATAAGCTATTATTAAAATTATTGCTACCAGATTAAAATCTGTTCTTCCCAGTATCGTTTCTCAGAACCAAGCAGCATTCCTACCTTCTAGGTCCGTATTGGACAATGTTCTATTATCACATGAACTTCTCAAGGGCTACAACAGATCTAGTATTTCTCCTAGAGCTATGATCGAGATTGGCATAATGAAAGCATATGATATATCCACTGGGATTCTATTGTCAGAATCATGGCCTACATGAACTTCCCTATGCCACTTTATTGCACAGATTAATGCATGCATATCGACTGCCAAATTCTCTATTATTATCATCAATGGAAGTCCCAATGGTTATTCTAAAAGTAAGCAAGGGATTAAGAAAAGGTGATCCAATGTCCTCATACCTGTTCATTATCATTATGGAGGTTTTGACACAGATGTTGAATAGTCTTGTTGTTTCTGGTGCCTTCATACTCCACCCCAAATGCAAGGATCTGCAAATCAGTAGTCTGATGTTTGGTGATGATCTTATACTATTTACCAAACCAAAAATGTCATCTATTTCAAGTATCTTGGATGTGCTCAATCAATTCTATAAGTTGACTGGCCTTAAGATTAACCTATCTAAGTATGAGATTCTTATGGCAGGTGTCCCACAACAACATTACCGTGATATTCTGAATATCACCTCCCTGAAGCCTAGTCATGACTCTTTGTCTTACCTTAGGATCCCACTTGCCACTTCAAAGATTACAAAAGTGCAATGTATGCCCATGTATGAGAGGATCATGGCAGCATTTAACTCTTGGACCAATAGATTTATTTCCCAGGTAGGTAAGTTAACCTTAATCAAGTCAGTTATTTTTTCTATATATGCTGGTATACTAGATCAGATCCTTTATACTACCAATCAAGCTACTTACCATGCTTCAATTCTTCTACACTGGCAGAACATTCACTACCAAGTTGTCCCCGTCACTACAAGGGGAGGGGGGATTTCCGACGGCTGAAAACCGTCGGCGGCCGTCGGAAGCCGTCGGCGGCCGTCGGAAAAAGCCGTCGGAAATGAAGGCGTCGGGGAGCAGTATTTCCGACGGCTACCGACGGGTGATGCCGTATACATTATCGACGGTTTCCGGCGGTTTCCGGCGGTTTCCGACGGCTTCCGACGGCCGTCGGAAACCGTCGGAAACCGTCGGAAATCAGGCCAATAAGCCGTCGGAACCCGTCGGAAACCGCCGGAAAATTTCGACCAATAAGCCGTCGGAAGCCGTCGGAAGCCGTCGGAAACCTGTTGTTTTTTTTTAAAATCTGCTGCAAATAGAGCCTTCCAACCACATTTCTCTTCCAAACACTACAATATCAATACTGCACAATCAAATAAACAATAATCCAACCAAACATGCAAACCAATACTCCAAAATATTCAATAGACACAGAAATAAACTAAATTAGAATAAAAATAAAATACAAAATATACATAACATTCCAACATTAACAATAATACTAACAATAACTGTTCTAATCATGCATATCCTGATACAGCTACAGAACCAAGTGTATTATACATAATTATACATATCAACAATTAATTGTTCCTTCTACCAAATCATTGTAAACTAAAACTAAACATACCTGCACGAACGAATTAGAAAGCAATGAATCAATCTGCCCCAGATCCAGAGCCAGCCGATGAAGGGAAGCGGCCACCAAACTGCTGCATGTACTCAAATAACTGTGCCGTCTGCATGGCCTGTTGGCGGTTCTGCTCCTCCAACTGCTGAACTCTAGTCTGTAATTCTTCTATACTTGCTAGCTCGCTCTGAGGTCTACTCCGCCGTCTCCTACTCTGACTACTGGACTGCAATAATTGAAAAATAAATAAAATCAAAGTTTATTGTTTTGAAAAGGTAAGAATATCATATTTTAAGTATTTTAAGAAAAATTAAATTATTTACCGCTAAATTGCCAAATCCGTATCGTCGACCATGCTCTGGTGGACTCATAACGGACTCAAAAATAATGTCCTCTTCATCGGTCGTCAGCTGCTCTCGACCCGTATCAGAAAGGAGTTTCTGTCGCTGCTCCATAAACATCTCCTGCATTGACAAATTAATAATATCATATCTTATTTCATAATAATTTGACAACTAAAACAATTACTAATACTGAATAAAATGAAATATGCTTACATGGCTTTTACTGGATTTATCGTCCTGCCATGTGTACGAAACAGTCCCGTCTGGATTAACATGCTCAACAGCATGCGTACGGGTGAACACGTCCATATAGCTGACAGGACCATGTGCCTCGGCTTCCTGAAGTTGATTGTTACATACAATTATTATACATTTAAAATCATATAGCATAAACTATTTACATTTATTATTCAGTAATTAAATTTACCAACTCCTGCCGATACTGCTGAAACGACTTCGATCCTCCGCGATGAGTAACGGGATTCTTATTTCTATTTGCAGAGTTTCTATCTGACTCTGCCTGTACATTCAAAATTTGATACATTATTTTTCAATCACGTTAAATTAATAATTGAAAAAAAATTAGTATACTTGCCTTCGCCTCGTCCGTCTCCCAGTAGCTCAACCAAGCTTGCCACACGCTCTCCCCCATCCACCGTGGTCTCTTCCCGGATTTCTTAACCTCAGATATCGTGTCTCTGTAGTTCTTTCGCATCTTCCTCATCCAGTATGCTCGTGCCAGCTGCATATCATCTGTCTGGATGTCTATCTCAGCCTGTGTTAAAAAAAGATTACACTTTAAACGATAAACGGTAGAAAAACGACAAAAACGAATTAAAAATGGAAAACATAAAAATTACACATACTAGGACATCCTGCCATATGCACTCTATGATGTGCGGAGGGATGGTATCCCACTTTGGCCAGCACGCACTCATCCTACTACGATATGCTGCTCTGGAGACGTCCAACACTACCTTAGTGGGTAGTAGCTCGAACCCCCTGTTTTTAAGTACGATACAGATAAGTACATACGTATAGTATAGAAAAAATAAGATGATGAATAAGATTTAATTTTTACCCATCTGCTTTGGGGGCTAACGTAACAACTGGACGGTGTGGCGCTTGCGATGGGCCACTGCCATCGCCTCCTGAAGAACGGGAAGAGCTCCTCCCTCTATGTGACATAATGATAAACCTGTGACGTTTACACATCATTATATAAGAGAATAAAAACATGATAATGAAATATATTTCATATGAACATGACATCAATGGTATAAATTGCTTAATTATAATGACTGAAATGTAAATAGACATGTAAGTTTGTTATACCTGATTCATGATGGGTGTACTCTTCCTACGATAAGCAGAGTTCATTGCATTTTTAATAAAAATTGCTAAATAAATGACAAATTGAAATAACATAAAACAATAGTAAACGGATTTAGTTTCATAGTTACATCAATTTCATAATACATCAAGAATTCAACATAGTTACATCAATTGCAAAAAAACAGATTCAAATTTATATCAGTCATCATCGTCTTCTGATTCAGATTCGGTCTCGTTTTCGACGATATTTTCCTCTGCACTGTCAAACGCTTCTACCAAAACATTTGATTCATCGATCAAAGGACCAAAATCTGTATGATCGTCTGTAATTATTATTTCGTTATTTTGCTCAAGATCTGCCTGATAAGCTTGTTCGTCCGGAATATTCTTCCCATCGAATGTGAATCTGGCCTTTGTTTTAAAAACTGCAGACCAATCTGCTTTATCTCTTTTTAGAGACGGATAAGGAGCGTAATAAACTTGCAATGCTTGTTTGGCTAGTACAAAAGGATCATACTTGTGATAGTGCGATGTATGCTTTATTTCGATAAGATTATAATCCTTATGCACATTAATTCCAGAACCTGGAACATTGCTAAACCAATTGCATCTAAATAGAAACACCTCCTCCGCGGGTCTTGAGAAATATGTCAGTTGCAAAATTTGTGTTAGAACGCCATAAAAATCATTTAAATGGTTTTCTGGATCGTCACTACCTTTAACAAATACACCAGTATTATTTGTTAATTTTTCTGCACCGTATTCTTTAGTGTTAAATTTGTATCCATTGACGAAATATATTGGATATGTCTTGACCACTCTTTTTGGTCCCATTGCAAGATGTTTCAACCCTTCGTCAACAACACAATTTTTCGGCTCATAAACGTAATTTGAAAACCAACGGGAAAATTCTTTACTGAGATCTCCGTTCGGATGTTCCCGTTCATAAACACTGTTTATATAAACAAATTATTACATTAGGTTATACACGCGCATGCATTACAGAAAAGAATAAAACAAAAATTATTATTTCAGATTACCTAACAAACGGTGCAACCTCGGCACAATTTAGAAGAATATAAGTGTGTGCTACACGAAGATCTCTATCGTCTAGCCATATTTCCACACATTTTCCAGAAGGCCGACCATGTTGTCTAAAAATAGATAACATTGCTTGAGAGGACTCTTGTTCGTCGCCTTCATCATTACGAGGAACACTTTGAAATGAAATATTCACATGGTCACTGAAATAGTGAGAGAAAAAGAACGAAGCTTCTTCTTCGATGTAAGATTTACATATCGAACCTTCAACTCGTGCTTTTTGTCTCACTTTTTTCTTCAGATGATTCAAATATCTATGCAACATTAATTTATATTAACTTCATCTTTCAAATGCAATTAAATTACGTTATAACATATTACATACCTCTCAAATGGATACATCCATCCGTATTGGACAGGACCTCGAAGTCGTGCTTCAGATGGAAGATGAACAGGTAAATGTTCCATCACATTAAAAAAACCTGGCGGAAATATTTTCTCTAATTTGCAAAGCAATATAGGAATGTCCACTTCAAGTTTACGTAAACGTTGCACTTTTAAAGTAGTCGAACAAAGCTCTTTGTAAAACATACTAAGCTCCGTTACTACCTTCCAAACTTTTAACGGCAGTAGTTCTTTAAACATAACGGGAAATAAATTTTCCATCATTATGTGACAGTCGTGAGTTTTCATTCCGCTCAATCTACTATTTTTAAAGTCAACACATCTACGAAGATTTGATGATATCCCATCAGGAAATCTTAACCCTTCCACCCATTTTAACACAGCTTTAACTTGATTATTATCTAATTCGTAACAAGCTTTTGGTTTTTTACTGTCATTTGGTTTCATATGAAGCTCGGGACGTTTGCATAATTCTTCTATATCACGTCTTGATTTCAAATCATCCTTCGTCTTCCCTTTCACATTCAAAATTGTGTTAAACACATTATCAAATACATTTTTCTCATTGTGCATCACATCTATGTTATGGCGAAGCAGAAGATGTTTCCAATACGGCAACTCCCAAAAAATAGTTTGTTTGCACCAGTTATGAACAACTGATTTGCCTTCAATTTCTGTTTGCTCCCCCGTTTCATATATCTTTGGATAGTCCTTAACAAGTTCATATATGTCTTCGCTTGACCATATCGTCGGTGGTTGTCTATTTTCTACTCTATTAGCTAAAAAGTTTTTCTTGTCTCCTCTGAAGGGATGATTTACATGGAGAAAATATCGATGACAGTCAAACCATGAAATTTTCTTACCATGAGGTAAAGAAAACGCTCGTGTTTCATCCATGCAATATGGACATGCTAGACGACCGGCAGTACTCCATCCCGAAAGCATTGCATAGGCAGGAAAATCACTTATAGTCCACAACAAAGAAGCAAACATACGAAAATTTTTCTTCTTTGACACATCGTATGTTTCTACTCCTTCGTTCCACAGTATTTTTAACTCCTCAATCAACGGTTGTAAATATACATCGATTCCTTGTGTCGGATCGTCGGGGCCAGGAACGACAACAGTAAGAAACATATATTGCGTTTTCATGCACATCCATGGAGGTAAATTATACGGTGTGACGATAATGGGCCAGGATGAATATTTAGAACCAAATTGAGAAAATGGAGAAAAACCGTCCGTACATAATCCTAATCTAACATTTCGACTCTCCGCTGCAAAATTTGGATACGTTTTATCGAAATGCTTCCATGCTTCTCCATCGGCCGGATGTGTCAACGTACCCTCTTCCTCCGTTCTCACGCTATGCCACCTCATATTAGACGCAGTTACAGAAGATGCGTATAATCTTTGAAGTCTTGGAGTTATGGGTAAGTAGTGCATACGCTTGTACGGAACTTCCTTACCCTTCTTTTTTCTTGGTTTGTATCTCTCCTGGTTACAAACTTTACAATTTCTAAGGTTTGCGTCTTCTTTCCAAAACAACATGCATCCTTTTAAACATGTATCTATTTTCTGATACGGTAAACCAAAAGCCGACATAAGTTTTTTAACTTCGTAGTGATTTTCACACATTAGATTATCGGGCGGCATATGTCTTTTTGCAGCTTGTACAACAGCCGTAAACCCAGCTTCAGTGATGTTGTATTTTGACTTCATCGCAATGTATTCTGCGATTACTGACAGCTGCGTGCCGCTTTTACAACCATCCCAAATAGGTTTTTTAGCTGCATCTAGTAAATCATAAATTTTCTTAGCTTCAATATTTGGTTCTTCAACATTTACATCATCGTCGTCAACTTCAACCATAGGAAACATTGATCGTGCTGCATCTTCGACCATATTTTCTATACGGGTCGTTGAAACTATTTCGTTAACGACACTTTCAGACTCTACAGAAGTATTTGCTACAACTTCTCCATGCCGATCCCAAACATAATATTCGGGTGTGAAACCGTGTTGGCACAAATGAACTTTCACAATATCTGGTAACAAAAACTTCAAATGTCTACACCTACTACACGGACAACGAATTTCTGGATCGTTTCCGTTATTACTTAAGGCGAATTCAACAAACACGTTTATACCGTTATAAAAATCTTCTTTTATTGAGCCCCTCATTCCTTTTCTTTGGTACATCCATCTCCTTCGATCAACAAAATAATCAATCATTTTTCCTATTTGACAAAATGAGAAGTTCAAAATTTAATATTTATTTTGAAGAATACACATTCGAAAAAGATTATTTTCATGTTCGTATAATATTTTGAATTTAAAGAACAACTTCACAAATTTAAAAATATTTTCAAATAGGGCACATTTCATTTTTTAACGTACGTAACGATTAAAAATATATAATTTTTTTTCATTGGTCAGACATCCTACCTCCCATTACAAACACAGTAAGCATTTACATTTCGTATATTACTTCGTCCCAAACGATTCAATAAAATTTCGGCAGCATTTCCCTTTTGTTCCCTGCATTGTACACAAATGCGTGTACGCAGGAAACAAAAAAGAAAAGTTAGGGCGAAATTTTATGAACCGTTTGAGACGAAGTAGTATACAAAATGTAAATTCTTACTGTGTTCATAACTTGTCCAATACAGGGACAAATCCGACAAACATTGTACCAGATGAATATAAATGGTCGTTTTTCGAAAAAAACGACTATTTATACAACGATCATGTACAACACTCGTCAGACGGGGCCAAAAACTCTCTAAGGGACATTTGTCGGTTAACATGCGCGCATTTTACTCAAAAATACAGTTTTACTCACTGTTCACATTTATATATTAATTTCACACATTTATTCGACGTATTACGCATCAACTTAGGGCTGGTTTAACATTTTGTCATTTTTCAATACACACAATTATAATTTAGAGTAATGCATTTTTTTTGTGTCATAAGTAAAAACGTGCACAATATAATACTCCTAGTTCATTCAATCATTTTATCTTATTCCAAATAACGTATACAATCGTCGAATCAAGGCATACACAACAAAATACATATACATGAACATGCACAAATTATACGTGTTTATCACAATTTCACGATAAAAGATGAAATTGGTATACCATGTGATGCTATAAACCGTTATTACGCTAGTGGAAACAATTGCAATCATTAATTCGCCCTAATTTATCAATTTATGCAAATCTATAATTAGGGTAAAAACTGAATTTTTCATAAAAATAAGAGATTATACCTGAGATTAAGAGTACTGAAGCTTGATTAGAGTGCGTTGGAAGATCCGGAAGCTAAAAATTAGGGATTGGAAGCTTAGGGGTTGAATTTGGGGGGTTTTTTGGGTTTTTTTCGTATGAAATGGAGGAGGAAGAAAGGGCTCGGCTGGCTGGTATAATCGCAAATTTGCGACGGCTTCCGACGGCCGCCGACGGCCCGTCGAAAGCCGTCGGAAAATGGCCGTCGGAAGCCGTCGGTCTTGGCTGTCGGTATTCTGCCTTTTTCTTGTAGTGCGTGTTCTTTCAAGAAGTTGGAGCTCCCACATAGCAAAGCTGGTCTTGGTATTAAGAACCTGATATATTGGAATAAAGCTGCATTTGGTAGGCTTGTTAATGATGTTCTAAGCAAGAAGAAATCTGCCTGGGTTCAGTGGACCGTCAAGCATAATCTAGGTAATAAACACTTTTTCTCTATAGACATACCATAGTTTAGTACTTAGACTTGGCGTAGTTTACTCAAACTTAGGCCAATCCTTGTACCTCAAATACGTTATGCAGTTGCTATAGGTGGGAATGTGAGTTTCTAGGATGACACTTGGCTCAGACATGCTGTCATCCTCAGCAACATATTCACTCATCAGTAAATATCTCAAATTGGTATTGGTTTTGATGCTAAAGCTCATGAGTTTGTTCATGGTGGCCATATCATTTTTCCCTACTCTTCTAATCAGGTAACTAGACAACTTTGTTTATATTATCAACGAACTAAGATCAATCTGGTGAAGGAGGATTGTGTTTATGGACTGTCAAAGATGTCCAGTTCAACATTAGTGATGTGTATTATGCAATCATGAACACTAATTCTTTCCCATAGTTCAGTTGGAACAAACGTGTTTGGTTTAAACATAATAATGAAAGAGAGAATATGACCTTATGGAAAATCATAAATAATGTTGATCATACAAAGGCAAATCTTATGGCTAAAGGGTTTGTGGTTGACCTGAAATGTGTCCTGTGCAACAGTGCTACTTAGGATATCTTACATATGTTCTTCAACTATCCTCATGTCTATGTTTTTTGGTCCATTCTTATATCTAGGATTGGTAGGCATAATTGTACGAGAAACAATTTGAGGGAATGGAACATCTTATTTGAAGCAGCAAGATGGAAAGGATTGCAGACTTTTGAACTTCTTTTTATATTAAAGAATTTTGTGATGGATATCTGGACAGAGAGGAATCAAGCTATATATCATGGGAAGTTGAAATCCACTGTTAAAATGAAAAAATTATTTCTACATGAAATTAAGGAGGAGATGGAGCTATGTCCTTTCAATTTCCCCTCTCACATCAAACTTTGTATTGTTTGATTGTCTTCGGCACTTCTTTATGCTTTTGTACTTTGTTTTGCTTTGTTAATTTTTTCTTCTTTATTGTAGTGCTTGTTGTATTGTTTTTTCTTTCTTTTTCTTGCTGCTGACCTACTTGTTTTGGTCATAGCTATTTTTATTTTTGCGTTATCCTCTTTGTTTTTTTTATTTGTTCTCTGTTTGTCTAGCTTTGCAATAAACTGGTAGGGGACCAACTAACCCCGCTGGCTTTGCCAAAAAGTGTGAATGTATTTTGAAGTATTGATAAGAGTAGAAATAAACAGTGAAATAGTATAATACATGTATATATATCATTCGTAAAGGTATTTTACATATATAAATACAAGTATAAAAATGAAGTGAATAAAAGCATAACAGGTTTATATGGTTTGTGCTCCCCCGAGAAGGACACATTCGGATGAAATGTCTCTTGTTTTTTGCACATACATATTCGAGATCCCCCAGGAGGACTCCTATATACCGTTCGACTTATTTATGAAGGAGGTATTATTTGTTAAAAGAATTTTTAAATGAAAAAAGAATTTATTATTAAATAAAAGAGGATTGGAAGTCACTAGTGTGACTTAATTGTGCTTTGTGTGACTTAATTGATTTTTGTGTGCTTACTATTGATTTGTATGTTTACTTATGTATGGGAAGTATTTAGTTGTGTACTTAGCATTGGAAGCTGATAAAGTAGGCATGCTCCATCTGTGTAAGTTGAGAATGATATTCGAGTAGGGATTAGACGCAAACGATGCTCTAACCTACTAGCTTCACTCTTTACCAAGGGATAATGTATGCTAAGAAGGTCGGAAACGTGATAAGTATATAAGGCTTGGTTTCCATATGCGACCATTCTCATTGTTATTGAATTTGACCAAAATTAACTTAGGAAATTCTAGAAGTAACACGATAATTATACTGTATGGTTATCCTTGATGATGCTATATCCTACTTACAAACTCGTCTTGCTCTTCTAAGACAAGAGATAAGTAAATCCATTCATACAGGAGATGATCTCCACCCTTATGCGTTGTCTATTTATTTCTAAAAGTACCAGAGTTAAGTTAATTGGAAATTTGTTGATTGGTTTCAAGACGCCTGGTAAGTGAGGAGTGTACTTATATGAGATGACTCGAAACCATAACCACTTCAAAACCGATATACGTGTTTTATGTTTTGGAAGCGATTATGAAGCGAAATGTTATAGACATGTACTGTCTAAGTCTAAAGGAGAGGTCAGCATTAACATCTTGAATGATGATATCATGTTGTATTTATTATCTTAAGGGTGATTCCAAGAAAGAGAATAACGCTATCATTTACCATAGGACTTATGCTGGAATCCATGGAGAGATTCATAAACTATTCAAGATGCTAGAATCCTTGCAGTGATCCGAGATCTGTTCAACATGTTGGAATCCTTATAGAGATTAGAGATCTATTTGATTGATGAAAACTCATGCATTGAGATTCTGAACGTGACTTCACCATTGGCAATGAAATAAACTTGAGTAGAATGCATAGCAAGTGGCTTAGCTAACCTAAGGATATATCAACTATGTTTTGAGAGATGCTTGTAGATTGCTAGTGGGAGTGATGAAATTCGGTATCAAGTTTTACAATCTAACTACATTTACCTTATGATATATTTTATCTAGATATATATGCTGCTCGGAATGATATTTCATATGCTTGTTTTGAGGCCCGTTCTCGACATACTAAGTGCACTTCCAACGGAAACCTATATGTGAATAACTTAGCAGCTTTGATTGTATACTTAATATTGTTTTGTTATACATGCATCATAGCTATTTTTTGATTTACATTCTACACCGTAGACATTATCTATTATATTGCAATTGGTACTTATGAGATGGTTTGGTTCTTTTGAGGGAAAATTATTCTGGTTATTCGGTTGGTCTTAAAAGATACTATTATATGGTGCATAATATTTCTTAAGTTTCTCACACCAAACTTATGTTTAACTAATGGTTTTTTTAAATTCCTTCACTATTCTTTCGAGTTGTTTGAGAAATGTATGTTTTCGTTGGATATTATCTGAAGCTTGAGGAGACAAGCTCAATGCTTTCACCTACCGTAGTACTCTTATTTCCACTGCACTACCAGTATGTATATATCAGCAATTGTAAGGATAGGCTATAATAACTATCCATACTGATGAAAGAACTTAGGATTACGGCTCTAAAATGTTATACATCTAAGAGTAGCACTTTATGCTATTTTTTAATATTATATGTTACTATTTCGTTGTGATATTTAAATGTTTTTCCCTTTTCCTTTCTTGTTCCTTTTCCTTATTTTTCTTTTTACCCAAATAATTTTTCTTCCAACACTTGGTATTTAGAATGTGAATAACGTGGATGTATTAGTTTCGACATTTGGGGGTCGAAAAGGAGGGTCGGTACAGCTAGTATTAGAGATGAATTAAGCAAGAACCATTGCTTTAGTTTGGTATAACTCATTAGAAATTGGGTAAATAATGCCGTAAAATAAGTTCAGTGTATTATATATATGAGAGCGTATATGTATTTATCACATATAAATAATTATATAAGTCTGACTTGTAAGTGTAGTCTAATTAATGTAGAAGTTAATGAGGGTAATTTGTTATCTTTCATTGATTAGATTAGTCTTGCTCAGCCTGTTTATGGGCATTATTATCACTTTTTGATTGATTGTCATGCTTGGTCAGTTTATGAGCAGTTTTACCTTAGTACTGCATGGGTTTGGTACATAGTAATTAATTAATGCAGTGAAAACGAACACCTTGTGAATTGAGTTTAACTGTTTGACTATAAGGCATTTGATGATAATGTGGGGTTAAAGTTAACTTTAATAAAAGATGTTTATTGTAATCTAAAGGAAAGATAAGATATTATGGAATAAATATATTTGTGGAATTATTATATATAAGAGAGTGACTTTTATAAGTGTAGTTAATATAAATATGGTTTATTAATGAAGAGATTTTAAACCGATATTTTGAGAACTTAGATCCCGATGTCCTTAAAAATGATTTCTAAAATTTGGCAAAAACAATAATAGTATAAATTGAAAGTATATGTAAATATGATCATTTTGAAAAGAGTTTAAGATCTGTTCGAATTTGAGGTTGCTCTTGGAGTCGACGAGTTGATACAAGAACAAAGTATTTTATGTTAGCTAGTTCTAGTGGATCGAAAGTAACTAAAAATGGCTGAGTGAAGTGTTTGGTTGGTATGCACTTCTCGTGAGTATCTATCCTTCGTTGCAAAAGATATATGATACCACTGGGTATGACTATTTCTTTAGTATTATTTTGGTGTTCAATATATATTTATATAATGGATTTCGATGAAAATATTTGGAAAATTAGTTTATAAATTGAGATCATGATACTTAGTATGATTTTACAAAGTATTTGGTACAGTTTTGAAAATGAATTTTGGATAAATCCAAAAGTATTAGTTGATATAACAAAGGTATATGTAAATATTATTTATTTCAAAAGATTTGAAATAGAACCTAGGTATGTAGTTCTAAAGTTTTCTTTTAAGGAAATTGGATATAAAATGTATAATTGTAACAACCCACAAATATTCAGTAATTAATTAATAGGCAAAGATTAGTTTTGACACACAATATATGTAATGAAAACGCTTAGCTGCTCAATTACTTAAATTGTATTTGAATATACTGAACTCTTCTGTTGTTTGAAAATAATTCTGGTGATGACTGCAACATCACCGACGTTCATTTTCATCATTCAAAGGGATGACGCTACAAAAATAGTTCGTTATAAAGTAGTTTGGGCAAAATAAATTTTAAACTTTATGTGTAGAAAAGTTGTATATGTAAGTTATGTTGGGAGCCCAAGTGGTAGTGGCATAGCCCGGAAAAAATGATGAGACCTTTTCATATTTTCCCTTTAGAGTGATAAATAAGTGAATCTTTGTTAAGTTATTTCACTAGCGCATTATCTAATGCATTATGACAACGTTGTATGTTCATCAGTTTTGATGTGTTTGTTTAGTAGTTTTCATTTGTTAGAATAAAACAGATTTTTCGATGATTTTGATGAGTTTGAAATTTCTAGATCGTTATAGAACTTAATGCTAAGTGTTTTCTGAACTGTTTAATAAATAAGTTTATGTCTTTATATAATGTTTATGATCTAGAGGTATGGTTTATGAAATGCTTCAAAAATGATTTTAGTACTAAATGAGATACTATTTGTGTAAATGAATGTGATATAAAATTTATTTTGTATAGTCAAAGAAACTAATCAGATAAAATACTTAGGTTGTGCGTAGATTATTTTATTTGCATGACTGCTCTTTATCCAGGATTCAAGTACATATCTTTTGGATTTTTTACACCCCGTCCAAACAAGGATTTTTCACTTGATCCTTGATGGGGAACACTAGAAATGGATTCTTGATATGATTCTAAAGTTTTTTTATCATATACTATGACTATGCAAGGGAAATAGAGGTTTCTAATTAAGGAACCTGATCGGAGTCCGTACTAAAGAGGTCAAGTGACCTATACTAGTTTGGAAGTGAAATCTATGTGAAAGAGCAAGTGATCAGATTTGATATCGCATACAGATGGCTTACGTCATTGTACATGCTTTAGTCTATATGTGCACATTTTTTTGTTGGCTTACGTAGGGTACCGAGAATTACTCTTTGATACATTCTGAGGTAGCATGAATACTGATAAAGTAATAACCTGAGACTGTTGGGCATACGGCACGCTCAGTAGGTTATTTATCTCCTTGTGTAATGAGAGGGTTTTTGAACCGAGCAAACTTTGAGCTTTTATCTTTTGTGTGTTGGTTGTGTTGGAATTTCGAGGATGAAAATTTTCAAGCGGGAGATGTTATAAAGACCCAGAATTACGAATACTTCGTATTTAGATATTTAATTGTTTAAATCTAGGATTTAATATGATCAAATAGATTTTATGACCTTGTTAACCTCTATATTATTAATATCTAATGATGGTAAATTTTTTTGAAAAATGTTTACTAAAATAGTTTCCTCAGAGAAATATTGATGTATGATCGAAAATCGTTTTACCGATAAATGACTTTTTACTCGATAAAAGTTGTTCGAACTTGTTGTGCTTGCCTAATATATTAATGTGTAATTAATTAGAAACTAAAAATATTTTTCATGCTATGGTTAATTAAATATGAATAGTGAAAATTAGCGAGTGATTAAGGGGAAGATATTTTGGTGAATAGTAAAAAATATTTGTTTTCAGGAATTAAGTTGTAAAGTTTTGCACGTAGGAAGGAGAAAGTATTTTGTCTAGCCGAGGAGGTTTGGAGGTCATATTTACCTCTTGTTAACATTTATATTTACACATCTTAGATCATAAAATTATTCATTAAAGTATGAACATGAAAACTAGTCTTCATCCTCTTTGCCCTTCCTTAATTAGTCTCATAAACATAAAGCAAATCAAGTCCAAATCCTCCCAAAATTTGGCAAAGCCCTTAAGGCATCGTAGGAATATGGAAAAGAAACTCAAAATTGAATTAAGTTGAAAAAATTGAGCACTACACTTGACCATGAGCACTTAAAGTAAAGGGGGTGAGGCCGAGAGCTATTTTGATTAAGTCGAAGTGTGTGTGAACTTGTTTGAAGTGAAATAGCTGGTGAAATCCCTTATGTTTAAACTCGATAAAATGGTTATAAGTGAATATATTATGACTATTTATATTTTGGTTATTCTCTACACTTATAGTGTATGGGACAGGAAGTGGTTTGCGAAGTTATATAATTTTCATAACAAAGTTGCAAAATTTATAGTGAAAAAGTCGCTATATCAGAACTTTGAAAATGCCAAGTGTTTGGGAACATTAGTATGATGTTAAAACATTTATTATTTTAATAAATACTATTGTGTACTTCTTTAGCATTTATAACTGGTTAAACAAAGTGAAAAAAGTTAAAGCGAAAAGGTCGCCATACGAGCACTTTGAGAATGTCATGTGTTCGGTAATTTTTAATATGTTTTTAGAAGATATCTTTAAGGGTTTCTTTGCATAATTTTTAAGTATACTAAGTATATTACTTCCTACAAAAATTTCAAACCTTAAAGCCTTTGTTTCAGTATAGAAAATCGGACAAAACTTAATGTTTTTCTAATATGCTCTCTATCCATAATGCTATCTTTGAGCTACGATAGTTTGGCCTCCAACTTGGATATTTTTGAGATTTTAAATATGTTTAAAATAATATTTAAATTTATTGTTTTATGAGATCTTTTAAGGGAAGTTCAATAGTAGGTTTTAAAGTATTTTAAACGTGGTTTTACGTTTAAATATATTTTTATTAATTATTCATGAATTTTTAACGTAAAGATTTTAAATATATATGCTTTTTTAATTATGTTTGTTAAATTATTATTTTTTTAAGAAATATTTTATATAAACATTTAAACATGTTTATAAGTACTTTTTAAGTGTGCGTATATACATACATTTCGAAAAGTAAGTTAAATATTTTATTAAAGGATATGTGGTTTTGATTAATACACTTAGTTATAATTAATGGTTTTGAGAAGTTAGTTAAAAGTACATTATCTTGTTAATAATTATACTTAAATATTTACAAAGACTGTTTTAAAGATAATGTTAATTATAAATTGGTTTTGGCTTTATAGTGACTGTGTTTAGGTAACATTTTTCTTAACCCTTTTGAATATAAGTAGATCTTTAAAATGAATATGGTAAAGATAGTGGAATGTATAAAGTGTTTGGGTTTATAGTAAACAATTTTTTAGTAACATTTGGTTTTAACCCTTTTGTTTATAATTTTAAAGTGGAAAATCTTGTTAAATAATTTGTGAATATTCTTATACCTTTGAGATAAGTATATGAATGTATTTTGGAGTATTGATAAGAGTAGAAATAAATAGTGAAATAGTAGAGTACATGTATGTATCATGTGTAATACTACATATTATATACACGCACAAGTATAGAAAGGAAGTGAATAAAAGCATGCGGATTTATACAGTTTGAGATCCCCCACGGAGGACCCATTCGAATGAAATGTCTCTTAGTTTTAGAATGTATGTATCTGAGATCCCCCGAGGAGGACCCCTATATACCGTTCGCTTAATTATAAAGGAAGTATTATTTGATAAAAGATGTTTTAAATGATAAGATAATCATTATTTAGTAAAAGGGGATTAAAAGTCGCTTGTATGACTTAATCATGCTTTATGTGACTTAATCGTGCTTTGTGTGCTTAATCGTGCTTTGTCTATTTATTTGTTTATGGGAAGTATTTAGTCTTGTACTTAACATTAGAAGCCGATAAACTAGGCTTGTTCTATCTATGTGAGTTAAGAATTAGATTCGAGTAGGGCTTAAAAGTAAACAATGCTCTATCATACCTTTTTCACTCTTGACCGCGGAATAGTATAAGTTGAGAAGGTCGAAAATATGATAAGTATACAAGACCGGGTTTCTATATGCGATCATTCTTATAGTTATTGAACTTGAACAAAATTTACTTAGGAAATATCTAGAAGAAACATGAGAATTATACAGTACGGTTATCTTCGTTGATGTTATACCCTACATTTAAACTCTTCTTACTCTTCTAAGACAAGAATATGGGTGTTGGAATTGGGCCAGCATGCAGCGGAAATTGTGGGTGAATTTCATTTTTTTACCTTATTTGATATTTGTTGAGCCTATGAAGTGTAATTTATTTAGAAAATTTCCAAATTTAATTTAAATAAAATCTCTTATTTGATTTAAACTTATGAATTATAGATAGAATTTTATTTAATTTATATTCAATTAAACATTAAAGCACACATATGTATCAAATACATATATGTATGTGTGTGTGCATACGTAACATAATAATCCATGTAAGTTATAACATGCCCGTATATAAATATTGGTATTTACGTCACAACGGTCATGCTAGCTCATCTTATATGTATTATCTGCTGTTCAAATATTTGTTTGTATGTAAACTTTTTATTTATATAAATATTAAAAACAATATAAAATTATATATATATATATATATTATTCATATATAAAATATTAATGACTTGTATGCATATATATTATATTTTTAAACTTTAAATAATATATACACACACAAATAATATATAGGAAAATAGGCATAGGGAAGAAGTTGGAAAAAAATTTAGTCTCAGAGACAACAAGTTTGTCTTTTAGGCTGAAGGACACTTTTTACTGTGAACGGAAAATGATAGTTGCAACTATCATTCTGTGATTTACACTAAAAAGTGTCTTTCAACCTAAAAAGCATACTTTTTTCGCTGAAACTAAATTTTTCTGCAACTTTTTCCTTGAGCCTAAAAACCCTAATAATATATGCCAATTTTTTGGATATATGTATATATATATATATATATCTATGTATGTATGTATGTAAGAATAATAGTAATAAATTAATTATTATTTTTTGAATATATATGTTTATGTATAAACATGTTTATGATATCTAAATATACATACACGTATGTATCTATATATTTATATACATATATATTAATTATGAAACTAATTAAAAAAAAATTAAAACTTTTCCAAATTGAATACACAGCACAACAAAATTTTAGTTATAGTTTATCGTATAAAAAGATATGCAATGAATGTTTTTTAGCAAGGCTAGCCAACTTTTAAGGGGGCCATCCACTTTACTAATAAAATTTTAACAGGTGTTCGGTACATGCACTAGAAAAGTAAGGAAAATAAAAGAGCATAGAAGATTTCCAAAGTGTGAATGCTACTACATGAAGAGTACTGGTCCCTCTTAAAAGAAGAGGATCACTACCATCATTAGGGGAATCAGGCCCTATAACATAAAAATAATCCTTAAATATTGACACTAAGGAAGGAACATAGATTGCCAAATCGATGCAGTAAAAGTATTTCCTATCCCATGAATCATCTGCCAATACAGTCTTATTCCTTTCACTAAGCATAGCAAGAACAAAAGGTGAAGGTCAGCATTCGCCACCTGACAATAAAGACTTCTCCTCTCACCATCTTTACCTGCATACTTGTAAAAAGTTGCATAATTTGGATTATATCTCATATAAGAATCTTCATGAGTCCAAGCTTGCTTACTCTCCTTATAATAAATGGCATCAGAGGACGAAGAGACATGCACCGACGTTTGTCCGAAATCAGTGTAACTTACAGAGGGGACGATTTTATCAGTAGGGGAACAAACAATAATAGAGCCTTTAGGAGAGGCGCCAACAAAATCCCGCACTACTAGGCTAGGTTCACGACGGTGCTTCGAAACCCATTTTATGAGAGAGGGACGAGGAAGAGGAACTTTCTCAAGAATAAAAAGTAGAGGAATCGTCAAAGGTAGAGAAACAGAAAGATTTCCATGCTTACAAATATCCATAGTGTGACCGAAAGATTTAACAGAGGAGCAGATATCTGAAACCCAACTGTAGACCAAAAACGTCCGCATAATGCCCTATAACAGTATGGGCTCAAATCTTATTCGAAAGCGGCTTGTTCGGTGCAATTTCTATCAATGCTTTTGCATTAACGAGCCTTTCCCTTGCAGCGGTATTAGCATCAAAACACTTCGATTTCTCAACAATGCTAGCTAACCAATCAAATTTAATCAGAGGTTGCAATATAGAAAAAAAATATAACTTAAAAGACTTTAAAACATCCATAGTGCTTAATTTTAGGCCTCGGAATGGGGGACGTTCAACTTGGTATCAGAGCATGGGTTTATGTAAAAGCGTAAAAGAATTTTTATAATTTAAAAGATTTTGAAAACATAATCCAAATGAATCAGAGAATGAGATTGGGGTATGGGATAACGCTATAGTAATATACTTGTATTTGCTATATATATATATATATATATATATATATATATATATATGTACTCTATCTCTTTATTCCCCTTTCTCTTAGACCATTCTTTTGTATCTTACCGAGGCTTATATGTAGATTATTAGAAATCAAGATAAGGACGCAAGAAATAGAAGAGTGAATCTAGGTGTAGGTAGCATAAAAAATTAATGGAAACGTTTGGCCCAATACTAGAAGGAATCTGGGTCGACAAGCAAATGTTAATCCAAATGCAAAATGCTATTATGAGTGTTGGAACCCCACTAGTAGATATAGGGATTATGTACCAGTTCTTCATGAACGTGATGCAAGCTGGAGCTACTGCTAGTTTTGTTTGAGAAAATGTTGCTAATGTGGTAGGAGATAATCCTAGGTACCGACAAGCAAAAACTATGCTAAGTTAAGCCGGGAATATACTAAGCTTAGAGGAAAGCCTTTTCTAAGAATGGTGAATGCTATTGAAGTTGAGAATTGGCTATTGCATTATGAAGGGATCTTTGCTAACTTAGGCTTGAATGATGAACAAAAGAGGAGGTTAGCATCTAGACTGTTGCAAGGAGGTGCTTTATATTGCGGAATAGTGTGACGGTAGGAATACCGATGGAGAAATTGACTTGGGCTGAGTTTAGAAAGAGGTTTGGAGAAGGGTTTTTGTCCGAGATAGCCATGTCAAATTTTCTTTAGAAGTTTATGAAATTGAAGCAGTAAGAGATGTCATTACCGGAGCATGCCACTAAGTATAATGAGTTGGTCAAATACAGACATGCTACTATTGACACTGTAATCAAAAGGAATGAGAAGTTCATTCGTGAATTAAAGCCGAAGATTTCCAGGGCGACTGTGCTGCACACTACAGAACCATGTAATTTGATAGTGGAGATGGCATTAAGGAATAAGGAAATGCTTTTGACATTTGGAAGTGAGAAACCCGTGGAGACTTAAAAGTTTTCAAGGCAAGAAAAGTAAGTTCTTTAACAAGAAGGGAGCTCAGAAGGGCGGAGCTTCCAAGAAAGGAAAAGCTTATATTGTTTGCTATAAGTGTGATAAGAAAGGGCACTCTGCTAACGATTGTCGATCTATTGATGGAAATACCAATGTAGAAAGAAGAACATGAAGTGTTACAGCGATAACCAAGTGAAGCATTACAAGAATAAGTGTCTAGAAGCGGTCAAGGCCAAAAAAGGGAATGTTTCTTCTCTAGAGCCATCAGCTTCTAGACTGACCGCATAGGAGAAAGAGAAGTCTATGATGGGAGTTGCACTTTTGATTTCATGGAATACCTATTATAGTATTATTTGATACTAGCACATTACATTCTTTTATCTCACATTGTTTCGTAGATAAGCCAAGTGTAGAACCATCATACCATATTAATCCTTAAGGGTAGCGAATCCGACATGAGGTTATGCAACTTTTGGGTTGGATGTAACCATTTAGAAATTGAGTTGTTATGTCATGCATTTACTTACAATCTACATGTATTTCATTTTGTGGGTTTTGAGATTGTTCTGGGTATGGATTTGTTAAGCAGATATGATGCTAGGATATTTTGGCAGGTGAAAGAGATATCATTAAGACACCCTAATAGACTTGATCGAGTTAGATACTCGCTAGTGAATTTGAGTTTCAATGTATGTGCTTTATAGGGTGCAATGGAAGTGGAGGACCAAGGGAATTGGGTTTTAGCAATTTACAAATAAATTTGAGCTAGTTACAAGACTACCACCGAAATGGGCTATTGAGTTTTGAATAGACCTTGTACCTGGAGCTAAACCTATAAGTAGACTGCCTAAAGAATGACACCTACTGAGATGAAAGAGTTGAAGGTGCGGTTGGTGAACTTAGAAGGGAAGAATTTCATTAGATTAAGTAGTTCGTCTTAAGGAGTAGCCACGCTGTTTGTGAAGAAACTGGATGAGTCATTGAGGATGTGTGTTGATTATTATAAGTTGAACGAGAAGATGAAAAAGAATAGGTATCCTTTATCGAGAATAGATGATTTGTTTGATCGGTTGAGTGGAGCCAAAGTATTTTCCCAAATGGATCTGGCGACAGGGTTCCATTAATTGAGAGTGGTGGAGGGCAGTATTCCTTTGATAATGTTTTGAATAAAGTATGGTTCCTATGAGTGGGTAATTATTCCCTTTAGGCTGACTAATGTGCTTGCTTTCTTTGTGGATTTAAGAACCGAATCTTTCGAGAGCATCTGGATAGGTTCATGTTAATGTTTATAGATGACATTCCAGTATATTCTAAGAATGAACGAGATCATGAGACTCGTCTTAGAATAGTGCTTGAGATATTGAGGCAGCATCAACTGAAAGTTAAGCTTTTGAAATGCCACTTTTTTAAAACAGAAGCAAAGTTTCTTAGTCATGTAGTTTTAGAAGAAGGATAATTTGTGGATCCAGCTAAGATTGAAGCTTTTAATAATTGGACGAGACCTGAAATTGTGATCAAGATAAGGAGTTTTCTTGGACTAGCGGGCTATTATCAGAAATTCATCAAAGATTTATCTCACAAGCGGCTCCTATGAATAAACTAACAATGAAGGCGTAAAATTTTCTTGGACAAATAGATATGTGGACACATATTAGAGCCGAAACATTTATTCACCAATATGCCTATGTTAGTAGCGCCATATGGAAATCAAGATTTAGTGGTGTATACTTGATGCATGTGGAATAGGGTTAGGAACTGTGTTGATGCAAATAGGAAAAGTGATTGTCTATGCTTTACAATAGCTTATACCACATGAAGTTAGTTTCCAACTCATGATTTAGAGTTAGTGGTGGTGATCTTTGCTTTGAAGGTATAACGGCCAGTATTTTATAATTCGAATAATCATAATATATTTTTATTTTATTTGCATGAGGTTTTATGATTCTATAATTTTGGCATATAACTATTAGAGACATTTTACACACCTTTGATTTTTCACGAATTACTACTTGATCATTTTAACTTTGAAAACCTTGTAGAGGTTATAACTTTTGATAGGAGTCAAACCAGTTCCATTGCTTCAAGATGATGGTTTCCTGTTTTTAAGTGTCATAATAGAAAAAAGGACTTATGGTTAGAAAATTATGCCTGTTTTAAGTTTTAAAGTTGCTAATTAGGATTAATGCGTAATTAATTAAGCCTATTAATGAGCTCATTAGTCTAATTAGATAAGACTATGAATAGAGGGCTGAAGAGTCAAATTATAGTTTTTCCCTCTTATTCTAAATTAGGACTAAACCCTGATTAGCCCTAGATCCATCCTAATTTCATCCAAAATCACCCGAATTACTCCCTAAATCAAACTAGATTGCAAATTAGAGAATGCATCCCTAAATAGAAGCTAGGGATCATCAAATTGCTTGATTTGGAGTGCTCCTCATCGATGTCTAGATTAGGTCTACATACAAATTGGTTAGATTTAGTAACTGGTGAGTGATTTATGCCTTCTCACTATACTACACATGTTTATATGGTAGAATTATGATTTAACATGTTTTAAATTGATTTTTGCCATGAAAACCTTTTCTTACTCTAGTGGCATGTTAATCCATGCATATGATATAGATTGATTAGAAATCACCGTATTTTATTTTTTATATATTCATACTATATGTAGATCTATGTTATAAATTGCATTGTTTATCTTACGTTGATGGATTGCAAATTTTATTGGATGAAATTGCTTGTTATTCTATGTTTGGGTTGTATGATTTGATGATGCTTACTAGTTTTTTGATTCCATAGAAAGTTAGGTCGGAGAATTTAGCAAGTCGAAGGCAAAGTTGGTTGGTATTGGATGAAACTTGGCAGATAGGCTTTGGAGGATGGCAAGAGGCTATGTGATAAGCCGCATGAAGATTGGAATCTAGGGGAAGACTCGGTACCGAATTATCGGGATGAGCCGGTACCGAGTTATGGTGGGTGCTCCTTTGAGTCGGTCGACTAGATAGATTGGAAGAGCATGGGTAAATAGATTGTCTATGGCAAGATTTGGGAAGATTGGCTAAGTGCTTGAGTTTATAACAAGTTAACAAGTTAGGTTAGCAACGAGTTACCAAGTTAGGTTGGCGAAGAGTTATAATGGTGGTCGGAATTGGACGAAACTCGGAAGAGAGGCTAGGAAGCATACCAGGAGCCTACATGATAACACGCAAGTCGATAGGAGTTGAAGTCATAACTCGATGCTGACTTATGGGGATGAGTCGGTGATAAGTTATTATTTAGGGAGCTATAACTCGGTGATTAGCATGGATGGATAGAGCTTGGCTAGATGAGATATTCCATTGCAAGGTGCAGGTATTTGGCTAAGGATTGGATGCTACGCCGAGTTATCTTTAGAACATAGAAATGGAGCTTTGGATTGGGGGCCGAGTTTTCAAAGGTGGATGAGTTGAGGTCTAAGGCATTGGAAGGGGTGTACTAGAGATATGGAAGAGAAATTATTCATTTGTTGGCTAAATGTATTACTCGACACTTAGTTATACTTATAACTCAATACCGAGTTATCATGGTGCATGATATAGGGTTGAAACTTCTAGGAACTATTGTTGAGGTTTTTTAGATCGTGTTGGAGGTGTAAGTTTATTTGTATCAGGTTGGATAACGATTTAAAAACATAATGAAATGCTACGGTCTTTATGTTGTCTTGTGTTGGGAGTAGGTTTCGAAGATGGTTTCTCGTAAAGGAGGGAGCCATATAATTGGTAAATGTGGATGGGTTCCTTGTCAATACTAAAAACTGGATTGAGCAAGAAGGGCTTGGTATCCAAATGGAGCAAAGGTAGGCTCAGGTATATGTGCTAAGGAATCATTGATGCTCGAAGAGTTTTCAGATGTACTCGAAGCATGGGTACTGTGAGGACGCCCATGGGTCAATTGAGGGACCTGTATCACTTTGACTTATGGCTTTAGGTCTAGTGTCCAACTTTAGGCTACAAAAAATGTAGCCAACTTTGGGCTAGGAGATACGAGAGTACAATTGAGAACCTGGATTTCCATTAGTCCTTGGCTTGAGGTTCATATGAGTAATCATATATTCAAAGTACAGGAAGTGATAATTAGGGATTGTTGATGGATGCAATGGATACTTTGGTTATTTTCTTTAGTGGGCTATCACTCTTAAGTATCAGGAGTAGGTTTTGGAGATAGGAATACCTAGAAGACTAATATCCTTTATTTGGTTTGTGGTATATTTTTATGATATTATAGAGTAGCATATTATAGGGCTATATGTTAACTCTTTAGTTGTACGGACAAGTCAGTTATGGTTTGTGTACTTTTGTTCTTTACTATATTTACGTAAATAGTATTTTGAGACTCATTTACCACTCACGTCAGACTGTTGTCTGACCCATGTTTTATGCTTTGCTTCTTATTGTCTTGGTGCTTTTAAATGAGTAGACTAGATAACCGGTCTAGGGGACACAGTAGCTATTTGGAGGATAAGCTGGATGGAGTTATCTCGTATTATATACATATATGGAGTCTACACTTATTCCGCTTGGTAGCACCAAGGAGCCTTAGTAGTGATTGTTTACTATTTGTATTTGAGAAAGTTATTGAGTTTGTTTCCATTGTATAAACTCTACTATTGATGTATAACTATGTGGATATTATACTTTGATAATTTGTTCAGATAGTTATTATTGTATCTTCTATTATATTTGTGATATTATATTCTATCCATACACTGTGAGATATGATAGGTTATATTCTTTAAATGTTTGTTTCAACCTTGTTGATGATCTAATATCTGCCGCGCACAATTGTAGCGCACTATATTATATTCTATTGGTGTCGGTGGTATAGGGTGGTCGTCTTATTTGATATCAGAGCTTTGGTTACACGATTAACTGGAGTTGATACCTTGATCCAACAAAGATAGGGAAGGTGTTATCAACATAAACTGGATTCAAAGTGTGTACTTATTATATGTTTGGTTTCAATGCTATATAATAATATATTTTATATAGTATAAGTCACATGCACATAAGAATTATAGATGAATTTTTCTTTATGGGAGACTGATCGTTCTTATTGCAGATAAGAATGAGCCGGCATACAGGAACACTGTGAGATCTATTTCAGGATTTGAAGAAGTGGCAAGATCAGGAGCTGCTGCATCTGATTTTCAAGCTATGTTCAATTCTATGATGGTGACGATTATGAAGAATGCTCTGGGTATGGCTATTGATGGAAGTGCTCATGTGCAAACGCCTAGGGTTGATTTTGCTAAGTTGAGAAAATATTACTCTACTTTGGAAGGAAAGCCATTTTGTAGAATGGAATCACCCATAAAAGTGCAAGACTGGATTGATACTTGTGAATGCATCTTCGGTGATATGGAAGTGGATGATGCTATAAAGAGAAAGTTGGCTTCTAGACAACTTCAGAGGTGGGCCATGAATTGGAGGAAGGCCGGTACTATAGCTATACCTATAGATTAGTTTAGTTGGTAACGATTTAAGGCAGGGTTTGAAGAAGGATTGCCTAGAACCAATAAAGAGTAAGCAGGTTATGAAGGCGTATGCTTTGGATGTAGTACCAACTTTGTCAAATGCTCTCTTTGCGAAGGAGAAGGGAAAGGGAGTCTTTATTCAATTGACTTGGTAAATAGATTGGGATTGAGACCTAAGATAGCAAAGCAACTCCTAATTGTGACAATCCCCATTGGAGGCTTTACTAGTCTATGCATGGTTGGCATGGCTTAGTATTATCAAGACGTGGATTCCTTTTTTTTGTGATTGCTTCATTTTTAAGTTTTGTTGGGTTCTGGATTATCTTGGGAGTGGATTGGCTTAGGAATTATATAGCGATTGTGGATTGCGAGAAGCTATTGGTGACAAACGACGATGTGGATGGGCAGATGGTACTGATTGGCTGCCTATAAAGGATGGTGTGATGGTTAGCCTTGTATTTGCTTAGGGTCCATAGGAGGGATTATCATCAATGCCTATCGCTAGAGTGTATTCGGATGTCTTTGAGGAAGTGACTGGATTGCCACCGCATAAAGAGATCAAGTTTCGGATAGACTTGGTAAAGGAAGCCAAATCGATAGTTATGCCTTAGATGTGTATGGCACCCAGAGAGCAGATGAAATTGGAGGTGCAAGTGAATGATCTATTGAAGAAAGGGTTCATTCGAAGGAGCATATCTGAGTTGGGCAGCTGTAGAATTGCAACAAAGATGGATGGGCCTTTGAGGTTGTGTGTGGATTATCATGAGCTGAATAATGTGATGAAGAAAAATAATTATCCACTCTTGCACATCGATGACTTATTTGATCAGTTGCACAATGCGAGGGTGTTCTCCCAAATGGATTTGGTGATAGGATTTCATTAATTGATAGTAGTAAAGGGGAGTGTGCCTACTACTATGTTTCATTCGTTGTCAGGTTTCCTTGAGTGGTTGGTGTTGTCATTTACATTGACCAACACTCTAACATAATTTATAGATCTCATGGATTGGGTTTTTAGAGACCAACCGAATAAGTTTGTGCTTGTATTCATGGATGATATTCTAATCTACTCCAAAACTAAAGAGGAGGATAATATGCACTTGAGGATTGTGCTAGAAAAATTGAGGAATCATAAGTTGAGAGTAAAGTTCTCTAAGGGCCACTTCTAGAGAGAAGAAGTAGATTCTTGGGTCACATCGTTTTAGGATAGGGTATAGCTATGAATTCCGCAAAGGTGGCATTGATTCGAGATTAGGATCAACCCAAGAATTCTACTAATGTGAGGAGTTTTATAGGATTGTGGGATACTACAGGCACTTCATAAAGGACTTCTTTAAAATAGGGGCATTGTCGACAAGTTTGATGGAGAAGAACCAAAATATTATATGGATACAAAGTGTCAGCATGCATCTTTTAGTCTGAAGAGAGGTTGATGAGTGTACCATTGTTGACCATTCCAACTGGAAATGAAGAGGTGACAGTATACACCGAAGTGTGTGGTATTAGATTAGGTGTAGTGTTGATGTAGAAAGGGAAAGTTGTTGCCTAGCTAGTCGACAAATGTAACCACATAAAAGGAATTATCCGACTCATGATTTGGAATTGGCGGCAATTATTTTTTCTTTGAGGATGTGGAGGTGCTATTTGTTGGGAGAAAGGTTTGAGCTGTTTAAAGACCACAAATCCTTAAAGTACATTTTCTCTTAGAAGGATCTCAAGCTTCGATGGCAATGGTGGTTGGAATTCTTTGCCTTTTATGATTTCATTATGTCCTATACTATAGGAAAAGGGAATGTGGTCACCGATGCATTGAGTAAAAGACATGCTGGATTGGGAGCAATGTTCCTAGAGTGGAAGTAGATAAAGTATATTGGTAGATTTGATTTCAGGCCTCACTGTAAGCTAGAACCTGAAATGTTGGAAATTTATCGATTAGACCAACTCTAATTGAAAGGATCGGTACTAGTCAGTAGTGAGATGATAGGCTAGCAGAGATCATAACAAAGATTGTGGAAGGAGTAAAGAATTTGAAGACATGACTAATACAAACTCCACCGAAAGAGTTGGCTTCGTAAGGATGGAAGATTATTTTTTCCTGATGTTGATGAATTGCGAGATGAAGTGCTAAGAGAGTGTCATCGCTCTAGATTGACTATTCATCTTGGTGGTAACAAGATGTACATAGAAATGAAGTGGACCTACTACTAAGAAGGTATGAAGAGGGATGTTGGGGCATTCATCTCAAAGTATGTAAACTGTCAATTGGTGAAGGTAGAGCAGAAGAAACTTAGTGGTTTGTTGCAAACATTAAATATTCTTAAGTGGAAATAGGGGCAAGTGTTGATTGATTTTGCAGATGGAATGCCGAGGACTCAAGCAGGGTATGATGGCATTTGGGTCATAGTTGATTGCATGACCAAGAGTGCAGCGTTTACACCCGTCAAGTCAAGTCGGATGACATTCAAGCTGGTAGAGTTGTATGTGAAATGGATAATATGATTCAACAATGTGTCGAAGAGAATTATGAGTGACCAAGACCTATTGTTTACTAGTAGGTTATGGAAAAACTCAAAAGAGGCATTAAGGACAGAGCTTGATCTTAGTATAGCTTATCGTCCACAAATGGATAGGCAGACCGAAAGTGTAAATTGTATATTAGAAGCTTTCTTGAGAGTGTGCATTATATACTTTGGTAGGTGATGGGATGGTCATTTGAATTTGGTGGAATTTGCATACAACAATAGTTATCAATCGAGTATTGATATGGCTCCGTATGAAGCATCATATGGCCAACAACATAACGCTCCTTCACGTTGGTGGGAAGCGGGTGAGAAACTGATACTTGGGTTATATATGATTAGAGAGAGTTTGGAGAAGATTGATATCATTCGGCAACGAATGAAAGCTGCTCAGGATCGGTAGAAAAGGTACATGGATAAGAGACGAAGAGATTTAGAGTTTTCTAGAGCTACGCAGATAAGAGACGAAGAGATCTAGAGTTTTCTTTCAAAGATATGGTGTTTGTGATAGTTTCTCCTCTAAAGAATGTAAATCGATTCAGTAGAAAGAGGAAGTTGGTATCGAAATTCGTAAGTCCTTTTCGATAGTAAGATAATCGAGAAACTAGCATACATGGTCGACTTACCTCAGAAGATGGTAGGCTGGCACAACATTTTTCATGTCTCTTATCTAAGGAAGTTTTTGTACGACTCAGGCATGATAATCACACTGGACTAGCTAGAAAATATTAAAGTACGACCAAAAGTTATTGTACCTCATAGGCTGCTTCGTATTTTTGCACATGATACGAAATAGCTTAGGAGAAATACAGTGAAGTTAGTGAAGTTACAATGGAGCAGAACTAATGACGGTTGTACATAGGAAATGGAAGAGAGCATGAGGACTACGTGTCCAGAGCGCTTTGAGTGGTAAGACTATTGTTTATCATATCAACTTCCACCATTGTATGTTGTGTTTGATAGGTTGGTATTCCGCATGCTAGGATTGGTCACCTATACTACTGATTGCATGGCTGCTTATTTGATGTGTGTGATGATTTCTTATGATTGGTAGGCATGTAAGTGACCATGGTTGTTTATACTTTGGCTTGTTTTGGGATTTTGGGGGAAGGGGATTCCAAAAGGGGAGTTAATGTAATGATCTGTGTTTTACATATTGGAGGATCATAAAAGATTTTTATTTTAACTGTATAAGGTCGTATGCTTTTATAATTTTGAGATATGGCTCCTACGGACATTTTACATACCTATGGTTTTTCCTGAATTTCTATGTGATAATTTTAACCCTAAAAAGCTTTTCCAGGATATAAATTTTGATAGGAGTTGAAATTGGGTCTCAAACTGGTTCCATCACTTCAAGCTGATGGTTTTCAATTCCGTAGAGTGGTCATAACAGAAAAATCGACTTACGGTTAGAAAGTTATTCATTTTTTAAGTTTTTAAAGTTTTTGGCAAGGATTAATGTATAATTAATTAAGCCCATTAATGAGCCCAGTAGTCTAATTAGAGAGTAATATAAATAGACAGTTGAAGAGTCAAATTAAATCTTTTCCCTCTCATTCTAAATAAGGTACAAACTAATTAGGCCTAGATCCATTCCAGTTTCATCCAATCTCTCAAATTGCTGCCTAAATCAAACTAGATTGCGGATTAAAGATTGGATCCTCAATTAAAAGCTAGAGATATCAAATTGCTTGATTTGGAGTACTTTTCTTCGCTGTTTGGATTAGATCAACATATGAATTGGTTGGATTTGGTAATTGGTGAGTGGTTTATGCCTTCTCATTATACTACACATGTTTATGTGGTATAATTATAGGACTTAACATGTTTTAGATTGATTTTGGCCAAAAAAACATTTCCTAACTCTAATGACATGTAAACCCTGCATATGGTATAGACTGATTAGAAATCACCTTGATTTATGTTCATATATTCATGCTATATGTAGATATATGTTAGAAATTGCCTTATTTACCTTATTTTGATGGATTGCAAGTTTGATTGAATGAAATTGCTTGTTATTCTATGTTAGGATGACATGGTTTGATGTTGTTTGCTAGTGTTGTGATTACATAGAAATTCAGTGCGGAGAATTTAACAAATTGAAGGCAAAGTTGGTCGGGAATTGATGAAACTTAGCAAACAGGCTTTGAAGGATGGCAAGAGGCTAGAGGATAAGTCGCATGAAGATTGGAGCCTAAAGGAAGACTTGGTACCGAGTTATTGGAGTGAGCCGGTATTGAATTATGGTGGGTGCTCGTATGAGTCTGTCGACTTGATAGCTTGGAAGAACATGGCTAATATAGGTTGTCAACATCAAGATTCTAAAAGATTGGCATGTCATTGAGTTTATAACAAGTTATCAAGTTAGGTTTGCATCCAATTACCAAGTTAAGTCGGCGATGAGTTATAATGGTCGAACGGAATTGGAAAAAACTCGAAGGTGAGGCTAGGAAGCATACCAGGAGCATATATGATAACTCATAAGTCAATAGGAGTTGTAATCGTAACTCAGTGCCGACCTATGTGGATGGGTCGGTGACAAGTCAAAACTTAGTGAAGATAGTTTTTGAGTTTCTTTCCATTGTATAAACTCTACTATTAACGTGTAACTCTATAGATATTATACTTTGATAATTTATTCACATAGTTATTACTGTCTCTTCTGTTATATTTTGATATTATTTTATCCATGCGCAGCGAGATATGACAGGTTATATGCTATATTGGTTTATTTCAACCTTGATGACCATCCTATATCAATCGGGCATGACTATAGCGCACTATATTATAAACTATTGGGGTCGGTAGTATAGGATGGTCGTCTCAAAAGGTGTGGGGTCTCTATCTCTTGAGAGAAAATTTTGTGCTATTCTTATATCATAAGTCTTTGAAGTATTTATTCGTTCATATGGAGTTTTTTAGGGAACTCGGAAGGAGTTGAATATGAGACAACAAAGGTAGCTAGAGTTTTGCTGGCTTCTAATTTTGGAATTGAGTATACGCTAGGGAAAGGACACAAAATTGCAGATGCACTTAGCAGAGAACATCAAAATATGGTGTTAGCTATATTGGCAGAATGGAAGGATTTAGAGACACTGACTACATGCAGTGTGTGATTAAGGTCGACGGCTAGTTCTTTTCGGAATACTACAATATTGTCATATTTAGAAGTATAACAAGTAATGATCAAAAGAATTGCTTCCAAGCAGAGAGATGATCCATTACTAGATGAATGGCTCAGAAGGTTTGAAGTAGGAGTTGATGTTTTGAAAGCTTTTAGTCTTAACCAAAATGGACGATAGGGATGATTGTGTGTTCCAGATGTTTGTGACCTAAGAAGGGAAGTTCTTAGGAAGTGTCATCGATCTAAGTTTACTATTGATCTTGGAGGAAATAAGATGTATCGGATCATGATGAGAAGTTTCTTCTAGGAAGGTATAAAGAGGGATGTTGGCTTATGGGTTAAACAATGTTTGAGTTGCTAATAAGTGAAAGCCAAGAATAATAAACCAAATGGGTTACTTCAATCTTTAGATGTGCCACTATGGAAATAGGATTATATATATATATATATATATATATATATATATGTATGTATATGTATTTTGATGATGGGTTGCCAAGGTTGAATAAGAAAAATGAAAGTATTTAGGTTGCGGTAGATAGACTGACCAAGAGTGCACACTTTATTCCTATTACGTCAATAAAGATGGCACCTACCTTAGCAAAATTGTTCATGAAGAATGTTATAAGATTGTATAGGATTCCTATTAATATAGTCGGTAACATAGATACTTTGTTCACTAGTAAATTCTAGAAGAGTCTACAAGATGTGTTAAGTTTCAAGCTGAAGATGAGTACCGCTTATCACTCGCAGATGGATGGGCAAATAGAAAGAGTCAACAAGGTACTTCAAGATTAGTTGAGAGCTTGTGTATTAGACTTTGGAGAGTCATGGGAAGACCATTTGCACTTAGTTGAGTTTTTTTATAACAATAGCTATCAAGCTAGTATAAGAATGATGCCTTTCGAAGCTTTGTATGGAAGGCCATGCAAATCACCAGCATGTTGGCTAGAGATCGAAGGCAGATTGATTTTTGATCCAGATATAGTGACAGAAAGCCATAGAGAAGATTGAGTTAATCCAAAAAAGGATTAGAGAAGCTCTGTCTAGGCAGAAAAGTTATGCAAATAACAGGCGTAAAGATTTAAAGTTCTCAGCTGGAGACCATGTTTTTGTTAAAGTGTTAATGATTAAGGACGTGGTATGATTTGAAATCTAAAGAAGTTGTCACCAAGATATATTAGTCTATTTCCAGTTATAGAGAGGAACGGGAAAATCGCTTATAGAGCAGAGTTACCGAATAGTTTGGTAATAGTCCATAATGCTTTTCATGTTTCTCATCTTAGATATTATGAGCATGATCTAGAGGCTATTATCACACCGACTGTATATGAAGATATATTAGTGGAACCAGATATGACTTTTGTTAGACAGCTAGTTTGTGTTGTAGCATGAGATGAGAAGAGATTAAGAACAAGACAGTCAAGTTAGTGAAAGTCCAGTGAAGTGATAATGACAAAAACTGTACAAGGAGATAGAAACAAAATTAAAGAAATTACCCTAAGTTGTTTTGATTATATGATATATATTTTTCATATAGACCTTGTACTAATAGGATATTATAGTACTGTTGTTATGTGTTTGTCATGTATGTTTGCATGATTGATATGCTCTCTTTTTTCCTTATCGTAATTTCGAGGATAAAATTCTTTAAGAGGGAGCCTGTAATACTCCTAATTTTGTTAACATTATTTAGGAGATTTAATTAGACAAATTAAATAGAGTAATATGATATGTGAGGATAAAGGATATGAGATTTGATAATTAATTGGGCTAGGCCTTAATTAACCAATTAATAAGACTGATTTGAACGTGAAATAGAAAGAAACAAATGAGAAGGGCAAAATAGGAACAACTCCTTATTCCCTTCCCTAAACCCTCCCATATTCATTAATTTTCCATTTTTGTTTCTAATAAAAATAAAAATATAAGGGAGGCCAACCATTACTAAAAGAAAATAAAGGGAAACTCTAAGGGATTCAAGGGAAGAGCATGGGTAGATTAATCAACAACAAATCTCAGTCTCTCTTATCCAATCTAAAGTAAATAGCGGCATCCATTTTATTTATTTATGTTTGATTTTGGATCTAGGATGACTTTCGAATTGTTTAGTGATAATATGACATGCTATGGTTGATTATATAATTGTTTGGTAGAATGATGATTTATTGGAATTTTATGGAATTATTGTGATAGGTTTTAAAGGAAAAAAACCTAATTTTTGATCTCTTATTAACTTGTAATTTGGATATATTGTGTAAAATATTATTTTGGAGATGGGTTTCTCATTTTATAACTTTTCAAGTTTATATGAATATTTTATATATTTCCTAAGATGGAAGAGGAGCTTATTTTAGGTTTTAATCATTACAAATAATTAAATGCATATTTTGGCCTTGAAATTTGTAATGTGAAAGAGGATGGAAATTCTGATTTTTAGGGATTTTTCTCATACGGTTATGATTTTCTATGAATTTTTCATGATAGAAAGGCTATTAATCAATGTTAATTGATAATGTTAAGTGCAAGGTTTTGCTAATTATTTTGGGAAGGTAAATCATGATCTTCCAGTAAATTGTTGAAAAGAATATGTAAAGTATTTTGTTAAATAATCATATTTTGACAAGTGCAAGAGTTGGTGGAAAGAATTAGCTTTAGAAAGGACATATCGGTTTTACAATCATATATAGAAAAGTCATTATAGATATTCAATACCCGTATCTCTTTGTTGTTCGACATCTATAAAGGACAATACATAAAATATCTATTCGATGGGTATATAATGTATCGAGTTTATAGATACGACATCTATATATACATGTGATATCTACTTAGTAATATGTGATGTATCTATTTACATAGAAGTTTGGCATCAATTGCTATAGGGGTTCGATATCTCAAAGTTGTAGAGGTTCGGTAACCTAGGGTTTGGGCCTGTATGCCATTCTTATGAAAGTTCGACACCTCTTTTGTTTATGGTTTTGACACCCTCAAGTTTTTAATATTTGACGCTAACCTATTTTATGGGCACGATACCCTAAATTTTTAAGGGTTCGATAATCCTAAGTGTTTTAAACTTGGAACCACTTGTCACCTATATTTTCGATACTTATGTTTACGGAATGGTAGCCATATCTTCAAAAAATTCAATATCCTTGTTTTACAGGCTCGAAAGCTTTATGTTGTGCACACTCAAGATCAATGTTTTAAAGGCATGATAGCCTAAGTATATTAGAAAGACGATAACCATATAATTTCGGCATTGTTACCATATGCTTTACAATTCATAATGTTTATTTTGGAGAGTCGATATAGAGGCTCGATATCCTATTGTAGTGGCATAATGTCTTATGTTTATAAATTGAATAGCTTTTCATAGTGGCTCGATGAGCCATATGTTTTAGAGGCTTAGCAACCTCATCTTGATAATGATGGTTTAAAAGAAGCTATTTTGACATGAGAATTTGGCTAAGAAAAGCGGCTTTAAAGAATGATTTTAAGGGATTAATCATTTGTAATGATATATGTTTTTAAGAGAATAAAATGGTGTTCTACCCCATGTTTTACAGGACATTTCGGCAAACGAATTATTACTTGAATTAAGTAATTTTGTGATGCCAATGAATGTTGATTAAACATAATTGAATAAATAATGCTACATGTTCTTGTTACCATATGATCAGTTATATTTTTATGATTCGCATTGCCATACTCACATCATCGTGTCCAACATTATATCTTGGGCTGTAAGGGAAAAAATTATCAGTTAGGTTGACCAGTAGTGAGTGTGGTCTGACTAAATTGCTGAGCGAGTAAAATTGCATCCGAAAGACTGGATAGATCAAATTTATGTTAATGTGCCTTGAACTGATCAAAAGAATACTCGTTCACTTCTTGCACTATGTGGAGGTAGGTTATTGGTTAACCTGTGAAAATCAGTTGGTTTATACTAATTCTAGGAAAATTATTACATGTGTAATGGATAGTCCACATATTTTATGAGATGGGTAGTCCATATAATTCTTGATTGGTTCATAGTAACCCTCGAAAAACTATGATATATGTGATGGATACTCCACATGATCTGAGATAGATAGTTCATATAATATGTGTGATAGGTAGTCCATATGAGTTGAGATAGATAGTCCATTTAATATGAGATAAATTGTCCATTTAACTTGAGATAGATAGTCCACAGCTAACAGACCGATAATCCTTTTATAAGATTGGGAGATTATTGGAGTGCATAACCCTATGAAGATAGATTGGTTAGACATACCCATATTGCATGACTTTATATGCTTATATTATGATGTTCTACTTAATGTGGTTGCAAGTGCATGATTTATGATTGACATATTTGGATAAGATACCAGCGAGGGGAAAACTCATTACGCTCAGTGTTGTAGTCTTACTAGCTATCTATTTTGATTCGAGATGACATATTATTATTTACACTAGACTTTTTGTCTAACCCAAAGTTTTTTCCCCTAAACTCTTCGGTGCTCAGTTGAGTAGGTTGGGAGTAGGGAATTTCAGTTTAGACGAATAAGCTTCGAGAGACGTATAGGATTTATTACTATTAAAAATAGATGCAACGACAGGATTTATAACTATCAAGTAGTTAGACACTGATCATCAAAGTGGGCATCTTTATATATAGCGCTTGGAATATGATTGTATTTATTATATTTTCTCTGAATGTGGAATTGATGGTATTATGTAATGTGACTATGAAATGAATATGAAAGTTATTAATGAAATGGGTTTTGAAAATTTTCATATTCTTATGCTCCGATGCTATAGATACAATTAATGAATCTCATTTTGTCACCAAAAATTAATACTATGGATGGCTGTGGCATCCGTAGCATTTCATTTTAAGCCTCAAAATAGGGGATGTTACAATTGAATAAAATTCTGTACATATGGATATTGTGTCCTATTATAGAATAAAGTTAGAAAGAGTTAATATTAATTAATAACATGGTTATAAATTAAGTAAACTATAAATTATAGTTAGATCAGTGATAGAAAATATTATTATATTTTATTATTGATGTTCAAGATAATTGACTGAGATCTCGTGTATGTGTGCGCTTTAAATATGTGTGTATTTTTTCCAATCCATATTGAATAGAATTAGAGGGAGTGATATTAATTTATAACATAGTTTTAAATTAATTAGAACTCTAATTTGTAGTATATTAGTGATAGATTTTTTTTTTTTTAAGCTTAAGAGTGGTTATGTAGTCCCCTGCCACTTTATTAAAAAAATACGTAAAAGCACGGAAAATACAAAGGAGAAAAAAGAAAAAAAATAACTAAAAACGAAGAAGCAACAATTGGAAAAAAGAAAAAACAGAAGAAGAAAATAACGAACTCAATCAGCCAGGAATTTATCCAGGATTGAGAACATTATTACTTCTAAGGTGGGTGGCAGATGATCGAATACCACATACCACATCAAAGAAAAGTTGTTCATCGGTAGCCGATTTACGTTCAAACCGCCATTGAATTCTCTCATGCAATATATGAGCCATGGATTTGTGTAAAATGAGACGAAGCGTACGATTCTGGTATGTTTACGTCTAGTATTAATGAAGATCCATTGCCATTGAGCTACTGTTGGACTGTTACCAATGGCATAGCCATGTAAAGTAAGGATTCTATGATGAAGTTTTTGAATGACACGACATTCAAAAAAATGATGATCTCTGGTCTCAATATTTGCATTACAAAATTTGCAACTCACATCAATGTAGAGGCCACGAGAAGTCAATTTCTGCTTGGTGAGACATGCATCATGAATCACCTTCCACATGAGCAGGTTATCCTTATGACTACCAATTCGATTCCAAATGCACTTGTGCCAAGGGTCAACAGCGGGATGTAAGCTAGCAATGAGGAATTTTTATCCCCTCCTAATAGTGTGTGATTTGAGAGAGATACCCTAGGCCACATCTCCATCAAAACTCTTCAATTGCTCCTCAGACAAGATATTCCAAAGGCTCCTGATATCTTGATTGCTACAATAGGGAAGCGAGATTATTCCATTATGAAAATTGTTTCTGGTTAGAGCATTATCAGGAATGCCGGTACTTTTTTTTTTGATTATAAGTACAAACATTGTTAAGGATGATACCTTTATTAGCCCACAATGTGTGCCAAAATTTATGGTTGCTCAGAGGAATAATTTTGTATTTTATAATTGGCAGAAAATCATTTCGTAGCTTGAGTAGATTTCTAAAGGACCAACTACTCGAACATTTGCAGTCCATGTCCCGAAATTTTTATTTTTGACTTGGTAATTCATCATCTATGTACCCCATAGGTAAAGATCAGGGATTAACAGGTTATTGAAGTGCTTGGAGGCAGCAGCCTTGTTCCATAATTAGATTAGAATTCCTAATCCACCCATAAATTTAGGTATATTTATTTTGTGATACCGATAGGGAATAGGCTTTCGAGGAAAATAATTATCGTGCCATAAGAAATGATTGAAGGCCTTGTTTAATATGGACATAAGCTTTTTTGGCAATACGAAATTTTGGAGTAATAAGATACCATTGCAACTGCAATGGAGTTAATGATTTTCATTCTACCAGCTTGGGAGAGCATCTGAGTTGGCCTTTTGTTTAATCTATACGTGATAGACTCAAAAAGTGGTAGGAATTGGTTAATTGTGATTTTTGTAGTGGAGAGAGGTACGCCCAAGTATAGTGTTAAGTGTATAGAAATATATACTTTATCATTAATCAAAAATTAGAAATTTGACCTTTAAAATGGGCTGTAAGGCTAAAATAATGATTTAGGTAGGCTAGAATTGTATTAAAATGGCATTGAAGTTAACCTGGTCTTATATTGGTTTATTACAGTACAAATCAATAGCTTGTGCAAATATTACAGACCAATAGCTTGTGCAAATATGATATACAGGATTGTTGCCAAAATTATTTACAATAGAATAAAGTGTTTTCTTCTGTATTTAATTGTAGATATTAGTCCATGTCATACCGAGTAGAAACATTGGCGAGAATATTCTACTACTCATGAGCTTCTAAGATATTTTAAAAAACCTAGCAAGACTAAAATGTTTATTGAGCTTGATTTACAAAAGGCATATGATATGATAAATAGAGAGTTTATTTGTCATATAATGGCAGCTATAGGCTTTCCTACCTCTTTAATTAATCTTATGTATGAATGCATCAGTACTCCTATTTTCTCTATATTGGTATACGACTGTCCTCAAGGCTTTTTGGAATCAAATAGAGGTTTATGCATAGGTAACCCTCTTTCTCCATACTTATTTGCATTGCAATGAAATTTCTATCTCTATAAATGGAGGATGTTGTTTTGTATGGGCTACTTAATCATAGTCCTAAGTTCACTCCTGTTATCGCTCACTTACTATATGCTGATGACGTTATGTTCTTTTTAGAGGCTACTGCTGCTAGTGCACATCATATTAGATTTATCCTAAACCATATTAAAGATTCCACTAGGCTTCAATTTAATAAGATGAAATCAAAAGTGACGACCATCCTACACCACCATTTCCCAACATACATAAGATAGTGCCCTGCTGTCGTGCCGATCGATGTAGAGTGACCATCAAGGTTTAAAAATAAAAAAACAGCAAAGACTTGTAGTATATCTCCTAGCACATGGAATAAAATATAATATCATAGATATATAACAGGAGAGACAGTAATAACTAAGCGATCCAAATATCAGAGTACAGATATACAGAGTTATACATCATGAAATAGAGTTCATACAACAGAAATAAACTCAAACAAATATCTCATATTACTAATAATAAGTAAACATTACCAAGGCTCAATGGTGTTGCACAATGGAATAAGCATAGAAATCAATATATAATATGAGATAGCTTCCCCCAGTCCGTCCTTTCACAGCTACTACATCGTACCTAGATCTGCTATCTATGTCTACTCATTTAAGGGCATCTAAGATAATAAGAAGTAAGGCATAAAACCTTGAGTCAGACAATAGTCTGGTGTGAGTGGTAAATAAATCAAAATACTATACAAGTCGACATAGTAAGGAGCAAGGTATGAAAATCATACATGACATGTCTATACAACTAAAGTGTTAGCACATAATAACATAATATGCTACTCTACATATCATAAAGGTGTAACACAACCAAGTGTGATAAAGGGTGCCTAGGTATTCTTATCTCCACTACCTATCTTCGATGACAACCCTAGAGTGACAGGTGGCTAGTGAAGCAACCATAACAGACATAGCATCCAACAAGCAATACTAACTACACTCAGTGTACGCTGGATATATGATAACCCATATGACTATTTTTCTACCAGGGACTAATGGAAATCTCGGTTTTCAATTGTACTCGCTTGAGTCTAAAGTTTGTACTAGACCCATTCTTCCAGTCCATGGTACACGGATCCATTCTTCTAATCATAGGTATCCATTCTTCACATCCATGAGCATCCTAATGATATCCCTGCTTTAAGTACAAAAGAAAACGCTCCAAGTATCAACGACCCCTTAGTACACATATCCAAGCCCTTCCTTTGCTACATTTAACTTCCATTATCTTGGAGGAACCATTCTTCACTCCCCACCCTATGTCTCCTTTCTTCATTAGGATGTTATTCTTGAGAAACAATTCTACATTCCCAACTCTATGACTCCTTTTTTCATCGAGCTGTTATCTTTGAAACCTAACTCTATTCATCATCGAGTAACTATCCAAAAACTCTAACTTTCACCATGCTATTGTAATACTATCATTCACCATATGAACAAGCCAACACCTCTAGCACAACCTTTAGAACTCCAAATCCATTCTCTGGAAATTCGGTCTCCATTGGACTAGGGATGAGAACTCGGTACCGACTTCATGAACTTGATAGAGGATTATGTGCTTGGTCAACTGATGATCAAGTTTCTTCCCATCCAACTTCTTATCTCTAGTAATTCATGTCTTAGTGCTTAAACCCCGACTTCTCTTCTCTTAATCAACACATTATTTCCTTCGAACAGCTAGCTTCGCATCCTAGAAACAAGTCGGTGCTGCCTTTTGTACTTAGCCAATCTCTGATCCAACACCATAGGAAACCTCTACAAGCCAAGCTCTCCTCCTCCTCTAAGTCGCTGTCGACATGAAGCTACATGGATAACTTGGCACCAACCTCTAAAGTCGGTACCGACTTTTGCCCTTAGCGAATTAGAGGTTGCGATTTGGACCATGAGTTCTTTTCATTCTCCAGAGTTTGCCTCTTCAATTTCATCCAATTCTAACCAGTTGCGCTTAGGGTTTCGTCCAATTTCCCAACCTGTCTACCTAACATCCAAAATACTAGAAAATAACATCAAATCATAGCATACAATCATAGGATAGCATGCATATACATCCATTTATATAATCAATACATGAGAACATGATAAAAGATTAAGTTTTATATGAACATATGCATATGGATGATAGAAATTACACTAGCATGTAGAGAAGAGTTATTAGATTTCGAAATCTATCTCTAAAATAATTTAAAAATCTCATTTCTAACAATAAACATATATGAACAAGTGGTTAAAATGGGAAAGTCATTTTCGATCCAAAAACATGCTAAAAACAACCATTTTAACTATATAAACAAGTATACATGAGTGAGAGGTCAAGAACCACTCAACGTATACCTAAAATACAAATTTTCTTCCTTAGATCTGAAGTGGACAGCAAGGAATAATCTCTAGCTTCAATATGTTAATCTCCTCTCTAATCAATGATTTGGTCGATTAGTAAGGAAAAGATGCGATTTTTTATGAAATTAGAGTTAATGGAGGTTGAGATCTATTTTGAAGAAGAAGGAAATGACTTGGGTCAGTTCCTACATCCTTCTATGAGCACAAAATTCAAAGTGGGTTAGTGGGCCTAAGCATGGGCTTAGATAATTACCCATTATAACTGACCAGCAACAGCCCAAACTTGAAACTGCCATAACTTTCAAACGACACATTCATTTTTTATTATGACCACTCTGCGGACTGAGAAACCATCATCCTGAAGCAATGAAAATGATATGAGATCATAATTTGGCTCCTATTAAAAGTTATAGTCAAAACAAGATTTTTGGGGGTTAAAGTAGTCGCATAGAATTCCAGAGAAAGTCTTAGATGTGAAAAATGTCCCCAAGAGTCACTTCCCAAAATCTTTGAGTCATACGACCTCATACGAATAAATTAAAAATATTTTGTGTTCCTCCGATATGTAAAACATAGATTGTTACACTCTCGCCCCTTTAGGAATTTCGCTCCCGAAATTCACAAATAAACACAAAAAATTAATCATATTTACCCTGCATGCCTAACAATCACAAACATCATCAAACATGAAATCAATAATATAGGTAAACCTATCCCAGCATGCCAGATACTAAGTTGTACTATATGATATCGAAAGTGGAAGTAAGATGCGATAACCAATAGACCATACCATGTGAAGATCTCCGGATGTGTGGCCCTTATACTCTCCTTAGTTTCAATGTGTAATTGCCTTCACTTTCGCCCCACTGAACTTTCACTAACTCCACAGTCTTTCTTCTAAGCTTTTTCATATCGCATCCGGCAATACGAACAGACCGGTCTACGAGGTCTCAAAGCTTCTTGTTCAATATCAATATCATCAAGCAATCTAGTGCGATAGTTATGCCATAGTCATGCACAAATTTCCATAAATATGAGACGTGGAAGACATTGTGCAGTCCCGTATTCTTTGAGGTGAGTCAACTCTATAAGCAAGGTTCTCAATCCTCTCTAATATTGGAAAAAGGCCAAAAAATCTCGGTGCCAAATTTCTTCCCAAACCGAATTATCTTTTTTCAGAGGAGAAATCTTCACATACCATATCTTTGATGGAGAATTCTATATCTCTAAAAAAATTATTAGCATAACTCTTCTGCCTATCCTATGCAACTTGCATTCGTTGTCGAATGATCTCTATCTTTTCTGAGGTCTCTCTAACCTTATCCAACACAAGTATCAGTTTCTCGCCCACTTCCCACCAACATAAAGGGGCATTACACGATTAGTTATACAATGCTTCATATGGTGCCATACCAATACTAAACCGATAAATGTTATTGTATGTGAACACCACTAAATGCAAGTGATCATTCTACGAGCCTTGGAAATCAAGAATGCAAGCTCGTAAGAAATCTAAGATATGATTCACTCTCCCGGTTTGGCTGTCAGTTTGAGGATGATAAGCTGTACTAAGATGTAGCTCGGTACTCAGCACCTTATGTAAGCTCTTCCAAAACCCACTAGTGAAAAATGGGTCTTGGTCGCTTACAATGCTCTTCGACACACCATGAAATCATACGATCTATTTCATATACAACTCGGTAAGTTTGGATGCCATTCTACTTAACTTGATGGGTACAAATCTAGCGCTCATAGTCAACCAATCTACATGACCCAGATGCCATTGTATCTTGCTCAAGTCCTTGGCAGTTTGTCTATAGATACATCGATATCTGCTCCACTTCTACTCAGGAATTTCAAGAGGTTTCAAAAGATCACTCTGTTTCTTTTGTTCTGCCTTTACCAACTGGTAGTTCTTACACTTCGATATGAAAGTCCCAATGTCCTTCTAATACCTTCCCAATAATAAGTCTATCTCATATCATGGTATATCTTATTGATATGGGACGTATGGTCAACTTGGAATGTTGACACTCTCTAAGCATCTCATCTTTTAATCTGTCAACATCAAGAATAACCAATCTCCTATTCTTACAAAGCCACCTATCTTGGTCGAGTCCATATTGTCTCAGGCCCTTAGACTCTGCCCTCGTTTCAATCTTGGAAATAGTCTCGGTTAATCTGGCATCATGCCTCTGACTAGCACCAACCCGCTCTATAAGCGTAGGCTTGATGGTTAAGCTTGCCAACATTCTGAAGTCATAACCAGTAATATACTCTAACTCTTTCCATTCTAGTAACATCACTACCAAACTAGCATGCTTCTACCTAGCGCATCGGCAACCACATTCCCCGTACTAAGTGTATAAAGAATGCCAAAGTCAGGAGGCTAAGAATTCCAACCATCGTTGTTGTCGAAGGTTGAGATCCTTCTGAGAGAAAAGGTGCTTCAAGGATTTGTGGTCGGTGAACATCTCGAACCTCTCCCTTAATAAGTAGCGCCTCAAAAAATTCAAAGCAAATTCTATCACCACCAACTCTAAATCATGAGTTGGATACTTCTCGTGCGGCTTCACCTGTCGAATAGAGTAGGTGGCAACTTTTCCCTTCTACATCAATACAGCACCAAATCTAGTACCACAGGCATTTGTGTATACTGTTAGCTCCTCATTCTCGCTCAGAATGGTCAATAAAGGTGCGCTCATCAACCTCTCCTTCAGACTAACAAATGCCTACTCATATCTCACACCCTAAGTAAAAATCTAAGTTTTTTATGTCAAATTGATTAATGGCGCGGCTACTTCGAAAATTTCTTTATAAAGCATCCATAATATCCCGCTAGTCCTAAGAAACTTCTCACATCAATAGCATGCTTTAGTTGGCTCCAATCCTGAACTACCTCCAGCTTGGAAGGATCTAATGTAATACCCTGCTTAGAGATGACGTGACCCAAGAATCTCACTTCCCTTCTCCAGAAGTGACACTTTGAAAACTTTTCTTTCAACTTGTGCTTCCTTTAAACTTCGAGCACAATCGTCAAATGCACCTTATATTTCTCCTCTAACCTATAATAGATCATGATGTCATCTACGAACACAAGTAAGAACTTGTTGAGCTAATCCCTAAAGACACGGTTCATGAGGTCAACAAAGTATGCTAGAGCATTGGTTAGCCTGAGTGGCATAACCAACCACTTATAGAAACCAGATGGTGTATGAAACACAATGATCGACACACACTTCTTCGTTACTCTCACCTGGTGAAATCCCATCACCAAGTCCAATTAGGATAACACCTTCGCATCATGGAGCTGATCGAAGAAGTCATCAATACATGGGAGTAGGCATTTATTCTTCCTTATCACTTTATTCAGCTCATGGTAACCAACACATATCTAAGAGCGCCATCCACCTTAGTGTTGAATACTATAGGTGCACACTACTCATATATACTCCTAAAGCTAAACCCTTTTCTCAACAGGTCATTCATTTTCACCTCCAACTCCTTCTGCTCTCTAGGCACCATATGCCTCAATGGCATAACTATAGGTCTAGCATTCCTTATCAATTCTATATGAAACTCAATCTCTCTGGGCGATGATAATCCGATCACCTCCTCAAATATGTCTGAATACTCTCAATGATAGGCACAAATGAGAACTCATCCTATGGACTCTCATGTGAATATAGAAAGCTAACCATAACCCCATCCTTTGGCAGGTAGCTAATCACTATCGTCTGCCCTTTCACTTTCCCAATTGTCACTAACAGCTTCTCGCAATCTACTACTACCGCATACTTTCTTGTCCATTCCCAAGATAATCTAGAACCCAACGAAATTAAGAATAAAATGATTAAAAACTAAAGAGCGTCCATGACTCGATAAGACCAAACCATGACAAACCATACACAGGCTAGTGGAGCCTCCTATAGGGTTCATCACAATCAATGATCGATCAAATATTTTGGGTTTCAATCATAGCCTATCTACTAGGTCATAAGATATAAAGGAAGGTGAAGCTTTGGAATCAAATAAAACACACGTAGGAACATCATAAAGGGAAAACATACCTTGAATGACAATGCCCTTCCCGTACTCTTTCATCAGAGGGAGCACTCGACGAAGTCGGAATAGCGTCTAAAGCATATGCCTTCACCACTTGTTTCTACTATAATGGTTCCAGATAACGCTTCAGTATATGCCCAGGCTTTCCACTATTGCATCTCTTACCCTTTCCACCGACTTTGCAATCTTTGATCATGAGATCTTTTTCTCCATAACCATAACAAATAGGATCCCATTTACCCTTCTTTTGAGCATCCTTCCCCTGAGATTGCTTCCTCTTTCCAAGCCACTTCTTCTTGCCTCCTCTGCACTTTTGGAGTTTCAGGTCTTTCTTGACAACAATAGCTGATTTGGACCTAGGGTATAAACTCTCCCGGCGAAGAGTTTTCTGACGAGGCTTTCAAATGGCTCATCAATGTGATTTACATTCTTCTTCCCTAGGTACTCGTCCAAATCAATAATAAATTTCTCATTCTTCTTTAATGGAGCGTCGATGAAGGACATCCCATACTTCGATAGAGTGTCGAACTCCGTAATGTATTCTGCAACAGACATATCTCCCTACTTTAAATCAGCGAATCTCCTAAATAGTACCAACTTTGAAGCTACTGGAACAAACTTCTCCTCAACCCTAGCCTTGAACCAATCCTTGGGTGTTGTGGAAGTGGTAGAATTCCACCAGTTCATGTTCTTCCCTTGAATTTGTCTAGAGGCCAACTTTCTTTTCATGGCATCATCAATCTCTATATCACCAAAAATATACTCATGGATGCCCAACCAATCCTGCACTTCAATGGAAGACTCATTCCAATGAATGAATTTCCACCCAAAGTAGAATAGTCTTTGCATATCTTGGCGAAATAGCCCTCGACACTTATACTTCAGCACCACCACCAACAGCAATTTTTGAAGCGACCGCTTGGGATTTTGAAGCATGTTCACCACCATCATGTTGAACATAGCTTGCAAGTCAGGATTAGCAACCTCGAAAACATTTCATGCTCAACTCTTGAGAGGGAGTTCCTAACGGTGTTTCTTGATTATTCGCTCATTCTCGATCTGTAAAAAGAATGATCGGTCTTTAAAAAAGAAAACTGTGTCAATGGTACTCATGTGTGTTCTATATGTACTATTATATAATTTTAAAAATAAGAATATACATAACAAGTACGCGCTCTTATATATATACTCTCTTGATTCAGCCTAGGATGAGAACTCCTTTCCTACCTTTATTGAACCATAGTATACTATAGGTTAAAAAGCGCAACCTAAGTTCTGATACCAAATGTGAGATCATCCCACACTATCGACACTTAATATACATAAGATAGTGCGCTGCTGTCATGCCGATCGATGTAGAGCAACCATCAAGGTTTATCATAGAACCTGTAGTATATCTCACAGCACATGGAATAAAAATATAATATCATAGATATAAAATAGGAGAGACAGTAAATAACTTAGTGATCCAAATAACAGAGTACAGATACATATATTATATATCATGAAAAGGAGTTTATTCAACCAAAATAAACTCAAATAACTATTTCATACTACTAATAATAAGTGAACACTTCCGAGGATCTATAGTGTTGCATAGCGGCATAAGCATAGAAATCCATATATAATACGAGATAGCTCCCTCTAACTCGTCCTCTACATGGCTACTACGTCGGACCTAGACCTACTTGTCTACTCATTTAAGAGCATCCGAGATAATAAGAAGCAAATCATAAAACCTCGAGTCAAACAACAGTCTAGTGTGAGCAGTAAATGAATCAAAATACTATACAAGTTGATATAGTAAGGAGAAAGGTATATAAATCATGACTGGCATGTCTCTACAACCAAAGATCTAGTACATAATAACATAATACTCTACTCTATATACCATAAAGGTGTAACACCACCAAGTATGATAAAGGGTGTCTAGGTATCCCTAGCTCTACTACTTATCTCTGATGATGACCCTAGGGTGATAGGTGGCTAGTGAAGCAACCATAATAGGTACAATATCCATCAAACAGTACCAACTGTCACTTAGTGTACTCTGGATATATGATAACTCATGTAACCATTCTTCTGCCTGGGACTAACGAAAGTCGTGGTTTTCAAATTTACTCTTGTTAACTAAAAACTGGTACTACACCCATTCTTCCAATCTTGGGTACACGGGTCCATTCTTTCGATCTAGGGTAGCCATTCTTTACTACATATGAGCATCCTAATGATACCCCTGCTTTGAGTACAAAAGAAAACACTCCGAGTATCAATGATCTCTTAGTACGCGCCGAGCCTTTCCTTTGCTCCATTTAACTTCCATCATCATAGAGGAACCATTCTTCACTCCTCCACTTAATGACTTCTTTCTTCATCGAGAAGTTATTCTTGAGGAACCATTCTATATTCTCTACTCTACGACTCCTTTCTCCATCGAGCCATCATCTTCGAAACCTAACTCCATTCTTCATCAAGTTACCAACCGAAGACTCTAACTTTCATCATGATGTTGTATTACTAGCAGTGATCATATAAACATTCCAACACCTCCACCACGACATCTAGAACTCCATAACCAAACTCCAAAAATTTGCTCCCTATTAGACCGGGGATGAGAACCCAGTAACGACTTCATAAACTCGATACTGACTTCTGTACTTGGCCAACGGATGGTCAAATTTCTTCCCATCAGATTTCATGCCTCTATTACTTCATGTCTTGGTGCTTGAACCTCGACTTCTCTACTCTTAATCAAGTCATTTTTTCCTCTTAACACCATACCCTAGAAACAAGTCGGTGCTGCCTTTTGTACTTAGCCAGTCCCTGATCCAACACCATGGTCAACCTCTACGTGCCATGCTCTTCCCCTCCTCCAAGTTACCGTCGACATAGAGCTATGTGGAGAACTCGGTACTGACGTCTGAAGTCGACACCGACTTCTGGCCTTATCAAATTAGAGATTGCGATTTGGACCACGAGTTCTTCTCATGCTCCACAGTCTGCTTCTCAAATTTCATCCAATTTCGATTAGCTGTGCCTCCGTTTTGCCTAATTTCTCAACCTATCTACCTAACATCCAAAAAACTAGTAAACAACATCGAATCACAACATATAATCATATGATAGCATGTATATACATCCATTCATACAATCAATACATGAGAACGTGACAATATCTAAGATTTATACGAACATATGCATATGGATGATAGAAATTACACTAGCATATGGATATGAGTATTAGATTTCAAAACCGGTTTCTAAAACCATTTGAAAATTTCATATTTTTGATCATATGAACATGTGGTTAAGGTGGGAAAGTCATTTTAGATCTAAAAACATGTTAAAAACAACCATTTTAATTATACAAACAAGTATACATGAGTGAGAGGTCAAGAACCACTCACTAAATACCCATAATACACTTTTTTCCTTAGATTTGAAGTAGACAGCAAGAAAGAAAGACCTCAATCAATAGAAATGACAATCTCCATCTTCTATTTGTCAAATCTCATCTCTAATCAATGATTTGGCTAAGTTAGTAAGGAAAATATGCGATTTTAAATAAGGGTTAATGGAGGTTTAGATCTATTTTGGAGAAGAAGGAAATGACTTAAGTCAATTTCTACCGCCTATTATTAGCACAAAATTCGAAGTGGTTAGTGGACCTAAGCATGGACCTAGTTCATTACCCACTAAAATCATAAGCTTTCTCATACTAACTCGGATTACGGCAAGTTATTTATGAAAATTGTCAAAAAAATCACAATGAACACAATGGTACAAGTGTTTTAGCCAAATTCGAATGTTTGCAATTGTTTTAGTTAGATTTACTTTTCTTATTAAATTTCCGTTTAAATCTCTATAAAATTGCTGTCAAAATTTACATAAATTTTCGAGGTAGTACATTCTCCCCTTAGAAGGATGTTGTCTCTAAAATCTCTAAGGACGAAAAAATGCAACTCATACACATAGCAACTAATAGCTATAATCATTTACTCATCCATCATCCATGAGCAATCATTATACTTAAAAAAATTCCTAATGCAATATTTATGTGTGCCTATATATATGCAATATGAAATGCATGTGAACCTATACTTATGCAAAAGAGTAGGCGCTCTACTGATCCAGTCGACCTCTTATCATGCAAATGCTCATACTATGCATCCAAATGCATGCAACATCCTAAAGAAGTAAACTTCCAATTCCACATGTATTCACAACTATTACATCCATATGCCTAGCATCTACTAGCACAACTGTAATAAAACATCCATACGTATCCTATCCGATAGCTAGGTAAATAATAAAATATAATGTGAGTGCGTATACTACCTAAGGGATATACCATCCTAGATATGTATACAAATACCATCAAAACAGTACATTCAAATACATCCATTAGTATCCATCATCCATAACATGTCATATTGATGCGTTGCAACCACTCCTACTATCCAACGATCTCTGCCTAAGCGAGAACCTAAATGCAAAGGTAATCTATTCTTTCCTAACTAAAAATGGCTTGACTATGGCATTTACACCATGTAGACACTTCCACCAGTATCTAATGATGATTTTCCAATATGTAAGTTGCATTCTAAATTTCCTTGGGTATTTTCTACTTGTTCATTCTCTACCTTGGACTCGGCTCCACGACTTTATATGGACTCATGTGACGCCCCACCTTAATACTCACGCTAGCCAAGGACATTACGAAGTAATGTCATTAACTAGCACGAAGAATAAGGCTGTTGAGGAGCGACCCTTAGTGTAATTACTTTGTGCGAGCACCGATATGTCAGATGGTATAACATGCATTTCATTTCAAGAGGAAATCCGACATGCCGACAAAAACTCAAAGCTACTACACAGTGGCTATGTGGTCTTCGGAAACAAATATAGAAATAAACATAACATAAATCAGTCACGGATAACCATATCACAAAAGTGGAAATAGATATAAATAAAACAAATAGAAGTGTACATCAGAGTAGTGGTCAAACAAGATCCATAATATCACAAATGAATAGATACAAGTGCTAGGAAAAAGAAGATGTATACGTTAAGAAGTCTCTATCTCAAATGTATAACAACAAAAACAACCAATTTAATGTAGTTAGACAAAAGTTAGATGATGTTCCATGATAAGGAGTCAAGTAGAAGCACCTGTAACATCTCGGTCTGACCTGAGTATTATTTAATAAGAAAATAATAAACGGATCAGTCTAGCTATAAAATCAGATAAAATGAGATAGAATAAGAGATATGACGAAAACGTATGATAACAATAATGCCATACTATGAAAAGTACACATTTAACAAATACAAAAATCATATAATATCTCAAAAATCTCATAACATCAAAAAGAATGTCATATTCTTTACCATATTCACCAAACCACAAATATTGGCTAACATATCAATGCCAATCATAAAAATTGGTGAAACACAAATTCTAGAAATCATCCATTAGAAATCCAAAAATCACAAAAAGGGGGGCCTATCATAAGCGGGAGCATGAAAACTTTCTAACACGTGTATCACAAACGGGACGCTATCCCATGGTCGCTAACCGATGAGCCGGTGCAACGACGTAGTACGACGGTACACCATAGGAACTTGAAACTTGAATAATTCGGAACAACGACGTAGTATAGCGGTATGCCCAATGAACCTGATAAGTCGGAACAACGACGTAGTACAACGGTACGTCCGATGAACCAAACTCCATAAAAGAACATTGGTCGCTAGCCCACAAGAATGAGTCAAAACTCCAAAGAATGCATAGGTCGTTAGCCTATAAAAGAAATGAGACAAAACTCAATAAAATGAGGTATAGTCCCTTGTGTGGACAAAGAGACATCACATATCACAAGTCTAATCACAAAATGATCATCAACGATCAATAAAAAGTGTGAATTACAGTAAGCTAGTAAATAAATGAGTTTAGCTTCATGTCCCATAACCACTGGCTTAACTCAAATATTCACAAACAAATTGTAGATCTCCACTCATAAATTGTCACCAGAGTTTCAATCGAACAAGTCTAAAAATTAACCGATGAAGTAAATTCAAGCGTTTCATACCACTAGTTTTACTAAGCCGTTTAGTTATTCAAACGAATGAGGTAAAAGTTTGTGTATACTAACAGATTGGAAAACGGTTTTATAAACAAGCTTTGTATTAAAAATAGAGTTGAAATCATGTTTGAGAAAGAGTTTGAATAATTAATATTAGTATAGAAACCTTTGTATTTAAAAGTGCAGGCCATAGAAATGATTGTAGAAACAATCAATCGCCAAAAATTCACACACGAAGACATGAATCAAATCCATAGAAATTGATTCTGAATCCATCAAGATGGATATTCTCAAAAATCCAAAAAAGAAGTCATCAAAGGCGGTAATAAATGATGACAACAAATCGGATCAACTTGAATTGATAAAATTTGGAATCTCAAGCAAAATAGGCAAGTTGGGCTGAAGCAAGCAGGTCAGTCGACTGGACATTGAGTTAAGTCGATTGGCCCAATGCCTGAAAAGCTCTTGGGTTCCAGGTCAGTCACCTGGACTCAGAGAGCCAGTCGACTGGAACCTGTTTCCCAGTATTTCTAGCCTATCATAATGAAGGGCAAACTCTCAACAATTTGCAATCAGACGAGCAATGAGAACTAGGGGTTTATGCCAATCGACAACTCAGCCCTATAGGCTCTTCGATACACCACCAAAAGCATGTTCATACATCAAAGCTAGGATTTTTAAAGTTTTTGACTACAAAACACCAAAAATTGAAATGTTCACCAAATCAATTTAAATCAAAATCAAATGAACATGAGTAGATGTTAGGAATTCATACTTAACAATAATGATAGTTATAGACTTGAATGTGAGATAAAAATCTCATCTTTTACACAAAAACATGGAAGGAGAAGCTTGAAAACAAAGGAGGATCAACCAATCTTCAATCCCAACTCTAAAAGCTTCAATCTAAGATCATAAGCCAAAGTTTACTAAATTAGGTTATACGAAATTTCTAAAATTGGAGAGAGATGGAGAAGAAGAAGGAGATGCTTACCTAGGCTTCTCTTTGATTTTTGGAGCTAAAACTTGAATTTGCAAAGAAGCTAAGGCTTGGGAATTTTAATTTCCAATCTGTTCCCCTATTTTACCTAAGCTTGAAGTGTTAGGAAATAGAAATGAAATGGATGAAGAGGTGTAGGGGTGGAGCTAGAGTCTTAAGTTGGGGTTAATGGGTTGAAACCCAAACCCAAAGCCCTAAGTAAAAAGGTCGAAATTCTAACTAACTCCAAACATATTGATGTTTATACTCAAAAAGGTTGTGAACGTCATTTTGAACTCAATGGAAGTGGTCTCGAGTCCTAATTTGACTGTTTGCCAAGAAAAATAGCATTTCGGACTATAATCCGACCAACGATGCTATATTTAAATAAAATATTTAAATACATAATCGTAAAGTATGCGGGTTGTTATAGACTCCCCTCCTTAAAGAAATTGCATCCTCGCGATATTTTTGAGAAGAATATAAAAGGTAACAACCATAAAATCATATCAACACAAAAGAAATTTGAAATAAGAAGTTCACCTCAAAAAGCACGAGAAAGTAAGTCCGGATGTGCTTGCCCGATGAATTCTCTAGATTCCCAAGAGCAATCCTTAGGATTTAAGGATCATTGAACTCACACAAGAAGGACATCTTTATTCTAAAGGCGTTTAACCTCCGATGCAATGATATGAATAGGATGCTGCTCATAAGTCAAATTAGGCGAAACTTCAATTTCTTCAACAACACCGGACTCAAGAATAAAATCGAAATCTCGAAGGCAATTCCGTAGTTGAGAGACATGAAATACGTTATGAATAGCGAAAAACTGAGCCGGTAATAAAAGACGATAAGCCACAGAACCAATGCGTTCAGTGATGGGAAATGGACCAACATATCGGGATGCTAATTTTCTCGATCCACCGGAACGCACAACACCCTTCATAGGTGAAACACGAATAAACACTAAATCTCCCACAGAAAATTCTAATTTCCTTCTTCGGTTATCGGCATAGGATTTTTGCCTACTTTGAGCTTCTTTCATCCTATGGCGAATAAGGTCAATCTTTTCTGTGGAATCATGAATAAAATCAGGACCTAAAACCAGCTTCTCACCGGCCTCAAGCCAACAAGAAGGAGATCGGCATGGCCTTCCATAGAGTGCCTCGAAGGGTGCCATACCAATACTAGATTGGAAGCTATTATAATAGGAAAACTCAACAAGAGAAATATGATCTTTCCAACTTCCACCAAAATTAAGAACACATGCACGAAGAATATCATCAAGAGTTTGATTCACACGCTTGGTTTGTCCATCGGACTAAGGGTGATAAGCGGTGCTAAAATTAAGCCTCGTTCCCAAAGCTTTTTGAAGACTCTTCCAAAACCCACTAGTAAACAATGGATCATGATTGCTAACAATAGAAGTAGGAACTCCATGTAATTTAACAAGTTCTTTAACATATAGTTTGGCCAAAAGAGGTACGGTCCAATTGGACCGAACGGGAATAAAATGGAGGGATTTTGTTAGTCTGTCAACTATCACCTATAGGCTATCATGACCCGAACGAGAATGGGGAAGGCCATTAATAAAATCCATGGAAATTTGATCCCATTTCCAAATTGGAATGTCCAAAGGCTTCAATAACCCACTGGGCCTTTGATGCTCGGCCTTAACGAGTTGGCAGGTCATGCAACGCTTAACAAAGTTAGCAATATAAAATTTAATTCCATCCCAATAATAAAGTCGCTTCATATACGTGTACATTTTACTACTACGGGGATGAATGGTAAATTTAGAATGGTGAGAATCCTCTAAAATATCTCTACGAAGATTATCATTATTTGGCACGATAAGACTATCAAATTTTCGAATACCGCCACGAGCATCAATTTCAAAATCTTTCAAACCTTCAATATCAATTTTATCCCTACAACTTTGGCTAAGAAAAGCCGATTCGGGATCTAGCTTTTGAGCTTCAAGAATGCGATCTAAAAGAGAGGGATGAGCCTCAAGGCTACATAAAACGAGAGATGCACATAAATTGGATTCACGATCTCGAATTTCACAAGTGGATAAAGTCTCGAGATCATTCTATTCGGGTATCATCATAGAAATAACTGCTTGTTGCTTACGACTAAGAGCATCGGCAACATGATTTCCCTTTCCGGGAGTATAAAGAATATCAAGATCATATGATGCAAGGAACTCGAGCCAATGTTGTTGATGCAAATTAAGTTCCTTTTAAGAAAATAAATACTTCAAAGATTTATGATCGGTGTAGAGAACAAATTTTTCTCCCAAAAAATAATGGCGCCAAATTCTAAGGGCGAAAACAATAGCCGCGAGCTCTAAATCATGAGTGGCATATCTAGTCTCGGTCGGCTTTAATTGCCTAGAAGCATAAGCAATAACACGATCTCTTTGCATACGAACGACATCCAAACCAACACGACTAGCATCGGTATAAATAATAAAATCTTGGTTCCCTTCAGGAATCATAAGAATAGGAGCATCGGAAAGGAGTTCTTTTAATTTCTGAAAAGAAGCTTCACATTTGTCCGACCAAATGTATCTAACTCCTTTCTTTGTCAAGCTAGTAAGAGGTACGACAATTTTAGAAAAGTCCTTTATGAACCAATGATAATAACCCGCCAATCCAAGAAAGCTACGAATTTCCTTCACACTTTCCGGTCTCTTCCAATCTTGAATCGCTTCAATCTTTGAAGGATCCACGAAAATTCCGGATTCAGAAATGATACGACCAAGAAATTTCACATGAGATTGCCGAAAGTGGCACTTAGAAAATTTTGCTTTCAATTGATTGCTCCTAAGAGTTTCCAACACAATCCGAAGATGTTATTCATGCTCTTTATCAGTTTTAGAATAAACAAGAATATAATCTATAAAGATGAGAACAAATCGATCGAGGAAGTCTTTGAAAACTCGATTCATAAGGTCAACGAAATAAGCCGGAGCATTCAGTAAACCAAATGGCATAACAAGCCATTCGTATGATCCATAACGAGTACGGAATGATGTCAAAGGAATGTTATCCTCTACAATACAAAGCTGGTGAAAACCGGTTGCTAAGTCTAACTGTGAAATAACTCTAACACCGCTAAGTTGATCGAATAGATCATCAATACGAGGTATAGGATATTTATTCTTGATAGTAAGATCATTAAGCTTGTGGTAGTCAACGCAAAGCCTAAGTGTACCATCGGATTTCTTCACAAAAATAGCAGAAGCTCCCCAAGGAGAGGAACTAGAACCAATAAATTGCTTCTCCTCCAATTCGGATAATTGTTTGCGTATCTCCTCATTTTCTTTATTGGACATCGGATAAGGTGGACGAGTAACAGGTAAAGCTCCAGGAATTAGATAAATTTTGAACTCAATGGCTCGCTTAGGGGGTAATCCTTAAACGGGCTCAAATATATCTTGAAATTCCCGAACAACGTGATGAGAGAAATGTCATCTTCCTCATCATCATTATCGTCATCATGAGGATTTAAAGAATATAAAGATGCTACCAAGTTGGAATCCCAATCTTTAAGAACAATAGAAATCTTCTTAACAGATTGAGGACGTCGAAGGTGAATAGTCCGCTCAGGACAAAGGATATGGGCTTCATAACAGTTAAGTCAATCCATTCCCAAAATCATTCTGAAGCCCAAGTAATGCATGACATGCAAATCGGCTCGGAAAGAAAAATCGCATAAAATAATTTCGACATGCATACAAAGAAAACTAAGTGTTACGGATCCACCAACCGGATTCGTAATTCTCAATGAAGTCATTAATTCCATAACACTTAAAGAAAAAGTATCAACAAGTTCTTTTGATATAAAAGAATGCGATGCGTCCGTATCAAAAAGAACTCGAATAGGTTGATCACGAAACATAATAATGCCATCAAGGATAGGATGAGAAATACCTTCACCGCGAGAAGTGTTACTAGGGGCTTGCACAACATTTAGCTTTCCCTCCTTCTTGCTTTGAAGTTTGGGACATGTAGATATAAGATGACCCGAATTTTTGCAGTAGCGACAAAAGAGAGGTTTCAGACATATATTAGCATAATGGTCCTTAGAACTACAATTGTAACATTGCCCACTAATAGGGGTAGGAGACTTTGCTACCGAAGTGGCTTGCTTCCCTTTCTTGTTGGGATGGCCTTTGAATTTTGTAACATCCAGCCTTTTCGCACACTTTAAACCGACACACGTGCCAATTCAAAGCATACGCAAGGGCGGATTGTTATGGGGTAAATAAGAAAAAAACAGAGAAGAAATAAAACAAAATAGAATCTCACAGCGGAAGGATAAAATATAATAATCAATATACAGTTCATGATAACTGTTTACAAAATATTTATTTTACTTATACAATGAATATCAGAATTACACATACCAATACAATCAATGCAGCGGAAATTTAGAGTGTGGTGCAATACTATAAATAATATAATACGGATTCTTCGTCTTCGTCCTCCAAAGCTAAAATCTTCGATCCTGAAACGCTCGGACTGACCCGAGCGAATTTGAAAAGACAAAGACACTCGAGTCAGACTAAAAGATCTTATGTGAGTTAAATTAACAGAAATAAATATGAGTACAGTAACTCAAGAGATGTTCGGGATTTACATCTCCTAAGGATCCGTTAAACTATTTACTATGTAGTATATTGCGCTATTATAATAGTGTCTATTTATAAAATAAACTTACTTTTTAATAGCGTTAAGGGGTTACCCATATAGCCCTTAACACAAATAATGCCAATAGTCTATACAGTACCGTAATACCTCCTGATCGGGAAGCTACCAGAGGATACTCCATAGGTACGACACAAATAGAAACTCGTAGTAAAGGCTCGGTATGGTAGGTGACATGGCACAACTAGGCAATGCCAGGGTAGATATACCAATTGCTATCCAGGCTGGTGGAAACGCGTAGCCGCAGTTACCGCCCACCTCGGACTAACTCCCCAAAATCAAAATATAGAAGTGGTCACTGAATCAATCCAAAATCAAAGTATAATATCGAAGAGGAGGGTCCGATCAGAGGAATGACCTCATTGGCCTGAGAATCGCTCCTGTTTTAGCCACCTTATGCCAACTCACGGGAGTCGGGTCCACGTATTTACCTTACAGGAAACGTCGCCACCACCTACTTCATTCTGGAATCTCCACCGCGTACACGGTTAGTCAAAGTGGTTTTCGGTATCGACAGAGAGTATGTCCATATCCGATCCCGGTCTCTTTGCCAACCCATCGTTATTATAACACCGCGGTCATTTAAAAATAGCTCATACTTTAAAACCAGAATAAACATTTCCATTTTAAAATTGTGAATACGATATCATTTTAAAACCCAAAAAAAATATGATATCCTTTATCCCAAATATAAACCTTTTCAAAAATCCAAATGCTTTAAAATTTATAACGTCTGAAAGCCAAACATCCTTTCAAAGCATAATATTTCGAAATTCATAATTTAAAAACCATAACTTTTAAAACTTGAATGGTTTGGATATTCAACGGTATATGAATTAAAAGGTTTAACTTAAATGTTACTTTGTAAAGAAAATAGTTCTCATGGCTTTACAAATACATTTCTTTATTAAAGTCTAAACCAAAATTTGTATTATCTCTCTCAAGTTCCAAAACCACTAAAATTTATATATATATACGTATATCCATTTTGAGTAACAATATTTCAAACTAAAATTGGATTTTATTCTTTCAACAGATCAATTGTTCTATTAATTAGTCTTGAATATTCACATAAAATCCATAAATAATAAGACTTCAGTTTCTAGTAATAAAATATATATATATTTTCCCAATTCAAATTATACTAGAATATTCATTTCAATTTATTTTGGGAAAAATCCAATTGTAAATATCATATCTTAAAATTTTCAAACTTAACATTTAAACATATGATATAAATTATTAAACTCCATTTTCTTAATTTTCTTCCATTTTTAATAAAGATTTTTATACACCTTTTAATTTCAAAATTTTCAACTTCATATGTATATATATATATGGAAGAAAATATTTATACAATATAAAATTTAAGATTATTATAAACCGTATTCCATCCAAACCATAAAAATCACATAAAAATAGTTATATATAGACCGCGATGCCTGTATATAATTTTCTATCCTATGGTCAAGTGATACGGATATTTATCATTTCAATCCGCAATTTAAAAGATATAAAATTTTGCGGTTGTATATCATTTCAAACCACAATCCTGAATGAAAGGAAATATGCATGATAATTTGCAATTTTATGAAATACAATAAAACATCCATCAACATCACCCATCATCCAATCACAATCATCAAGCAATATCAATCAATAACAATTTATATTTGATAATATATAACAGGTAATAACTGGCAATTTTATTCAGATTAAATTTAACAACTATTAATCTAGCAGTTTATATTCAGTAATAATCTATATAACTGTTAACTATCAGTTTATAGGCAAACAAATATATTCTAACTATCAATTAATACGCAATAAATAAATTAAATTAACAGTTAAATTTAATAAATGCAATTCAACAATATGAGTGAAATAAACATGCCAAATACTCATAAATAAATTTCTATTCATTTCTAAAATTAATTTAACAAACATAAAAGCTTCTAGTAGTTGTGAGTGGGTTAAAACACTCACCTTTGGAATTTAAATCGAATTTAAATTCAATTTAAACTCAAAATTTTGACGGTCTCCAAATCCATCTAAACCAGCGTCAAAACGTCAGTAATTCCGATATGATCCTAGCAAAACAAACCGCGCGTGAATCCGAGCTCGTATGCAAAAGTTATGAAAATTTGAAAAATGGAAAAATTCTGGTCCTGGGTCGACTTCGGGTTCGACTTCGGTGTGCCGCCTCAATTCCCCGGTGCTTGCTTGGAGTTTTCGCCAAAACGACCCGGAGCGACCTGAGTCATTTTCTTCCTGACCCTAAGTTGCTCTAGGGTTTTCTCCCCTGAAACCCGAAGCGCGACCAGAAGCTGCTGCAGATCCAAAAAATTTTTTTTTTTTATTTGAAATTTTTTTTTTTGAACTGACTGGATCTAGGGTTAGCCCCCATTGAAGAAGAAGAGAAGCTTGAAGAAGATGAACGTACAGCAAATAGACAATAAAATGGAGCTAGGGTTTATAACTGTATATTTATAGGTAGGGTTGGGTTAGAGTAGATAGACTAGATAGATGAACGTACGAAACAAACTAAGGCCCAAAAAGCCCGTTCTGACCCCGAAACGAAATTTGTCAAACCCATATATCCAGATAGGTATTTTAAAATATTCTGAACGCGATGGAAAAGTTTCACGTCCAAATTTGATCGTATGAAGAAGTTATGCTGAAAACAAGATTTCCAAATTGATTTCAAATTGATTTTAATAAAATTGATTTTCAAGGTGTTTCGCGTCCGTACGATCAAACGACAGGTCCGATCGATACGAAACTTGAAACCCTATAATAATTCACCGATACGGACCCGATGAAATTGGTTTCGTCGAAATCCGAGTCCGTGGCCAAAATGGCTATTTTTAATCTTCATTAAATAAATTAAATATATTATAAAAATCCAAATTTTATATTAAATTCTAAAATTGGCCAAATTTTATTTCTTATATGATTCGTAATCAATTGAAAAGATTTAACAGGCTTAGCTGTGAATTAAAAGTTGACAGTATATTAATTGCAATGTTAATTTCTACACTTTCTTATATTTAAGAATTTTATAAATTATATTCTCAAAACCCATACTTTAGATTTTTAATCTTTATATTCTCAACTTTCACCTAAAATAAAGATGCCATAAACATTAGTTCCTGATTCACATCATTATTCTTTAAGTCTAATTTAAATCTCAATAACGTAGTATTTAACGTTAGAATCCATTTTATTATGCATAAATTACAAATTTTACTGACCCAAATTTTCTTCTTTTCATTCCATATCAATTGTCAATCCTATAAGAAAAATTAACATTAGGTTCATACTTATTACAAATAACTCCAATTTCTTCCAAATAATAATTACATAACTATTAAATATTAAATCCATTTAATTGCAATAAATTCAATTGATTGCAATAAATTTCCAAATAAATTTGGATCTTTATTTGGTTATACAAAAAAAAATCCGTTATCACTTACCTAACAAAGTTATTATTACTTAAGATCTCATTGCATCCACATTTTCACATTTTCATATCCTGGTTTCTTTACTTTATTCTACATAAATTATTATAAATGGGATTTTTCTTGGTTACATCTTATTTGTATTTAACATTACTCATTCACCAATTCATTTCACTTTAACTGCGGTAAATTGGCGGATAAATTGAATTTGATTCCCAAAATTTAAATTAACAAGCAACAAGAATAGGTAACACACAATAGTCGTTACGCTAAATTCTAGTCACCTAAATAAGCTTTTATTACTTTACAAAATGGAATAACCTTTAAACTCATAAATGTAATACCAAAACCGTTATAAATCCAATAAATTTCCAAATCGAAGTTTGTACACATTTTACACAACTATTATGATTTCTCACAGACGTTGAATTTATTAAATGACCATTTATTATAATTTAATTCCCTTAATTGAATCAAATGCTTATAATTTTTACATTCTTACCATTCCTTCCCATTATAAATTCATTAACGGATTTACAAATCTCTATCTTCCAAATATTAAATAACCAAACTGATTACAACCACTGTTCTTATCAAATTTTCATAAATTTGTTCAAATCTATACTCTTTTTCCATATAAATAAATTTTATGTTACTACTAGATTTTTTTTTTCCACTACAGCCATTAAATTTTTTACTATCTACACTTATTACATCTTTGTATTAATGAATCCCATTCAAGTTAATATTTATATTAATATTCACAAATTCAACATTTATATGTTTCTTAAAATTAACTTTCAACCAAATGTGCCAATTTACATTTCATTTCTATTCAATATATATTCATTTTATTCCGTTCATTCGGGTACTGCATTGAAATATATTTATTCTCTAATACTAACGTTATTATCATTAAATTATGATTGGATTCCAAGTTTTTATTCAATACCTTGAACAATAACTTACATATTAACCAAATCCTTCTTCTACTTAATTCAAATTGGATTATGTTCCAATTCCTATAACCTAGGTCTTGAGTCACCATTTACATAATTAAATTTATCGTTTATTTCAATCTTCGTTTATAATTTAAAGTTCTACTAAACTAAATTACAAAACTTATGAACTTTAACAAATTTAATCCACCAATTAAATTTTTTTGATGTTTATATATTGCAATTAAATTCAGTTATTATTTCATTAATACCATTTTAATCAACTAATTATGACTTATAACCACAACACAAATCTTCGTTATTCTACCTATTACCATATAACATTTCAATTGTTAAATCTTTAATCTCAGTTACTATATCCAACTCCTACATTTGTTATAAATTAGATTAAAATTTATATTAAGTTAATCCATTTAATATTATCAAATTTAACGGGTCGTTACAATCTCCCCCACTCAAAACTTTTCGTCCCCGAAAAGGAAAAAAAAGGGAGAAGGAAGAGTAAAACAGTACATCTTATTTCAAACATTAACTTATTGACAATATTACTAAATTAATTCCCTTATATAAACATACCAGTTTTATAATCATTATATTCTTTTGTACTTAAATTATTAAAGTTGGGAAAATATTTTCACAAAATTCTAAGTCCAAAATTTATGGAAAATTTTGGCAGTCTCTCCTTTGTACGGAGAGACTCTGGAGAAAATATAATATCAAAATATACAACTATATTACATATATTATCAAAATATTATATCCCAACACGGGAAAATTATATAAAATAGCGCTAAAACGTAATCCGGAAACGTACCTATTTGTCGGGCAATATACGCTTATTATTTTGGAACCAAAAGCAGTAGCAGTTGCTTCCATCACCTGTATTCATTTATATAATCTAAAAGGTTAAATATTTATGAAAGTGAAATGTTTAGGTGGTTTCGACCATTAATCAACCAATCAAATGCAACAACCATAGATTTTTAACAAACAGCACACACCACAAACAAGCAACCATTAATCCATCAACCAATTTGTTGTTTGGGTTCAAACTTGAAATTTGTATGAAATGAAATTAACTATCAAGTGCATCCTTTACTCAACAGTCTTAGATGGAACAAGGATATATTATTTATTCATCCAACAACTTCAAATTCCTTACCCAACAAACATAAATCAACAATAACAATTCAAACCAACAACCAAATTAACTTATTATACATTTATTTCATGCTTCAGTGGGTTGATTTTCTTTCTTTCATTCATGAAGCGATTTCTTTGTTTCTTACAATTTTATTTGCCATTTATTATAAAATTCATTATATTTGTATTCCAATTTATTGACTAAAGTATATATCATCTATTTATATTACTTATCTTTAACTTGAGATTCCAATTATAACTTAAGTTTATACCAATAATTTCTCATTTATAACAACGATTTATTGAATACTTCACTATTTCCAAAATTTCTACTTGTATAATATTCTAATCCAATTTATTAATTAACATTTCAACTTTTATATTTGGTAAGTTATTTATGTCAAAGAAAAATGCAATTAAACTTATACAAGCTTTATCTCATCTTTTAATTAAATTTAATGTTAATCAATATTACTCTTTGTAACAATTTCAAATTTCTCTTTATAACTTTTCATTAATTCTCTTACCTACATTAGAGGTTTCAATTAATTACTTACCTTTTATTTCACTAAAATAATTTAAAACAATTAATTAATGGAAATTTAAGAATTAAATACCGGGTCAAACCTCAAAATTACTTTAAAAATAATAGATAATTAATTTCTTACAACTTTTATATCTCTAATTATCTTTTAAAACAATTAAATTTTAAATAATTTCAAAACAAATCTGCAGTAGAATTTACTACAGTGGCCTTTCCCCTTCGAAACTCGAAAATGAAAGTCGATGATACGGCCGCCATCGCCGAAATTATTTTCTAGCGACAGAGAGGAAAGTACAAAATTTAAATTCTCCAAAATCTTCTTTAAAATAATTTTTCCGAATTATACTAAATATTTATATAAGAAAATACTTATAAACCAAATCCCTATATCCCATAAATCCATTGAAAACAGATTTTCAAAATCCCGGACTTAAGTTCTAAAATCTCCAATTTGATTTATTATAATTTCAACTTAGCTTCAATTTATTACAAATATTTTTATATTACCTAACACCCAATCTATAGCAACCAGATATATATATATATATCTTTATAAAAATATTTTTATATATAGAAAATATAATAGGCAAAATTATTTCATTCACCCATGTTAAAAACAAATATTATGTCGGTCTGTCCTATTAAGTGTTTAGAAATCCCTATTGATGTCATAGCGTCCCATGCATCAGCCAGAATTTATAAATACAAAGCGGAACAGATTAACACAATATCAAAATCTTTATTAACACTAACAAATACGCTCTCTCATATATATGCACTCAGCGACTCCCATAGGGTATTACTACCCTATTAACAAAGAGTCAAACCCCACAAAACCAAGGTTTATCGCTAAACCAAAGCTCCGATACCAACTGTAACATCCAGCCTTTTCGCACACTTTAAACCGACACACGCGCCAATTCAAAACATACGCAAGGGCGGATTGTTATGGGGTAAATACGAAAAAAACAGAGAAGAAATAAAACAAAATAGAATCTCACAGCGGAAGGATAAAATATAATAATCAATATACAGTTCATGATAACTGTTTACAAAATATTTATTTTACTTATACAATGAATATCAGAGTTACACATACCAATACAATCAATGCAGCGGAAATTTAGAGTGTGGTGCAATACTATAAATAATATAATACGGATTCTTCATCTTCGTCCTCCAAAGCTAGAATCTTCGATCCTGAAACGCTCGGACTGACCCGAGCGAATTTGAAAAGACAAAAACACTCGAGTCAGACTAAAAGATCTTATGTGAGTTAAATTAACAGAAATAAATATGAGTACAGTAACTCAAGAGATGTTCGGGATTTACATCTCCTAAGGATCCGTTAAACTATTTACTATGTAGTATATTGCGCTATTATAATAGTGTCTATTTATAAAATAAACTTACTTTTTAATAGCGTTAAGGGGTTACCCATATAGCCCTTAACACAAATAATGCCAATAGTCTATACAGTACCGTAATACCTCCTGATCGGGAAGCTACCAGAGGATACTCCATAGGTACGACACAAATAGAAACTCGTAGTAAAGGCTCGGTATGGTAGGTGACACGGCACAACTAGGCAATGCCAGGGTAGATATACCAATTGCTATCCACGCTGGTGGAAACGCGTAGCCGCAGTTACCGCCCACCTCGGACTAACTCCCCAAAATCAAAATATAGAAGTGGCCACTGAATCAATCCAAAATCAAAGTATAATATCGAAGAGGAGGGTCCGATCAGAGGAATGACCTCATTGGCCTGAGAATCGCTCCTGTTTTAGCCACCTTATGCCAACTCATGGGAGTCGGGTCCACGTATTTACCTTACAGGAAACGTCGCCACCACCTACTTCATTCTGGAATCTCCACCGCGTACACGGTTAGTCAAAGTGGTTTTCGGTATCGACAGAGAGTATGTCCATATGCGATCCCGGTCTCTTTGCCAACCCATCGTTATTATAACACCGCGGTCATTTAAAAATAGCTCATACTTTAAAACCAGAATAAACATTTCCATTTTAAAATTGTGAATACGATATCATTTTAAAACCCAAAAAATATATGATATCCTTTATCCCAAATATAAACCTTTTCAAAAATCCAAATGCTTTAAAATTTATAACGTCTGAAAGCCAAACATCCTTTCAAAGCATAATATTTCGAAATTCATAATTTAAAAACCATAACTTTTAAAACTTGAATGGTTTGGATATTCAACGGTATATGAATTAAAAGGTTTAACTTAAATGTTACTTTGTAAAGAAAATAGTTCTCATGGCTTTACAAATACATTTCTTTATTAAAGTCTAAACCAAAATTTGTATTATCTCTCTCAAGTTCCAAAACCACTAAAATTTATATATATATACGTATATCCATTTTGAGTAACAATATTTCAAACTAAAATTGGATTTTATTCTTTCAACAGATCAATTGTTCTATTAATTAGTCTTGAATATTCACATAAAATCCATAAATAATAAGACTTCAGTTTCTAATAATAAAATATATATATATTTTCCCAATTCAAATTATACTAGAATATTCATTTCAATTTATTTTGGGAAAAATCCAATTGTAAATATCATATCTTAAAATTTTCAAACTTAACATTTAAACATATGATATAAATTATTAAACTCCATTTTCTTAATTTTCTTCCATTTTTAATAAAGATTTTTATACACCTTTTAATTTCAAAATTTTCAACTTCATATGTATATATATATGGAAGAAAATATTTATACAATATAAAATTTAAGATTATTATAAACCGTATTCCATCCAAACCATAAAAATCACATAAAAATAGTTATATATAGACCGCGGTGCCTGTATATAATTTTCTATCCTATGGTCAAGTGATACGGATATTTATCATTTCAATCCGCAATTTAAAAGATATAAAATTTTGCGGTTGTATATCATTTCAAACCACAATCCCGAATGAAAGGAAATATGCATGATAATTTGCAATTTTATGAAATACAATAAAACATCCATCAACATCACCCATCATCCAATCACAATCATCAAGCAATATCAATCAATAACAATTTATATTTGATAATATATAACAGGTAATAACTGGCAATTTTATTCAGATTAAATTTAACAACTATTAATCTAGCAGTTTATATTCAGTAATAATCTATATAACTGTTAACTATCAGTTATAGGCAAACAAATATATTCTAACTATCAATTAATACGCAATAAATAAATTAAATTAACAGTTAAATTTAATAAATGCAATTCAACAACATGAGTGAAATAAACATGCCAAATACTCATAAATAAATTTCTATTCATTTCTAAAATTAATTTAACAAACATAAAAGCTTCTAGTAGTTGTGAGTGGGTTAAAACACTCACCTTTGGAATTTAAATCGAATTTAAATTCAATTTAAACTCAAAATTTTGACGGTCTCCAAATCCATCCAAACCAGCGTCAAAACGTCAGTAATTCTGATACGATTCCAGCAAAACAAACCGCGCGTGAATCCGAGCTCGTATGCAAAAGTTATGGAAATTTGAAAAATGGAAAAATTCTGGTCCTGGGTCGACTTCGGGTTCGACTTCGGTGTGCCGCCTCAATTCCCCGGTGCTTGCTTGGAGTTTTCGCCAAAACGACCCGGAGCGACCCGAGTCATTTTCTTCCTGGCCCTAAGTTGCTCTAGGGTTTTCTCCCCTGAAACCCGAAGCGCGACCAGAAGCTGCTGCAGATCCAAAATTTTTTTTTTTTTTTTTTATTTGAATTTTTTTTTTTTGAACTGACTGGATCTAGGGTTAGCCCCCATTGAAGAAGAAGAGAAGCTTGAAGAAGATGAACGTACAACAAATAGACAATAGAATGGAGCTAGGGTTTATAACTGTATATTTATAGGTAGGGTTGGGTTAGAGTAGATAGACTAGATAGATGAACGTACGAAACAAACTAAGGTCCAAAAAGCCCGTTCTGACCCCGGAACGAAATTTGTCAAAACCATATATCCAGATAGGTATTTTAAAATATTCTGAACGCGATGGAAAAAGTTTCACGTCCAAATTTGATCGTATGAAGAAGTTATGCTGAAAACAAGATTTCCAAATTGATTTCAAATTGATTTTAATAAAATTGATTTTCAAGGTGTTTCGCGTCCGTACGATCAAACGACAGGCCCGATCGATACGAAACTTGAAACCCTATAATAATTCACCGATACGGACCCGATGAAATTGGTTTCGTCGAAATCCGAGTCCGTGGCCAAAATGGCTATTTTTAATCTTCATTAAATAAATTAAATAAATTATAAAAATCCAAATTTTATATTAAATTCTAAAATTGGCCAAATTTTATTTCTTATATGATTTGTAATCAATTGAAAAGATTTAACAGGCTTAGCTGTGAATTAAAAGTTGACAGTATATTAATTGCAATGTTAATTTCTACACTTTCTTATATTTAAGAATTTTATAAATTATATTCTCAAAACCCATACTTTAGATTTTTAATCTTTATATTCTCAACTTTCACCTAAAATAAAGATGCCATAAACATTAGTTCCTGATTCACGTCATTATTCTTTAAGTCTAATTTAAATCTCAATAACGTAGTATTTAACGTTAGAATCCATTTTATTATGCATAAATTACAAATTTTACTGACCCAAATTTTCTTCTTTTCATTCCATATCAATTGTCAATCCTATAAGAAAAATTAACATTAGGTTCATACTTATTACAAATAACTCCAATTTCTTCCAAATAATAATTACATAACTATTAAATATTAAATCCATTTAATTGCAATAAATTCAATTGATTGCAATAAATTTCCAAATAAATTTGGATCTTTATTTGGTTATACAAAAAAAAATCCGTTATCACTTACCTAACAAAGTTATTATTACTTAAGATCTCATTGCATCCACATTTTCACATTTTCATTTCCTGGTTTCTTTACTTTATTCTACATAAATTATTATAAATGGGATTTTTCTTGGTTACATCTTATTTGTATTAACATTACTCATTCACCAATTCATTTCACTTTAACTGCGGTAAATTGGCGGATAAATTGAATTTGATTCCCAAAATTTAAATTAACAAGCAACAAGAATAGGTAACACACAATAGTCGTTACGCTAAATTCTAGTCACCTAAATAAGCTTTTATTACTTTACAAAATGGAATAACCTTTAAACTCATAAATGTAATACCAAAACCGTTATAAATCCAATAAATTTCCAAATCGAAGTTTGTACACATTTTACACAACTATTATGATTTCTCACAGAACGTTGAATTTATTAAATGACCATTTATTATAATTTAATTCCCTTAATTGAATCAAATGCTTATAATTTTTACATTCTTACCATTCCTTCCCATTATAAATTCATTAACGGATTTACAAATCTCTATCTTCCAAATATTAAATAACCAAACTGATTACAACCACTGTTCTTATCAAATTTTCATAAATTTGTTCAAATCTATACTCTTTTTCCATATAAATAAATTTTATGTTACTACTAGATTTTTTTTTTCCACTACAGCCATTAAATTTTTTACTATCTACACTTATTACATCTTTGTATTAATGAATCCCATTCAAGTTAATATTTATATTAATATTCACAAATTCAACATTTATATGTTTCTTAAAATTAACTTTCAACCAAATGTGCCAATTTACATTTCATTTCTATTCAATATATATTCATTTTATTCCGTTCATTCGGGTACTGCATTGAAATATATTTATTCTCTAATACTAACGTTATTATCATTAAATTATGATTGGATTCCAAGTTTTTATTCAATACCTTGAACAATAACTTACATATTAACCAAATCCTTCTTCTACTTAATTCAAATTGGATTATGTTCCAATTCCTATAACCTAGGTCTTGAGTCACCATTTACATAATTAAATTTATCGTTTATTTCAATCTTCGTTTATAATTTAAAGTTCTACTAAACTAAATTACAAAACTTATGAACTTTAACAAATTTAATCCACCAATTAAATTTTTTTGATGTTTATATATTGCAATTAAATTCAGTTATTATTTCATTAATACCATTTTAATCAACTAATTATGACTTATAACCACAACACAAATCTTCGTTATTCTACCTATTACCATATAACATTTCAATTGTTAAATCTTTAATCTCAGTTACTATATCCAACTCCTACATTTGTTATAAATTAGATTAAAATTTATATTAAGTTAATCCATTTAATATTATCAAATTTAACGGGTCGTTACAAATTTAATAGGCCTTTTCTTGTTGTTGTTGAAGCTCCGTTTGGTATCCACAACTTCAACATCACTCTCCTTATCTGCCTCTTCAAGTCGAAGAGCGATATCAATAAGCTGATCAAAACCAACTTCTAATTTCAAAAGTAATGGATGTTTGAGATTCTTATTCAAGCCATAGACAAACCTCTGATTTTTCTTCAATGGAGTATTTATATATTTAACCCCGTATTTGGAAAGAGATTCCTAAGATGCGACGTAGTCCTTCATAGAAGATTCACCTTGAATAAGGTCTATGAAACGCCGGGCCAAAGTTACTTTTTCAGCTTTCGGCACAAATTTTAATTCGAAACATTCTTGAAATTGCTCCCAAGTAAGATCTTCTTTAATAATTTCAGAAGTTAGAAGCTCATACCAATCTAAGTCATGCGAGTAAAGATGCGATCGCATATTCTAAACCAAGCTTGGACTTCAATAACGCTTTCAGAACCCTTGAATGTCTTCCCACCCAAGTTGGTATTATCACTGCACAAGCGTGCAAATTCGGATTTTGGGTGAGTAGGCTCTGGAATGAGTCCGACAACTTGAGCATTCTTTACAAGATCAAGAAGCTGTTGAGCTGACGTAAATACTCCATCCTGAGGAGTAGCACTTGGTTGACCGGCACTGGGATGGCCTGGTCTAACCATTTCCCTTCTTCAAGAAAGAAAGAAAGAAAGAAAGAAGAAAAACGTTATTCTCAGAATGAATATCAAAAAATCATGATTGATAAAACAAGGCATCACAAGAAAAATAGGATAGAACGGTTCCAATGACTTGAATAAAAATCCTAAGGCACAACTCCTAAGAAAGACTTAGGACAATGATCTTTGCTAAATTATTCTGCATTGTTCCGAAGTTTGGCTTTGATACCAAGCTGTGACGCCCCACCTCAATACTCACGCTAGCCAAGGACACTACGGGGTAATGCCGTCAACTAGCACGAAGAATAAGGCTGTTGAGGAGCGACCCTCCGTGTAATTGCTTTGCGCGAGCACTGATATGTCAAATAGTATAACATGCATTTCATTTCAAGAGGAAATACGACATGTCGATACAAACTCAAAGCTACTACACAGTGGCTATGTGGTCTTTGGAAACAAATATAGAAATAAACATAACATAAATCAGTCATAGATATCCATATCACAAAGGCGGAAATAGATATAAATAAAACACATAGAAATGTACATCAGAGTAGTGGTCAAACAAGATCCACAATATCACAAATGAATAGATACAAGTGCTAGGCAAAATAATATGTATACATCAAGGAGTCTCTATCTCAAATGTATAACAACAAAAACTACCAATCTAATGTAGTTTGACAAAAGTCAGATGATGATCCTTGATAAGGAGTCAAGCAGAAGCACCTGTAACATCTCAGTCTGACCCGAGTATTATTTAATAAGAAAATAATAAACGGATCAATCTAGCTATAAATATCAGATAAAATGAGATAGAATAAGAGATATGATGAAAACGTATGATAATAATAATGCCATACTATGAAAAGTATACATTTAACAACAACAAAAATCATACAATATCTCAAAAATCTAATAACATAAAAAAGAATGTCATATTCTTTACCATATTCACCAAACCACAGATATTGGCTGACATATCAATGCCAATCGTAAAAATTGGTGAAACACCAATTCTAGAAATCATCAATTACAAATCCAGAAATCACAAAAAGGGAGAGGTCTATCTTAAACGGGAGCATGAAAACTCTCTAACACGTGTATCACAAAGGGGACGCTATCACATGGTCGCTAACCATAGAGCCGGTGCAACGACGTAGTACAACGGTATGCCCGAGGAACCTGAAACTCAAATAATTCGAAACAACGACGTACTACAACGGTACGTCCGATGAACCTAATAAGCCGGAACAATGACGTAGTACAAAGGTACGTCCGACGAATCGAACTCCATAAGAGAACATGGGTCGCTAGCCCACAAGAATGAGTCGAAACTCTAAAGAATGCATAGATCGTTAGCCTATAAAGGAAATAAGACGAAACTCAACAAAACGAGGTATAGTCCCCTGCGTGGACAAAGAGACATCGCATATCACAAGTCTAATCACAAAATGATCATCAGTGATCAATAAAAAGTGTGAATTACAGTAAGCTAGTAAATAAATGAGTTTAGGTTCATGTCCCATAACCATTGGCTTAACTTAAATATTCACGAACAAATTGTAGATCTCCACTCATAAATTATCATAAGAGTTTCAACCGAACGAGTCTAAAAATTAACCGACGAAGTAAACTCAAGCGTTCCGTACCACTAATTTAACTAAGTCGTTTAATTAGATTTCACAAACAAATGAGTTAAAGGTTTGTGTATACTAATAGGTTGGAAAACGGTTTTATAAACAAGCTTCGTATTAAAAATAGAGTTGAAATCATCTTTGAGAAAGAGTTTGAATATTTACTACTAGTATAGAAACCTTTGTATTTGAAAGTGACAAGTCACGGAAATGATTGTAGAAACAATCAAGCGCCAAAAATTCACATGCGAAGACATGAATCAAATCAATAGAAATCGATTCTGAATCCATCAAGATGGATATTCTCAAAAATCCCAAAAAAGAAGTCATCAAAGTCGATAATAATTGATAACAACTAATCGGATCAACTCGAGTCGACAAAAATTGGAATCTCAAGCAAAATAGGCAAGTTGGGCTGAAGCAAGCAGGTTAGTCGATTGGACATTGAGTTCAGTCGACTAGCCCAATGCCTGAAAAACTCTCGGGTTCCAGGTCAGTCGACTGGACTCAGAGAGCCAGTCGACTGGAACCTGTTTCCCAGTAATTACAGCCTATCACAATAAAGGGCAAACTCTCAACAATTTACGACCGGACGAGTAATGGGCAATAGGGGTTTATGCCAATCGACAATCCAGCCCTATAGGCTCTTCGATACCCCATCAAAAACTTGTTCATACATCAAAGCTAGGATTTTTAAAGTTTTTGACTTCAAAACACCAAAAATTGAAATGTTCACCAAATCAATTTAAATCAAAAGCAAATGAACATGAATAGATGTTAGGATAATGATAGTTATAAACATGGATGTGAGATAAAAATCTCACCTTTTACACAAATACAGGGAAGGAGAAGCTTGGAAACAAAGGAGGATCAACCACTCTTCAATCCCAACTCTAAATGCTTCAATCTAAGATCATAAGCCAAAGTTTCCGAAATTAGGTTATAGGGAATTTCTGAAATTGGAGAGATACTGAGATGGAGAAGAAGAAGGAGATGCTTACCTAGGCTTCTCTTTGATTTTTGGAGCTAAAACTTGAATTTGCAAAGGAGCTAGGGCTTGGGAATTTTAATTTCCAATCTCTTCCCCCATTATTCCTAAGCTTGAAGTGTTAGGAAATAAAAATGAAATGGATGAAGAGGAGTAGGGGTGGAGCTAGAGTCTTAAGTTGGGGTTAATGGGCTGAAAACCAAACCCAAAGCCCTAAGTAAAAAGGTCAAAATTCTAGCTAACTCCAAACATATCGATGTTTATACTCAAAAATATTGCAATCGTCATTTTGAACTCAATGGAAGTGGTCTCGAGTCCTAATTTGACTGTTTGCCAAGAAAAATAGCTTTTCAGACTATAATCTGACTAACGACGTTATATTTAAATAAAATATTTAAATACACAATCGTAAAATATGTGGGTTGTTACAACTCAGCTCTATGGATACTCCTTGTATCTCCTATTTGTACTTTCTTCTTGCTTATCTGGTACATATCTTTGCCCTTCTACTAATTGAATTCCGACTCCTCTAACCAACTTTCACCACTGGCATAGTTTCCAACTCAATTATATGTGCGTCTGCAACATTCAAGAATCCTTGCTACTAACTCAAATAGTGTCATATTGCACCATGCTAAACAACCTAAGCATTAGTATGCTCTTGCTAACTATAGCTACATATAACCTCTAACGCATAACATACTGTCTTAACACTTTCATTGGTGTGCCTAAGCAAACTAATGCCTAGATACCAAGTGGGATAGCTTGACTATGGATTGTACTTCTTCTTTCTTCGATACTTCCCGCTTAGTCCTCTATTATACTTCTACTTCCCTCAAGGTTGTCCAAACTGGTGGATTCCTAAATAACAAAATAACATGACTTCTTTTCCAGTTTGGCCCAACTCAAGTCATTTCTCTTTACTCTTGGACAGTTTTCCAAACTTTCAAAAGCCATGGTGGTTAGGTATCACACATAGGGTCAGCATGGATCTATTATAAGTTCTACACAGGATAGTTTAGTTTACCTTCCTATTTATCCTTAACATTCAAAATCCACAGATTCATTAGAGTTATAATCTAAGATCATTCTAATCAAAACAATAACTAAGGGTTACTTCATTCACATGCGGTTACTATGCACACGACCATATACTACATGTTAGTCTCACACAAATTTTTCTTAAGAAAATAATCTTCCGCCAATCCGAGCAATGTTTGAGAAAAATCTTTTTATCGCTTTCTTCACATCTTACCAAAAATTCTTGATCATCTTTTCTATGAAAATTGCCTTTGCATTTTCGATGCATGCTTATAACAATACCTTTTTCTTAGCTTAGACCCAAATTCTTGAATTTTTATCCATTGCAAAATCTTGATCGAATTCTTATCTAGGATATCCTTTATGCACTTCGAACTTTCAAAATTTTCTTTTTCTATTCCTCGGTGTCATCTCATAAATGGGACCTTTACCAAACATGGCCTCTTATTACTCCATTCCAATCACCCCACAGTTGAGATAGCTAAATATGAGATGATCACTTGCCATTTTAATCTAGTTAAAAAAATAACAAATACTTTGGTTTATACTTAGGTTTTTTTGTATTTTAATGCATTAGAACTACACTTTTTCCCAAAAAGGAAATGCAAACACTATAACTTTTCATAAATTATCTAAAAGATTATTTATGCTATGTTTGGAATTACAAGGAATTATCTATTATGTTTACTATCAAAATAGACAACACAAAATATGGTAACTCGCCTTATTTTTATATCTCTTTCCTTTTGGTGTATTCCTTATTATTCCAAATGATACACTTTTGTACCGGAATTGGATAATTTGTAGAAACTTATATTGCTACACACTTCATTCTAATGAATTAAAATACTACTTAAATCTCATTCCCATTTTATACCAACTCCCAAATTAGTATTTACTAATCCATATCAGTTACCAAACAATTTACCACAACGATCAATTGCACATTTTTACTTATTTGGAACTTATCATACATTTCTCTTATGAAGGTTCTCATTAATTTAGGGACCACTTTCTCCTTATCTTCCATATTCCAGAATATGCCCTACTTAACCCTACTATTCTATGATTTATGTTAGGCAAACATGAAGCATATCAACAATGATACAATTACAATATCATATATAAAACAGATACCTTTCCATTCTTGTCCACCTGGTTTTCCCATAGCCTACAAGGGACAACACAATGCCTGGACTGCATTTAGCTTATAAGTATCCTATTTTCCTATATAGTATCAACTAATATTTGTTAGTTATACCGCCAAGTCTACATTTATTGTTCCATTTAAGTTTGTCTAATATAATGCATATTTGTTATTTTACACTCTTAATACAGATTGAAATAAACCTTACTTGTCCCTTTAGCACTTTAAACCAAAAAGACTATTCGAATCTGCAGCATTATTTATGTAATAAAGCATCTTAGCCTACTAATTCTATGATGACTCGGATTTTCGAACTTGTCAAAATCATTGAAAACCCGTCTGATTTAATCTAAAAATAAAACCTACCGATTCAATACCCAATATCGTTTGATAAATATTTAATACATCTAAACATATAGGATATAAATCCATTTTATACAACTTATCAGAGGAATTTATTAATTCTACAAGGTGTGTTTAATACATACCAAATACCAATGTCTACAATTCTACCGCTACATACTCTGATGAGAGAGGTAGCAATATCCTTATGGACGAACTCAATAAACATGTCAATGAAAAATAAAATGATAAGCATGAAAGATACATGAACATCGGACAAATAACTACCCATAATAGATAAACAAGAAAGGATTATATTATTTTGGGGCTACATCACTACTACTTATGCTGCCTACATATCCCTATCTAATTAGGTATCCGATTAGATATAGGATCGAGCCAACGTAGTTCTCCTACCATAAATAGGACTCATGAAGCCTATGATGCAACAAAAAAATATTCAGTTCTCTAATTACATACTTAGGCTTAATCTTCATGTTTAGATTATTCAAATCTAATTTACTTCATTTTATTCAAAGGCTCTTTGAAAAGGAAAGTATCTCATAAGACCGCGCCGCATATAAACACGGACATGTTTTTACCTTATAATTCATTTTTAGTGACATTTCTTTGAAAACATTTGTAAATAAACTTATAAACCCTAGCTGAAATGCTTGCATTCCACATTTCAGTATTTACACAACTAAGACCGTACGAAATTTATTGGATATTGGATTTCCTACTGAAAAGTGAGATAAGGGACTGCCTCCCCTATAGTGCATTTCTAGAGGAATACACCCAAGTCCCTTATGTTATCCTTCATGCAAATTAAGACCGGCCTATCTGAAAATATAATGTACGAATAGCACCATGTACTACATCACCCGACCGTTACTGACCTATCTAGGATCTTTAGCATACACCACATAATTTAAACCCGACATTAGAGCGGGCAGAAATTTTATATATCTTGAAAGTGATTTCAAAACCTGATGGTAGCGAGCCACTTAGCCTTAAAGCATCCCCTGTTTTACAATTCCTGGGTGCGAGGCTTGAGGTAATGATTACCTTTCGTATAGCACATATTCCACTTGGAATGTCACTTTTTCATTCCCCAATCACACAACTGATTACTACAAACGTATAACTCCTAAGCTCGTACATCTCGGGAAAGGGTGTTAGGCTAAGAGAATTTACCTTATCTACCACCAAACAGATGATACATTCAAAGAGATCAATCAATATGATCTAGAAATGCAACATCAGACATTCGTCCATACAAGCTGTCTAGGAACATGACAAATCAAAGGCACTCTCCTACCACATCCTATTAAGCATTACCCCTAGGATTAGTAGCGAGCTAGTCCTTACACACGAAGATTTCAGAATGAAGGGACCACTGTTATTTATTTATTTCGGGGACCATTCCAAAATTATCAACAAGCAGTCCTTCCATTATGAAGATCATCGCCTTCAAAATCAAGGTCTTCAGTATATATTCTCTTCACTTTCAAAACGTAAATTGGTTCAAAGTAGTTTTTAGATAGGAATTACACAAATCTAATCTTGGTTCCTTCTAATCAATTATCAATAAAAATAAGTTTTATAAGTAGGTGATTATCATTTGATTTATTCATTTCTTTTTATCGAAAAATATCTTCGAGAGATATATATATATGTATGTATGTATGTATGTATGTATGTATGTATGTATGTATGTATGTATGTATGTATGTGTGTGTGCTTGTGTGTTTGTATATATATCCCTATAACATTCTTGTTGGTATATACAAAATCATTGGTTTAATTAAACCCTTTCAAACTTGGAATAATTTCGGAATATTTTACTTACGAAAATATTTCCAAATCAATTAGATAATTTTTAACAATGATTTCTTATTTTCAAAATGTAACCTTTTAATAAGTTGAAAACATGTTATTTAAGATGGTAATTCCAAATTATTTTAAATTTGGAAAATTTAGTCTTTTATATTTAACTCCTTTCCGACATTTCGACCTTATCCATCCCTCGCCTGAGGAAGGCCAGGTAAGCCAGGGTACTGGTTGCTATTGAACATCTTTTTGAGTAAGCACCTCATCCTAATCTCATGAATAGAAAAATCAGGTGCACTCGTTAGCTTATTAGAGCCAAAATTAAAACAGTTGCTTATAACAACTTTTCTTTAGATCATTTATTTAAATTCTTTTAAATAAATTATAAAATCTTCAAATCATCTTTGAAACACTTAATTATTTATTTAAAAAAATTTAAAAATATTTGGGAAAGAGTTGTTAAGTTTAAAAACCATATCATAAAAGTTAATAAAAAAGGAAAAAACTTTCTTTTCATGTCTTCCTCCCATTCCCGCCCATCCCCTTCCTCTGTGTAATCGTACCCTATCCTATCTCCTTGTGCCGCCCATGCCTCTAGTCTATCTTCCACCGCCCTACCCTCTTACCTCCACCTCGAGTCTCCCTCCTTCTACAAACCCAATCTCCAATCCTTCCATCTCCAATTCAGCCTTCCATAACTGCTCCCCAAGCTCCTCCTACCCAACCACTTGTCACCGCCCCTGCTTGGTCTAGGCTTTTTAAATTGAAACTACGCAATGTTGGTTCGTACATCCCAATAACCCTAAACTTTGAATATAATGATGGTGCCTTTATCGCCCCCTAAGAAGGTTTGGAGGCTCAAAGGCTCAGTCAAAGTCAAATTTGATGGAGTTCTGTGTTATTTGTCTAGTGTACTAAAACAGATAGCACGCTATAATAAACTCGTCGCACAAATTTATAAATTAGATTTCCACTACACTGGAATTCTGTATAAATTATTATAACAGTATGAATGTTGTAAATAAGTTACAACAACAGCGTTATACTATCTGAACAAATAGTATAACCAGAATAAATAATAGAATATAGAATAATGTATATAAATATACAAATAGTCTAGAATTCTAACCGGATTATGTCTGAGGCTCGTCGTAACGATTTCCCTAAGAATTTTATTTTAAAATTCTCCCAAGATACAACAGACGAATTCTGCTCGAAATTGTAATGAGTATATCACTATGTGATTATGATTATAAGAACAACAGTTATTAGAAGAGAAGAGATAAGAAAATTCAGTGAGGAAAGTGATCGGTCCTCCTCCTTATTTATAGTTTGTTCGTATCCCTTTGAACGGTCGCGTCTGCACCGTTTGTCCAAACGGTCGCGCCCGTTTTCTTTAATCGCTACTGTTCGTGTGTCTGCTTATGTTTGACCGCGTCTCTTCAGTTGGGCCGCGTCTCTTCAGTTGGGCCGCACCTGTTCGCATCTAACGGATCACGCCCGCTTCTTTTCGCCTCTAACGGGTCGAACCCGCTTCTGTTCGCATCTAACGGGTCGCGCCTCTTCAGTCCGCTTTACGAACAGTTGTGTCCGTCTTCACCTGCCCGCTTCTCTTTAAATTCCAGGCTTAGCCCACTTTCAGCCGAAGCCCAAAACTGTTAAGCAATGGCCTAGCAAAAAGAATGGTCATTTCAGACCCATACCATGTTCGGTTAGGTCGGTCGGTCGGTCGGACGGCGGCGCGCGCGTGTGATGGAGATGCATGATCTCCCTTCTCATAAGGGAGCATACATTTGGGAGCGCCAGGCCCCCAACAATCACTTGAGAAAGCTATTAATATATTTGGCTTTCTTAGTATATTAGGCGACGTGGTACTTTATGTATTTTTCATTTATTTTGTTCTATAGGAATTCCAACATTCTGTTCCTTTTCCAACTTTCTTGCATTAAGGACAGACTAAAGATCCTTAAGAGTGACCCAATAATAATAAAAATAAAATCATTGTAATACAATAATGGTCACCTTCCTTGGGGAATATTTGTGGAAGGGTTAAATCAGTTTCGGTTTGGTTGCAGCTGTCCAACATTCCAATATATGCTCGGTCCTTGCTTGGCATTAACTGGTGGGCTACAAGAATATGTGCTCTTATGTCTTGATGAATCCACTGAGAAGCTTGAGAGAATAAATTATGCTAAATGTATGGTCGAAGTATATCCTCACCAGGAACTAGTTGACAGTTTTCCTGTTAAGTTGGCAGATGGAAGTGAACAGATGGTTCATGTTAGTTAGCTATGGAAACCAGAAATATGTTTGAAATGCAAAGTTTTTAGTGATTTAACAAAAGATTGTGAGGCAAGGTTGAGGAATGAGGACATAAATAAATAGAAGGATTGTTAGAATACGAAAAAAATCTTAAAAAGAAAAAAGGAGACAAGGTGAATCATAATGGTAAGAAATATATCAACAATCAGCAGTGGCAAAAGTTTGTAGGAAAGAAACCAATAGAAAGGAATGAAGGATCTGGTAATGAAGGAATAAGGACAACCAATAATGGTGAAAATATAACCCATTTGTCTGATGAAAAGGTTGAAGAAGTTGAAAATGAAATTGAGAAAGAACCAACCTTAGATGTCAACAAAGAATACGGTGGGATGGATCAAAATAGATTTGCTATATTAACAAACCACATTGAAGATGAAGTGATAGAAGAAGTGATAACTGATGAAGTAGAAGTTTTGCCTCATACAAGCACATTTCTGTGCACAAACATAACTGATACTGAAACACTCATTGTACATGTCAATAATGTGCAAACAAACCCTAAAACTGGTAGTCATAATACACTGGAATCAAACCATTCAAAACAAGCATGTCAAACTGAAGTGCAAGCAGCATTACAACTGCCAATTAACATCACTGATCCATTGCCAGTATCTCCTTCCTCTTCCCTTCTTTCTAAGGACATAGTTCTCAATGTCTTATCATCCCCAACCATCCTGTACAGCCACCTTCCTCGCCCACCTGGCTACTCCTCCTCTGTCAGTAAAAATCATTCATCCAAACCCACTATACCTGTCACAACATCAATGCACCAAAGATCAAATCACCCACAACCACAAATCCAAACAAATCCAGGCAATCAAACACCACCTCTAGAAAAGGAAACAAAAATAAAAAAATAAAAACCCCAAAGATTTCAATACCCATAATATCTTATCTGCCACCAGAATCCTCCTGGATAATGGTAACGGTCCCTCTTCTGCAACCAGAAGCAAGAAACTCCATACCAAAGTCTTAAGAGTTTACTTTAATGTCTCAAACCATTAGAGCATGGAACATAAAAGGATCCCATCAAGACATCAAATTCACTTAAGTAAAAAACACAATAACCAACTACAATCTCAAAATTATTGGCATATTGGAAACTAAGTTAAATCTCACTCTTACCAAAAGAGTTTCTATGTTCATCAATCCTTCATATAAGTTGATCCACAATCTTCAAGAAGCTCCTTATGGTAGAATAATGATCCTCTATGACCCCTCTACTTACAAAATCTCTCTAATCCTATCAACCAACCAGTTCATACATTCCCACCTCCTTCACCTTCCAACATCTTCTACTCTTATCTGACTTGTGACTATGCAGACAATTTAACCAATGGTAGACGAAGACTTCATGAATACTTACCCCACCTTGCTCAAAATACCCATCCACGGATAACCCTAGGTGATTTTAACTACCTCCTTTATTCTGAAGACAAAAATGGTGGAAAACCAGTTACTTTGAAAGAAGTCATTCCTCTTAACTTAGCTATTAACTCCTCATCCTTGATACCAGTCCCATACTGTGGTGTTAGATGTACCTGGAATAATAAAAGCAGATCTGGCAAGAGGATATTCAGCAAGATTGCTCACAATTTCTATAACTTTACAACCATGTCCACTTGGCCATCCATCAACGCCTATCTCCCCCCTTCCTTGCTCTCCAACCGCTCTCCTCAAATTCTCCACACCTCACTAAGGAATATGTGAAAAAAGGACCTCATTTAAATTTTTTAATGCATGGGTCCTTGAACCTGATTTTCTAAATGTTGTTATACAAGCTTGGAAAACTAATATTTATGAAACTCCTATGTTTGTTTTGCAGCAGAGGAAAAAGAATGTTAAGAGATCCTTGAGCAGTTGGGCTTCTTTGAGATGGGAAAAATTATCAAAGTCCTTGGAGATAAAACTTGTTGATGCTCAGATACATTCAATGAATGATCCTGGTAGCATTAATCTTGCAAAAACAGAGCATGGCGTACAAGAACAATATCAAAGAGCACTTAACATAGAAGAAGACATGAGAAAACAGAAGATGAGGTTGAAGTGGAGTATTCACGGTGATAGGAACACAAAGTTTTATCACGACAGTCTCAAAATTAAGCAAATAAAGTCCCAAATACAAAGCATTTGTGATGTCCATGGTAGCATTGTCAATTCTCCTCCCCGGATTGATAAAGCTTTCTTAGAATATTTCTCATCCCTCCTTGATAATTTTGTTGAATTTATTCCTGACCTCTCAATAATTGATGGCCTTGGATTGCCCACCCCATCAGCTAACCAAATAAGTATCTTATCAGCTAAGATAAATGACACTGAAATAAAAAAAAATCAATCTTTAGCATGAACAAGGAATCCTATGGTGGTCCTGATGGATTCAATGCAACCTTCTTCACTACATGTTGGGAAAAAATTAAGGATGGTCTTTATAGAGCTGTCAATAGCTTTTTCTCCAATAGTAGAATGCTATATGGAGTCAAAAATATGATAATTCTACTAAGATGTCAAATTTTAGACCCATAACTTGTTGTAACATCACTTATAAATGCATTTCTAAAATTATATCCACCAGACTTAAGATGGTCCTCCCTGCTTTAATATCTGAAAACCAGGCTGCCTTTCTGCGAGGAAGGAGTATTCTTGACAATGTATTATTAGCTAATGAGCTTCTAAGAGACTACAACAAATCAAAATTTTCTCCAAGAGCAGTGATGAAACTTGACATAAGAAAGGCATATGATTCTATTCAATGGTCTTCAATTTCCAGGGTGCTTGTCAAGATGAATTTTCCTCCTCACTTTGCATCATGGATATACACCTGCATCTCTTCTGTGCATTTTTCCTTATGTTACAATGGCACTACCAATGGATACTTCAAAAACAGGGAGGGTATAAGATAGGGAAATCCTCTGTCTTTTTATCTCTTTATATTGGTTATGGAGGTGTTAACTTCAATGATTAACAAAGGAATTACTACCAGGAACATTCACATAATAAGATAAATATCCAACCTTCCTCAAGCCTAAACACTTCATATTATCTTGGCATTCCCATGATCTCATCCGAAATTTCGCCACCCCAGTGTATGCAGCTCTATGAAAAAACTATAAATGCAATGAATGGCTAGGCAAACATGCAATTAACACAAGCGGAAGACTATGCCTTACTAAATCTGTTTTATTTTCCTACTCAACTTATTGGTGCAAAACTTTTAGCCTACCAAATAAGCTTATCTTAATGATTAGAAGAGCGATGCGCAATTTCCTTTAGAATGGATGTGTGCATTCTAGAAAGCTTAAACTGATTAGCTTTCACAAGGTTGAAATGAATAAAGATCAGGGAGGTATTGGAATTTTAAATACATGCAATTGGAATAAAGCTGCCTTTAGTCTATACTTTGACAATTTACTGAATAGAAAACCCAACATTTGGGTCAAATGGACAAAAAAGCATAATATTGGAAATAAATATCTCTAGACAATAGATATACAACAAGGATGCAGCTAGACCTGGAGGTCAATCCTTAAGCTCAGATCCACCTTGTTTCCTCTTCTAAGACAGCTTTCCTCTACTGATGGTCGGGTTAGTTTCTAGAATGTCCCATGGGCAAGGCATGGCCTTATGTTGCGGAATTTATTAACCTATAGCCAGTTTCAATGCCCTAGGATACCAACAGATGCTAAGGCTAGGGAGTACGTGTGCAATGGTGTAATTACCTTACCATATTCTAGCAATCAAAGAATTAGACAACTGTGGTGTGAGATCAGCCAACAATAGTATTCACAGTTTGTTGATGATAGGATATTGTGGTCGAATGATCTCTTGAATCGCTCTGTCTCATCTATGTATGACTTCATTAATAACCATGATCCCTCAGTTCAATTTTCCTGGTACAAGAGAGTGTGGAATGATCAGTGTAGGAAGAGTGATAATCTCACTCTCTGGAAAGTGCTAAGAGATGCTTTGAATGCCAAAGATAGACTAATAAGGCTGGGAACGAACAAAGACCCTACATTCTGCTCCTGTAATGATAGTTTTGAATCCAACCTATATTTGTTTTTTAACTGCATGATCATTTTCTCTTATTGGCAAAGACTGATGCTTCTGCTTGGTCGTAACGAGACTACTAGGATAAGTCACATTGAATGGTGCATTATTTACAACGTTTCGAGATGGAAGTCTAATCCAGGCATGCTGCTGCTTATGGTTCTCAAAAAATTCTTTGCGGTGGTATGGAAGCATAGAAATGAAAGAATTTTCAATGGTAATTTGCAGCTAGAGGTGATTGTTTGGAATGGCATAAAATAAGCTATTAGGCAAGGGATCAAGCATAGTTCCTACAACATTAACGATGATTTTGTGAGCTACTGGGTTTAGTTTCTTTCTTTGCCTTTTTGTGTTGTTTCCTTTCTTATTTTTATCTTAATTCTTCATGTCATTGCGTATGATGACGCACTTCTCATTTTATTGTGATTTGCAATAAACTGGAAGAGGACCCACCAAACCCGTTTAGCTTTGCTATAAAAGAAATTTTAAAAACCATATTTTAATTATTACTGAAAACCAATGCGAATAGTATTTTTAAAGTTATATTGATCAAAAAAACTTTTCTATTATTTGAAAATTTAATAAATATTTTTTCATATTTTTCATGGAATTTAAAAATATCCAATTTAAATCATTTTTAACTTTTGTCGTTAAACTGCAGAACGTGATATTTTTGAAACTTGTTTTACTTATATTTCAAAATCTGCTTACTTGGATCTGGATCACTTTCTTTTTTTTGAAAACTATGGAGATAATTGTTCAGAAAATTCTTATCACAAAGAATTTTCAGCTATATTCCACTTTATATACTCATTTAAATTTTATGGTATGAAATCGCAAACTATCATTACGCGACGTGTCTAGTTTTAACTTGTTTTTCATTTCTTATTCAAACTTCACCAAATTTGTTTCTAGTTTGAATAAAACATTATTTAATCATTTTAAACCATTTTCAAGAGGTTTAACATTTCATATATACCATTTCATTAATAAAAGGAAAGTGATTTCCTTTGCGATTTTTGACGTGTATTTAACGTGACTTGTTAATGAAATCAAACAATCATATTAAACTATCAAACATAATTAACAATCATCACAACCAAGCATAGCAAACAATATTATATCATACAGCATATATATATATATATATAATAGTATAAATGGAGATATCCCACTAATTTCCAAGTCCAATTCTTCCTACTAACATTCAAACGAATTAACACTTCAATAAATCATCACTAAAACAACTCCACCACCCTCCTTCCTCTTGGTCATCCTTCCTCCACTATAATAGCTCTTGATACAAGGGTCTAAGGTTAGACAGCTCGACCAATGGAAAAAGAAGAGGTCTTTAGTTCATAATATTCGGGCCCGAAAATGAGTCATCTTCTCTCAACTTTTTGACTATGTTGCACTTAAAATTTGGAAAAGTTGTCAATGGAAAAGTTGTTACAAATAATTTTCTTTAGTATCTAAAAAATAATTACTTAATTATAAGTTTTTTTAAGGAGATATGATCAAAAAAGAAGAGATATTCTCAGATTCGTAAAAATCATACCCGAGAATGCACTGCAAAGAAGTAGGTTTTTTGACATAGTTAGGTCAAAATGGGAGGAAGTGGTAAACATGAAAGTCGTAGCCATTGGAATTTTAAAGGGTTTGAGAAAAACAATTTCTCCATTTGGTTCTAGTTTGAGAAGTTATAGAAGATGGAAAATGAGCTAAGGAGGTGGATATTTTGTGAAGACCCGACTTTTTTCTCCACAAAAAGTCGTATCATCCTTAAGAAAGAAAGGGATAGAAAAGAGAAAAGAAAGAAGAGAAAGAAGAAACAACAACAGAATCTCAACAGCGGAACGAATAAATTATATTAATAACATAAGTATTACATAGTATACAACAAATATCAGAGTTACACAGACATACAACACATACTAGACAGTTATAAACACCTGTCTAGTTATTACAACTCAATACACAATACAGAAACACTCAGAGATACCAACACAGCGGAAAACTATATATCTACACGTAGAAGCCTTCTGCTCCATTGCTCCTCCACAATTCGTCAAAGCTAACCTGAATCCCTTGGCTACTCGTAAAAATTTGAGTACCCAAGATTTAAAAAAAAAAAATAACTCCGGGTCAGGCATGGGTCTGGTGTGAGTAACAGATTAAAGTTGCTTAACTTTGAAAAACCTTTGAAAGGAAAAGGTATCACGTAAGACTTTCCACACATAAACATCGAAAAGTTTTTACAATACGCTAACCAAAACATTAAATAGGAAATCCAATGATATTATAATAGGTCTAGGGTTTTCAAGTAAATATGAAATAGCCGAAATTGTTACATCTATTAAATTCCAGCTACTAGCCACAAAAGTGGGTAATACAATCAAAACCGTTGGCATTTATTGGATTTTTGGATTCCATACAATGGCAGGGATACTGGGGTACCGTCTGTCACAGTACGTGGCCTAGATCACCGTACCGAGGAGTACGCCCGCTCCCCTGCAACACAAAGCCGAATCCATTCCTTACTGAACAGTTCCGAACAAGACCACCCCGCAGTTGTGATCAGTAACCGCACCACTAAGCCGAAATAAGGGACATCTAGACAGGGGTAAATCTCGTCCTACTAGGGCATGACCCACTTAGCCTTGCTGCACCTCCCTTGTTTTAGCCATTCCCGGTTGATGAGGCTTGAGGCTACGATTACATTTGTAGAACATATCACTTAGAATGCTCATCGTCCACCTAACGATGTTCTGAAAACATTCAATCCATACAAGTTCCGTCCAGGTTCGAACGAAACCGAAGGCATTATCTCGTTACACTTATTTTGGAATCACCCTCAAAGTTACGACGATAACCCTTGCACTCTGAATCTTCATCTTCACTTCAGATTCACGACCTAACGTTAATTTGGATCGATGTGGTTTTCGGATATCCAAATATGGAAACCCGATCCCGGTCTCATCGAAATCCAAAACGTGTCTTTTAAGGCCAAGTTGTTCTAAAGTTTAAAACAATTCAATTCATTATCTATATATACACAGATAGATAATTCACATCACAATAGATAATCAATATTATCATCAACAGATAATCCATAGTAGCATTATACACAGATAATCTATATTATCATCCTAATAAAACCAATGCATCCATATCACATACATTACTCATCTCATGACTGAGATTACAAACCATTCATGGCAACCAATACCAATCATCAAACATAAGAAATGATCTAATGATCACATCACCTATAATTAATTCAAAATGAATTAAATTAATTACTTAATCTCTAATTAATTTAAAATGAATTAAATTAATTACTTTATCATTATAATCCTGCTTCTTAACCATCAATTGATTACAAATCAATTAAATAAATCACCATCTCATTATTCTTTTCAATTAATCATTATTGATTTATAATTCCCTAATTACAATAAGTAATTAGCTTTTAAATTAATTACACAAGTTAATTATACTTAACTCTTACAATAATTAACTTCATAATTACTTAAGTAATTAATTAACTAAAGTTAATCACATTAATCCTTTATTACTTAGTTACTCCATTTATTAATTATTCCTTAATTATTCAATTCCAAATTTACTTCATTAATTAATTAATTAATGATTTCTAATTGCAATTTAATTAATCTCACTATTCAAAATTAATTACATTAAGTAATTAATCTGCAATTATACCACAAATATTAATCACCCTTGATTAATAACAACCCAGTAATTAACTACCCTTATTAACTCATTCCATAAATTAATTACTCTTAATTAATTATCTCCATTAATCCCTTGATTAAATTCAAAGTAATTTAATCAAAATTACTTCCATAAATAAACATCTTCAATTACATTTAGTAATTATCAATTAATTACTTTCCTAAGTAATTACAATCCCATTAATTACATAAAGTAATTATTCATCAAATCATCAAGTGTTTAAATTAATTAAACTTAATTAATTAACCGAAACCAATCACATTAAGCTGAATTAATTACATTAAGAAAGTAATTCATTAATTACTTCCATTAAGTAATTAAACTTAAACAAATGATTATTATTAATTAATTAATCTAATTAATTATCAAAATTAATCACATTAATTAATTGTTAAATAATCTTAAGTTAATGACCTTCATTAACCATTCCTAGTTACTCAATTAAGAAATTAACTTGTATTAATCATTATTAATTACAAATTAATTAATATTTAATTACAATTTCATTACAATTTAATTAATCTCTAATTATAAATTAATTAAGTGTTAATTACAATCTTAATTCAACTTTAATCACTTGATTAATTAATCTTAATCATTAATTAAAAATTTAATTAACAATTCCTAATTATAGATTAATTAACCTTAATTAATCTCAAATATTAATTTATCAATTCAAAAATTATTAATTACTTAATTAATCATCCACATTATTAATTAATTAAATAATTAATTATTCATCTTAAATTAACTTAATTATTTAGTTAATTCAAATTCTCAAATTTCACTTATTCTTTAGATAACAATTCTTACTTAATTAAGCATTTTAAAAACAAATTATTTTTAAATTTATTTTAAATTCCATTTAAACTTTATTTTTAAACTTAAGAAACAAATTTATCTTAAACAAGATTTAAAACAATTCAAAACTTTTATCTAATATGTTAAATGAAACAATACACTTTATAAAATAGGTTTTTTTAAAAAAAAAATCCCAATCCATTTTAATTCAAATCAATTTAAAAATTACTTTTAAATTTCAAAGTTGAAATACAGCTTTTAAACTCATTCTAGATTTAACTTAAATCTTTAAAACTTTTCTTACAATCTACATCTTCGTTTAAATGCAAATCATTTAACCATTTTAAAGTAATTTAAACAATTTAAATTTAAACTTTATTTTATTTTAAAAACTGAAGTTCAATTTTAATTCCAGATAAAAAAACCCAGATTTAAATTCATTTAAAATTTCTAATTTAAAAATTTTAACTTCCAATTCAAATGCAAAACACATATGCATTTACACTTGTGAGCTTTAAAACCAAATTTAAATTTTAAAACTTAAATTATTTCAAATTCCAGATTTGAACCAGATTGAAGTATATTCAGTTTCAGATTTCAAAACTCAGTTTAGATTCAATTTGCATTTTGTACTTTCTTTTAATTTAAAAAAAACTATAACAGATTTCCTGCTTTTATTTTAAATCCAAACTAAAATTTAAAAAGTCAAATTATTTCAAAACCCAAGATTTAAACTATTTGAATTCAAATTCAATTTCAGGTTTAAACTTAGTTTCAGATTTAGTTTGCATTTTAAAATTTTACTTTTAAATTTTAAAACTGGAACCAGGTTCTGCTAATTCCTAAAACTTGAAACAATCACGTAACTCGAGCAATCTTTAATTTATACTTCGAGTCATAACTCATACAGCTTCGAGTTGAAACCCAATTTCCCCGAGACTATCACGAGGCACCAAATCCTGAAACCCAACATCACCATCATGTACACCACTGCACTGTGCACCCATACATCCTCTCCGGCCACCTCTGACCGGCATCAACGGCCATCTCCCATCGGCCAGCAACCCCCATCTCCCTTCAAACATCAGATTTTCCTAAATCAACTTGAATTTGAATTCGAGTTCAAACAACAAACCTGGAACAGGAAGCTCCAACTCAATCAATACCTGTCAACAACCACATCCTCACGATTCCGGCCACCGGAAAGACAGCAACTCCGGCCACGTCTTCCTCAAACCACCATCTATCAATACCCCAGAAATGTTTGAACTCAATCAACCGAGGAGATCAAATTCAAGCAAAAACAGTGACCCAGTGAAAATTAGGGTTCAAAATTTTAAATCCCGATCTCAACATCAAAAGTGAATTGCAACCTAATCAAAGATTTTTCTCATCATCCCAGATTACTTCACCATCTCTAGGAACAGATTCAACTCAAACTAACACAAAAATCAACAGTGCTATTCCAAAATGTATAATACAATGAATTTAAAACTGCACTTTGGTTTAAGCACTATAAATTGTAATATTTGATTTAAAATTCATGAATTTGCTTGATGTTTTTATTTATAAACCTGAAACATAAATTCCTGTAGTTTGAATTTCCATCTTATACCAATTGTTGTTCTGTTTTATTCACTTCCAGGTAACATAAGATTTATTTATCATATACAAATTTTTTAAAACTTACTTCATCTTATAATATACAAGTTTCATTCAAAAATTAAATCCTAACAACAAACAAATCAAAAGAAAAAGAATTTAGAATCAAAAAGAAGTTAGGAATTTGGAGAACAGAAATGCAACAGTTAACAATATGCACACATAAATATATTCACATGTAAAAATGTTCACAGCAAATTCATATTTATGTTTATTTCTAATTTAAAAGCATGAAACAACTTCTACCTGTTTAATTTATTTTTAAAAATTGAGTTACTCACCTGAAAGCAGAAGATAAACAGAGCACAGATTTTATGAAAAAACGCTTTATCTTTTTAAAACCTTTGACTAGAATGCTTGCTTGAAAACTTGAAATGCTAATGTCTTTAACTTGCATGTAAGCTTTCTTGCTTGTATCCAGATTTTGAAAGATGAATGCATGCTTTTCTTGATTTCCAGTAAAATGCTGCCCTTTGTTTGCATTATTTCCAGATTGCAGAAAACAAAATGCAGGGAACAATTCAGGATTTATGCTATGCATTTTTGGAGATGAACTATAGGGTGATGTTCAGGTTTGCTTTAATTTGTAAATGCAGGCTTTAGGGTTTTGAAACAGCTGATGCATGATTGAAAATGTTACAGAGATCATAAGTTTTGAAGAATGATTTGCAAGCTTGGTTCAGGTTGATGAAACTAGTTTAAGAGGAAGTGATTGTAGATTTGTATTTTAAAATGAGGATTTGTTAGAGTTCATGAGTTTTTAGCTGAGAATATTTTCTTTTTTTAGAATGAAAATGAGAAAGAAGAAAGGAAAAATACGAAAGATTACAAGAATGTATATATCTTATTTATGATTTAATTAAAATCAAAGAAAATAAAAAAAATAAAACATGACACATGGCTTAAATGTTAACACTTGTTAACTTTCCTATTTATTTACTCAACAAATGTTAAACTAGGTGTCTAAAATACTTACACATGTCTTTTAAGTGATCTGTTATTTTAATTAAGTGTTAAAAGAAAGTTTAAACTTAATTAATTAGTTTCTTTAATACTTAGTTATAGAGATAAGTAATTTTAAAAGAATAAAACAAAGTATTATTATAAGTAAAAACAATATACAAATAAATCATTTGACAAAGATACTTTTTCAAAAATTAAAATAAATTTATAAAAGAGGTTGTAACTTAAATGGATACATGTTTCATATTTTAAATTGTAATTTAAATTCTCATATTTAATTTACAAATCATAATTATTAATCACTATTTTAAAAAAAATAAAACAAACATTTTTATAACTTGTTTTAATATACAAACTTAAGTCAAAAATATAATTTAAACAAATAAAACATTTATCTCATATATTTAAAATCATTTAGTTATTTTATTGAATAGTTTTGAAAAGCTTAATTCAAAAATAAATCACAATTCCCAATTTCAAAATATTAAAATTAGAAATTATGCTACACAAATTAAATTTTAAACCTAACCCATCTATTTAAAATATATATATATATATATACATATATATACATATATATATATATAGATATACATATTATAAATAGAAAACAGTTTATTAACTTATTAAAAATAAATTCACCAATTAAATATTTAATAAAAGAAGTTTATTAAATCAAATCAAATTTATTAACAAAAATTATCAACTTAATTTAATTTTGAACACAGATTATTAAATTTATATTGTCCAAAATTCCAGGATATCACAATCCTCCCGCCTTAAAAGAATTTCGTCCCCGAAATTTAAAACAAAGGTAATTTAATAATCTATTTACAGATTTAATTTTAAAATACAGCATATGTTAATCATATGCCAACAACTAAAGCAATCAATTCACACAATCAAAACAAATCAAATTATCCAGAAAAATTCTGAATAGAACTTCCACGAGTTTCCCCGGTATAAATATCGGGATACTCGCTCTATAGAATCCAAACAATCAATACTACTAAGCTACAGAGCTCCTATCAACAACTCTAAACAGAATATCAGACTACGGACGAGTCTGACTCAACAACCAAACCTCCAGAACTGCTGGTTCTACAACCAGAATTATCAAACACGTACTCCCCTAGAGATGCGTGAAACATTCTGAATCCCAGTTATCCAAACTGGCAATTCAACACTTGAAAACCAAACGCTTATCTTACCAAAACACAGAAGAAACCCAAAACACCTCGGAGCTAGCTTCACAGACTTGCCAAATCTTATAGCTCCTTGGATCGGAGAAAAACTTATCCAAAACCAAATCTCCGATTCCAGAATCCAAATTTCTTTGTCTCTTATCCATAAAATTCTTCGGACGATCCTAGTCTACCAACATCCTTCCTGATCAGCTCAACCCTTGCTGATGCCACTAGAAACAGACTGGATCAAAACAATCCAATGATCTCCTCAAGATCACTCCAAAACCAAGAACACAAACTCTACTCCTCAACAACAGAAGACAGAACAAACTTCTCCTTATCCGGAAAAAGACAAAACAGATACACCCTCAAACTGCTTCCGCTGCATAACTCTGATCGGAAGTAGAAGAAAATGCTGATGAAGAGCACGAGCACAAACTAGACAACACATCCCAAAAATATGGTTCAACATATCCATAAAAGAAAAAAAACTCAAAAATTCCTCCGAACCTGAGCTACTTCACCAACTCTATCTCAAGGAAAAATCCTTCCATTAAACTGAACCTCCGGTACCGATCCTAGAAAGGAAACTCGATCTCCAGATGCAGACAAACCCCTGACTTCCCTGAAGACATCCGGACAACTCCAACAATCCAAAAGAACACTTAACTATCGCAAGTCACTTTTGCGATCAATTCAGCCTAATTCCAAAGAAAACTGCTCTCTTTTAATCCAAACGGAATAGCTTACGCTGGTCTAGCCAATTCACCGAAGAAAAAGATCCATACTGCTGCTTCTGAACTCCACTTCATAAAAACTACTCAGCCAGAAAACTTCCTGCAAGCACAGAACACTCCGAGCTGCACCGCTAACACCAAAGCCAAAGAATTCTCAATCCAAAGCTCTTCGAGAAACTCGGACTTCAAAGCAAATAGAAACACCTTACTGGACTTAGCCACATCACCGAGCAGACTCACTTCCATTAGCTTGTTCCAAAGAAACATCTTCGAAAACATCCATAGTCACTGCATCTCATCACGCAGCTACTACTTTCTAAGGTATCAAGATACCATCACTTGCTTCTGCCTTACCGACAGATCAAACTCAACTCATCCAATTCTGCACTTCAAAAATGAAACTCCGAACCTTAACAGGTTTCCTTCAGAGATCGATGAAGTCCTTACTCCAAACAAAACTTACTTGAGAGGGTATTAGGTCTACAGTCTCGACAAATACACTTCCAACCAATCGGTAGTTGTGTTACACACATCACTACCTTGTCTACCTTTATAACTTATATTGGAAAACCTGGACAGGTAACACAATCAGATAGGTAGAAATATAAATATATATATATATATATATATATTACAAATACAAATACGCTCTCTCAAGATAAACACCACTCCAGAGATTAGGTATTCGCTCAACCTAGCGCTGTGATACCAAATGTGATGACCCGGCTTTTTTCTCCACAAAAAGACGTATCATCCTTAAGAAAGAAAGGGATAGTAAAGAGAAAAGAAAGAAGAGAAAGAAGAAACAACAACAGAATCTCAACAGCGGAACGAATAAATTATATTAGTAGCATAAGTATTACATAGTATACAACAAATATCAGAGTTACACAGACATACAACACATACTAGACAGTTATAAACACCTATCTAGTTATTACAACTCAATACACAATACAGAAACACTCAGAGATACCAACACAGCGGAAAACTATATATCTACATGCAGAAGCCTCCTGCTCCATTGCTCCTCCACAATTCATCAAAGCTAACCTGAATCCCTTGGCTACTCGTAAAAATTTGAGTACCCAAGATTTAAAGAAAAACAGAAATAACTCTGGGTCACACATGGGTCTGGTGTGAGTAACAGGTTAAAGTTGCTTAACTTTGAAAAACCTTTGAAAAGAAAAGGTATCACGTAAGACTTCCCACACATAAATATGGAAAAGTTTTTACCTTACCCTAACCAAAACATTTGATAGGAAATCCAGTGATATTATAATAGGTCTAGGGTTTTCAAGTAAATATGAAATAGCCGAAATTGTTACATCTATTAAATTCCAGCTACTAGCCACAAAAGTGGGTAATATAATCAAAACCGTTGGCACTTATTGGATTTTGGATTCCATACAATGGCAGGGCTACTAGAGTACCGCCCGTCACAGTACGTGGCCTAGATCACCGTACCGAGGAGTACGCCCGCTCCGCTGCAACACAAAGCTGGAACCATTCCTTACTGAACAGTTCCGAACAAGACCACCCCGCAGTTGTGATCAGCAACCGCACCACTAAGTCGAAATAAGGGACATCTAGATAGGGGTAAATCTCGTCCTACTTGGGCATGACCCACTTAGCCTTGCTGCACCTCCCATGTTTTAGCGATTCCCAGTTGATGAGGCTTGAGGCTACGTTACCTTTATAGGACATATCACTTAGAATGCTCATCGTCCACCTGACGATTTTCTGAAAGCATTCAATCCATACAAGTTCATTCCGGGTTCGAACGAAACCGAAGGCATTATCTCGTTACACTCATTTTGGAATCACCCTCAGAGTTAACGACGATAACCCTTGCACTTTGAATCTTCATCTTCACTTCAGATTCACGACCTAACGTTAATTTGGATCGATGTGGTTTTTGGATATCCAAATATGGAAACCCGATCCCGGTCTCATCGAAATCCAAAACGTGTCTTTTAAGGCCAAGTTGTTTTAAAGTTTAAAACAATTCAATTCATTATCTATATACACATAAATAGATAATTCACATCACAATAGATAATCAATATTATCATCAACAGATAATCCATAGTAGCATTATACACAGATAATCTATATTATCATCCCAATAAAACCAATGTATCCATATTACATACATTACTCATCTCATGACTGAGATTACAAACCATTCATGGCAACCAATACCAATCATCAAACATAAGCAATGATCTAATGATCACATCACCTATAATTAATTTAAAATTAATTAAATTAATTACTTAATCTCTAATTAATTTAAAATGAATTAAATTAATTACTTTATCATTATAATCCTGCTTCTTAACCATCAATTGATTACAAATCAATTAAATAAATCACTATCTCATTCTTTTCAATTAATCATTACTGATAATAATTCCCTAATTACAATAAGTAATTAGCTTTTAAACTCTTACAATAATTAACTTCTTAATTACTTAGGTAATTAACTAACTGAAGTTAATCACATTAATCCTTTATTACTTAATTACTCCATTTATTAATTATTCCTTAATTAATCAATTCCAAATTTACTTCATTAATTAATTAACTAATGATTTCTAATTACAATTTAATTAATCTCACTATTCAAAATTAATTACATTAAGTAATTAATCTGCAATTATACCACAAATATTAATCACCCTTGATTAATAACAATCCAGTAATTAACTACCCTTAATTACTCATTCCATAAATTAATTACTCTTAATTAATTATCTTCATTAATCCCTTGATTAATTTCAAAGTAATTTAATCTAAACTACTTCCATAAATAAACATCTTCAATTACATTCAGTAATTATCAATTAATTACTTCCCTAAGTAATTACAATCTCATTAATTACATAAAGTAATTATTCATCAAATCATCAAATGTTTAAATTAATTAAACTTAATTAATTAACCTAAACCAATCACATTAACCTGAATTAATTACATTAAGAAATTAATTCATTAATTACTTCCATTAAGTAATTAAACTTAAACAAATGATTATTATTAATTAATTAATCTAATTAATTATCAAAAATTAATCACATTAATTAATTGTTAAATAATCTTAAGTTAGTGACCTTCATTAACCATTCCTAATTACTCAATTATGAAATTAACTTATATTAATCATTATTAATTACAAATTAATTAATATTTAATTACAATTTAATTAATATTTAATTACAATTTAATTAATCTCTAATTATAATTAATTAAATGTTAATTACAATCTTAATTAATCTTTAATCACTTGATTAATTATTCTTAATCATTAATTAAAAATTTAACTAACAATTCCTAATTACAGATTAATTAACCTTAATTAATTAATCTCAAATCTCAATTTATCAATTTAAAAGTTATTAATTACTTAATTAATCATCCATATTATTAATTAATTAAATAATTGATTATTCATCTTAAATTAACTTAATTATTTAATTAATTCAAATTCTCAAATTTCACTTATTCTTTAGATAACAATTCTTACTTAATTAACCATTTTAAAAACAAATTGTTTTTAAATTTATTTTAAATTCCATTTAAACTTTATTTTTAAACTTAAGATACAAATTTATCTTAAACAAGATTTTAAAACAATTTAAGACTTTTATCTAATATGTTAAAAGAAACAATACACTTCATAAAATAGATTTTTTTTTAAAAAAATTAAATCCCAATCAATTTTAATTCAAATCAATTTAAAAATTACTTTTAAATTTCAAAATTGAAATACAGCTTTTGAACTCATTCTAGATTTAACTTAAATCTTTAAAACTTTTCTTACAATCTACATCTTCATTTAAATGCAAATCATTTATCCATTTTAAAGTAATTTAAACAATTTAAATTTAAACTTTATTTTATTTTAAAAACTGAAGTTCAATTTTAATTCCAGATAAAAAAACCCAGATTTAAACTCATTTAAAATTTCTAATTTAAAATTTTAAACTTCCAATTCAAATGCAAAACACATATGCGTTTCCACTTGTGAGCTTTAAAACCAAATTTAAATTTTAAAACTTAAATTATTTCAAATTCTAGATTTGAACCAGATTGAATTATATTCAGTTTCATTTTTCAAAACTCAATTTAAATTCAATTTGCATTTTGTACTTTCTTTTAATTTAAAAAAACTGTAACAGATTTCCTGCTTTTATTTTAAATCCAAACTAAAATTTAAAAAGTCAAATTATTTCAAAACCCAAGATTTAAACTATTTGAATTCAAATTCAATTTCAGTTTTAAACTTAGTTTCAGATTTAGTTTGCATTTTAAAATTTTACTTTTAAATTTTAAAACTGGAAACAGGTTCTGCTAATTCCTAAAACCTGAAATAATCAGGTAACTCGAGCAATCTTTAATTTCTACTTCGAGTCATAACTCATACAGCTTCAAGTTGAAACCCAATTTCCCCGAGACTATCATGAGGCACCAAATCCTGAAACCCAACATCACCATCATGTACACCACTGCACTATGCACCCATACATCCTCTCCGGCCACCTCTGACCAACATCACGGCCATCTCCCATGGGCCAGCAACCCCCATCTCCCTTCAAACATCAGATTTTCCCAAATCAACTCGAATTTGAGTTCGAGTTCAAACAACAAACCTGGAACAGGAACCTCCAACCCAATCAATACCTGTCAACAACCACATCCTCACGATTCCGGCCACCGGAAAGACAGCAACTCCGGCCACGTCTTCCTCAAACCACCATCTATCAATACCCCAGAAATGGTTGAACTCGATCAACTGAGGAGATCAAATTCAAGCAAAAACAGTGACCCAGTGAAAACTAGGGTTCAAAATTTTAAATGCCGATCTCAACATCAAAAATGAATTGCAACCTAATCTAAGATTGTTCTCATCATCCCAGATTACTTCACCATCTCTAGGAACAAATTCAACTCAAACTAACACAAAAATCAACAGTGCTATTCCAAAATGTATAATACAATGAATTTAAAACTGCACTTTGGTTTAAGCACTGTAAATTGTAATATTTGATTTAAAATTCATGAATTTGCTTGATGTTTTTATTTATAAACCTGAAACATAAATTCCTGTAGTTTGAATTCCATCTTATACCAATTGTTGTTCTGTTTTATTCACTTCCAGGTAACATAAGATTTATTTATCATATGTAAATTTTTTAAAACTTACTTCATCTTATAATATACAAGTTTCATTCAAAAATTAAATCCTAACAACAAACAAATCAAAAGAAAAAGAATTTAGAATCAAACAGAAGTTAGGAATTTGGAGAACAGAAATGCAACAGTTAACAATATGCACACATAAATATATTCACATGTAAAAATGTTCACAGCAAATCCATATTTATGTTTATTTCTAATTTAAAAGCATGAAACTTTTACCTGTTTAATTTATTTTTAAAAATTGAGTTACTCACCTGAAAGCAGAAGATAAACAGAGCACAGTTTTTTTTAAAAACCCCTTTTTCTTTTTAAAACCTTTGACTAGAATGCTTGCTTGAAAACTTGAAATGCTAATGTCTTTAACTTGCATGTAGGCTTTCTTGCTTGTATCCAGATTTTGAAAGATGAATGCATGCTTTTCTTGATTTCCAGAAAAATGCTGCCCTTTGTTTGCACTATTTCCAGATTGCAGAAAACAAAATGCAGGGAACAATTCAGGATTTATGCTATGCATTTTTGGAGATGAACTATAGGGTGATGTTCAGGTTTGCTTTAATTTGTAAATACAGGCTTTAGGATTTTGAAACAGGTGATGCATGATTGAAAATTTAACAGAGATTATACGTTTTGAAGAATGATTCGCAAGCTTGGTTCAGGTTGATGAAACTGGTTTGAGAGGAAGTGATTGTAGATTTGTATTTTGAAATGAGGATTTGTTTTAGAGTTTATGAGTTTTTAGCTGAGAATATTTTCTTTGTTTAGAATGAAAATGAGAAAGAAGAAAGGAAAAATATGAAAGATTGTAAGAATGTATATATCTTATTTATGATTTAACTAAAATCAAAGAAAATAAAAAAATAAAACATGACATATGGCTTAAATGTTAACACTTGTTAACTTTCCTATTTAATTACTCATCACATGTTAAACTAAGTGTCTAAAATACTTACACATGTCTTTTAAGTGATTTGTTATTTTAATTAAGTGTTAAAGAAAGTTTAAACTTAATTAATTAGTTCCTTTAATACTTAGTTATAGAGATAATTAATTTTAAGAGAATAAAACAAAGTATTATTATAAGTAAAAACAATATACAAATAAATCATTTGACAAAGATACTTTTTAAACATTTAAATTAAATTTATAAAAGAGGTTGTAACTTAAATGGATACATGTTTCATATTTTAAATTGTAATTTAAATTCTCATATTTAATTTACAAATCATAATTATTAATCATTATTTTAAAAAAAAATAAAACAAACATTTTATAACTTGTTTTAATATGCAAACTTAAGTCAAAAATATAATTTAAATAAATAAAACATTTATCTCATATATTTAAAATCATTTAGTTATTTTATTGAATAGTTTTGAAAAGCTTAATTCAAAAATAAACCACAATTCTCAATTTCAGAATATTAAAATTAGAAAATATGCTACACTAATTAAATTTTAAACCAAACCCATCTATTTAATATATATATATATATATATATATATATATATATATATATATATATATATATAAATACATATACATATTATAAATAGAAAACAGTTTATTAACTTATTAAAAATAAATTCACCAACTAAATATTTAATAAAAGTAGATTATTAAATAAAATCAAATTTATTAACAAAAGTTATCTAATTAATTTAATTTTGAACAGATTATTAAATTTATATTATCCAAAATTCCGGGATATCACATATTTATTGGCAAGTTCATTAAAATATCTATCATCATGATTTATCACCTCACCATTACCTACACCACCTACCACCTCCCTCCTACACCACCGTAGGATGGCCATAAGTTAACTTAAGCATGGGCAAGTCCAAATGCCATATTGGATGTGACATTTGATGTGACAAATGGTGATATATCACCTTAGATATTTTAAATGTTTTCTCTCTCCACCATCATTACCCATATGTGTCACCGCCTCCTTCATCATCACCTCGCACGGCTACCTTTTCACCACCACTTGAGCACGACTGATATGATCCCCTCCTTTATGCGTGCGATGATGGTTTTATTTAGATATGTAGTGTCGATTTAAGGTTACTTAAGTGTTAAGGAGTAACTAAATATCTTAATTAAATATCATATATATTTTTAATTTTGTATATAACCAGTATATATGTATATACGTGTATATATGTGTGTGTTCATGTGCATGTGTACATGTCCATTGATGTGTACATGTATATGTACATATGTACTTTACATTTAGTCCGCAAGGTTGCACGAATTCTGCATGTTGAATTGTTACAAATCTCGATTTCGATTTCCGATCGTATTTTCATTTCTTAGTTAATATATATTTATATATAAACAAAGTTTGAAAACTAATTTAATATTATTATTACTTAATTAAAACAACCCTATTTGAATTATAAAACCATATAAATCAATATTGAACAATTGTTTTCAAAAAGCGTTATTATATCGATAAACCGATATCGATTTTTCTTATATTTTCAAATCAATTATATATCTTTATAAAACCATTATAAATGATTCATTATCACTTTAAAACTAATTAAAATGAATCATTATAATTTTAAACTATTATTTGAATTATTATTATTATTTATTATCACTTAACAATATTATTTGTATTATCAACCTTTTATTTTAATATTTTAAAATTAAATACAATTTATCAAAACTATAAATTTGCTGGTAATTACAGACTCCCCTCCTTAAAAGAAATTCGTCCTTGAAATTACACCAGAACAAAAACCTGAAGGTCTTTGTCCAAAATATTTATTTTTAAACTAATACCTATATGAGGTATATAGATCATCCATATGCCATATTTGATTCGATCTACTTTTCGAATTAAGAACTTTTACTTCTGAATTAGTATCGATCCCCCAATTCTCTAGTGCAGACTCTGATCAAGCTCTTTGATCAGAAAACATCGTTTTACTTACATAGCTCTCAACTATGATAGAAAACGTAAGTACCCAACCATAAACCCTCATCAATGTTCGTCCTCAAGAATTAGGTGATAAATCCTTTTTTCGGATTGGTGTAGACACCAAAATGTTCCCTACTTGAATCTTAGATTGAAATTGTCTAACGAAATGATCTATGTACAACATACGTACGTACTTATTAACTTCAAAAAATATTTATGAAAACTTTTCATTTATTAAATTCCACTCAAAAGTCTACTCCGTTATAAAATTTTCTTTATATCGCTTATTACTTTAATTATAACAATTCCATTTATAAATATATCCTTTAATTTATAAATATTTATAAATTTATCACTTCGAAATGTTTATTTATAAAAATTTTCTTTCTCTATTCCAAAAGAAACCATTTAAATTTAAAAGTTAATTTATCTTTTATTTTCCAATTTTATGATAAACTTCTCTTATTGTAATATATATTCCTTTTTAACTAACCTTTATATCAGAAATTTATCCATTAATTAATGATTCAAAATTATCCTTTTAACTTTAGAAAATTTTATATATCGAGTAACTGCAAAATAATACCCAGGAACTAGGTACTATTAATAGTATCACTTATTCCCTTAACGAGAAGGGTGATGCTTAAGAGAAATGTTCGCCATCCAAACACAACTCTTACCCATTTTTAGTTATTTTTGAGCCACTCGAACCAGTTAATCTTTAGATTTTTTTTTCAAAATATTGGGATTTAGATTTTCAAAAATTCCTTTATAAAACACGTTTATAAATCTAATTTATTTAGTTACTTATATAAAACACGTTCATAAATTTATTTATCTTAAATAAATTCCTTAAATCAACATTATTTATCAAACACCACATAGTCAAATTGTGAAACTAAATTCACGAGTGTTCGTACTTAATTAGATTGAAGTGAATTAATATTATCGTTAGATATCTTAAACTCCAATTGTGAATTAAATCCCAAAGCGTTTAGCCTACAGTTGCTTTCTACCCACTCCATGCTAAAGGAAATTTATTTCTCATAAACCGGCCGAGCAAAAATCAAACAACTAAACTATCAACAAAAGTTAAGCATGCCAAAAATAATTATATCACCCATAACCTAATTCAAAGGTACGGTGCCTTATATTATTTATTTTATTTATCAAATTAATGTAGTTTCATTTTAAAATTCCTAGGTTGATTTACTGACCTAAACAAATTTTACATGGAGCACATAGCCTATGCCCTGATACCAACCGTGACGACCCAGATTTCCAAACTTGTCAAAATCACCGAAAACCCATCCGATTTAAATATAAATGAAAACTACCAATATAATACCCAATATCATTTGATAAATATTTAAGACTGCTAAATGTATAGGATACAAATTCAGTTTATACAACTTATCGGAGGAATTTATAAATTTTACAAGGCGTGTTTAATGCATACCAAATGCTAGTCTACAAATCTACATTGTGCACTCTGATGAGAGAGGCAGCAATATCCTTACTTGCGAACTCAATAAACATGTCAGTGCGGAATAAAATGATAAGCATGAAAGATACATGAACATCAGACAAATAATATCCCATAACAGATAAACATGGAAGGGTTATATTATTTTTGGGGCTGCTCACTACCACTTGTGACTGCCAACATATCCTTATCTAATTGGGTACCCAATTAGATACGGGATCAAGCCAACGTAGTTCTCCTACCATAAATAGGACTCATGGAGCCTACCATGCAACAAACAAATATGAAATTCCCTAATTACATACTTAGGCTTAATCTTCATGTTTAGATTCATCAAATCTAATTAACTTCATTTTATTCCAAAGCTCTTTGAAAAGAAAAGTATCTCATAAGACCACGCTGCATATAAACACAGATAGATTTTTAACTTATGATAACTTAAAACACTTTATATGTAAAATCATTTAATATAATTTTTAATGATATTCTTTGCAAACATTTGCAAATAAACTTATAACTCCTAGCTGAAATGTTTGCATCTATCATTTAAATATTTGCACAACTAAGTCCGTAAGGAACTTATTGGATATTAGATTTCCAACTGAATAGTGAGGTAAAGGAATACCTCCCGTGTAGTGCATTTCTAGAGGAGTGCACCCGAGTCTCATATATTGGTCCTCGTGCAAATTAAGACTGACCTAACCAAAAATAAAATATAGGAATATCACCGAGTATGTGATGGCCCGAATCTCTATACCCTTTGAGTCGATAATAAACCACACATGTCTAACCCAAAGTGAACAAAAAGTCAGATCATTAAGGGTAAAATAAGAAAATAGAAGAATAGAATAGAATCTCACTCGAATGGAATAACATATAATATTGAACAAATGTCTTTACAGTGGAAAACTTTTAAAATACATATATCAGAGTCTAACCTAAATTCAGCATGGATAGTTATAAAAATCTATCCTTATAATTGTTGACTGTCATCAATCAAATGCAGAATAGTAGCGAATAATAGAATATGTCCATACGTAGGTGAATATCTCCAGCTCTCCGCTGCAATCATCATCACCTAAACCCGAAACAACTCAGTCTAACTCGAGCATTGAAAATACCTAGATCAGGCTTGATAAACCAGCGTGCGAAAAACTCAATATAATGAATGACGGCGTCATATATCAGCCTTTGGAATAAAAAAAAATTTAACAAAGAAATAGTATCTCATAAGACCATGCCCATACATAAACACGGATGGGTTTTTGCCTTAAGATAAATAAAACTCTTTATTACGTAAAATTAAGGGATATTATTTTTAATGACATTCTTGAAAAATGTTTCCAAATAAACTTATTAATCTTAACCAAAATGGTTATCATTATTAAATTCCACCATACTAGGCTCTACAAACAAAACTGTAAGTTCTTATTTGAGAGTGGATTTCCATCCAAATGACCAGGTGAAGGGACTACCTTCCGATAGGTATACCTCTAGATTGATGTCCCAAGGACCACAAAACATCTGCTTCCCTGCCAACACAAGATCGGCCTACATCTACACTTAGATAGTACTAAATATGTCATCTCCCGATCATTAAGCACTCTATTTCCATATACTACATTAATTAGTACCCAGGCACCATAACGGGTAAAATTAAATCTAGAAGGGGATGATCATGCCCTAATATTGCGAACCACTTTGCCTTGCCGCATTAACTCTGTTTCGGTCATTTCCGATTGATGAGGCTCGAGATAACGACTACCTTTACACATAGCACATCTCTTTCCACTTTGACTGCCACATTGCCATTCCATAGTCACATGACCGATTTCTACAAATGTATAACTTTCTGAGCTCGAATGAGCTAAGAGAAGGTGTCTTCTGTGCCACCGACTGATATAAATTATATAGAGATCACTCATTGTGATTTAGAATGCAAGGTCAGACACTCGTCCATACAAGTTGTCAAGGAATAGGACAAACCAAAGGCACTCTCCTACCACATCATAAAATTGGTAGCGAATAGTCCAACGTATACCATATTTATAAAATTGGTCATTTATAACAAAGGATATTACTTAATCACAAATGAGCATAATCACTTTCAATATTCATCAATAACATAACATCAATTCCCATAGCACAGTGATTAACTTTTATTGAGTATACTATCACAACTCAACTATCCAACCAACGTATTCAAACATTCATTTCAGCCAAACGTTCATATTATCAAATGGTGACAATTAATATAACATATAAACAGGATAATCGTGATTATTATAACATAACAAAACTTGATTTAAAAAGTGGTGAGAATTTCTCACCTTCATTTCCACTCTGTTACACTTTTCTACGAACTAGCGTGCTCCCCTGCAAATGTCACAAACTCTCGCTTTTATTCATTTTCCTTCTTCTTCTTTTTGTGTGTGAGCTTTGAGATGGGTTGTATGCTTGGCTAGGGGGTGTATGGCTTAGGGAGGAGGATACAGCTTGGGTATGAGGCTAGGGGAGTGGGTACAGCTTGGCGGAAGGGTGTTTGGCTATGTAGTTGGTGCGTGTGTGGTAGTAGGGTTCGGTTGTGGGTTTGGATGAAGGGTTGTTGGAGGTGGAGGAAGATAATGAAGGAGAAGAGCTTGAGGAAGTGAAGAAAATGGTAGAAATGGGAAGTGAATTGTTATGAAAAAGCGAAGGTTATGGCCTCTATTTGACATGAAGCGTCCTTGGTTAATGACCATTTTGACCTTCTCTACTTTTGTATTTTATTTCCATGTTTAAATCCTTGATAAAACCCTTAAGCACATGTATTTATGGAAGGATGTGATAGCTTATTAATGTGATGTGTATTTATGTAATGATTACCTTTTTTCTTAAATTTTGTATTTTAAAAAGAAGACTTTTGTCTTGATTTGATTTGCATAACACTTGATAACATACTAGGATGTGCATTTAATGTTTGAGATGATGTTTAAGAAGTATATGTGTTTAGTAATGAGAGGTGTCATCATTTCCTTACTTACTAATATTTAAAATATATAAATTTGCATGTTTTCCATGTAAACACATAACATCCATTAATGAGATATGATATAAGTGTAATGATGATGTTTGTAAAGTTTTATATAAATTTTAAAATTGTCAAATCATGTTTTTTTAAAATTAATTTAAATCAAAATGTATTCTTGTTTTATGTGGTAAACATACGTGCGTTTATAGTTTGTAAATGTGTACATATGTATATATGTGTTAGGAAACATATCATGTTGCAACAATGTAGCGACAACTTGTTTTAGTCAAAAACAGTGTTTTATTGACATATTTTAGAGTCAAAATTTGAACTTTCCGTTTAACCATTCATTTATGTAAACCAATTTAGAAAGTGAAATTTCAACTACATTTAATAAATTAAAACAAGTCTACTTTGGTTAAAAACCCATATCATAAGTGTTAATATCAATTTATTGAAATATGACGTTGCATTGATAAAATGTAACAAAGTTAGAATATTTTTGTGAAATGATCATAAGTATATTTCCAAACCTTTATCATACTTCTATTATTTTTATTAAATGATTTTGATATAATTAAACTTTCAAATAAATATTTAAAACTACTTATTTAAGCATTTACTCATTATTTTTTTAAAAACTTAACTTTTGGCCATTTTGTGATTAAAATCCAAAATCTTTAATTATTAACTATAAGATAAATAATTTCTCCATCCTTATTCATTATTTTCAGTATATTTACTTAAGTTCTAAACCTTTTTAAATTTAAAATTGATAAAATATCTTAGCTTCAAAGTTGCGAAATTATGGGTCGTTACAGAGTGCTACATCACCCGGCCGTTACCGACCTATCTAGGATCCCGAGCATACACCACATAATTTAAACCCGACGTTAGAGCAGGTAGAAAATTTTCATGTATGGAAAGGTGATTTCATAACCTGATGGTAGCAAGCTGCTTAATCTTAAATCATCCCCTATTTTACTATTTCAAGGTGTGAGACTTTGAGGTAATGATCGCCTTTCATATAGCATATATTCCACTTGGAATTCCACTTTTCCATTCTCAATCACACAACTGATTACTACAAACGCATAACTCCTGAGCTCGTACATCTCAAGAAAGGGTGTTAAGCTAGGAGAAGTTGTCTTCTCTACCACCAAACAGATGATATGTTCATAGAGATCAATCAATATGATCTAGAACTGCAACGTCATACATTCGTCCATACAAGTTGTCCAGGAACACCTGTCCGGCATTATCCCTAGGATAGTAGCGAGTTAGTCCTTGCATACGTAGATTTCAGAACGAAGGGATCGCTGCTATTTATTTATTTTGGGGCATCATTCCAAAATTATCAACAAGCAATCCTTCCGTTATGAAGATACTCGCCTTCAAAATCAAGGTCTTTAATATATATTCGCTTCACTTCTGAAATGTAAATCGGTTCGTTTTTCAGATAGGAATTACCAAAATCCGATCCCAATTCCTTCGAATCAATTATCGATAAAAAGATGTTTTATAAGCAGGTGATTATCATTTGATTTATTCATTTCTTTTTATCAGAAAATATCCTGGAGATATATATTAAACACATATATATAAATATGTGTGTGTATATATGTATATATAAAACATTCTTGTTGGTATATATGGAATCATTAAACCTCTCTTTATTAAATTCTTTGGTTTAATTAAATCCTTTTAAACTTGGAATAATTCAAAAACATTTTACTTAGGAAAATATTTCCAAAAAATTTATATAATTCTTAACAAAGATTTCTAATATTAAAAACATAACTTTTTTGTAAGTTGAAAACATGTTATTTAAGATGGTACATCCAAATTGTTTTAAATTTGGAAATTTTAATCTTTTATACTTCACTAGTTTCCGACAATTGGACCTCATCTATCCCTTATCTGGGGGAGGTCAGGTGAGCCAGGGCACTGGTTGCTCCTGAACATCTTCTTAGTTCAGATTTCACGAGTAGAAAAATCAGGTGTAATCGTCGGGTTATTAGAGCTAAGATTAAAACATTTGCTTATAACAACTTATCTTCAATTCATTTATTTACATTCTTTTAAATAAATTATAAAATCTTCAAAACATCTTTAAAACACTTAACTTTTTTTTTATAAAAGATAAGGGAAAGAATTTTTAACTTTAAAAACCATATTTAAATTGTTATTGAAAACCACTGCAAATAGTGTTATGAATAGTATTTTAAGGTTATATTGATCAAAACGACTTTTTTGTTATTTGAAAATTTACTTATATAGCTCAAATCTCTTTTAAAACATTTTTAAATATTTTTCCATATTTTTTATGGAATTTGAAATATCAAATTTAAATCATTTTTAATTTTGGTCGTTAAACTACAAAACCGCGATATTTTTGAAAACTTTTTTTTACTTATATTTCAAAATCTACGTATTGAAATCTTGATCATTTTCTTTTGTTTGAAAGCTATGGATATATTAGTTTGGAAAATTCTTATCACAAAGAATTTCGAGCAATGTTCCACTTTATATACTCATTTAATTTTACGGTGCGAAATCGCGAATTACCGTTACACGACACACCTATTTTTGACTTGTTTTTCATTTCTTATTCAAACTTCACCAAATTTATTTCTAGCTCGTTAACATTATTAAATCATTTTAAACCATTTTCAAGAAATTTAACATTTCATATATACCATTTCACTAATAAAAGGAATGTGATTTTCTTTGTGATTATCAATTTGTATTTAACGTGACATGTTAATGAAATCAAACAATCATAGTAAACTACCAAACATGATTAACAACCATCACAACCAAGGATAGCAAACAATATTATATCATCCAATATATATAATAGTATAAATGGAGTTATCTCACTCATTCCAAATCAGTCTTCCTACCAACATTCAAACGAATCGACACTTTACTAAATCATCATTAAAACAACTCCACCACCCTCCTTACTCTTGGCCATCCTCCCTCCACTATCATAGCTCATCGTACAAGGTTCTAGGGTCAAAAAGCTCGACCAATGGAAAAGGAAGAGGTCATTAGTTCACAACATTTGGATCCGAAAATGAGCCGTCTTCTCTCGACTTTTTGACTATGTTGCACTCAAGATTTGGAAAAGTTTTCAACTGTAAATAGTTGAATATTCTTTTCTATACTGTTTAAAGAAAAGATTACATAATTCCAAGTTGTTTTAAAGGAGATATGGTCAAAAGAAGAAGAGGCATTCTCCGATTCACAAAAATTAAACCCGAGAATGCGCTGGAAAGAAGTTGGTTTTGGATATAGCTAAGATTAAAAAGGGAAGAAGTGTAAACATGAAAGTTATAGAGACTGGAATTTCATAGGGTTTGAAAAAAAAAATTCTCCATTTGGTTTTAGTTTGAGAAGTTATGGAAGATAGAAAATGAGCTAAGGAAGTTGGTATTTATAGGCAAGTTCATCAAAATATCCATAAACATCATCATGTGATATCACATCACCATCACCTCCACCACCTAGCACCGCCCTCCTACACCACCCTAGGATGGCCAGAAGTCACCTCAAGCACAGGCAAGGCTATGTTCCCCCTTGGATGTGACTTTTTATGTGATAAATGGTGATAATTACCTTGGATATTTTAAGTGTTTTCTCTCTCCACCATCATTACCCAAATGTGCCACCTCCTCCTTCATCATCACCTAGCACGGCTACCTCCTTCCACCACCTAGGCATGGCTGACATGACCCCTTCCCATATGCATGTAATGATGGTTGTACTTAAATGTGTAGTGTTAACTTAAGGTTGCTTAAGCATTAAGGAGTTATTAAAATATCTTATATTTTTTTATTTTGTATATAATTAGTGTGTATATATATGTGTGTGTGTGTGTATGTGTGTGTTCATGTGCATATGTACATATCCATTGACGTGTACATGTATATGTGCATATGTACATTACAGTTAATCTACAACGTTGAATTATTACAAATCTCGATTTTGATTTCCGGTCACATTTTCATTCCTTAGTTAACATATATATATATATATATATATATATATATATATATATATATATATATATATATATATATTTGTAAACAAAGTTTGAAAACTAATTTCTTATTATTATTATTAATTAATTAAAAATGATCCCATTTGAATTATAAAACCATATAACTCAATATTGAACAACTGTTTTCAGAATGCGCTATTATATCGATCAACCGATATTGATTTTTCTTATACTTTCATATCAATTATATATCTCTATAAAACCATGATAAATGATTCGGTATCAATTTAAAACTAATTAAAATGAATCATTATCATTTTAAACTATTATTTGAATAATAATTATTTATTATCACTTAAACAACATTATTAGTATCATCAACCTTTTATTTGAATATTTTAAAAAAATTATCAAAGTAATAAATTTGCGAGTCATTACAATTTCTTTACTTGGAAATATGATCATCTAAATCATACTTTTTAATCTTCTTACTCAAGGATCCTACAATTTCAACCATACTTGGGTTGAAAGATACGTGGTGGTGTTTACTTTTCTCTATTACAGAAAGTTCGACTGAATACTTTATCCTTTCGATTCAACCATTGATCGGAAAGGTCACCGAATTCCTATTTTATCTTTGTCCCAATCGTTTAAGGCTTCCAAATTCCATCGTCAAATTCTTTCCTAGTGGGTTGTTTAATCCTATTTGTCTAACTCCAGTCTATTTCTCTTCTTTTAAATTTAAGTGGTAGTCAAAATATTATCACTTTACTTTTTAAATCAAAATCTCTTATTTTTAACTTTATTTACCACTAAACTGGTAAGTTTCAGAACTGTAGAACTCTCTTTCTATTTTTAACGAGCACTTCCATTTTACTAAGATCTTGATATTTTACTTTAATCAAATCATCAAAATGATTAACTTAACTTAGCAAATATACATAAAACCGATCATTTTAAAATTTTCTTTCTTAAATAAGTAATTTTCACAAAAGGTATTTTAATGAAATGTGGTATTTTTAACTTATTATCATTAGAGTTTGATAAAAGCATCTACAAAAGACGTTTCAAATCTAACTAATTCTTTATTATAAAAAGACTTATAAAGTCGAATCTTACTCTCAATTTTTATTTTTATTATATTTTTTCCAAAAGTTTTATTATCAAAAGCAAAGTGTGCATCGAGATTTGTATAACAATATGCCCAAAACAAAACAAAAATTTTAAAATAGTTATTAAAAATAACATTTCACCAAAATCTTTAATTTTTCTTTTTAAGTAAATCCCATAAAGTTTATCTAACTATTTTATATAAAATCGAAAATCAACCTCTTTTTCGTTTTAAATATTAAATATCTACCATTTCTAACTTTAGAAAACATTTTCATCGATTTATCACTTATGTTGGAGTAGACAACAACAACAACCTAATTACTTAAGGCCACTTATACCTAGCAATGCTTTACGTGCATAAGGTTTCTATCTTTCTTTCCAAAGATGGTTAACCCAAGTTTCTTTTCCTATACAATACCCAACATCAATATGGAAATATTCTAGTGATTCCTTTAAGTAAATTCGAGTCCCCGCAACCACTACCAATAAGAGAATAGGGCTTCTACTTTAATTAGGAAATTTTCCTTATTTTATGGGTCTCTTAATACTTATTTTCTTCATTTAATTAGGGTTGGTTAGAGGTTAATTTATAGGGTTAGCTTAGAATCTAGGGCAATTGGCGCAACTTGGTTGTAGATCTAGACCACCTATCAATTACTTCACATGTAAGCAATCATCTTGACCATCCATTCTCCATGCTCTAGATCAACAATCACCCGAAAATCAATGTGTTGGGTCGACCACCCTTAGGACTAGGTCAATCTCCACCAGTTGACCAAACCTTTTTTAATTTTTAATATATATTTTTAAATTTCCTTTTACCATTCCGTTGTTGGTAACTCCCTCATACTAACCTGAAGTACGACAATTTATGTATGAAAATTGTTTAGAAAATCGATACGCATACAACGGTGCAAGTTTCGTAGCCAAATCCAAAGTTCTGTGAAAATTTTCTTTTTAATCCATGTTTTAATTAAATTTACTTTTCTTAGTAAATTTCCACTTAAATCTATATTAAATTCTTGTTAAAATTTACATAATTTTTTGGTTGTTATAATGCAATCCTCTGCCACTCTCATTTGATGGAACCCCGTCGCTATATCTGATTGGGAAAATACCATGGGACCACTGAATAGATCAAACAAATCATCCATTCTCAGCATAGGATACCGATTCTTTGTATTCTCATTCAACTTATGAATATCAATACACATCCTCAATGGTCCGTTTGCTTCTTCACAAACACTATGGCCGCTTCCCAAGGTGAACTGTTTGGTCTAATAAAGTTCTTCGGTTCTAATTCCACTGGCCGAACCTTTAACTCTTTCATCTCAGTAGGTGTTATTTGATTGGAACGTTCTGCTTACAGGTTGAGCTCTAGGTACAAGATATATTCAAAAATCAATGGATATTTTCGGTGGTAGTCCTGTAATTGGCTCAAAGACATCTGCATACTCTCTTACAATGAAAACCTGATTCACCTCATCGTCAACTTCCATTGCACCTAAGAAAGTACATAAATCTAAACTCGTACTCTCTATTGAGTATATAATTCGATCACGGCTATTAAGGTGTCTAAAGTTATCTCCCTATACTGGTAGAATATCCTCGCATCATATCTGCTTAACCAATCCACAACCAAAATAATCCCAAAACCCACAAGATCAAATACATTCAAATTGCATGTAAAAGCATGACCTAACAGATCAATTTCTAAATGGTCACATCTCATCCTAAGAGTTGCATAATCTCCTATCAGATTCGCAATCTTTAAGGAAGTAATAAGGTAAGATGGTTATGGATTTAACTTATCTACCAAATATTGCGAGATAAAAGAATGTGATGCGCCATTATCAAATAATACTTTAACAGGTATTCCATGAATCAAAAGCGTACCTCTTATCATAGAGTTTCCTTTCTCTTCTGTAGTCAGTACAGAAGGTGATGGTTCTAGGGCAAAAATTTCCCTTTATAAGCCTTAGCTAATATTGGACATTCATTCTTATAATGCCCCATCTAGTTGCAGTTGTAACACTTCATGCCTTTCTTTCCCACAACCTTCTTTGCATCACCAGATCGACATTCATTAGTGAAGAACCCTTTCTTATTGCACTTAAAGCAAATAACATTAGCCTTCCCTTTCTCGGCAGCTCCGCCCTTCTTGCTCCCTTCTTATTAAAGAACTTCCTCTTCTAGCCTTGAAAAACTTTAGTCTCCATGGGCTTGTTACTTCCAAGTGTTGAAAGCGTTTCCTCATTCCTTAATGCCATCTCCACTACTATATCACATGGATCTTTGAGATGCGGCATTACTGCCCTGGCAATCTCGAGCTTTAATCCATAAGTGAACTTCTCGTTCCTTTTAATCGCATTATCAATAATATCATCTGGACAACTCATCAAACTTAGTTGCATGCTCCAGTACAAACATCTCTTCCTGCTCCAATTCCATGAACTTCCTGAGCAAAGTTGACTTAGCTATCTCGGACAAAAACCTTTCCTCAAATCTCCTCCCAAATTCAGCCCAAATCTAATTCTCCTTTGGTACTCCTACAGTCACACTATTTCATCGATATAAAGTAGCTCTATGAAACTGTCTGGAGGCCACTCTTCTACTTATCATTTGAGCCTAAGTCAAAAAGATACTTTCATAATACAATAGCCAATTCTCAACTTCAATAGCATTTTCCATTCCTAAAAGGTTTTCCACCTAGTTTAGTACAATCATGGCTCAACACGACATATTATTACGAGTAGATACCTTGGAATTAGCACCTTTCGCATTACCAGCGTTTCCTCCCGCCATACCAATAGCTGCTCCAACTGGCATCATATTCATGAAGAACTGATACATAGTCTCCATATCTACTAGTAGGGTTCTAGCACTTAGATTAACATTTGCATTTGGGATAGCATTTGCTTGTCGACCCGAATACCTTCTATTATTGGGTCAAACATTTCCATCAGTTGTGGTGCTTCCTCAACCTAAGTTCTTCCATTTCCTCCTTCCATATCTTTTTTTCTCATAATCTATATACGATTCTTCGTCAGACATAGAAGAATGGTCTAAGAGAGAAGAAAGAATAGAGAATACTTACTTATAAATAGAAAATAACAAGTACGTTAATGTAGCATTATCCCATACCTCAATCTTATTCTCTAATTTATTAGGATTTGGTTTTTAAAATCTTTTAAGTTTTATTTCATCAAAATCTTTTAAGTTTTATCTAAACCTATGCTTCGATACCAAGTTTTAACATCCCTCGTTTTGAGGTTCGAAATTAAATGCTACGGATGCTGCAGTCATTCATAGTATTAATTTCAAGTGATAAAATAAATCAATTAATCATATCTATAACATTAATATCACTTACATACGAAAATTTTAAAACATATTTCATTCAAAAAAAATCACATTCATTGCATAATCCCATCGATTCAATGTTCATAGAAAATATAGTAATTACAAATATATTCCAAGAGCGACATATAAAGATGCACCCTTCAATGATCAGAGTCTACTTACTTGAAGTTATAATTTCTATTATTACATCCAATCAAACAAAATATACAATTCAAACAATACAACGGAAATAAGCTCTTAATATTAGCTTGCCTCTAGCACATCTTCGGAAGCTTATTCGTCTAACCTGAAAACCCTACTTTCGAACTACTCAAATGAGTACGCAAGAGTTTAAGGGGGAAAACATAAACTTTAAGTCAGACAAAAAGTCTGGTGTGAATAATAATATACCATTTTGAACTAAAAACTGATATCTAGCGAGACCACACCGTAGAACGATATGTGTCTTCCCCTGACTAGTATCGCATCAAATATGTCAATCTAAACATAAATCATGCATTTACAACTACTATGGATAAAATAAACATGATATGATCATACACATGCAATGTAGGTAAATGTGACTAGTATGTTAATAAAGAATTATGCATTCCCAAAGTTTATGCATCCCATAAAATAGATTGCCTATCTCAAATCATAATTTCCTAGGGTCACTATGAACCTAATGGTTTTGCAAGCCAACTAATAACCTATCTAGCTGAATTGTAGAAACTTAACCAAATATACCAAAATTTCCAAATATGTTTAGGAAATCCCCAAATATAGTTAGGAGGAAATTGGACTGTCTATCCAAATCATAGCTTTCTAAGGGTCACTATAAAGCTAATGGTATTGCAGGCTAACCAATAACCTAATCCTATGAGCACATAGAGCTATAAGTTCCCTTCTATGCGCAAACATCTTTTAGTCTCACTACTAACAAAGCCCTATGCACTGGAATCATAGACCTTTACCATCCACGGGCTAATGTCTGAAGCATAGGGTGCAACCCTATACCAATGCCACTTAAAATCTTATATGGTTATAAATCCATGAGTCATATCTTTTTGATCAGTTTAAGGCATCCTAACACAATTGATCTATCTAATGTTCTTGATGCAATTCTACTCACTCAAGAGTTTAATCTAACCAAACTCACTATTGGAAAAACCTAACTAATAATTCTGTCCCTAAATCCCAAGGTGCAATTGTGGATAATGCGGATGTGAGTATGACAGTGATAAATACATGTAATCTTAACCGATCAAATGATAATAAGAACATATAACATCACCCATCAAAATATGTTCAATCAAAAGTCATATCCATAAGAAATTACTTAGCTTTAAGTAATAATTTCCTTTGGCAAAATCAATATAAAATTTGGGCCAAAACACCATTTCATTTCCTTGAAAAAATGATTGTCCCTTTAAAACCATAACTTACAATAAGGAAAACATAGCCAAAACACTTAGCTAAAATCTTGTGCCAAAGCATTATCATCTTTACATATCTTTTAAACGTTCTCTATCAAAATAAGGCTGTCGAGCCTCTAGAAACATGGCTATCGAGCCACTACAACAAAGCTATTTAGTTATAAAACATACGGCTGTTATGGCACTAAAATAGGGTTATCGTGTCTCTATGTCAAGCCTGTAATACATAGTTATTGTGTTTGGAAAACATACAGCTTTAGTACCATTAAAACATTGGTGACGAACCAATAAAAACATGGCTATCAAGTTTATAAAAAAAACGACTATCATGCCGCTAGAAAACATAGGTATGTTGTCAGTAAATGTCATGAGATTTTGAGTTGAAACACTTAGAAATGCCGAAACACTCGAGGGTATCGAGCCCCTGATGAAGATGTCGAACTTTAAAAAGAATGATATTGAGTTTCTAAACCCTAAGGTTGTCGAGCTTCTACACCCACAGAGATGTTGGTCCCCTAAAAACATATGGTGTCGAGTTTTAATGAAATTGATACATCACATAGCTATCTAATGGCTATCACATACATCTGTATTCATGTCATCGAGTCCATAAAGTCGACATCTCATATAACTGTATAGTAGTTATTCCATGTACCAGCCTTTATAGTTGTCAAGTATCAATGGAGTAGGGTATCGAGTCTCTACAATGGCCTTTATATAATTAAGTTAAAACTATTTTATTTTCTTTTAAAGATAGACTTCCACTAATTTTTTCCCCATGTCAAATTATTATTGGATAACAAATACTCTATATATTCTTTTTCGAAATTGCTGGTAGATCACGTTCTTCCTTCTTAAATATATGTACAAATACTTATAATTAATATGTTATATTAATTAAAAACTTTTCTAGAGTAATAAATTCATAGAAATCATAACCATTAGGAAAATTCTCAAAAAGTAACCAAAAATCCAAATTTCCTTCTTCTCATATATAAAAATTTTGGGACTAGAATACTAATTTGATTATTTTTAATAATTAAAACCCAAAATAAACACCGTTTTCCTCTTAGGAAATTCATAAAATATTCATATGAACTCGAAAAATTATGAAATTGAGAAATCATACCCGAAATAATGTTTTACGCAATATATCAAAATTTCAAGTCAATTGAACGTCAAAAACTAGGTTTTTACCTTTAAAACCCGTTGAAACAATTCCATAAAAATTCCAATAAATCATCAATCAATCAATTAATGATATAATCAATCCAAGCATAACATATTATCACAACCAATTAACAAATAGAAAATAAATCTAAAACATATAAAAATGAGAGGTTAACTATTATTTACCTTAGATTAGATAAGGGAGATCGAGATTAGTTGTATATTAATTCCCCTAACTTCCCCTTTGAACTCCTTAGCTTTCTTCTTCTTTTTTCCTTAAGTAATGGCAGGCCCCTTCTTTTTTTATTTTGATTTAGAAAATTAGAATGAATGAGAGAGGAAGGGTTTAGGAAATGAATAAGGAGTTATTCCCATTATGGCCCTCTCATTAATGTCTTTTTATTTTATGTTTAAAACAATGTTATTAATTGATTGATTGAGGCCTAACCCATATTACTTAACAAATCTCATTCCCTTTATTACCTCACATTAACCTATTTAATTATCTAATTAAATTCTTTGAATAATGTTTAACAAAAACTAGGTGTGTTACACTTATATCAAGCTTAATCTGGGCGTTTCCTCAATAACTTTGGGTGACTTTCAATGATTTTCTTTTGTAGCTTTGGTTACATTTATGTACCACATATGGGCAGAGAAAAATAGAAGAATTTTCAAGCAATATGGAAAACTGTAACGAGCTAAATTAATTAAGAAAGAAGTGGTTTTTTATGCGTTTTGCACCATTAATCCTCGCTATTACTTTAAGTATAAGATCAATTCTATGAATCGATGGAGTGTAGAGCTTTTTGATTTTGGTTGATGGCGATTTATGGTTTCTGTACCATTTTTATCCACTTTTGGAAGACGGCGATTCATGATTCTGCTACTTGTATTCGTTTATGGGGTTATTTGGTGGGCTTTGTCCAGTTGGTGATGGTGTTGTTTTGGCATGTGTTGTACCGAGTTTTGGTGAATTGTACTATGTATCGTTGGATTGTTGCACTCTTTTTCCTTGCTACTCTGGTAAGATTTTAAGGAGGCAAAACCAACATGTTCTTTATATGTCACTAAATAAAGAATCCATTTCCAAATACACATACATACATAAGCTATATAATATTTTTAGGCCTTACTATTTGCTAAACTTGATTTTAATAAAAGAATTAAGTCATATTAAACTATAAAAGGATTGATAAGTGAGAGTATTATTTTATAAAACAAGTTTGAGACTTCTATTAAAATAATACGAGGAAGATATAATTGTTAGAATGATTATTTAAGTAAGAAGCATTTTTTTTGAATTGTTTATATGATTGTATGTGTGAATTGTTATTGATATAGAGATGATAGTTTGTTACTTTTGTTATGTATTGCCTTCGTGTATGTAAATATGCATGATGTCTATTTATTAGTTCCATATAGTCGACTGGCTATATACGTATGAATGTATATATACACACAAACACGCATGCGCACATCTTCATACAATTATGTGATTTATATATATGTTTATATGCATAAATAAAGTTCTGGTATGTTCAGCTTGGGACGACTAGGAGAAGCTTGGAATGTCATATACATTTATTGATATGTGGTTTAAAGTGTTTATCTATAATTTTAGTAAGTTCGACTTAGGGCTACCGATTGGTGCATGGAATCCATTATACCCTTGAGGCACACGACCTGCAGAAGTGGTCACGTGGCAAGGGTGGAGAGAGACTGAGATGTCAGTCTAGAGTAGGTCTATATTGTTCTGTGGTACTCTTGGGTGCTACAATAGGAACAAGTTGTCAACTTCTTTTAAGGTGTTGGTTTTATGGGAGTCCACAATATAGTTGTGGCTCGCAATGGGTTTCTTTGGTAGCTAATGTTAATATAGCATGATTTATCGATACACAATTTTGGTGTTTATATAGTTTGATATGCCTGACTTGAGGTTATCAAATAGTGGATGAAATATATTGTACTGATGTGTAATTATGTAGAGTGATTTATATATATAGTTATAGATGCACGGTTTGGGCAATTTACATATATAGTAGACATGAGTGCCAAACTTGAAGTAGAAGCTATCAAATACTTGTCGGAGCTATACAATAGACCATGTATGTCATAATTTCCTCAGGTTCGATCTAAAAGGGTTGTGAATTCCAAAGGTTGAACATTGCTGCGTAGCAGAGTGACTGAAAGAGAAGTGATGGAAACCCTAAATTCCATTATTGCTTATTCCAGCCCAAGACTCGATGGCCTAGGTTCCAAATTCTTCAACGTACACTGGATGGACCTGAAAGACAAGATCATTTCAACTATGCAAGCGGCATTTAAAACAGGTAAAATTCTAAAAGAAATAATCCACACTTTCATATGTCTCATCTCAAAGAAAGATAAGCAGAGCAAATTGAAGATTACAGACCAATAACCTGCTGTAACGTCACATATAAAATCTTAAGTAAAATTGTTTGCAATAGAATGAAGATCTTACCAGACATAGTAGCAAAATGTCAAAATGCGTTCATTAAAAATAGTAGCGTTTCTAAAAACTCACTTTTGACACATGAACTGATTAGAAATTTTGACAAGAAAGATGTAGATAAACCTTTTCTTAAAGTGGACTTCCACGAGCATATCATAAGATAAATAGATTTTTTTATTCTTCATATGCTCTATTGGATGGGGTTTCCAATGAAATTTTCATAGCTAATTACTGATTATATTACTACACCCATTTTCTCTATTTTGGTGAATGGCATGCTTAAAGGATTGATCGGTAGTAATAGAGGCATTAGTCAAGGAGATCCCCTATCTTCTTACCTGTTTGTTCTTGCCATGGAATATTTCAAGCTTCAAACAGAACTGGCAAGCCACAACAAGGTATTCCAGACTATTCATTCTTTCTTGCCCAGGGTTAGGCATCTCTTATACGTAGATGACCTGATCATTTATGTAAAATCAACTTGTGAAGCTACAGTTTCTATTACGATGATCTTGGAAAGTCTAAAGGAAAAGGCAGGCTTAAAAGTTAATGAACTTATGACTAAGTGTTACTTTAATAAATTTTTGTAGAGAGAATGCCGAAGTACTTAATATTCTGAATGTTAAGGAAGGTGAACTCCTAGTGAAATACCCAAAGAGCTCCAGACTATTGTCCTTTGTAGAAAGGATAGAACTAGTTTACACAAGCGAAAGTTAATTTTGGGCCCCAAATGTTCCAACTCCCAAATGCTTCTATAGAAAAAATTGAACGAGTTTGTGCTGACTTTATTTGAAAGGGGGATTACAAAAAATCAAATATAAAGACCTATAATCTAAGGCGGAAGGTGTCAAAGAAGGCTGAAAGACATGCGTGATGTATTTACTTTGAAACAGGCTTGGAAAGTCATCAATATGACGGGACTTTGGGCTAGATGGATGAGATAAAGGTATATTAAGGGAAATTTCTAGCATATAGCTACAAAAAACAATGCTTCTACTACCTGGAAAGCAATTATGTGCATAAGAAATAAACTGCTTCTTGCTACATAAGAGAAATTGCTAATGGTAAAGATATAGATGTATGGAGAGACCCATGGATTCAAGGTGAATCTCTCTTAGATAAACTTGGTTGGGATACTTACTTTGCTTATGGATGCCCAAATCCAACTTTTGACAATCTAACTCGACACATGCAATTGAAATGTAACACTCTACCAAGTAGTTGAGACCAAAAACAACAAATCGAATACGTACCTATATTTACTGGAAGATATTCAAATATATGGACCTGGTCAACTACAGGAAATGATTTATTAACAAAAACTACTTAGAAGGAGGTTCGGTGTAAAGAACAACAAAAACATTGGAACAAAATTATATGGGGTAAGGCCAAATGCTCGAAAATAGTGTTAACTTAGTGCAAAGCAATGATGGTTCGGCTCCTACTAATGACAGACTATTCAATTGGCGAATTACTAAATTTGAGACATTGTTTTATGCGACGTACATCAAGAAAGCCTTTCACATTTTTTTTCTTCTGAAAATGACTTTTCACATGAGATTTGGGAACACTGCAAATTGGCAGCTAAATTATCAAGCTCAAAAACTAAATTTTAGGCATAGTAAATTACCTGATTTGTAGGAGACTAGGCAAAAACCTAGAAGCCAAAATGGGAAAGATTGCCTTGATGGTGGCTTTATGGAGTATATGGAAGGGGAGCAATAGAAGAATATTCTATAACGTGGAGCGAAACAAAAAGGAAGTATGTAAATTAGCTTAGCTTGACATGCAGCTAGTTTTAATGAGATTGAGTGGAAACCACTCAACAGGGACAAGATGGATACGCGATTGGAGTAGAGGATCCACTGCAGACTACAGAATAAATCGAAGGTACATCGTACCGGTTTCAATCGCCATGAAAACTCTAATGAGGAAGAAGCAATTTTATTTTCTTTTTGCTGATCCGAAAAGTTATGTAAAGTTGGAATGTTTAATTTGTGTACTTGCGGTAATATCCCACCTCGAAATGAACCTAAATTCCGATCTAGAAAAAGCCATTTGAAACTTCGGCATATCTCAGAGCTGGCAATTGGTTGGTAAAAAGAATATTATTTATCTATGCATTTAGAATCTCACAGCGGAAGGATAAAATTTAATAATAACAACAGTATCAATTTTAGTCAAACTTCAAAATGTCATTGAAAACCATAACAAAATATCCATAATCATCTTTACATATCCAACGATATTCCAAAATTACAAAATCATTATTGTTTTATGGGTATAAAAGTAAATAAATAGACTACTATCACAAGTCTCATCAACGTCTCTGCCTTCAGCATCATCCTTCCTACCATGTATTATAATGAGGAGGGAGCCAGAACAATGTATATCTTATGAGTAAAAATCTCAAGTCTGATTATATTAGTACTTGGGTAGTTAATTTAAATAGGAATATGTCTTACCTATTTTACTTATATCATAAGTCTTTTCAAATATATGCCCATAGCGTTTTCTCAAACATGAACAAAAAAGCTTTCCAAATATAAGCCCAAAGCCATCTACCTTTTAACCAAATAACCCATACTACTGTCAACAATGTCCTATCAGTATAAGGGATAGTATCCAACTCACTTAATAACTTTAATGGTAGTCAGGCAGACTACGACCATATATACCTTATTTAAGGCATGTCCATGTCATTTACTACCTATAATCACAAAGCGGACTCCTCACTAGTAACTATCTTGTTGACATTGCACGGAATCTCATCAACCACTTAATACTTTCTATTGAAGCGGGCCCTTTCCTAACATATCATCTACCATGCCTAACTCATAACCCCAATCATTTACTACTTCATGAATAGGAAAGTGGGGGCCCCTCACATAACCACTTAATACTTTCAATCTCTACAGAAGTTCCTTCTTGTTATGACCCACAACCCACGGCGACGTCTCGCATTAGTCCGACTATTTATAGGTATTGATAGCTAGATTAGCCGGGTAGATTTACAATGTAGAATTTGAGATTAACCTTGCATCATCGTAGTTGCGTATTATAGACGATGTCTCACATTAGCCCAAAAGTCACACTGTTGATAGCCATATTAGCTAGGCAGACTTCCCTGTGTTTTTGAATGACCCTGCATCCCTATAACTTAGTCAAAATCTACATCCATTCCACATATATTACCATACATCTCACAGTTTCCATAATTAAGGCCTTATAAGAAATCTTTCTTATTTCACCATTTTCATTAATTACCTTCCTAAAGGGGATATAATGATAATTATTAACCTAATTAACTATACAATTAATATGTTATAATTGTATGCTAATTACGCATGTATACACACACACACACACACACACACACACACACACACACACACACACACACACACACACACACATATATATATATATGTTGTGACGACCCGAAATTTAATCACTTTAAATATGGATTTTTAATATATTATTAACTAATGATAAATGGATTTTATTATCCCAAAATACCCCTTTTAAATATTGTTTTCAAAATGTGTTCACAAAAATAATTATTTCGAAAGAAAATACAAAATGCTTCCATGAAGCTTTTTTCAAATATTCAATTTTTCTCCACCAAAAAGTTGTTTGAAATGTTGTGAGCACCTTGGTTAACGCATTCACAAATTTACAAATAATATAAGCATGGATTAGTAATATAGTAAAGGGTAAAGATATGTTTACTTAAGTGAAAACGAGGGATGTGTGTTTTTCAAATTAAAATATAAAAATAAACAAAAGTAAGATGTAATGTCATGTTACACTTTCATATCATGGTAGGGTATTATTTAGTGGATAAAGAAGTGCAACTTGTAGTTGTGTGTGGGTTAAGAGGAGGTAATGGGGGACGAAGTGGCAAGGAATGGGTGGAGGATAATGTACTTTAAGGGTTAAAGCTAATTTTACTTATTCCATTTGCATAAAAAAAAATTCAACTCTCTCTCCCCCCATTTCATTTTCATTTTCATTTTCTTGTTTTTTTCCAAGAAGTATTCTTCTTCTTAAGTTTTCAAACTATCTTAATGGCTTCCATTTTAAATTCCAACGTTTAAAAATCAAAACTTTTCCCTTTAAATCCTTGTAAAAACTTGTTTAGACCCTATTCCTTCCTCTACACCACTTCTTCTTTCAATTTTAAACCCACATACCCTTTTTCACCCCATGGCCGAGCAATGTAGCCACTAGACCAAGCCCAATCACATCCCTAGTCAAAAAAAATATTTTGCAAGGCAAAGATCAAAAGCCAATCCGAATTTTAGTGAAAGTTGGTTTTCTTATCTTAGCTTTTGGTGAGTAAACCCTTTTATTTTTGGGAAAAGGCTTAACTTTTATATGTTATTCAAACTATTGTGTAATATATCTGTTGATTTGTTGGATTATCATGTGGTTTGGTTATATATGTTACTTGTATGTGATACAGAATTAGACTTGTAATTAGAAGTCTAAATGTTGTGTTTTGGTTGTAAAAATGTGATCTTTGTTTATGTTATGACGGTAATACGATTTTGTATGTATAATCATGGATATGCAGTTGTATGCTATGAATGTTAGCATTGTGACATGTTAAAGTAACTTGAGATCCTTTTGAAAATTGAAAATCATGTTTACTAGCTTTTAATTTACTAAAATGATTACAAAGTTTCTAACTTTGTTTAGTTTCAAAAACCCTTTGCCTATGCTTTTAAAGTGAGGAAATGTTAGGAGTAAGTATTTGAGGAAGGAACTTAGAAGCTAATTCTAAGTTATGGCATCCATAGCGATAGTTGTTATGGATGCAATTTGAAAAGAGTTAACGTTTCCAAATTTAAAGTTTTTTTTAAATGTTTTTGAAAACCATGTTCAAATCATTAATTAAGTATAAAAGATAATTTAATTAAGTATGAGTTTAATAATTAGTTAACTTATTTATTAAGGATAACTAGTAGTTTATGAGTAAATAATTAGTAATTAAGTATTAATTTAGTTAATTATAATTATTAATTAATTAAGAGAGTTTTAATTAAGCAAAGAGTTAATGAGAATAATTTTTTGTTTAATTTAGTTTTAATTATGTAATTAATTATTATTTAATTATGTTTGATTATTGGTTAATTACTAATTAATTAGGGTTTAATTATTAATTAATGAGGATTAATTATTTAATTAATTAAGATTTAAATTTAGTTTTAATTGGGATTTATTAGTAATTAAACTAAGAATTAATTATTATTAATTAAAGGTTTATTTTAAACCCTATCGGTTCTATTTTAAGGCAACTTTTCTTTTATAAGTAAATTGATTTTAAACAGGGGATCTCTTGTTTGTGTCATTAAGTAGCCAAAAAATAAGAGTAGTTAAAATAAAACATTGACATATTTTACTGAAAGTAAGTCATCTTCTATTTAACACAAATGTCGAATGTCGGAAACATGATAAATACAAGGAAGTTAATTTCGATGAGCGGGTCATTACCAATTAAGTATATGGAAGATATTTTCATATGCAAATCTGTACACCCCATATAGTGGAGAAGTCCACTATCGATAACTTAACTTTTTATCGAATGTTGGTTCGAGGAGGTCGGGATCGGATAGTGTATGTTATTCGAAAACCATTTTGAACCAACATAAACGTTCAAATTGGAAAGAACTAGAATCAAAGATAAAGATCTTTGAAGTGCAAGGGTTACTTACTTCTAATCTTGAGGGTGATTCAAAAATGAATGTAATAGAAGTAGTTCCTTTGTTTCATTTATATCCTAAATGACTTGTATGGATGAATGCTTGCATTGCATTGTTGTTTGGAATTCAGTATTAGCATTCCAAGTGGGAATTGCTAAGGAAAGGTAAAGCATAGTCTCAAACCTCATCGACTAGGAATGACTAAAACAAGGGAGACGCAGCAGGGCTATGTGGCTCGCACCCATTATGGTATGGTCATACCTGATCTAGAGAGATTGGTATCTACTTATGTATGCTTCGAGGCCTAGTGCGGTTGTTGATCACAACTGAGGGATGGTCATATTTGGTACTATCCAGTAAGTGTCAGGCCGGTCCTATGTAGCAAGGGTGCAAGATGTTCTTGTTGACCTCTGTATATTTTATCTAGAGGTATATAGTAATAGGCAGTACCTAGTAGCCTTGTCATTGATGGAACCCAACATCCAATAAGTTCCTTACGGACTTCGTTGTGTCCAAACACATTAAAATGTGAGATGCAAGCATTTCAATTATGTCCTACCTTTAGTTTGAAACCCTAGCCATTATTATAATATCATTGGATTTCCTATAAAAATGTTTGGGTCACTGTAAGGTAAAAACTCATCTATGTTTATCTACGGCGTGATCTTACGAGATAACATTTATTTTAAAAGAGTTTTTAAAGAATAAATTTATTGTTTTTAGTTTACTCACACTAGACCCATGTATGATCCGGACTTTTATTTTCTTTCCCTAAAACTCTTGGGTACTCACATTTGTTTGAGTAGCCAAGCGATCTAGGTTTCTAATGGATGCATTTTCGAGGGGCTTGGAGCAGGTGGCTTCACCTCTAGTTATTTATCTTATTCCACTATGTATATATGTATTTTGCATTAGTGATCTAAGGACAGGCAGTTAAAATTGTCCTAGTTTGGAACTTGTATTATTATGACTCTGATGTACTATTATAGCGATGACTATGTATGATCTTACATTAACTATTATATATGTATGTATGTATGTATGTATGTATGTATGTATGTATATTATTCTGTTATGTTGAGAGATTCTATGTTGTTTAGTTTCTTCTTGTCTTTCATTTTCTTTTACCTCAATGGCTTATCTTTCAAAGCAAGAAAGGCAGTTCGTTACACATGGTATCAGAGCTTAGGTTGAGCGAACAACTATGCTTTGGGTTGGGGTCAACTTCGAGAGTGCATATTTGTCAAAAAAAATTATTCGTATATACACATACATATACATATATATATATATATATATATTCCTGTTAGTTAGATGAGCTTTGATAGGTTTGAGTAGTTCCCTTGCTTAAAATTTTATCTGTTTAAATATTCTAAGAGTTACCTTACTATGTCCTAGTAGTAAGAAATGAGCAATCTGATAAGATGAGGTGGAGGAGGTAGCAGCACAATGGCCACCAATGGTCGAGCTCCAAATACTAGAATAGTTGGGATTGTTGAAGAGGTAGCACAGCCAATAATGAATTTTGCAACCATATGCAAGGATTATACAAATTTTCGAGCGAAACAATTTAAGGGAACTGAATCTATCGTGGATGTTTAGGCTTGTTTGCATTCATGTAAAAAGATTTTCAAAGGTCTTGATCTATTATATGAGCATAAGAGGTTCTTATCATCATGGAAATCTCAAGAGGAAGCAGTAGCTTAGTAGAATCCCTTACAGCTGAAGTATCGAAAGACGACTTCTATTGGGACATATTTAAGGAAGCATTTGAAGATTACTTCTTGCCTGCAACTAGAAAGACTAGGATGTATAGGAAGTTCTTGGACTTGAAGCAAGGATACTTATCGTAGCAGAGTATGAGACAAAGTTCAGTGAGCTATCTTGTTTTAGACTAGAATTAATTAATGCCCCATTGAAGTAGAACGAGATGTTTGTTATGGGGATGAGAGAGGGTTTCCAGGAAAAGATGACTGCTCATCTTAAGGGTTCTTTTATGGAATTAGTAGACGTGGGGCTAAAATATGAGGTTTTGGAAAAGAAGAAGCCAGCAGCACCCAGTGTAAAATGCCAATAGCAACAATTCTAACAAAACGAAGTTCAACCCAAATTGGAAGAAGCAGGGGAATGGTAAATCCAGAGAAGAGCGGGGAAATAGGCACAAGGATTATACTTGTAATAAGTGCAAACAGAAGGGATACATCGCTAAGTCCTGTAAGAATTCTAAAGTTCAACAGCAGTAGGGGGACCCATCTCTCCCATTGTTCAGAAGACGCTTTGTTATAACTGCCAACGGCCAAGACACAAGATAAAGGACTGCCCGCTTATGAAGAAGGGCTAGAAGATCAAGGTGTATACAATTAAGGATAAGCCATCATCTTCTGCAGATATGAAAGGAATGGCATTCTTGAAGGTACTTTAATGATTAATGGAATTTTTATTAGTGTATTGTTGATATCGGGGCTTCCCATAGTTTCATTTCTAAAGAATTGGTAAATAGATTATCACTTTCCCCAAATTTAAAAAAAACCTATTAGCATGACAAACCCCATAGGAGATACCACTAAGTTGTGCTTGATTTGGAAGGGTGTATAAATTTCTTACCTTACCCATTATTTTTTTGGTGACCTTTCTGCCATGGATTTTGAGGAATTTAATGTTATACTGGGTATGGATTGACTGTCAGAGAATGTGGAGATTTTAGATTGTGTCAAGGGAGCGGTATTTACAAGTAATAAGATTGGGGATTTTGTTAAAGTATCTTAGGGGGATCCTACCATAAGTTTGTGTAGTTTCTTACATGCCCTTGAATCACCCTAAGAAGAATTAAGTTCCATAAAAGTTGTTAAGGATTTTCCCGATGCGTTTAAAGAGGTTTATAGTCTACCCTACACCAAGAGATCGAGTTTTGTATTGATATAGTCCCTGGTGCGAGACCTGTGATTCAACCTAAGTGAAGGATGGCCCTGAAGGAAAGAGAAGAGCTAGTTATTCAAACCAATGATTTGTTGAGGAGTGGTTTGATTAGACCGAGTCGGTCGAGTTGGGATCACCAATGGTTTTTGTAGCTAAGTCTGATGGTTCTTTAAGGCTATGCAAGGATTATTGAGAGTTGAATAAGTTAACCATTTGAAATAAATATCCCTTACCCCACAGTGACGACCTTTTTGACCAACTTCATGGAGCTAAGGTATTCTCTTAGATGGACCTAGCTGCGGTATTCCACCAGTTAAGGGTAGCTGAAGATAGTATACCCTTAACTACATTTAGAGGGCTATACTTTTTCTTTAAGTGGTTGGTTATGCCTTTTAGGCTGACCAATGCATCTGCATATTTCATAGACGTTATGAATCGCGTTTTCAGGGATGTTCTCAATAAGTTCGTGTTTGTCTTAGTCGACGATATCCTTATCTACTCCAAATCTTAGGAAGAGCATAGACATCATTTGGAAGTGGTGTTAAAGAATTAAGGAAGCATGTTCTGAAGGCAAAGTTTTCTAAGTGCCACTTTTCACAGTCAGAGGTAATTGGACATATTATATCAGAAGATGGCATTTCAGTGGATCCAGTGAAGGTGGCAGCTGTTCAAGAATGGAAGCAATAGCAGGCTCCAATCGAATTTTGTAGTTTCTTAGGCATAGACGGATCTTTTAGGAGGTTCATTCAGGATTATTCCAAGATTTCCTCACATTTGACTAAGCTGACGAAGAAGGATGAGAAGTTTTTGTGGACTTGAGGTGGCATTTATGGAATTAATGAAGAGACTGGTCAGTGCTTCAGTTTTAGCTGTACCGGATTGAAGTCGAGGATTTACGTTGTATACTGATGCATGTGGGGTTAATTTAGACATAGTTCTGGTGAAACATAGGAGGGTGATTGCGTATGCTAGCAGGCAGTTGAAACCGCATAAGAAGAATTATGCCACTCATGATTTGGAATTGTTAGTGGCCATGTTTGATCTAAAGATATGGAGGCATTACTTATTGGATGAGCAGTTTAAACTCTTCATGGACCACAAGTCCCTAAAATATCCTTTTACTCAAAAGGATATGAACTTGAGGCAGCATCAATGGTTAAAGTTTCTGGCGGCCTACAATTTGGATATTCTTTATACGCCAGTGAAAGCTAATATAGTGGCAGACATTTTGAGCAGGAATGCAATCTTGGATCTCTTGGAAGCTGCTCCAACTCTTGAGGAAAGGATTGTTGGGAAATCAAAGGAAGGATGGTATTTTGGAAGAATTAATTCAAGGAGTCAAAAAGGATCAATGTTTAGATTTTGAGATGGATAGCCGAGGTGTTTCAAGGATGAATGGAAGATTGTGTGTTGCGGATGCTGAGGGACTTAGATAGGAAGTTTTGATAGAGTGTATTATGAATAATAATCTAATTCTATTCCTAAATTCGAATGTTTAAATTGATAAAGGTTTACTGGTTAGTGTTGGTGGTGCTGGTTGAAGACTGGTTCAGGTTAGAGTTCAAGTGCATCAAGCCCGAAGCCCAAATCTCCAGTCCAGTTTATACTTGCCTAAAATGTGTACATGCTGATATATATCTGTGTATCTTCATCTATAAAACCTGTATAGAAATAAATGGCTTCTAAAATTCATGAATTCATATTTTGATCCTTAATTCTTCTTAACATTTGAATCCTATATTCTCTGAATATTATTATATGGTATCAGAGCATCGCACATCGATCTAGGGTTTCCATTCAAATTAAGATTTAGATCTATCTCTCCTGCTAGAAATAATGGATGAAAGTAAAAGTTCGTCAATGACTGATGTGATGTCAATGATGCCTAAAATAATGGGCCGGAAATTAATAGGCATAAATTATCTGGAGTGGAGTAAAACAATTTGATTGTATCTCAGGAGCATGGATAAGGATGATCACTTAATCAAAGATCCACCAACATCAATAGAGCAAGAGGATAAGATCTGGTTAAGAGAAGTGTTCGGACGACGGATTTTCTATCGGTTTAGAAAACCGTCGAACGAATTTTGAAATAAAAATAACCGCAAGCGCACGGCGTACTATCGTAGTACGTGGCGAATACGGGTCGATCCGTAGGGAATTGTTGATTTTAAAATTCTATTCAATCAAATTATACCAAAGTCGAGAGTGTATTTAAGCTAGAAAATAAGAAAATGAACTAACTAACAAAAAGAAAAGAAATGCAAATATGAGAGTTAAATGTCAATTTAGAGAATAAATCCACTCTCTAGATCATGTAGTTCAACACATGAAATCATGATCTCTTTTTTATGGTCATTAGTGTTTTAATTGATGTGTTTATCATAAGTATGACATATTTGAGCTATTAATTAGCCAACATAAGTCATCAAACTATAACACACCCCTTAAAACACTTACTAACTTTCATGAAACTTGACAAAGAAAATGAAAATGAAATCTATTTTAAGTATGGCCTATTAACTATTGATTAGAAACATAGACCATCAAATTTTAATTTCAAATCACTTTCTTATGCCATAATCATATATTGATGAAGAGGCATTTGTGTTAGTGATTGTTTAAGCATAGCCTATTTGGTGTCAACAATATAGACTATCAAATTCAAGGCAAAAACAACAAATAAAAGCACTTCTATCATCATCATTAAGCACAAAAAGAGAGCATGAATTAACAAAATGTTGAAGCTACATTAATTAGAGAGCTTCATTACCCCTAAATTGAAGGGGTTTAGCTTCTCATATTTGTCATTTTATTAACAAATGTAGCTAACAACATGAAAGCAAAATGAAGAGGAAAAAGAGAGAAAAATGAAAAGATAAGCTAATTAACTTGCATAAAAGAAAAGAGATCTACAATACAACATGAAAGTAAATGAACATGAAAAGGAAAGAGCATGTATTAAATTGCATAAAATAAAAAAACATTACATAAAATAAAAATGGCTAAGTAGCCATGAAAAGAGAAAGAGGAGCTTTCATTTTATTTTTGATCTAAAATAAACTAAAGAGAAGGAGGCCTAAGAGAGACTAAAGAAGAGATAGCCTAAGAGAAGAGAGAATAGAGGTTACATGAAACATATGGGTATTTATACATGTATGAGACCCTAATTCATATTTTTGGGGAATGCCCAAAATGCCCCTTAGGAAGTGTGGAGGCAAAGTAACCATTAACATGTCTTAATCCCCCATTAAGTGTACATGAAGCCATTAACTCCAAAAGCATGTGCATTAGCCTTTAATTTGTACATTAAGGTAGGTGGGTAGGTGGGGTCCTCCATGTTCTTCACTTTGAATTATTTCCATCTTCATTCCTTTGTATTAATTTTGTGCATGCATATCTTCATGAAACCACTTCTATTTGAGATCAAATTCCTACAAAAATATATACAAATTTTCAATTAATTTTTCTCAAATTAATATACGCACAAAAATGACCATTTTGCCCTTGGATGAAGATGAATATGTGACAATTTCAAATAATATGAATTTTGGTTTAAACAAGTTAAAATACCCAATATGATCATCTATTTAATTTAAAAAGAATAAATATGATGATAAAAATATGCACATTTACGTGCACATCAAATACCCCCACACTTATCTTTTTATTCGTCCTCGAATAAAGGGAAACTAAGATAAATCCGTTTTCGTAGGAAACACGATTGCATTGAGCGATGCAACAAGCCGTTAAACCTCTGGGTGTCCCCGGTAGGACGAGTGTTGTCTCGTGAGGGTTTTCAGCGGATACTACCCACAAAATCCAAATGCATGATGAAAATATTTACAAAATGCAAGATTTATTTACAAAGAGATGAATGTAAATTTTTGAAAATATTTACAAATGAAGGATTTATTTTTAAATTGACACGAATAAGTTAAATATAGGTTTTAGTTATTATCTTGAAAATTTATGTCATTTACTCGTCAAAATTTCCAACAAAAATCAAGTTATCATAACAAATAGACAATAGTTTAACTTGTTGTTTCGGTTGATAACAAAGTGTAATTATAAAATGGATCCTTAGTTGATTATCAAAGTTTATCAAAGTGGTATTTTCATTTCTTTTCAATAACAAATCAAATCAAATAAGTAAAAATAGTGCTAAGATTTCAATTGCTTGCTCTCTCATTATTTGCAAGAAAAATTGCACACCTAGCTCAGGTAAACTGAGGCCAGATATACCACCCATGCACTGCCTTTCGGGCTTATGTGAGGGGAGTACAGAGCATGACGAGTGCACACACTTTCATGCATACACTATCGACCGTAGGTGGTTTTTATTAAGTCCTTTTTTTACATGTGTTCCATACATCATAACCGTGAGGACTTTTAAATGAGTATGAAAGCACATAATCAAAAATTCCAAGTAATCACCCCTGCATAACCGTGAGGACTTTTAAATGAGAGTGAATACTTGGATGTTATTATTTTTTATTTTTATATATATTTTTTTTTGAGAGGAAGTTTTACAAAATCATCTTAGCACCATTTAACTTAGAAGACAAATTTTTTTTTTATATCCTTTACTTCAAATCAACCACTTTTTAAAACAAAGATTTTCAATTAGGATGCACTTCATAATTAACACGTATGAATCTTCCTATATACTAGTTAAACCATTATTATTTGTAATCAAACTTCATTTTTAATTTTGTTAAGACCAATAAATTTTCAAAAATTTCAATTTAATAAACCAAAGCCATATATTTATCTTATAGTGTTTCTTTTAAAAATAAATCAAAAGAAAATTTGGTTTTGGGATTTTTTTTTAATTTTTTTTTGTGATTTTAAAGTAAAAATAAACCATGAATAAAAAGAAAAGAAAAAAAGGATGAGTCTCCCCCCACACTTGATTTTGACCGTGTCCCCACAGTCAACCCAAGTGGAAGGAAAAAAATAAAATAAAAATCTTATATTTACATGAAAGATTATTATTTACAAGAGATGAGAAAGTATACAGTCAAAAAGTAAATGAAACGGTCTTCTAAAGATCGATTCATTTGTCTCGTCAAATGTGTGAGATACAGCTTAAGCATGAAAAACCAAATCGTAAAAGATTTCGCAGTTGAATGTGGATTTGGAAAAACGAAAGTCATTTTATTGAAAATCATACGAGTTGTTTTATTTTCGATGATTTTTGGGGTAGATAGAAAAATTGGTTGAAGTTCAATTTCTTTCAAAGTATCGATTTCAAAATCAAAATGGTGATCGAAATTTTCCCCTTCAAAATTTAACAACCCGTTTTCAAAAAGTCCATAAAACTCATGTTCGTTAAATTCGACTTCCTTTGTTGGATTATCAACAACTTCATCATGTAAATCGAGTTTCAAAGTTGTCGTATTCAAATTTTTAGAAAAAGGAAGATCGAAGTTTAAATCGAGTTTCGCACCCTCAAATGAATTGAAATCCAACTCAATTACCATATTTTCAACAACTTGATTAAGATCGTCATTATCAAATTCAAAATTTGTTATTTGAAAATCGTCGATTTGGGTAAAAGGTGGATTATCACTTGACTCATCACACGTTGAGATTTGATTTTGTTGTTCACGTTGTTTCATATAAGTTTCAAACAACAAATCCGTGTGATCATCGTAAATTTCATTCATTTGTTCAACAAAATCCAATTTATAGTTATTAAATTGAGAATTTTCGATTTGGATTTGTTGAGAACAAAACTTTTCACTCGTAGCATGGTTAAGATTATTCCCATTGCCAAATTCGTTTGAAAAGTTGTTCCCATTTTCATGTTGAGTTTGGAATTCATTTTGGAGTTCGAAATTAAATTGGCATGGGTTATAATCGTAATTGTTTTAATTTTGAATTGAATTCAAATTTTGAAATCCTTGACTCGAGTTATTACACAAATCAGAATTACATAAATCATTTATCTCTTGATTTTGTCGTGTAGAAAGTTCGAGTAAAGATGAAATCATTTCAATGCTATTTTCAAGAGTCGAACGTTGGTCATCGTTTTGAAAATTTTGTTGTTCGAAATTTGAATTATTTACAAAATAGTTGTTGTTAAAATATCCATACGAATTTGGACTGAAATCGTATGGATTATATTGATTTTCACAACTAAATTCAAGTGAGTAAGAGAAAGGAAACTCGGACATTTTCAAGATTTTTTTTTTGTGTTTTTTTTTTAAAGAAAAATATTTACAAGTAGAATTTATTTTTCAAAATGGAAAATTGATTTTTGTTTTGTTTTTGGATTTTCAAATTTTTTGGCTCTTTTTTTTTAAGAAAAAGTTTTATATATTTTTTTGGATTTTTGTTGTTCTAAATTTTTTGGATTTTTGAAATTTCAAAGGAAAAGGATTTAAAGATTTCAAAGAAAAATAAAAGGAATATTTGCAATTTTTTTATAGTTTTGGATTTTTGAAATTTTTTTAGTTTTTTTAAATATGCATGAACTAATGCAACTAAATGAATGTAGTGGTTAATTACAAATGATTTATCCTAAGTTAACTCAAAATTGTATAATCACACTTTGTCTTAATTCAACAAAAATATTTCTCAGCTAGGTAACGGGCAGGGGTTATCGGTGCACAACGAATCACAGTAGCAATGCAACCGAAGGTTTAAGTACCTTCAGAGAAACAATTCAGTACAATATTTACGAATCACCGTAATACTTATAACTGATTATTGCTTTGCCATAGCCTAGACACCGAGAAATTAAATTGTTCAAAGAAGACAAATTGCCAATATACAATTAAGAGCTATCAATTTCTAATCATTATTATTAATCAAAATCTAAGATGAAATGCAAAACTGAAATTAAACGTGGATTAATAGTGCAACTACGAATGATTTTTTTTTGAATTTATATATATATATAAATGCAAATGCAAGCAATCAACAATGCAATACAAATAAAACTATAGATGGAAGCAGCAAATTTTTTTTAGCACGCAAGCAAAGCAGTTTATTTTGGCAAGCTAGACGAAACAATTTATTTTTGCCAGTCTCCTTCTCAAATTCTGCTTTGGCAACCTGAAATTAAACAAGGTATATACAAAAAAAACTAAAACAAATTAAAAACAAAACAAGTGAAAACAAAACAAATGAAATAAATCACTTTGAGACTTTTTTTTAAAGGAAAGAATTAAAATAAAACAGGACAAAACAAAACAAACAAACAAACCAAAAAGAAAAAAAAAATCTAACACAACTTCACTAAACAAAATTCAATAAACAAACTTTCACTTCTGTTCAAAATAAACTTCACTAAACAAATTTGAATAGGAACCCAAAATCAGCCCCGACCCACTTAACTAATTCAAACCAACATATAAGCAATTGACTTGTATAAACACTCAAACCTGGCACAATAAGAAAATTAACATTAATTCCCAAATGAATTTCCTAGTTCAAAATCGTTTATATCCAGGATCAAACAACCAGGAAATCACCAACTTAAAGGTGACAAGAAATCAAAAGAGAAAAGAGACTAGAAATTCGAGTTTTGGGTTTTCCGAGTGTTCGACCGTTGGCTTGGAGTCGCGTGATCTTCGCTATTTGCTATGATGGTCGAGGAATTGATTATTTGGTTCGTGTTGCTTCGGCGATTGATGAGGTTGGGTTGCTTGCAGGAGATTTGGGGATTTACTAGTAGGAATTTACGGTTGTTGGGTTATTTGATGTCGAGAAGGAGATCGCAGCTGGAGGTAAGCGTTGAAATTCGTGAATAGTCGTAGTTTGCTGGGGAAGTCTCAGGTTCGTAGAGACGTCAGATGATGGATGAGTGATGGTTTCGAGTGTGAATTGTTAGATGAACTGAATTGGATACTGGACACTGGAAGTGCAACAGAGACAGGCAGGTAATGGATGTTATATGGAGGATTACTGTGATGATGTGAAGTGGGGTTTGCAGCAGATGATGAAGGGGTGAGTGCACAGCAGTTGTATATTTGAGTTTGAGTGAACGTGGAGATGAAAAGTGGATATGTTGATGGCTGATATGAATTATGTTGACTGAGTGGAGCGAAGGGGGACAGTGATAGCAAGCAGGGGTATGGTTGTTGGTCAGGACTTGATTCAGGCAGGTTGTTGAGTGGATATGGCAAGTGGTTGGTTGACAGTAGCGACAGGGAAGGAAGTTATAGCGAGGCTAGTTGCGAAGTTTGTGATGACAGAAGTGAAATTGAACGGCAGTGGATGGACTATGGTTTGGCAGTGAAATTGCTTGGAGGTGGTTGCGGTTGTGAAGCACTGTTTTGTATAGGAGGCAGACAATTAAGTCAGGTGAAGTATGGGTAGTGTTGGAGAGATGTTGGACTGTAAGTGGTGAAAAAAGTGATTGAGTTCTACCAGGGAAGACAATGTACAGTGAATAGGGTGAATAAGAAGGTAGTAAGGTGGAATTTAAAGGCAGTGAAGAGTGAAGCAAGATGGTTGTTGTTGGGAGGTTGACTGATGATGGATGTTATAATGGTGGAAGGTGATATGTAAGTGCAAGTTGATGTGGAATTGTTCAGGTGAGTGGGATGTTCAGTGGCTTGAAGGCAATGGGATAGACTGTCGTATGTATGAATGTGGTTATCTAGTGACTGGTGGTCAGTGGGCAGGGGATGTTTGATGGTTGATGGGATGCAGAAGCTTGTTTGTAAGCAGTTGCAAGTAGGCTGGGAGAAGGCAGTGTTTTGACTGTTGGGCACTAGTAGTTTACTGCTGTGGTGATGGTAGAGAGGAGATTGTGGAGCTTTTGTAGAAGTGAATGTGGGGAAGGTTGACAATGGTTGCAGAGAGCTTGAAGGGAAGGAAGCAACAGAGAGGGTTATGTTGCACTGCACAGTGAAATGAACAGTGAACAATGTTGTTTTTTTTTCTTTTTTTTAATGTAAAGAAAAGAAGAAAATGAACTGTAAATGCAAAAATGTAAATGGAATGCAATAAAACAAAATTGTTTTCCAAATAAATTTGTATATGTTCTCTCTCACTTTTTTTAATAAATGCAAATGCAAATGGAAAAGGAAATTAGAAACAAGCACACAAAGAAAATGCAATCAAAAATCATACAAACACAACTTTTTTTATTTTTTTTAAATGCAAACACACACAACAAACACACAAATAAAATCACACAAAAATAATCCGAAGAATAGAAAATCAAAATCAAAATAAATTCCCCGGCAACAGCGCCAAAAACTTGGACGTCGACGGAAAGTTTATCGGTTTAGAAAACCATCGAACGAATTTAGAAATAAAATTTACCGCAAGCGCACGGTGTACGAATGTAGCACGCGGCGAATACGGGTCGATCCGCAGGGAATTGATGATTTTAAAATTTCCTACTCAATCAAATTATACCAAAGTCGAGAGTGTGTTTAAGCTAGAAAATGAGAAAATGAACTAACTAACAAAAAGAAAAGAAATGCAAATATGAGAGTTAAATGACAATTTAGAGAATAAATCCACTCTCTAGATCATGTAGTTCAACATATGAAATCATGATCTCTCTTTTATGGTCATTAGTGCTTTAATTGATGTGTTTATCATAAGTATGACATATTTGAGCTATTAATTAGCCAACATAAGTCATCAAACTATAATACACCACTTAAAACACTTAGTAATTTTCATGAAACTTGACAAAGAGAATGAAAATGAAACTATTTTAAGTATGGCCTATTAACTATTTATTAGAAACATAGACCATCAGATTTTAATTTCAAATCACTTTCTTTTGCCATAATCATATTTTGATGAAGAGGCAATTAGTGTTAGTGATTGTTTAAGTATAGCCTATTTGGTGTCAACAATATATGCTATCAAAATTCAAAGCAAAAACAACTAGTAAACCATTTCCATCATCATCATTAAGCACAAAAAGAGAGCATGAATTGACAAAATGTTGAAGCTACATTAATTAGAGAGCTTCATTACCCCTAAATTGAAGGTCGTTGTAGTATAGTGGTAAGTATTCCCGCCTGTCACGCGGGTGACCCGGGTTCATTCCCCGGCAACGGCGCCAAAAACTTGTTCGGACGACGGATTTTCTATCGGTTTAGAAAACCGTCGAACGAATTTTGAAATAAAAATAACCGCAAGAGCACAGCGTGCTATCGTAGTACGTGGCGAATACGGGTCGATCCGCAGGGAATTGTTGATTTTAAAATTTCCTACTCAATCAAATTATACCAAAGTCGAGAGTGTATTTAAGCTAGAAAATAAGAAAATGAACTAACTAACAAAAAGAAAAGAAATGCAAATATGAGAGTTAAATGTCAATTTAGAGAATAAATCCACTCTCTAGATCATGTAGTTCAACACATGAAATCATGATCTCTCTTTTATGGTCATTAGTGTTTTAATTGATGTGTTTATCATAAGTATGACATATTTGAGCTATTAATTAGCCAACATAAGTCATCAAACTATAACACACCCCTTAAAACACTTACTAACTTTCATGGAACTTGACAAAGAAAATGAAAATGAAATCTATTTTAAGTATGGCCTATTAACTATTGATTAGAAACATAGACCATCAAATTTTAATTTCAAATCACTTTCATATGCCATAATCATATATTGATGAAGAGGCATTTGTGTTAGTGATTGTTTAAGCATAGCCTATTTGGTGTCAACAATATAGACTATCAAATTCAAGGCAAAAACAACAAATAAAACCACTTCTATCATCATCATTAAGCACAAAAAGAGAGCATGAATTAACAAAACGTTGAAGCTGCATTAATTAGAGAGCTTCATTACCCCTAAATTGAAGGGGTTTAGCTTCTCATATTTGTCATTTTATTAACAAATGTAGCTAACAACATGAAAGCAAAACGAAGAGGAAAAAGAGAGCAAAATGAAAAGATAAGCTAATTAACTTGCATAAAAGAAAAGAGATCTACAATACAACATGAAAGTAAATGAACATGAAAAGGAAAGAGCATGTATTAAATTGCATAAAATAAAAAAACATTACATAAAATAAAAATGGCTAAGTAGCCATGAAAAGAGAAAGAGGAGCTTTCATTTTATTTTTGATCTAAACTAAACTAAAGAGAAGGAGGCCTAAGAGAGACTAAAGAAGAGATAGCCTAAGAGAAGAGAGAGTAGAGGTTACATGAAACATATGGGTATTTATACATGTATGAAATCCTAATTCATATTTTTGGGAAATGCCCAAAATGCCCCTTAGGAAGTGTGGATGCCAAGTAACCATTAACATGTCTTAATCCCCCATTAAGTGTACATGAAGCCATTAACTCCAAAAGCATGTGCATTAGCCTTTAATTTGTACATTAAGGTATGTGGGTAGGTGGGTCCTCCACGTTCTTCACTTTGAATTATTTCCATCTTCATTCCTTTGTATTAATTTTATGCATGCATATCTTCATGAAACCACTTCTATTTGAGATCAAATTCCTACAAAAATATATACAAATTAAAAATTAATTTTTCTCAAATTAATATACGCACAAAATGACCATTTTGCCCTTGGATGAAGATGAATATGTGACAATTTCAAATAATATGAATTTTGGTTTAAACAAGTTAAAATACCCAATATGATCATTTATTTAATTTAAAAAGAATAAATATGATGATAAAAATATGCACATATACGTGCACATCAAGAAGATGCTCGACTATTCTTGCAAATACGAAATTCAATTGATAATGAAGTTATCAATCTAATCAACCACTGAGAATTCGTAAAAGAATTGATGGAATATCTCGAATTTTTATATTCTGGAAAGGGCAACCTAAACAGAATGTTTGATGTGTGCAAGTCTTTTTACAGAGCAGAAGAACATGATCAATCTCTCACTACTTATTTTATGAATTTTAAAGAACATATGAAGAGTTTAATGTTTTGTTGCCTATGAATATAGATATGAAAGTTCAACATAATCAGAGAGAACAAATGGCAATTATGAATTTTCTAGCTGGCTTACCATTAGAGTTTGATTCGGCTAAGGCTCAAATTCTGTCTGGATCATCAATAACTTCACTGTAGGAAGTATTTAGTCGTGTTATTAGAACTGAAAGTTTAACTGCTTCATCTCATGCTAACAGCAGTGCCCTGATTAGTACTAATACTAATAATACTTCATATACTAATTCATGGAGACTACCAACTGATTTTAGACCACCATACAACCAGTCACAACAACCTAACTCTTGGAGACCATCATCATCCCCATCCTTAAGACCACAAAGGACTGCATGGGGACCATGTAATAAAATGTGTTCATATTGTAAGAAGTCTGGACATTTGATTTTTGAATGTAGGAAACTTCAATATAATAACCAAAACAAAAATCAAGGAGCTGTTAATACTTCTAATAAGACTGTGTTGATGACCACAAAAGAATTTGAAAAATATAAAAAGTATCAAGAATCCTTACAGAACTCAGCTAGTAATCCATCATCATATGTATCTGCTATGGCTAATATGGAAAAGCAAGCATCAAAATGGATCATCGACTCAGGGGCTACTGGTCACATGTCAGGTAACCCTAAATTGTTTACTGATCTTAAAATACATGAACATAGTCAAGCTGTCACTTTAGCAGATGGGACTCAATCCAACATTCAAGGATCTGGTAACATAAATACTTTACCACCATTAAAGTCTGCACTATTTATACCCTCTTTATCATATAATCTTTTATTTGTCAGTCAACTTACCAAACACTTGAGTTGCAGTGTATCTTTCTCTCCTGAAGCTTGTATTTTCCAAGATCTTACAACGAAGGAGATTATTGGTAAAGGCTGTGAATCTGGTGGTCTTTATATTCTGGATACTTTACCAATGGCTTTTTCTAGTATAGATTCAGCAATCAAAGTGCATTAACAACTAGGTTATCCCTCTCTTACTCTTTTTAAATAACTTTGCCCACAATATAATCATATTACTACTCTTGACTGTGAATCATGTCAATATGCTAAACTTCATCGTAGTAGTTTAAAGCCAAGAATAAATAAACGTGCAAGTGCACCATTTGAACTTGTCATTTTGATGTATGGGGACCATCATCAGTTGTCTCTAAATTTGGCTATAAATACTTTGTAACATTTGTAGATGATTACTCTCAAGTTACTTGGCTATTCTTAATGAAAAACAGATCTGAGTTGTTTTCTATTTTTTGTGACTTTCATGCTGAAATTCAAAATCAGTTCAAAACATCTATCCAAACCCTAAGGAGTGATAATGCTAAGGAATATACCTCTCATACCTTCAGCTCTTACTTAAGCCAACATGGCATCTTGCATGAAACTTCATGTGTGGACATTGCTCCCCAAAATGGAGTTGTTGAGAGGAAGAATAGACACCTCCTGGAGACCACACAAGCATTGCTATTTCAGATGAATGTCCCAAAAGTGTTTTGGGCAGATGCTATATTAACTGCATGCTTTCTTATTAATCGAATGCCATCTACAATCCTTAATTTCAATATCCCATACAAAGTCTTATGCCCTGACAAACAACCATACCCTATTAAACCTAGAATTTTTGCGTGTACATGTTTTGTTAGAGATGTAAATCCTCAATTGAGCAAGCTAGATCCCAAATCCTTGAAATGTATATTTATTGGTTATTCAAGATTGCAGAAAGGATATAAGTGTTTTTGTCCTAGCTTAAATAAATATCTGGTATATATAGATGTGAATTTTATGGAAGATAAGCCATTCTATCAGAAATCTCATGTACCAATTCAGGAGGAGAATGATGGGTTTTTATCTCATTAAGGAGGAGAATGATGAATTTTTAATTTATTCTACTGTATCACCTCAAGAATTAGAAACACCTAGTATCACTGAAATAAGGCCCACTCTTGATCCTAGTCTTGATCTTCCTATTGCTCTCCGCAAAGAAAGGAGACAGTGCACCTATCCTATTTCTACGTACGTGTCATATGAAAATGTATCTGGCTCTACATATTCCTTTATGTCTGCACTAGACTCAATTAATATCCCTAGAACAGTTATTGAAGCATTATCCAAATCAGAATGGAGAAAGGCAATGATTGAAGAAATGAATGCTCTAGAAACAAACAATACTTGGGATCCAATTAAGCAACCAAATAATAAGAAAGCCATTGGATGCGGATGGGTGTATTCATTTGAAATGAATCCAAATGGAACTGTGGCAAGATGTAAAGCTAGACTTGTAGCCAAGGGTTATGCATAAATATATGGTATGAACTATTCAGAAACCTTTTCTCCAGTTGCCAAGATGACATCGATCAGATTATGTATTGCTTTAGCACCTAGATTTAATTGGAAACTTCACCAGTTAGACATAAAGAATGCATTTCTCCATGATGATCTCAATGAAGAGATATACATATATGGTTCAACCTCCTGGTTTCATTGCATAAAGGGAAAGTGGATTAGTATGCAAGCTCAGAAAAACTCTATATGGCCCAAAGCAAAGTCCAAGGGCCTGGTTCGGGAAGTTTAGCCAAACACTTGAGAAATTTGGGATAGTAAAATGTAAAAGTGATCAACCAGTCCTTCACAAATCATCCGAACAAGGTATTATTCTGTTAGTAGTATATGTAGAAGATATAATAATAACTGGTAATGATGACAAAGGTATTGCTTCTCTCAATACTTTTATTCATGATCATTTCCAAACAAAAGATCTAGGAGAATTGAAATATTTCTTGGGTGTGGAAGTTATACGAAGCAATAAAGGAATTTTTCTATGTCAAAGAAAATACATATTGGATTTATTAAAAGAAACTAGTAAGCTTGGTGTTAAGCCTCAGGGTACACCTATCATCCCAAATAGCAATCTGCCATCAAAAGGAGAATTATTATGTGACCCTGATAAGTATAGAAGGCTGGGTGGTAAACTTAATTACTTAACTATAACAAGGCCTGATGTTTCATTTGCTGTCAGTATAGTGAGTCAATATATGGCTTCAACCACTAAGCAACATTGGTCTACACTTGAACATATTCTAGGTTACATGAAAGGTACTTATGGACAAGGCATTATGTATGCAAATCATGGCATATGAGAGTGGAAAGCTTTGCTGATGCAGATTGGGTTGGATCCAAAGATGATAGAAGGTCAACTACTGGTTTTTGTATATATATTGGAGGAAATTTAGTATCTTAGAAAAGCAAGAAGCAACATATAGTATCACGGTCAAGCGCAGAGTCTGAATACTGAGCAATATCCAATGTAGTTTATGAAGTAATTTGGATTAAGCATCTTTTGAAAGAGTGTAAACTGGAATTTGAGCAACCAGTAAAACACTGGTGTTATAATAAGGCAACTAGTTACATTGCATCAAATCCTGTATTTCATGAGAGAACGAAGCATATAGAAGTTGATTGTCACTTTATTTGTGATAAAATACAAGATGGTGAAATCACTACTCGTTATATTCAGACTGAAGATCAACCAGCTGACATGCTTACTAAAGCATTGAATGGGAATAGAATTAGATATTTAGGAAGCAAGTTGGGTTTACTAGATATACATAACCCAACTTGAGGAGGAGTATTATGAATAATAATCTAATTCTATTCCTAAATTCGAATGTTTAAATTGATTAAGGTTTGCTGGTTAGTGTTGTTGGTCCTGGTTGAAGACTGGTTCAGGTTAGAGTTTAAGTGCATCAAGCCCGAAGCCCAAATCTCCAGTCCAGTTTATACTTGCCTAAATTGCGTACATGCTTATAATATATATCTGTGTATCTTCATCTATAAAACCTGTATAGAAATCAATGGCGTCTAAAATTTATGAATTCATATTTTGATCCTTAATTCTTCTTAACATTTGAATCCTATATTCTCTGAATATTATTATAGAGTGCTACAAATTTAAGTTAAGTATCCATTTGGAAGTTCAAAAGATGTACAAGGATATGAAATGAGTATTTTGGTGGCCCAAAATGAAGGAAAATATCTCTATCTTTGTGAGCAGGTGTGCGAGCTATCAATAGATAAAGGGTGACCACCAAAGAAATACTGGGTTACTTCAACCTTTGGAGATCCCAAACCGGAAATGGGAATAGATATCCAAGGATTATTACTTAAGGATTACTCGATCGAGGAATGGGAATGAAAGAGTGTGGGTCATTATGGATCGGCTGACTAAGAGTGCTTATTTTATTCCAGTCAAACCGATAAGGATTGTAGCATCGTTGGCCAAGATTTATATGAGGAAGATCATGTGATTACATGGAATTCAAGTAAGCATAGTGAGTGATCGGGATCCTATCTTTACAAGCCAGTTCTGGGAAGCTATGTATGAGTACTGCTTGCAACCCTCAAATTGAGGGTCAAAGTTAGAGGGTGAACCGAATCTTGGAAGATCTATTCATAGCCAGCATCTTGGACTTAGAAGGGTCTTGAAAAGATTATCTACACTTAGAGGAGTTCTCCTACAACAACAATTACCGAGCAAACATTGGCATTGCGCCCTATGAAGCCCTATATGGATGGCCGTACAAGTCACTAGCATGTTGAGTGGAGACTAGAGAATGTCTAATGCTTAGATTGGATATGATATGGGAGAAGACGGAGAAGGTTGTAGTGATTAAGAGAAGGATGAAGGAAGTCCATGATCGTTAAATGAGTTATGAATATAAGAGGTGAAGGGATTTGAAATTTGCAGTTGGAGATTTTGTGTTCATAAAGATTTCGCCAATTAGAGGAGTAGTTTGTTTTGGGAAAGTGGAAAAATTAGCACCAAGGTATGTCGGACGACTAAGTCATTGATTGGGAAGAAGATAATTGTAAGATAATTAATGTTTTAACTAATTTATTAACGATTTAGTCAATGATGATTCTTATTTTGGCTATATCTTTTGCATACGAGGTCTGTTTTGGATGTCGTTTCTTGAATTGCGCTCGAGATGGAGAGATCTACGTTTTGACACTGGATTGGATAGATTTGGCTGAGGTGAGTGATATTATCTCTCACATTACTCTGATTGGTTGTTTATTATTATATTGACGCTCGAGAATGATTTTTGGCTTTTAAATGTGGTATTATTATACATCAACTGTATTTTTATGAAAAAATATATAATTATTTTTAAAATATTTATAAATAATGTCACATATTTTCCTTTGTCATGCCATAGTTAGGGAATTATTAGATTAGATCTATTATTGATGTTATTTCCTATATTAATCGATATGGATGGTTTGTTATGTTATATGTATGTTGTTTTGGATGGATGTATGGTTGTTTGGATGTATGGATGTTTGGATGCATGTTTGATTGTTTGGATTGTTTATTATTTGGCTATCTTGGTAGAAAACGCCGATTAGCGGTGATTTGATTTTAGATAGCGTCTATTACATTGGATTTCCGCATATGCAGGAATCTAATGAATGAGATGAGCTATAGAAGAGGGTTTGGGATACGTGCCGATGGATCTGGACTTCAGAGTGGATGTCGGACATTTCCATTTGGTCTATGAATAACCACTAGGTTAAGTACAAGGCCAAGGTGGATGGTATTGACCATAGTAGAGCGGTCAATCTCCATCAATGTTGTCGACTGGCAATTTGGCCAATATGTGGCTTGGACGTTGATGAGCTATCATGATGCGCGACCTGATGGTTTATTTATGTGACCGGCTTAGAGATTGGGTGTTATTACTTTACAATGAGTGATATCAATAGTGAGGTAGGGGTGTGGTGCTTTGACCTAGTGATTTTGATGGTAAGGCAAGGATGTGGTGCTACGACCTGGTAGACTGATACTGCAGATAGTGACTCAATGATGTATGGAGTAGTCTCCAGGATCAGGACTGTATGGATCGTGCTAGATCTCGGGCTTTGGATGGCATAGAAGTAGAGTTCTTCGATAGGGAGCTCAGGCAGAGAGCAGATCGTGGATGGCAGCTCAGATTGGAGTAAGGCTGCAGATAGTGGACTGGATTGAGTGTTAAGGATCATGCCCAGATACTGTAGCGAGCCGGTAGCGTTCTCCGTATCGTGTCAATAGGGCTCAACGGATGTGTTTTGGCCTAGGAATCATTCGTGACTTGGAGTGTTCTGGTTGTGTTCAAAGCAGGTGTACTATATATAGGCGCAACAGAGGGCTGATAGTGCTAATCGTATACTCTGGACTGACAAGCCCTAGGTCAAGTGGTACAAATGGGTCACAAAGACAACCGTGCGAGGTTTCGAATCTGAAAGTACTATGGAACACAATCAAGAACTGGGATTTCCACTTATCCTTGACAGTTGGTCATATGGGTCATCATATATCTAGCATGTTGGGTGACAGTTAATATTGTTTGATGGATGCTATGTTTGTTATGGTTTCTCCCTAGTCACATGTCACCCTAGGGATGTACACTTGGTAGGTATTGTGGTAAGGATACCTAGCTATCCTGGCTTGACTTAGCATGGAGTAGGTATGGATGGAGATACCTACACTACGTCATAGATTACAAACTGCATCACCCAAGAAGTGATGCATGAAGTGCCAAAAAATGTTATTGTAGGCTAAAAAAGGGCAAAGACAACACTTTCTCGGTGATGCATTTTGCCGCGTTGCCCTAGAGTCAAAGGCAACATTTTTGCGACCCTAGGGTAACATCGGTTCTGTTGTTTCCACAGGTACCAAATTTACTAAAAAGTGGGCCCCAACATGTGAGCCCATGTTGTGGGCCCCACTAATTATGTGGCCCACCTTTCTGAAACTGCTTTGTGGGGCCCATATTCATTAATCTATGGCAACATTTTTACCATCCAATGGCAACACTTTGCCAGTTTATTACCACATTTAACATCACATACTGCAATATTATATCATATCTATGGCAACACCTTTTGCAATTTAAATTGGAAATGTACTGCAACGTTATACTACCGCAACATTATATCATATCTATAGCAACATTATACTGCAACATTATATCATATATAATAGCAACATTACACTGCAACAAAGAACTTTTCATTTCAGAATAATCAGCAACACAAGTTTTACTTAGTCAAGTACAAAATAACAAACATACTTAAAAACATAGCCAGTGTATTCATAGTTACAGCCAGTACATACTAAATTCTACTTATTAACAGTACATTCATATTTGCAAGCCTCCAGGGCCATCAGTACCATCAGTGCCTCTAGTGCCTCTAGTGCTTCCAGTGCCATCACTCTAGACGGTCACACAAAGATCCCCAACATCAATTTGCATGTTAGGGTTAAGCTAAATAACCCTTTGTGCTCCAGCCGGATAACATTGCATAGCCCGGAAAGTCGCTGATCGTCCATAACACGCTTGCACGTAACGTGAAATTAGCACCAGTTAAGGCATCATAAGTTTGTATGCCAAGACCCCATAATTCTTTCAATTCTACGATAAGAGGCTGCATGTAGACATCAATGCTATTCTTAGGAGACTATGGACCAGGGATAAGGGTTGAAAGTATCAAATTTTCTAGCTCCATGCATAACCAAGGTGGAAGACTATAATTTACCAGAAAAAAAAGGAATAATTATATATAACTCAACTGTACAGGGTACTATCTATAAGCTGTATATAAAAGCGAAGTCACACTTCATTGACATGTGATAAGTGCAAGCTATGTCAGGCATGGATGCAATAGCTACATATTTCAACAAACATGATAAAACTAAAAGGAATAATAAATGTTCACAGCAACCATACATATTATATAGAAACTTACGTCGAGTACTGGATTGCATCAATAGCATTAGTTGCAGGCAGAAAATCATCGACATCAACCTCCTTGTTCTCATTTTTCTTATCTAGAAACAAGTAGATAATTATTATATTAAGTCAATTAATAAACAGCACCAAGGAATTACATGAACATATAATTGCAAAAAAAGTTATCATTGACCAGCTGTGGTTTTATTTATTGATCACAACATTGCTAAATAAAATAAAATAAATGAATAAATAAATAAAAATAAAGCTGCTCATAACGATGCACATAATATGATCAATTTCAGACTGCCGGTTTGTACATTATAAAAACCACTTCAATCAACTAAATATTTTAATAAAGTAAAACTTACAGTCCTCAAAGAAGCGCTTGATCTCACTAAGACGATGCGGAGAGAGCTCTTTAATGTCCCTTAAGTGACGGTACTCAGGATCATCAGCACATACGGCAATTATTTTATCATCACCTCCCCCCTATTATTTTACAAAACTAGTTACCAAAGTCTCATGATATGATTTGATTCCATTTTGAATTATCCAGCTAGAATTTACAGTACCTGATCAATCATAGGCATTAGCCCCATGGCTCTAGCACGAAGAAAGGTGTCAGGTAATACTGGTTCCTGTTTATAAAAATCGAATTAGGAATGAAATCAGAACATGAAAGAGAAAAATGATGGCTTATGTACGGAATAAATCACGTTGAATAGAACCATCAAATGTGTAATGAGTTTATCGATGGAATAAAAAACATAAAATACAAAAAAAGTACACACGTTGCGAAATGTTAATTTATGCATTCAATATGTAAGTGGCATTTTATAAGCATGTAAGTTATCAGTTAGTGAGAAATGTTAATTTATGCATTCAATATGTTGGGCAATTTAGATTGTTAAACACTTTGAGGGATGCTCTACAGACATAACAATCGCTAATCTTTGTAAAAATCAATGATTTCAATTTCACAAATGCAAAAGTGAAAAACTTGTATAATACATAGTGATAAACTACAGATGTTGGACACCATTTTAATTCACAAGAAGCATAATCCAACATAAAATATAATTCGAAAAATATTTACAATACAGGTATTACCGTACATTATTTCTAGGTGAGGAAACAAGACGAGAGAATTATAATGGACAAAATGGTAAAGTAGACATTACCTGCATAAGCACCAATACATCCAACGGGTCATTATCTTCACAAAGTGTGCGAGGGACAAAACCATAGTTGCGAGGATAGACCACCGATGAATACAAGGCACAATCAACCTGATATAGTAAAAGAAAATTCTAGTTATCTGAATGAATGAAGGAAAAGAAGGAAAATACGATGTTAGTTTTTTTAATGCAATGTTTTATTGTCATATGATGGTGGGATTTCTAATGCGACTAATTACTAATATAAAAATTGCAAATGATGTCTCATCTACCATATGATCAAAGCTTATAATAACCTTAATCATTCCAGTTTTCTTGTCAAGTTCGTACTTGACTTTGCTTCCTTTTGGAATTTCGATAACCTGCAGAGGTTCAAACAAAAAAAAGATTTAACCACAAGTTAGATGAAAAGAAATTAAATAATATAAAGGTTCTCTCTCAAATGGCATAATGTTAAATCCATATCACCGATTGAAGCAATGTTATATTCCAAACGTAACCATGCCTATTCAAGAAACAACAAATTCTTGGTCAAAGAACTTACAACATTGAAAACAGCAGGTGCTCCAGGACCTGTATGCACATAATTGATATTACAACATCAACATTAAATAAATGGTTAATATACAATAGTATTCAATGTATTCATAGAAAGTTTATAACCTATGTCAAGGTCATGCCAAGGATGTGCAGCAACTGATCTCCTAGACATGGATGAAAGGATCCTTTCGTTTAGCTTAGGGGTTGGACGATGTGAACCACTTGTGCTTTTCTTCTCATCTTGAGGAGCGTTTGAGTTTTCTTCACTCATGTTTCTAAGAAGTATAAAAAATTCAATTTCAACAAATAATAACTTATCCACAAGCATCAATTTCTTAACTATTTTTTTGGAAAAATCTAGGGTTTGCAGTTTCCCTAAAATGAGCATAATCAGTGTAATTATGTACTATTTGAGTGCTCACTGTACCTCAGAGGTGAACAGTTTTTTAAAAGTTTAACCTAACTTCAACTAATCGATTACTCCTAAACAGTCTAACATTAATTTCACATACGCGCATCGGCGATATGTAATCACAAACCTACCGCAAACCAAGATCGATTTAAAATGCATTCAAAATAATATTTAACTTATTGATTGATGTGCCACAAAGGAGTCATAAAATCGACTTTACACTAGATCGCAAGATCATACCAAAATCAAAACTTGAAACCAGATTAAAAATCAACCATAAACAAACTAAAATTCAAAAATTATGAAAGCGTAATATAAATCATCTTGCTAAAACGATAAGCAAACTTCAAAGGAAAGTGAAAATTCGAAACCCCAACTGAACAATATGTAGATTAAATCGAAGCCCTAACTGAAATTCGAAACCCAAACGAACCCCAATTGAAGACCTAATTGAAACACCAAAGCCCTAATTGAACTTGAACTCTAACTTGTCGTAATCGAACCCCAATTAATCTTGTAAACTTAGAACTTTTAGCCCTAATTGAAATCGCAGAGTGTTTGAGTGTTTGAGAGGTTGAGCGGTGGAATACGTATTTTGTTAAGTGTTTGAGTGAAACCCTTCAATATTTTGTTAACTTTTGCTGCTATGTTTTTGCTTCCCGCGTTAAAAATTATTTCAGCCCACTTTTTTTCAGCCCGCGCTCATTTTTTATAATATTTTTATAAGTCTATAGCCACTGCAACATAGTGTTGATATCCATGCTAACATCCTGAAGCTAATGTTGTAATAGACGAAAATCAGCATAGCTATCGTTACATTATAGCTAGCAACATCTTATATTTTCGTTGCAATAGGCCATCAATGGCGTAGTGCTAGATACCTAAAGTTTACAAAGTATGGAGTAGGGACTGTAGGTGGAGATACCTAGGTGCCCTGAAGATACCGAGTATGGTATACCCTTTTTACGATGTTATAGAGTAGCATATTACTTATGTTTATGTGCTAACTCTGTGGTTGCAGGGACATGTCATGTATGGTTTATATACCCTTTGTTCCATATATTATCGATTTTTACAGTATTTTGAGATTTTATATCGCTTACACCAAACTTTTGTCTAACCCGAGGTTTTATGCTTCTCTTTCTATTATCTCGGGTACTCTTAAATGAGTAGATTGAGAGCAGGTGGATGATTGTGGAGTTCTACAAGTGGATCGATAGAAGGTGACGGTTATCTATACTTATATGTGCCTTTGCTATTATATTTCCACTGTGTGACACCGTGGATCCTTGAAATTGTTGATTTACTATTATGAGATAGTTTACCTGTTGAGTTTATTTTCCCGTTGTATAAACTCTAAATGGTGTCGTATAAGTATTTGGATCTTTATTCACATAATTATTTCATATTATTATTGTTGTCTCTATTGTTTTATAAGTGCGTTGATTATTATATTTACTCTGATGCAATGTGAGATATGTGGCAAATTATTCGGTTATTAGATACTTCCTTTTTATTCTTTTCCATTTTTTACTCTTTTATTTCTTCATCTTATTTCTTTTTCTGTCCTTCGAATACTATTCTACACCGTAGGTGTAGGACAGTCGTTACATTTAGTATTAAAGCAAAGTTTACCCGATTAACCTGAGTTAATATCGTGATCTAGTAGAGATAGTGTATGAGTTATTGCCTTAGACCACACCTAGAAAGTGTGTGTGTGTGTGTGTCTATACACACACACACACACACACAAAAGAGACTTCATATTTGTTTTATGTTTTGGTTTTCAAAACTATATAGTAGTATGTATAGTATATGAGTTACGTGCACATATGAGCACTATTGATGTAGTTTTCTTTGTCAGAGACGGGTCATCTTATTCGTTAAACTGGAATGATCTGGCATGGAAGAAAAACTGCTATCGACTCTATTTTTAGAATTAAGCGTCGGGCATGATTGGAGCCACTATCCCTGATTGATAGGATATGTTTGTATAGTTTGTGTGGATCATTTCCTGGGTGCCCAACTTTTTTTGGATGGCTATGGTGCTCAAGTTTAACTAGCTAGAATCGACTTTACCTAGCTGTACATAGACCATGAGAGTCTAGGAGACAAGCTATTCCTTAGAACGGAGTCGGGTATTGGGAGGAAAAATTGGTTGGTTGCTTGGAGAAGGATCTTCGATGACTTGGAGTAAGATGATGCATAAGGTAGAAGTTAGCCTCTGGATGACTCCAAGGATGGACAATGAACTAGTGGAGTGTTTCATAGCTTTGATTCCGGAGGACCTATTTCCTTGGGACTAGTTTATAGTTCGCTTCAAAGAAGATTTGTCTCAACTTTTTGAAAGTCAGGGACTGTTAGAGAGTTTGACGATTTGAAGTACGGCAATATGTCTATGTTGGAGTGTGTGGTTGGGTTCGATATGATATTAAGGTACGATCTATTCCCATTGACGCTCCATACAGAAAGGATTCAAGTTTAGCATTGGGTAGAGAGACCATCTTGGAAGTCGATTGATTAGTTACCCATCGATGAAATAGAAGGGAAAGGGCATCACCATTTGAAATATGCTTTCTGCATACGGTGGTTTCATACATGTTTTATTTTACATCGAGGTTTCGTATTCCTTTATACCTAGATCCGATGGTTAAATATTGGATATAGACTCGAGATGATTCCGATCTTTGATCGTGACAGACTTAGTTAAGGGCTCAGCCAGCCTATATGTGATCTGTCGAGACCTTTCCCTTTTGAGTCATGGTTATTTTTTTGTTAAACATTAATTGTTTAGGGTTTAGTTGGGTTGGCATTATAGTTTAAAAATGGATTGGCTTAAGGGGATATGGAATAGTGGTGGACCGTGAGAGGCCGTTGATGATGATCGGGGTTGTGGAGAAGCGGGCGGTAATGATTGGCTGTCGGTAGGGGAGCCTTGTATATTCGCTCAATATTTCATATGGTAGGATGCATTTGTGCTTGTAGTTGGAGAGTGTCTAGACATACTCGAGGAGGTGACCGGATTACCACCATATAGAGATAGAGTTTCGTATCGATCTGGTCAGAGGAGTTGGACCAGTAGTTATTCCTTTAAGGCATAGAGTGTACAAAGAGCTTAGGAGTTTAGAGGTGCGAGTGAATGACCTATTTAGGTGATGGTTCATCCATGGGTGTATATTCTGGGGTAGGATGAACCTGTTGTGTTCATCGGTAGCACAGATAGCTCTTTAGAGTTGTTATTGGTTATTGTGGGGTAGTTGATACAATGAACAAGTTCATACTCCCGTTTGTTGATGTCTTGTTCGATCGGCTCTATAGAATGAGAATATTCTCTTAGTTGGACCCTGTGGTGAGGTTGCACTGACTGAAATTAATTTAGGTGAGTGTGCCGATTATAGTGTTTTGCACACTACCTTGATTTTAGGTTGGTTATGCCGTTTGGGATAACCACTGTGTCAGCATATGTTATGGATCTCATGGACGGTGATTAGAATGGTCACTTAAGTAGGTTGTGCTTGTGTTCATTGATGATACTTTCATCTATCTATGGACGGAAGAGGAGCACAAGACACGATTGGTGCTGAGATTTTGATTGTATCACTCCTAAGGAGGGGATTGATATGCTTGGGTCATGTTGATTCAGAGTAGGACGTCGCTGTAGATCCTTTATTTATGGTAGTCCAGAATCTGGATAGACCCAAGATAGCAATATCGTTGACCTATTGTACGAGAGAGAATCAGACTTTTTTTTAAGACGTGAGGTGTAGACACGCGTTAGTGAGTCTGACCAAGAGGTTGACGAGTACATTGATGGTATTCATTATGAGCGGGAATGAAGAGATAATGGTACGCACTTGTCTGTAGTACGTAACTAGATATGGTATTGATACTGAGAGGTAGTATCCAACTCTTGATTCTAAGTTGTAGGCGATAGAGTTCACTTTGGGGAGTTGGAGGCACTATCTGTTAGGAGAGGAGTTTGAGTTGTTCGGTTATCCCTTGTCGTTGTAGTATCTATTCTCCAAGAAGGATATTTACCTTCACTAGTAGCGATGGTTGGAGTTCTTATCCTCCTATGAATTTGACATTTCCTAGACATTTGAAGGGAAATGTGGTTGTTAGTATTCAAGTGGGAGATGTACCAGTTTGAGAGCAATATTCATAGATTGGGTATTGCCTGAGCTTATCACTGTTTACGACTTCAGGACTCTATTATCTTTGGCCGAGTGTGATGGCTAGTTTGACTGTCAGACCTACTTTGATTTAGCAAATTGCGCTAAATTGGAACTAGTCAGAGGCATTAAACTAGACTAGTGGAGATCGTAGCTTAATTAGAAGAATGAGCAGTGTCTGGAGAGATGGTGTAGTGCGGACCCAATTGAGGTTGCTGGCTCCTAAAGATTGTTTGTTCTCGAGTAGTTGGAACAAATATTTTAGGACTGCATCGAGGGATTGCCTATGACCGAGGATAGAGAGATAGAATTTGAGTCACAGTTGATTGGTTGATAGATGATGTTATATTTGTATTCCTTAAGTCCAATGGTACGACATCCGTTTTTTTTTGAGTTGTTTATGGGATGTTTTTTGTGATTCCAGTGCATTCCAGGTGCATTGTAAGTGGCCAAGACCAGTTGTTAGAAAATAGGTTTTGGGAGAACTTATAAGAGGCATTTGGATATTTGGCACTACATGGATTGGATGATATCAAGACTGAACCATGGACTTAGAGACCTCATAAGCTATTCATGCCGGTAGATGTGATACGAATCAGTTTAGGAGAAGGTCGAAGGAGTAATATGATTCAGTAGAATGAAAGCGAAGGCAATAGGGATAGTAGACTAAGGGGAGCATGAGGACAACTTATCTGGAGCTCTTTAGACGATGGAATTTTGTTTGTATTGTCAGATTTCATTATGGATATCATATTGGGAGTTTGTACTAGATGGTTTAGTATTCCGCATGCTAGTATAGGTTTGGATGTTATTTTTGGGTGTTAGATCTTATATATGCATGTTTGATTTTATTGTTAGCATTTGAGTTGATAGTTATGTTTGTATGGTTGTTAGGCATGCGAGATAGTTTGGTTGGGTATAGCATTCTTGTTTGATGATTGCTACATATGATCTAGTATAGTTAAAGATATGAGTTGAATACATATCTTTGTTGTAGTATTTTTTCGAACTTAGTTGTCCAAAGGAGGTCGGATGAATTTTCTTGAAATATGACAATTTTTTTAAGGTCGATTGAGTAAGGGGCGTTCTCTTTACTTTGTGATTTTTGGGATGAAATTCTATATGGAAGGGAGAATGTAATGACCCTTATTTTTAATGATCGAATATTTAAATCGTTTATTTAAATATTTAATCGTTAATTAGATGAAGGCCCGAAAATGTGAATTTTTTGCATAAGGTCGAATCTGGACTCGAGACTACTTCTGTTGCGTTCAGCTTGATGTTGTGAACTAAAATAAGTATAAGGATCACTATATTTGAAGATCGGGCAATCCGTGGCCAAAACGGTCTCGAAATACACGAAAATAGCCTTCAGGGACGCAGTCTCAGACGGATACGTGGTTAGTGTCGTTGGATCCAAAAAAAATGAGGTGATGTACGCAGACTTGTTTCTTGGCCATCAGATGACTCGTGTGATCAAAAGGGCTCGAAGCGTAGGACCATTTATTTAAAGAATTAAATAAATGGAATAATATAATATTATTTAAATACCTAACCCAGATATTACCTCCAACTCATTCTAACTTTGATGTTTCATTAATGAATCAATGGCCGACTTCTTCTATTACATAAAAATCAAATTCTCTTCATCTACTTCATGAAAAGTCACGCAGTAAAATTTGTTGAGTTTGTATCGAAGAGGACTTCAATCATATATGCTCAGTCTCGAATTTCGTGATATTTGGCCAAGGTCGATGTTCATGGCCGTGAATTAGGGTTCGAGTTCGATGGAGATTGGAGCATCGATTTTCGAATCAAAGATTATATTTGTGTTTCTTGCATCGAGATGCAACTTCACCAAAGATATAGGCATGGTTGATCAACTATAATGATTTGTGACTTCAGCCTGCGCGCGTCGCGATTTGATTGGTTACTTCGGCCTTGGAGATCTTGGTATCGGCGGGACGAGCAAGTAAAGAGAGGAACGATGGTGAAGACGGCGATCGATTTTGTTGGATATATCTCTGTATCACCTTGGTTCATCACGGTGATATTTGCATGCATGTATAGGCATTTCATTAATTGGGAAAGAAATAATTAGTAAAGTAATTAATGTTTTAACTAATTAATTAATGATTTAGTAAACGACGATTCCTATTTTGGCTATATCTTTTGACTATGAGGTCCATTTTGGACGTCATTTCTTACGTTGCGCTCAAGATTGCGAGATCTACATTTTGATGCTGGTTTGGATAGATTTGGCTGAGGTGAGTGATATTGTTTCTCACTTTACTATGATTGGTTGTTTATTGTTATATTGACACTCGAGAATGATTTTTGGCTTTTAAACGTGTTATTACTATTATTATGCAGCAGCTATATTTTTATATAAAAAAATATAATTATTTTTAAATGATTTTTAACGAATATTGTATATTTTGCATCATCGTGCCATAATTATGGAATTATAAGATTAAATCTTCTATTAATGTTATTTCCCACATTAATCAATGTGGATGGATTGCTATGTTGTATGTCTCTTGTTTTGGTTGGATGTATGGTTGTTTGGATGTATGGATGTTTTGATGTATGTTTAATTGTTTGGATTGTTTGTTATTTGGCGGTTTTGGTTGAAAACACCAATTAGCTGTGATTTGATTTTAGATAGCATCTTATACGTTGGAGTTCTGCACATGTGAGAATCTAAGAACGAGATGAGCTGTAAAAGAGGGTTTGGATACGTGCCGATGGATCTAGACTTTTGAGTGAATGTCAAACATTTCTATTTGGTCTGTACTTAGCTGTTCGGTTAAGTACAAGAACAAGGTGGATGGTATTGACCATAGTAGAGTGGTCAATGTCCATCACTATTGTTGATTGACGATTTGGTCGATATGTGGCTTGGACGTTGATGAGATATCATAGTGCCCGACGTGATGGTTTATTCATGTGACCGGTTTAGAGATTGGGTGTTATTGGCCTACGATGAGTGATATTGATGGTGAGGCAGGGATGTGCTGCGTCGACCTAGTGATTTTGATTGTGAGGCAGGGATGTGGTGCTTCGACCTGGTAGACTGATACTACGGATAGTGACTCGATGATGCTTGGAGTTGGCTTAGGGATGATAGTACCAGGACTATATAGATCATGCTAGATCTTGGGCTTTGGATGGCATGATAGTAGGATTCTTCGATCGGGAGCTCAAGCAAAGAGCAGGATCATGGATAGTGGACTGGGTTGAGTGTTAAGGCTCGTGCCCATAAACTGTAGCGAACCAATAGGATTAGAATCTATATCAAGTGAGTAGGGCTTGATGGGTGTGTTTGTTCCTAGGGATTGTCAATGACTCTGAGTGTTCTATCCATGTTCAAAGCAGGGGTGCAATATGCGGAGGCACCTGAGGGCTGGTAGCACCAGTCGTATACTCTGGACCGACAGGGTCAAGGTCAGGTGGTCCAAAGGTATCACAAGGGACAACTGTGCGAGGTTTCAGACCTGAAAGTATGATGAAACAAAATCGAGAACCAAGATTTCCACTAGTCCTTGACAGTTGGTCAAACGGGTCATCATATATCTAGCACACTGGGTGATAGTTAGTATATTGTTTAATGGATGCTATGTTTGTTATGGTTGCTCACTAGTCACCTATCACCCTAGGGATGTCACACTGGGTAGGTATTATGGTAGGGATACGTAGATACCCTGGCTTGAATTAGTGTGGAGTAGGTATGGATGGAGATACCTAAATACCTAAAGTTTACTTAGTATGGAGTAGGGATTATAGGTGGAGATACCTAGGTACTCTTACTGATACTAAGTATGGTACCCATTTTATGATGTTTTAGAGTAGCATATTACTTATGTTTATGTGTTGACTCTGTAGTTGCAAGGACATGCCAGGTATGGTTTATATACCCTCTGTTTTATATATTATCGATTTTTATAGTATTTCGATATTTGATATCGCTCACACTAGACTGTTGTCCGACCCGAGGTTTTATGCTCACCTTCCTATTTTCTCAGGTACTCTTAAATGAGTATATTGAGAGCAGGTGGATGATTGTGGAGTTCTGCAGGTGGACTGATAGAAGGTGACGGTTATCTATACTTATATGTGCATTTGTTATTATTTGTCCGTTGTGTGACACTGTGGAGCGTTGACAATGTTAATTTATTATTATGAGACAGTTTACCAGTTGAGTTTATTTTCCCATTGTATAAACTCTATTACAGGGTTGTATAACGATGTGGATCTTTATTCAGATGATTATTTTATGTTGTTAGTACTGTTTGTATTGTTTTATACCTATGTTGATTATTATATTTACTCTGATGCGATGTGAGATATGCGAAAGGTAATTTGGTTATTGGATACTTTCTTTTTTCTTCTTTTCCATTCTTTTCCCTTCTATTTCTTCATCTTGTTTCTTTTTCTTTCCTTCGACTACCGTTCTCCACCGTAGGTGTGGGGCGGTTGTTGCATAATGTCACACTACACTTTCATATCATGGTACAAGAGAAAGGGATTATTTAGTGGACAAAGGGGTGCACCCTTATAGTTGCGTGTGGGTCAAGGGGAGGTGATGGGGGAAATGACGTGGCAAGCAATAGGTAGAGGGTAGTGTATTTTAAGGGCTTAAAATAATTTTACTTATTCCATTTCCATAAAAACAATTTCAACTCCCCCCCATCATTTTCATTTTCTCATATTTTTTCAAAAAGTTATCTTCGCCTTCAGTTTTTAAACTACTTTAATGGCTTCCATTTTAAATTCAAAAATTTAAAAATCAAAACTTTTCCCTTAAAATCCCTTTAAAATCTTGTTTAAACCTTATTTCTTCCTCTACACCACTTCTTCTTTCAATTTCAAGCCCACACACCCTTGTTCACTCCATGGCTGAGCCATATGCCTCTAGGCCAAGCCCAATAATCGCCTCCCTAGCCCAAAAATCAAATCTTTTGCAAGGATAATCAAAGGTCTAAGGCCAATCCAAATTTTAGTTAAAGTTTGGTTTGTTTATCTTAGCTTTTGGTGAGTAAACCCTTTTATTTTTGGGAAAAGACTTTACCTTTACATGTTCTTATTATTATGTGATATTTTGGTTGATTTGTTGGATTATCATGTGGTTTGGTTATATATATGTTACTTGTTTGTGATATTGAGTTAGACTTGTAATTAGAAGTCTAAATGTTGTGTTTTGGTTGTAAAAATATTATCTTTGCTTATGTTTTGATGGTAATATGATTTTATATGTATAATCATGGATATGTAGTTGTATACTATGAATTTTAGCATTGTGACATGTTAAAGTGACTTGAGATCATTGTGACATGTTAAAGTGACTTGAGATCCTTTTGAAAATCAAAAAACATGTTTACTAGTTTTACTAAGATGATTTCAAAGTTTCTAATTTTATTAAGTTTCAAAAATCCTTACTTATGCTTTTAAAGTGAGGAAAAGTTAGGAGTAAAGGTATGAGAAAGTAACTTAGAAGCTAACTCTAAGTTATGACTCTATAACAATACTCGCTATGGATACAGTTTGGAAAGAGTTAAAGTTTCTAAATTTAGAGTGTTTCTTTTCAACTGTTTTTGAAAACCATGTTCAAATCATTAATTAAGTATAAAAGCTAACTAGTATTTAATTAAGTATGAGTTTAATAATTAATTAATTTATTTATTAAGGATAATTAGTAGTTTGTTTGTAATTAAATAAACTAATTAGTAATCAATTATTAACTAAGTTAATTATAATTAATTAACTAAGAGAATTTTAATTAATGATTAATTAAGCAAAGAGTTAATTCAGAATTAATTTTTATTTATTTAAGTTTTAATTATGTAATCAAGTATTATTTAATTAGGATTAATAATTAATTAATTACTGTAAGTATCTACTTTTGTTGTTGTTGATTGTGACAACTATATAAGTAAATATTATATGGACTAACCATATTTGTAGGAGAAGATACTATTTTACTCGACAAATAATCTACTAGATTATAGACCAGATTTCAAATAAAAGCTTCAGTGGATATTGTCTACTGTTTGTCTATGGTTTAAGTCTAGTAGTGAATTTTTGTTAAAATCTCTCCAAAGTGGTATATGCATGTATACGTACTTTAATATCTTTCAACTCATAATTCATATGCCAAGATTTTTAGTAAACTAGTTCATACATAAAAAACATTTTGAAAAATCTTTAACACGACAGAAAACAGGTAATTCAGCCGACTAAACTACATAGGCCAGTCGACTGAATTTCTATGCACGTGCATAATTTCATACGAATATTCAGTCAACTAAACCATATGATTCAACTGACTGAATGACGTATTTTTTGCACCATTTTCTCCCTGATTCAAATTTCAATCAATTCAGCTGGCTGAGTTATGTCATTCAGTCGACTGAATCTTCATAATGACTATATTTCTGAAAAGACACTTCACTTCAGCGAATAAAAGCAACCTTGATTCAAGAGTTGCTTCCGTATCTTTTGATCGTTGCTTTTCACGATTGGTTGAAACACTTAAACACTATATATAGCCATGAAATCAATTGTTTTAATCACTTAATTCTGATTCTATTTTCACATTCTTATTGTCTAAACAATCTTTCCATTTGCATTCAAATACTTTCGATCCTAATCACTATTCATTCAAGCAAATTTTATTAGTGGTTAAATAAACTTCATATCTTAACGAATCACACTATATGCCACAAATGAGAAGATTATAGGAAGGGTGTATGTTATTGACTTATTAGTGCTACTCAAGAGCATACTCCGTCAAAAGCAATTTTTACTATTGTATTAGAAGTCCTGTTCGATTACTCAGACAGTTAAAGTTCTATTCAGTTGCTTAGGCGGTAGAAGTCATGTTCGGTTGCTCAGGCGGTGTAATACATGGTCCTTTGCGTTAAGAGGGGGTTGATAGTTAAATTCCAGAAGCATTTCAGAATTGGACATAGAACGGGAAGTTTGAACGAGTATAAAAATCTCTGGTGTCATTTACCTTACTATTTACTTTTTATATTTATATTCCGCATTAGTACATAACTTAGATAATATGGAATATTACGATCCTTAGTCACTTTCACTTGGTATTAGAGCAAGGTCATCATATAACCATAGCATAGTTATTTTATATTCAGTTAATGTGGAAAATAACACTAACACATGTTTTATTGAAGGACAATCCACTACACAACCACCACTATTTAACGGTTTGAATTACAATTATTAGTCAACTCGAATGAGAATTTATGCAAGCAAATGGATATGATACTTGGAATATCATTCAAAATGAATACATTATACCTACTTCACCATATGCATAGCGGTCAAACACATCAAAGAAAGGTACTACATCAAATGCAAAAGCCATGAATATGTTATTTTGTGCCTTTGATAAGAATGAATTTAAAAGAGTTAGCATGTGTACAACTGCTTACGAAATTTGGCGAACTCTTAAAATCACACATGAAGAAACAAATCAAGTTAAGCAAAGCAAGATTTCTATGTTCAAAAATCAGTTCCAAAATATCAGAATGAAACCGGATGAGACCGTAGATGATATGTATTCTAGATTCCAAGACATATATCATTCACTATTAGCATTAGGAGGAAAATATACAGGTTTTGATACTGTTGTGAAAATCTTAAACTCTTTAATGGATGAATGGGAATGGAAAGACTTAGCTATTGAAGAAGCTAATGATATTTCTACCATCAAACCTAAAGAGTTAATAGGAAATCTCATGTCATATGAAGTAAATTTGCAGGCAAAGCGAGATCAAGCCTAAGGTTGAAAGAATATTGCTTTCCGAGCCGAACAAAAAGATTCGTACATGGTTTTTATAGTAAAAAATTTCAAAAAGTTTTTAAAATTTAGAAAGAACAAGAAATTCGAAAACAACATGAGAGACAATACCAATAAACCGCCAGCTTCAAATCTCGATTGTTATGAATGTCATAAGAAGGGGTCACATAAAGAAGGACTGTCCTGATCGAAAAAAAATAGATACAAAAAAGGACAAGTATAAGAAGAATCAAGTGTTACATGGGATGATTTAGAATCATCTTCATCATCTGATAGTGACAGTGACAGTGATTCTGAACAAGCTAATGTCTAACTTTAACAATGGTAGAGAAAATCTTTCTAAAATTATTAAATACTCTCAAACCACTTTTATTAAAATGGGTTAGGATATACAAATTCTTCAAAATCTTGTTTAAAGAAGAATAAATCATCATATAAAAATTTCAATATACATAAGAATTTTGTAAATCCAAACCGAAACCAAATATTTCCATTCAAAAGAAAGATATTTATAACACAAATACTATAAAGATTTGGTACCAAAGACTAATAATAATTCAATCAAAAATATGTGTATTAAATATTTTATAAATTCAGTTTATAAAAATGAAAATTTTACTTATAAAGGGAATTATAAACCCACTTGGGTTTGGTTTTCTAATATCTAACTCTTAGGACCCTAATAAAAAGTGTGTACCAACGTCATCTCTATATTTTTTGCAGGGACCAACTAAGAAAAGAGGAAAGTGGATATTTGACAGTGGTTGCTCAAAACATATGATAGGAAACAAAGATATGATGACTAACATTATCTACTCAAATGAAGGATCTAACACATTTGGAGATAATTCCAAAGGTTATATCATCGACAAAGGCGATGTGAGCAATGATGGTTTATCTAACTTACCTCTTATTACAAATTTTTACTAGTTAAAAATTTAAAACATAATTTACTTAGTATAAGTCAACTGTGCAATAAGGTTTTTATATAACTTTTTCACAAAATAAATCCAACATATTTGTTTAATATAAAAATCTTATATTTGAAGGAACTAGAGCACGAAATATGTACATATTAAATATGAGAATTAATCATAACACAAATATGTGTCATGTAGCCAAAGAAAATGATCCTTGCTTATGGCACAAAAGATTTTGTCGTATAAACTTTGAAGCAATAAGCAAGTTATCTAAGAATAATTTAGTAAAAGGTTTGCCAAAAATGAATTTTAAAGTAAAAACTTTATTTATGATGCTTGTCAGTTAGGAAGATTAATAAAATCAACTTACAAATCAAAGAAAATAATTTCTATATTACAACCAATTGAGTTAGTACATTTAGATCTTTTTGGACCAACTCAAGTACAATCTATAAATCATAATAGATATGTTTTCGTAAGATTTGTTTAGATACACTACGAAAAATAAAAGTGATACTTTTGAAAATTTAAATCTTTGCTAGTAGAATTCAAAATATTAAAAAAATTAAAAATATTCATAGCGATCAGGTGGTGAATTTGATAATAATTCTTTTGAAAAATATTATAAAAAGAAAGGAATTGTTTACAATTTTTCATTTCCTAGAACTCCACAACAAAATAGAGTTGTAGAAAGGAAAAATAAAACACTTCAAGAATGCGTTAGGACTTAATTAAATAGAAGAAATCTACCAAAACATATTTGGGCAGAAGCTGTAGCAACCGCTTGTAATGTTATAAATAGAGTTTCCATTAGACCATTAACAAAACATACTTCATATGAACTTTTTAATGGAAGAAAACCTAACATATCATATTTTAAAATTTTCGGTTCAAAATAGAGTTTCCATTGGACTATTAACAAAACATACTCCATATGTACTTTTTAATGGAAGAAAACCTAACATATCATATTTTAAAGTTTTCGGTTCAAAATGTTTTATATTAAAAACAAAGGATAAACTTGGAAAATTCGATCCAAAATTTGATGAAGGAATATTCATTGGATACTCGAAACGAAGTAAGGTATACATAATTTATAATAAAAGAACTAAAATTATCGAAGAAACAGTTCATGTTTCATTCGATGAAAATTTCAAATTTAATAATAAAAAGGAAGACGAAGAAACAATTCCTAAATCGAATATCACAGTAGATGATATTATTGAAAATAATGTTGAAGATGAAAATAATAATTTACCAAATGAAAATGAAATTCAAACTCAACGAAGACTTCTAAGAAATCACCCAATTGAAAATGTCATTGGAGAAGTAAATACTAACTTAAGAACTCGAATTCAATTAAATCAAGTGGTCATGTAGCATTTCTATCGAACATTGAACCCAAAAATACTAAAGAAGTCTCATCCGATGATTACTAGATTTTAGCTATGCAAGAAGAATTAAATTAGTTTGCACAAAACAATGTTTGGGACTTAGTTCCTAGACCTAGTAATCATACAGTCATCGGTACTAAGTGGGTTTATAAAAATAAAGCCGACGAGCAAGGGAATATTATCCGAAACAAGGCTAGATTAGTCTCTCAAGGCTACAATCAAGAAGAAGGAATAGACTACGAGGAAACATTTTCTCCTCTAGCTCGACTAGAAGAAATATAAATTTTATTATCATTTGCATGTTTTCACAACTTTAAACTATATCAAATAGACGTAAAAAGTGCTTTTCTAAATGGTTTTATAAAAGAAAATATATGTACAAGACCACCTTTATTTGCACTTGAAAAATTTTCCGATCATATTTATAAACTAAATAAAGTATTAATAAGCATCTCGTGCTTGGTACGATCATCTTAAAAGTTATCTTATGAATTCTGGTTTTAAAATTGGAAAAGTAGATCAAACTTTGTTTATAAAACAAGATAAAAACGATATTTTAATAATACAGATTTATGTAGATGACATTATTTTTGGTTCCATGAATGAAAAATTCTATCAAGGATTTTCAAATAATATTACAAGAGAATTGAAATGTCTCATGTGGGAGAATTTTCGTATTTTTTGGTGTACAAATTGAACAATTAAATAATGTAATTTTTATTAATCAAGAAAAATATTGTAATAATCTTATAAAAAAATTTGATATGGAAAACACTTCTGCTAAACCAATTCCAATGAGCACTATGGTACATCTCGATCGAGATGAAAATGGCAAAAGCGTTGGCTAAAAACTATATCGCAACATGATTCGATCATTATTTTATTTAACTGCTATTCGACCAGATATAACGATGAGTGTATGTTTGTCTGCACGATTTCAAGTAAAACCCAAAGAATCACATTTGTAGACAGTGAGACGAATTTTGCGCTACTTAAGAAAGACTAAAGACTGCATTCTCTTTTATCCAAAAGATTGTCATTTTGAATTAGTATCATATAGTGATGCTGATTTTGGAGGATGTTGAATGGATCGAAAGAGTACAAGTAGTACTTATCATTTCATTGGACGATCTTTAGTATCTTGTTTTAGTAAGAAACAAAATTGTCTTCACTTTCGACCTGTGAAAGAGATTATATTTCTGCTGCTATGGCATGTGCTCAAGTAATATACATGCAGCAAACACTACAGGATTTTGAAATAAACCTGTCTAAATCAACAATTTATTGTGATAATAAAAGCACTATAAATTTATTGAAAAATCATATTAATCACTCTAGAACTAAACATATTGATATTAGACATCATTTTCTTCGCGATAGTATAGAAAAAGTAGATATTTCACTAGATTTTGTACCATCAGAAAATCAAATAGCCGATATATTTACTAAATCCTTAAATGATAACATTTTTATTAAATTAAGATAAGAACTAGGAATTATGTCATTACATGAGTTATAATTCGATATTAGTGTGTAAAATTTTATTTTATTAAAATAAATAAAAAATTAGAACAAAAATTGGTGAAGATGGCACTCGAACTCTGCCCTCATGGGAGGAAGTTGCGTATCTTACCAATATTCTATTATGTTTCTTGAATTAAGACCATACATAACTTTCATTTTACTTGCGGTCATAATCTCTTACATGTTCTAACCTTTCGTTTTTTCCTTGGCTATAAATTTCTGAAGATTTTTAACCTTAAAACAATAACCTGAAATATATAGTTAACTCAGTACACACACACACACACACGTAATCAAATTTTTCTTAAACTCGTATACAACTCTATAAATAAATTAATCCTCAAATAATATACAAACTTTACAATGCCATCACATGAAAGGTCAAACCAATTCTCAATCATGTTTAGCACTCCTCCCTCGGATTCTTCAAATAATTCTACCCTGATATATATTCCAGTAAAAATTACTCCTTCGTCGAATCATCACACCGGATATACGTCAAAAGGAAAGCGAGCTAAAAGAAATTTAGGTTATGGTTCTCCATCTACCAAAGAAAAAATTGACGACATCCATCACTATCAACGAAAGACGTTACAATTACAACGTGAAATGTACTATGAACAAAAAGTCAATGGAAAACGATTGAATTTCTTAGAATAATTCACTCTCAAGTTCTACGGATCATCTCCCAAGCAAAGTGTGTACCATCCGTCTCCCCAACATCCTCAAGTATCTCCGAACTCTAGGGACAAGGTGCTCAAAGTAATGTTTGGTCTCCTATCCATCCATTACATGAAAACACCAAGGATGAACCACACTAAGATGATTCCAAAAATTCGAGAAATTAAATTATTTTATTTATAAATTTTTAATATTGTAATATGAATAAGTATTGTATTTGTTGAAATAATAGTTAAATATTTTTTTTAACATCAAAATTCAAAAACATAACTATACATATATAGTTTATAACTAAATAAAGGATAAGCTAAAAGAAAGGCCAACCTCATACCAAACAACGGTTTCAGCCGATTGCGAAAAAGCTCTCAGTCGATTGAAAATTCAACGTCATTCAAATTTTTTAACTAAAGTCAGTCGACTGACCTATACCCACTAGCCGACTGAAATACATTAAAAATGCACTATATATCCATGGGTTAAATTTCACTGTAAGTCAGCCGACCGAACCTCCAAAACAGTCGACTGATTATTCAAAGTTTCAATCTTTAGACTCAGCAAACAATCGAATGAACCCCATTTTGCAGTCGACTGAATAATGATTATTTGCACTATAAAGTTGCGGGTTCAAGGTTCCTACAAATTAGCCGATGGGCCACCTTAATTCAGTCGACTACCTCGATAATTTTCAGTTTTTTGAAATAGATCTGCACTCTTCTAACACGTCTATTCAATCAAACCCTACTTAACTTCCATCTACTCCTCCATACTCATCTTACCTAAACACTCTTGTTCCAAAAGAAAATCAATTTCAAACCCTAGCCTCCTCATAAAAACTTCGTTTTTTCTTCAAATCAAATGGCAGCAAGATCAAAACGAGCTCGTGAATCAACTACCAGCCCATCCAAGAATCAAATTCGTGCATGGATACACAACGATATGGTGGCCACTAGGTTCAAATCCATGAAAAACTCAAGGATTTTTGAAGGTCCTTTTGTCAAATTCCCCAACTTCAATGGCTATGCTATAAGAGAACTGGCCAAAGCTAACGGTCTTGATCATCTCATAGGGTATGATTCCAACAATGTCAAAATATACCCTCTTTTAATAAAGCCATTCTTTTCAAACATGAATCTTGACCACCAAGATCCCCGTAATAAAGACTATTGCATTTGGACCTCGGTGTGTGGAGTAAAAATATATCTACCTCTCCAACGATCGGGACACATACTACGATGTCCATCGAAGGATTGGATATTGATAATGTAGAGGTGCATATGTATAATAGTGATAAAGTTTCACATTTCTTTTTGTTGGATGATTTGACTATTTTGAAACCTAGTGCCTTATGTTCGAAAGCACGAATATTTCACCGAGCACTCATTCGCTCATTACAACCCCGGACCTATAGCTACGAAAGGTCTATAATAGAGATTTTCAAGCCCTCTATGTTATTTACTCATCCCAAAGAGTAAATCAGGAAAAATTATTTTAGATGAGTTTCTCACAGTCAGTCATAAGAGAAACTACAAAACAATTCACTATGTAGCTTATATCATGTGCATTTTACAAATTTCGGAGTTCTTTTACCCGATTCGGATTTCACGACCATCAGAGAGCTAAACTCGAAGACTCTAAGTCTAATGGATCTTCCTAAATGCACCCAAATGTCAACAAATTATTAGCTTTCAATAATGGGCCATTAATCATGAACAAGGAATTCCCCAACCAAGAGACACAAATGTCAGTTCTTTATCCTCTTAACCTTCTAGACAAGAAGAAGAAAAGGACGATGATGAAATTCAAGAAATCCATGGTGATATAACTCTAAAACAAGCTCTTGTCACATTGTCTCGGAATCAAAGCAAGCTTGGACGATGTTTAACTACTGTAGAAAAAAATGTGTCTAAAACGAACAAGAAGCTAAACTCTATCAAAGGCTTTTTAAAAAAGATTTAGGAAAAAGTCTCATGTACCGGCTCTACTTCTACCGATGTTTTTGAAAATCCGACCACATTCACTTGGTCAACTTCAAAAGAAGAAGTGGAAGAAGAAGTCCAAGACAGTGAGGATTTCTAGATTTTTTATCACTCATCATGATCTTATCGTATTATTTTAAGACATTCTCTTATGTACTTATTGTACTTTGATGTTTCAAAGTGAAATTATCCTTTATTATTCATACTTACATGCTCGTTCTTGGTTGCTATCTAAATATATTTGTTTTATTTTCTTCCTCTAAACTATATGCTTATTTGTATGCTTATATGTCTATATTTGTCATATTAATTATTTGTTCCTTTTTGTCGATGACAAAAGGGGAGAATATGATTAATGGGGAGAGTATTCAGTCAAGAGGAGTAAATTTCTTTCATAAATTTACAAACTTACATAGTTGTCATCATTAAAAAGGAGGAGAGTGTTAGAACATACTTTTGATGTTTTTGATTGTGACAACTATATAAGTAAATATTATGTAAACTAAACATATTTGTAGGATAAGATACTATTTTACTCAACAAATAATCTACCAGATTGCAGACCGGATTTCAGATAGAAGCTTTAGTAAGATATTGTCTATAGTCTAAGTCTAGTGGTGAATTTTTGTTAAAATCTCTCCAAAGTGGTATATGCACGCACATGTATTTTAATATCTTTCAACTGATAGTTCATATGCCAAGATTTCTGGTAAACTAGTTCATACGCAAAAAACATTTTGAAAATTCTTTAACATGTCAGAAAACAGGTAATTCAGCCGACTGAATTGCATAGGTCAGTCGACTCTGTGCACGTGCACAATTTCATATTAGTATTCAATCGACTGAGCCATATGATTCAGCCGACCGAATGACGTGTTTTTTGCACCATTTTCTCTCTGATTCAAATTTCAATCGATCCAACTGGCTGAGTTATTTTGTTCAGTCGACTGAATCTTCATAACGGCTATATTTCTGAAAAGACACTTCACTTCAGCGAACATAAACAACTCTTGATTCAAGAGTTTCTTTCGTATCTTTTGATCGTTACTTTTCACGAGTGTTTGAAACACTTAAACACTGTATATAGCAATGAAATCAATTATTTTAATTGCTTAGTTCTGATTCTATTTTCACATTCTTATTATCTAAACAATCTTGCCATGTGCATTCAAATACTTTCGATTATAATCACTTGTTCATTCAAGCAAATCTTATTAGTAGTTAAAAAAACTTCCTATCTTCACGAATCATACTATATACCACAAAGGAGAAGATTGTAGAAAGGGTGTACATTATTGACTTATCAGTGCTACTCGAGAGCATACTCAGCCAGAAGCAATTTTTACTATTGTATTAGAAGTCTTGTTCGGTTGCCATGCGGTTAAAGTCCTATTAAGTTGCTTAGGCGGTAGAAGTCATATTTAGTTGCTCAGGCGGTGTAACACATGTTCTTTCGGGTTAAGAGATGGTTTGATAGTTAAATTCCAGAAGGAGAAGTTCGAACCAGTATAAAAATCCCTTGTGTCATTTACTTTACTATTTACTTTTTATATTTATATTCTGCGCTAGTACATAACTTAGATTATATTGCATATTACAATCCTTAGTCACTTTCAATTACTAATCAATTAGGGTTTAATTATTAATTAATTAGGATTAATTATTTAATTAATTAATATTTACTTTAAATTTATGTTTAGTTGAGATTTAGTAATTAAATTAAGAATTAATTATTATTAATTAAAAGTTTATTTTAAACCCTATAGTTTTATTTTATGGCAGCTTTTCTTTTATAAGTAAGTTGATTTAAACAAGGGATCTCTTGTCTATACCATTAAGTAGCCAAATAAATAAGAGTAGTTAAAATAAAACGTTGACACATTTTACTGAAGGTAAGTCGTCTTGTATTTAGCACAAATGCCACATGGGAGTTAAT